>CAMZMU010000079.1:17174283-17774283 GCA_947311845.1 Poa pratensis
GAAGCTGAAAGAACCCGTCGTAGAATGCCCAACATCTGTTGGCATGCCGAGGTAAGAATCTTGGAGAATTTCGTTGTGAACCCCAAGCAAATTCTTAACCCTCTCCTTGACGGGTAATGTACAACCCTTTCCAAAGAAAATGGAAGACTTGTCGAGATTTATCTTCTGCCCTGAGCCTTGGCAATAAGTCTGTAAGGTGGATTGCAGCGCCTCCACACTAGCTTGATCGCTTCGGGCAAAGAAAATACTATCATCAGCAAAGAAGAGATGGAGATGGGAGGTCCATCCCTTCCATTGCGAACACCAACTAAATCTCCTGTACTCTCCTTTAGCCGTAATTGATATGAGAGCCCCTCTGTGCACAACACAAATAAGTATGGGCTAATTGGGTCTCCTTGTCGGATGCCTCGGGTTGGTATAACAGGATCAATGAGGTCACCATTCACCCTAACCGCATACCTAACCATTGTGACACATCTCATAACTGAGTTGATCCAAACTGGATCAAAACCAAGCTTCACCAAACAGCCATGAAGATAAGACCATTCAACTCTATCATACGCTTTCATCATGTCTATCTTAAGAGCAAAATGTGGTTTCTTGCATCTTTGCTTACGAATAGTATGGAGGCATTCATAAGCAATTAAAGCATTATCAGTGATTAGCCTTGCCTGGTACGAAATCGCTCTAATGCTCAGAGACAATATTGCGGATAATTAATTTCAACCTGTTAGCCAAAACCTTCGATGCAATCTTGTAAAGAACATTACAAAGACTGATAGGACGGAAGTTCTTGAGATTGTTTGGATTTGTTACCTCGGAATCAGAACGATAACTGAGTCACAAAGGCCCTCGGGCACCAGTTCTCCATTCAAGAAGCCTCGAACATAAGTACAAATCTCGTCCTTGAAGAAATCCCAATGAACCTGATAGAACAGCGTCGGAAAACCATCAGGTCCGGGCTCCTTCGTGGGGCCATTTGGAAAAGAGCACATCTGATTTCATCATCTGAGTAGGGTTTGCACAGCTCGGAATTCATATCCGCAGTCACTCTACTCGGGATGGCGTCCAGAACATCATCAACGCGATCACATGGTTCGGAAGTAAATAGCGTGGAATAAAAGTCCGCAACCATACCCTTGATCTCGCTACCATCAGAGCACCGTGATCCATCTTCTTGAACCAGCGAATTGATCTTATTTGTTTGTCGTCGAGCCGAGGCCCGTGCATGGAAGAAGGTCGTGTTCCAGTCACCCTCCTTGAGCCATTCAACACGAGATCGCTGCCTCGCCATGATCTCCTCACATTCAAATAGCTCACATAGTTCACGCTCTACCTTCTTAGCTTCAGCATCCGTATCACCCCAGGGCGCCAAACGAAGGTATTTCATGTGCTTTTCCAATTTTCGAATCTTACGCTGCACCGAGCCGAAAGTTTCCTTGCTCCACTGGCCCAACACTGCTGCCACCCTTTGAAGCTTGGCCCATGTCTGCTGAAGTGAATCCTGGCCTGTAGAAGATTCAGCCCAAGCTTGCTCCATCACTCGTACATAGTCAGGTGACCGAAGCCACGCTGCTTCGAATCGTCATGACATTTTCCACCTGGTAATCATCAAATAATTGCGTGAAGGCACCATTAGCGACCGCCCTGTCCAAGCTTACACGTACATTTTTATCACTTTCCTGCTTGTTTGACTAGGGCCGAAAAGGTGTCAGATAATTTTATTGTGTCGCTCTCCCCGTTCCCCTGCTACAGTGCAGAGAGGCGGAAAAAGGCGTCTCCAAGTTCTTCTCTTCCCGCCGGCAGATCCGCCGCTCTCCTCTGCCTCCGGTCGCCGTTCCGGCACCGTGAGGTGGGGGGAGCTCCGGCTCTTGCTCGGGCGTGTAGATAGGTAGTAGTTTAGTAGGTGTGCATGCCCTAGCGCCGCTGTCGAAGACGGAGGCGATGGCGGCGGTGTGTTGGGCGTGGTGCTCCCCCTTCTTCCCCCGTTCCGGCCTCGTCGCCGGGGAGGTCGTGGAGCTGTTTTGTCGGTTCTCCTTCTCCTTCTTTGCTTCTCTGGCCGGCTGGGGTGGCGAGGGGAGGAGCTGGTGGAGGTTGGAGTTTCCGTTTTGGTGCTGGTGGTGCAGGTGGTCTCCTTTGGCGCTTCTACTCCGGCCGGCCCTGGTGGCGAGGGGAGTGGAGCCTGGAGGTGGTGTGGTGCTCGCGGTGGTTGACCTGGGCGGCGCGGTGCCGGCTGGAAGTTGGGCGGTTGCTGGGAGAGGTTGTTGTGGCCGTATGCGTTCAACGCTCTTCAGATCCGTCGCGCGTCTGCGGCGGCGGATGGCTCCTGCGGTCTCCAACAAGCTGTGGCGGCATCTTCTTCCCGGCGGTAAGTGGTACGGCGGCGCCGCTGTCGCCTAGGTGCTTGGGGTGCGGTTTAGGGTCCGGTTGTAATTCCTTCCTGAAGCTTGAGGTGCTCTCTGCACTTTTCTGGGCCCCTTTATATTTTTGTTTTTCTTTTGGACCTTTCTGTAAAAGTGTGTTGAGCTTCTCGAATATATGCGTCAGATCCTCCTAAAAAAATGTAAAGTTAGGGCCAGAAAATCCCAGGTCGAGTAGTCCACAATCCTCCGGACATTCTTTGAACAAAAGGATTTGAGCTTGAGATTGTTCACTAGCACCAAAATGTTCCTCCTGACTGAGTGCCTCGTTAAAGTCACCGCAGACAATCCAAGGCCCAATCCACTGTGCACACATCCGTCGCATAAAATCCCAAAACTCATGGCGTTTCTCGCGACAAGGTTCGCCATAAATAAAGGAGGCACGCCATGGAACTCCAGACTCATACGAAATCACAACATCGATACAATGTCGGTTACATCCCTTTAGAGTGTTTAGATCTACACGTACATTTTTGCTTCCCGTTGCGAGCCAGCGAGTCAACCAGTGTTTTTTTTAGAATCGAGATAGCCAGTGCTACTCCAAGATTTGATGTCGTTCCCATGAGCCCAAGGCGGCTCATCGGACAGAAGAGTGTTCCCGGTTGGTTTGTAGTTCACGAATGTTGTGAAGGATATCCTTCAATTATCTCTACTACTATTAAATAAGCAAACATATTCATCACTAAATCCACCCGAAAACACGTACACAGGACAACCAAGATCAAATACCACCTCACGATCAGGCCTAGCTAATTAGATCTAACCGTCCACTTAAAAATTAAACCTCACCTGTGCGAGTTTAGCAATTTACATGAGTTAACGAAACTCTGCCGCACGCAGCGTCCCGTTCCCTCGCCCTGATCTCACGCGTGAAAATAAGAGTTACCCCCGATTTCACGCGTCAATTCCTCTGATCCTTCCCGATTTGTATTATCTCACCCTGTGATCCACCGCATCGATTCCACCACCTCCCTCACCATGATCTTGTTGCTCCGCCATATCGCCGATTTCGGATTGTCATGTGTCGGGGACGCACAACTCGCCGGCCCTGTCATTCCCCTATAGCTGGGAGCCTGGACACGCGGCCGCCCCCACCAGTCCTCCTTGCGACGGGGACAGCGTCGCCGCCTCCGCCGGTCCTCCATGCAGGATGGTGACCACTGACCAGCGTCGAGACTCTAGCGGGCCGAGCGGCGGGCGGCGAGCAGGCACCAAGCAGCGTGCAACATCATCATATCACGCATGTCGCGCCGCTGACACCCTCGGCTATCTATCTCTCATGAGGTGGCAGCAGGAGGGAGTTCGGGAGCGGTAGGCCGGCTGCATGACCTAGCGCGCCGGCGGCGCTTGAATGTCGCGTGACGGCGACTGGTGTAAGAGGTCCAGCGGCTTGGTTGAACGGTGCTCTCTCTCCTTTCTTTGCACTCTGTTTTTCTCCACCCCCAATCAGATCGATGACATGTCGTTGAATGATGTACCTTGTATGTTCTTCGAGACGATTGGGACACATGCGTCGTGCACTTGCATCCAGCAGGGTCACCGGTTCGTAAAAGTAGATGGTTCAGTTAATCATCGACTGGTAAAGTTTCAGGTTCACGGATAGTAGTAGATTAGTCTGCTTGCCCGCCCTCTGTTTGTTAAAATGCTTCAAGGAGAGTAATTTCTTAGGCAAACACCTTCAAACATGAATTCTTATAACATGTAGTTTAAACCTGGAGTTTCTCTCAATAATTTCTTAACCAGTCTTCTATCTATCTATATCTGTGTGTAGATACACATCCACGCTCACAAGTACTTCCTCAAGGTCCAGAAGCTCGGCCTTGCCGCCGGATTCCCGTGGTAGTAACCAAGTCGCAGGCTGGCCGTGTCGCCGCGACCGTCATAGATCTTGCTAGCACTGTCCAGCCGGTGTCCAGCCGCTGCCGTTGGGACATCGGTGCTGCGTGGGCGCTCGCAGTGTCCAGTCGGTGTCACTCAGACGCTCAGAGTACCATTGGTTGGGACTCTCCGAGAGTTCTTCCTGCTTTCAGTGGCAAGTGAGTTTGCGGCCTAATAATTTCAAGTTGCCAAGTGTCCCGATCTTCTCAGTACCGTGCAAATTCAATTTGGTATCAACTTTATTTGTTTTGTGGTGTTCGTCACACATTAAGAACCAGGTATTGGCAGGCACTTCTTCAACCTGGGTGAACCATCAAGGTCCTAAACCAAGATGATATGCCATTCTTGTACAGTTTGGTATTTCGTGAAGGTGTTAAACATCAGTTGTGTTGTTCAATGGAATTCAGAACTTTAATCTTCGAAATTTTAATAGATTTGTTATTCACTCAAACAGTTTTCATATTATATGTCTTTATGCTTTTCATCTTGAGAAATCTTTGTAGCATCTCATATAACTGTGGTTGAGGAATTTCTACAATTGTTGGAAGTTATATATGATACTAATTTTTATATATCTCCTGAAGGCTCATTTCTATATCACTTAGTTAAAGTTAATGTTTGGTGAAAGTATCCAAGATGTATTGTCTACTACTGAATCATTCCCAGTTGTTCTTTTTCATCTGTTTACCTGACTAAAACATCTGCAATGTATATATCTATGTTCATGTGCTGTGTGTATATACATGGCCACACTCAGAAGTATTTCCTCAAGGTAACGAAGCTCGGCCACACCGGCGGACTCCGGGCACAGCTCCTAAGCCGCAACTCGCTGTGCCCCTCCGCTGTCACGGAGCTCACTGGCCAGAATCAGCACGGTTGACAAGACGGTGCTGCACGGCACTCGCAGCAGAGTCCATGAGGTGTTGTTCAGAGTACCGTCAGCCGGATACTTTCACCAATGTCTGTTATATCTGGGGAAGAACTTGGACTGCGGATCTTCTGGCTAGGCGAGGCCTCCCCATAATGACAAGTGCGTCTTCTGCATTCTGCGGAGGAAAACGCTCAACACCTATACGTCGAATGTGCAGTAATCAATATCATGAGTGCTACTTAGGCTTGGCCAATCTTGATCAGGTCGTTCCTTCCATGGATAGGCTTTTTCGCTCTTGGTGGATTTAGTCGAAAGAGCAGCTTCAAGGTTTAGTTAAAAAAATGTTCAACAGTCTGATTATGCTGACTACATGGACGATACGAAGAGAAAGGAACAATCGCATCTTCAGAATTGATTTCAAACCAGTGCTGCAAATAATCGATCAGATCAAGGCTGATGCCATCGGCGCAGGCAAGTCACGGTCGCTTCATTCTCATGTCAGGAGCTAGATAGGTTGTGGTGTGTCAAGGTCGCCTCTTGTTTAATATTAGGACACGGAACCTAGATAGGCTTCCAGCTTGTTTTTCTGGTAGTTTCTCTTCCACTTACTTCTTTGCTTGGGTTGTTTTGCTGGTGTATAGGTGACTCACTCTAGCTGGTGGTGTTGTTGCCACAGGTTCTAGCTAGCTCTCTCTCACACACGAACACGAGACGGAGGAAGAAGGAGATGGGCACTGAAATTTTTCTGGCGCACGAACGCCCAGCCGCACTGACGGCTTTCTTAATCTTGCGAGCACTAACTCAATACATGGAGGTGGAGGTACACACGCACACACGCAGTACTATCCAGAGGAGCTCTTGCAGCGCCGACCGGTGATCTCTTCGCGGCCAGCCGAGCCATACTCGGCACGCGGAGATTACACCTCTAGACTACATATTCCTCTTCTCTGGCCCTCTCACTACACACGAGCTCGCAGGCTCTTTAAGTAGCTAAGACGCACGCATACACAGCAGCCACCTCGGCCACTAAGTCACTAACCCACGCACGCACTAACTCAGTCCACTAACTAATCTAGCTACATGCAGCCTGGAGACTCGGCCGCTCCAACGCACTCCACGGCCGCAGGACTCGGCAGCCAACCGAACCACGCACACGTCAAGATTAGCGCTAACAGGTGTTTGGTAGCCCATCCTCTCTTCCTAATATAAAACAAACTTGTCTGTTTTAATACCGTAACATGTTTCTTATTGAAGAAATTTGTGCTCTTATTGTGAACCGTCTGAATAGTGCTACGAACAAATTCCAACATATGTTTGTGCAGGCAGTGGCGGAGCTTCTAGGGGCGAATTTGCGCATTGAAAACTAGACCAAATCTTATTTTCGCCCCCTCAGCAGCCCATTGCCCCCCCCCCCCCCCCCCCCCCCCCGGATTTCGGCCCAAGCTACGCCACTGTGTGCAGGTAGGTGTAGCTATTGTAGGAAACAGGAATAATTTCAAGCACACATGCTGACATGCATTGTCTGAAGGCATTACAGTGATGTCAAGATATACTCATGAGAAATGCACGTGGCTTGTCAAAATAACTCCCTTTACACAAAGGTTTTTTCTATTTGAAATTGCACTGCGATAGCATGTTTAGTCTTTTTTATATATCTTTTACTTCTATCTACCTGGAATTCCGGATCCCGACATTGTATTTTATTATAATATCAAAATTATTTTTTGGAACAATGTGCTTTTTAGTTTGTTACTACGTAGTAGTGTTAGGAACAAAATATTATGTATGTGATTATGCGTTTTACTATTTCGGAATATAGAAAGAAGGATGTGTGCACAAATTTTAGTTAGGACGTGCCTGCACGTGCAAGGCTAGTAGCTGCCTTAGCACCTGTCACAAAAAATGGAAGTTAGAATCCACACGTACAGGACAATGTCGCATATGGAAGGAAAGAACCTTGTCTCCTCTTGACCCGCTCCTGTGTTCAAAAAGGCGTTCAGGGAAACAAACAAAATTGAACCCACTTGTGATACTAAGCCCACTTGTGATTCGAATCCGGGTAAGTAAAATCATGCACTCAACCAGCTCATCTTTGATATAGAGGACGCGGTGTGTGGAGATAGTCGTTCCATAAGATAAATTTCGCATGGTCGCCATCTACTTTTTTTTGGAACTCTAATGGCTACATAATTGCCACTTAAGAAAGTGTTTGACTTCCTTATCCTCCTTATCTTCTAGTATTATGTATTCAAATTGAATATAATTAACTTTTTTCTCGAAATGGGGTGAAGCCCCAACCTCTGCATCGAGTGATGCACACAACCTTTTATCACGGAGTTTTAAGTATCAAGAGTTTACATCTCAAACAATCTCAAAGGATTGAGTCAAGCATGAAAGTTGAGAGATTGTAGCTAAGAGATCATCTATTAGTTAAGAGCAAGTAAACATCTTTTTTCATGTTTCATTCTTCCAAATAAGTAATTATCTTACGTGGCAAGACTAAAATATCATCATTGTATGCGTCCTAAGTCGCACAAATGGGTCGTGACCAATTGCAACGATAGTCATTTTTAAGTCCATAATGCATAACGCTATAGCTGTTCACTCCTTAATGCCACAAGTTATTCAACGTCCAATTTGCATTTCAAGTTGCGTTCTCGATCATATTTGTGCCTTCCCCTCTACGGGCAAGTTTTAAAAACCTACCGTACGTACGGCACTTACCATGTGCTTGAAAATGACTAGAGAAAACTACAAGGCCGGAGACTACTTTAGTGATCAGCTTCAAAGGTGCAGAAGCAACGCACGCACGTACCGTGGAATTAATCGTAGTACCCGTACATCCGAAAACTAAGACTGTACCCACCAAACAAGAACTGTGCTCATCCGGGTGAGATCGCCTCCCCTCCCCTCCCCTCGGTCGCCCCCCTCCATGCGACCAGGGAGCAAACCCTAGATCGCCGCCGCCACCGTCCCCTCCTCTCATCCGTCCCTCCTCGCCACTCCTGGAGGCCGCCGGCAAAGCCCCGGTCGCCGATGAAGGGGGGAGGGGGGGGGGGGGGCGAGGCCCTTGTGCGGTTGCTTCAAGATCCCTGCAGCATCTTCGTCGGAGGCGGTGCGGGTGTTGCATGGTGGTCGGCAGCGACGGACCGCAGGCGACGGCGGCGGATCTCTGGCCGGCGCGCCGGGATCTTCCCCTAGCCAGCGGCGGCTACTCCGGCTGGGTTGGGCTTCGGCTTGACACGGCCCTCTCCGATCTGCGTCGGTGGGCGCCTCCGACGATCGTCCACGACTACAAACCTCCTCGGTATGGAACAACCACTAAGGAGAAATCCTATGCCCGGTGTTTGCCGGTGCAGATGATGCGGCGATGCCTGTGGGCGCCGCTAACCTTGTTGAAGGGCATCGTAATGGTGGAAGTTCCGTCGGGCTCCGAGGGAAACCTCAGGCTAGTCCGGACAGTGGCGGCGCTTTGCGTCGTCTTCCTCGTTGGAGGCACTGTTTTGGAGCCCATATCGCAGGCAGGATCTTGAAGGCGTGGAGGCGTTGGACCACCGTGTAGGCTGCAGGAAGGGCCGTCTGCTCCGGGGGAAACCTCAGACCCGGGTCTCCCGGATCGGACGATGACGGCGAGCGGCACCGTTCTCCCCCATGGGGCATCGTTTTTGGAGCTGATGCCGGCCGGAGGGGTCTTTTGGTGGAGCGGCGTGCCATTTTCCGCGTCGACAATGGTGACTCGGCAGCATGGTGCAGTGGGGTCTCGGCGTGGATGCGTGCGAATGGACGAGGGCAGGGCGGTGGTGCTGTTTGGCGTCATGGCGACGTCGCAGGCTGGCCTTGCAAGGTCATGGCGTTGATCTTTTGCCTGAAGATGGGTTCGAGGAAGATGGCGGAAGCGACTTCTGTAACGCGCGCATGCGGTGCGCGTTGAGGGTCTGCTCGACCGGTACTCCGGTTGTAGATGATGCGTGTAGGTGGGAGGTCAAGGCATGCGGCTCTGACCATGGCCACCCCCATCATAGTTGTAGCGACTTTTTGTTGCCGAGCGGCTGACTTCGGTTTGATCAATGTTGTAACTTGTAAGCTTTGATGAATAATTGCGGATGGCTGTGTGCATCACTTTGATGCAGAGGCCGGGGATCCGCACCCCCTTATCTAAAAAAAAACAAGAACTGTGCTCGAGTCACTGCTGGTAGGGACTGCTATACCCGAATGGAGACCAGTGCACACAATCCAAATAAGCAAATTTGTAAGTTAAAACTCAATTATTTTTGGGATCTATGAACATGACAAATTCATCAATAAATAGAAGCAAAATAAATAGTAGCTGTAAATGTTACTATTCATTGCTGAATTTGTCGTTTTTATATTTTCTAAAAAAAATTAAGTTTTAACTTGCAAATTTACATGCCTATAGAACTCTAACTTCCCGACATAATGCATTTTTGTTGAGAATTTTTAGAACTTTTAAACATGACTTTTTGTGGTTTCCCCGTTTGCACACAAAGTTGGTTTCTAATGGATATTTTATCAGGCAGCCACAATAGTTGATTATTATTTTTGAACGGGAAAGGGGTCGAAGGACCCTGAGAAGCTGCAATAACTTTCATAGGTGGCAGTACAGAACAGGGAGGATTCTAAAGAAATACAAATTACGTTACAGTTCTCACATTTTATACCAAGGACCCTGAACAGAAAGAAGAAAACGCAATCAGGTCCCTTATCCATACCACCACATTCAGGACTCCACAGCCGGCCGTCTCTGCTGTCACCGGGGATGTAGCCTCTTGGGACAGCAGAGCCAATGAGCGCCGAAGAGAATCTAGCATCATAGGGCCTCTGTCTTGGAGGTTGATTGTTGCTTTAGACAACAATTGGAGCGGCCACTTGAATAACCAAAGATCATGGGAGCCGGTCATGTATAGATACATCCACATGTGGTGCATAGCAAGTCAATTAAATTGGAGCGAGGGAGTAGAAGCTCCAACAAGCTGCTGCACGAACTTTCCCCATGAACTCCTGACCCCGTCATCACACTCCTCCTTCCGCCCATCGCAGCTTGGGCTAGAAGAGGCAATAGAGGAATGAGCTCCGCGGATTCCAATGAACTTATAGATCATATTTGCCCTTCCAATTTGCACTCCACCTTCCACCTCCACCATGGAAGCAAACTGGGGAAGAACTTCACTCGGCCATGGCTACTGCTCGAGAACACAGTTGATGTGGGCAAGACAACACCAACATATATACAGCCAAATCGCCAAAGAGGCACACCTAATCTATCCCTAAACTAGTATATTCTTCTCTCTGGCCTGCAGAGACGGTTGGAGAGGAAAAAGGATAGGGGCGTCGGCAGTTTACTCGAGACAACTCTCAAGGGTTCCGGAGGGGGAGAGAAGAGTAGTCTATCCCACAAATCATGAAATTATCACAACATTTGGAGAATACAATAGCTGAATTAGATCATCTCTAGCGAATCCCTTGAAAAGGGAAACCGTAAAAAAGTTATAAGGTACCTCTCAAACCCATTTTGAGGGGTAGAACATCACGTGGCAGAATAAATACTTTAAACTTGAACATTGATTTTTTTTCTGATAATTTCACGCGAGAAATTCAGAGAAGTATCCACTCTAGTTTATCTTCAAGTTCAGTATAGATCAGAGAAAATACACAATTTACAAATTTTCAAACTAAGGATTAAAGAGCTAGATCCCTAAATTTAACAATAACCCTTATGCAAAAGGGGCTACGGGAACATCACCGGGCCTTCATCCGCGGAGGCGCCATGGAGGCAAAAGGGGCTACGGGAACATCACCAGGCCTTCATCCGCGGAGGCGCCATGGAGCTCACTCCTCGCCAGAGGAAGAGAAGTCGATGAACTGGCTCTCGCACGTGGTGTGCTCCCCATCCTGCCGGTGCCTGCTAACAACCTAGTCGGTGTGCCACGCCTCCACGTGGACACGACGACGCTTCACACGCCGCTTCTCCGAGTGGATTGACTTGGCGACGACTACCTGCTCGAGCTCCTCCTCATCCTCGATTGTGGTGAGGTTCACATAGTTAGAGGACTCCTTGATCCTGCTCTCGTCGTTGGACCTGGGGAATTGGGGGGGGGGGGGGGGGGGGGGGGGGGGGGGACAACACGCACAGTTGCACGCAAAGAGCCAACCTCGGTGTCGTGCCAGTCGAATGGAAAAAGCGTGCGCCACATCCCTGGTTGCACCTCAACTGGCGGCCGCGGTTGCGTGCTTGCTCTGTGCACGCCACGTGGTGCCGCTCCTCCTCTGTCGGGGAGAGATCGGATGGAGTTGGATGGCCGCGTTGCGCTGCCACCCGAGTCCGAATGGTACCATGGGAGCTGTTAACTGGCCTTATAGTGGTGGGGAGTGGTGTGTTTGTGTCGAATATTATGCACTAGTAGGGTTACAGTTGGACTTGGAGTTGGAATAGGTGTAGACAGGGTACGTGAGTGTTGGAGTCAAACACATTGTATCCTAGGGCCTCCCATATAATGCGGGTACTACATGTTGTGACCCATGGCGACTTGATAGCAACAACCACGCAAGGAGAGCCAGCGGCATGCATGTGTCGGCGTATAGGGCGGCCACGTGTTGCGTATCATGGGAAGGAGCGTCCATAATCATGACTGGGGGAGTAGGTGAGTTCGTCGGACGTACTTAACAAATCTCGATGTCGTCATCTTGCTTTGATTACTTGGTTCTCAGTAGATCAATTATGCGCCTATAACAATAACATAGAGTGGCTAGGTGGGGCTGCGGAGGGCAGGATATGGCGCCGGAGCTCGTCAGAGTGGCTTTGTCGCGCGGCGGTGGGGAATCACGGCAAGATAGGATGGTAATATGTTTTATGCAGCAAACCGTTATACGGGTTTGCACCGAAAGAACGGTCTGATATCTTAAATCAGCCGCTAGAGATTATGTTAATCTGCACGGTGCAGCTCTGGAATGTGGTGACGGCAACCGGGCAACGTCATTGTATGCTTTGGTGCATCGTGTAAACCTTCGCGCCAAGGAAGACACGATCAGAGCGTCGACAACGTGCGGCTGCGTGGAAACGAACAACTCTCGCTGGCTTGCACACAACGTGGCTAGTGGGCTTTCAAATTGATTATATTGTAGCCCTGGTCGTTGTGGCCCGATTACCCGGCGGGCTAGACTGTGAGTGGTGTCAAATTTTAAAGAGAAGACGAACGAGACACGGGCTGTAGGCTGTAGCCCTGGCTGCCCACCAGGCAATGCCAGCAAAAACATCTAAACACGAGTTGCCAGTCTTGAATATTATTTGTCTGCAAAAAGTTGAACACCACTTCCCAAAGAAATGGAAGTTAAAATCCACTCGTACAGGACAACCCAGATGGAATGAAAGAACCCATTCTCCTCTTGACCCGCTCCTGTGTTCAAAGAGCCACTTGTGATTTGAATTCGAGCACAATTAAAATCATGCACTCAACCAGCTCATCTTCCCTCTATTTAAACACCCCAGCTAGCCCAGCCTTTTCTTCACCACTCATTTCCCCATACGGTCGATCGTAGGCTCCCACGATCGAGTCGGCTAAGCGCATTAATTCGCTCATGGCGTCGGACCAGTAGCTGAAGATCAGCGTGGAGAACGGCGCCGCCGCGGGCGGTCCGCGCGACGTCGCTCCGCCGGGCGGACCAGGGCGGAAGGCGGCAAGGCCGGCCGCGTCCCAATCCTCTGCGGCGTCAATGGGTACGCGCGCCCCGGCGAGGTACGTCCTTGCCATCATGGGACCCTCCGGCTGCGGCAAATCCACCCTTCTGGACGCATTAGCAGGTATGCATGGCATGCACGTACATATGTGAATCTTACGATATTATACGCTTGTCCGAGGTGGCCTTCCGGCCGGCGGTAAGCTTTCGTGATAAACTACTAGGAAGATTTTGTAAGCTAGCGTACCCAGCGACGAAGCTAGATATTCTTTCTAATTTTGTTGGTGATGAGGAGACCAAGAATTAACTTAATTATTTTCAAAAAAAAGAATTAACTTAATTCTTACGAGTTTTCTGTGATATACACAGGAAGATTAGGCTCCAATATTAGCCACAAGGGAGATATCCTGATCAATGGCCGGAGGCAGAAGCTATGCTATGGAACATCGGTAAGCCTAGCTAGCGAGTCCATGCAGCAGGCATATGCATGCGAGACTATGCGAGAGTTCGGAGAATCTCATTTTCAATCGTTAATGCTTGGTCGATCGATCGTAAATGAATTTGAATTAACAGAACTAACGCGTCCATCCTTTGCGTGTAGGCGTACGTGACGCAGGACGACGTCACGACGTGCTGATGACGACGCTGACGGTGCGCGAGACGGTGCGGTACTCGGCGCAGCTGCAGCTGCCGAGCTCCATGTGTCCAGACGAAATTTTGCAAACACATATTATATAACATACATATTTTTTGAAAACACAAAATACGACATATAAAAATGGGGTGCGGATGAAACTAATTGTTGCGTAATATTTGTGAAAACTAAAGTCTGCAACTAGCTCTGCCCATACCCATATCACATGCATGTCGCACTTCCTTTTTTTCAAAGAATATGTCGCACTTTCATGTTCCTAGATGAATTACCTGGTTTGTCTCGGAGGCGGGGCTGAAGAAGATTGGCCTGCCGTAGGCGAGGAGGCAGAGGCCGTGGAAGAGGCCGTATACCTCGGTGCTGGGCTGGTGCACCGCGGCGACGACGGTCATCCCCTCCACGCGCGCTAGCCGCGCGATCCGGCTAACGACATGGTAGGAGCGGCGCTGTCGAGGCCGCTGGTGGGCTCGTCGAGGAACAGCAGCGCCGGCCGTGTTAGGATCTCCATGCAGATGCTGACGCGTCGCCGCTGCCCGCCGCTGATCCCCTTGTGCATCCACCCGATGCGCCTGTCTGCTGCGCTCTCCAGCCCCATCTCCCGCAGTGTCTGTCGGGTGGATGCACTGCGGGAGATGGGGCTGGAGAGCGCAGCAGACAGGCGCATCGGCGGGTGGATGCACAAGGGGATCAGCGGCGGGCAGCGGCGACGCGTCAGCATCTGCATGGAGATCCTAACACGGCCGGCGCTGCTGTTCCTCGACGAGCCCACCAGCGGCCTCGACAACGCCGCCTCCTACCACGTCGTTAGCCGGATCGCGCGGCTAGCGCGCGTGGAGGGGATGACCGTCATCGCCGCGGTGCACCAGCCCAGCACCGAGGTATACGGCCTCTTCCACGGCCTCTGCCTCCTCGCCTACGGCAGGCCAATCTTCTTCGGCCCCGCCTCCGAGACAAACCAGGTAATTCATCTAGGAACTTGAAAGTGCGACATATTCTTTGAAAAAAAGGAAGTGCGACATGCATGTGACATGGGTATGGGCAGAGCTAGTTGCAGACTTTAGTTTTCACAAATATTACGCAACAATTAGTTTCATCCGCACCCCATTTTTATATGTCGTATTTTTGTGTTTTCAAAAAATATGAAAACATTATGGACATTGGTATGTTATATAATATGTGTTTGCAAAATTTCGTCTGAAAATATGATCATATATGACCTGTGCAAAAAGAAAAGACATAAGTGGATTGTATCATGTACTATTCACACATTATTTGTCTTTTTTATTCAGCCACATATCATCAAATTTACGGATAAAATTTTGTAGATGCACAAAAAACAACATAACCAATGTCCACGATTTATTTCATATTTTTGAGAATTTGGAAATGCAACATGTGACATGGGTGCGGGCTCAACTAATTTCAAACTTTTAGTTTCCCTTCTTGTATACATATGTACGTACTTCAGTTTTATAAGAGATGATTGTACGTGTGTGTGTCACGGCAGAGGCGTCAAGTATGACTTATGTCAGACGTACATGCATGTTAGGATACGGGTATCCATGCTCCTAGTAGGTGTAAGATTCTCGAGGTTACAATTAGACGATAAGTGTGTCTTCAATTAGATTGGGTAAATTTGAGCCTCTATATGTTTCGCACACGTTTTCGGACATGTCCGTTTCAAATCCTCATTTGTTGCTTGTTGGTGTGTCCTACATTATAACCATGTCCCCAAAATTCGGTCAGTTGCATGTGATTGGTGGAGAAGACGAAATGAGATAAAACAAGGACAAAAAGAAAAAGAACCAAAAAAAAAATCTAGGCTAGACCAGGCGGACAGTCCGGACACACCCAGATATGGGCTGAGTGTGAGGGGGAGATGGACAGTCCGGACGCTTAGGGACAAAATAGGTGGACCGGTTAGGAAGGGTATTTTACTCCTCCTCCTATGCGGACACTGTCGGGCTTGTCCGTTCGGACAAACAAGGAGAGTTTGAGGGAACCGGTTGGAGCTACTCTAAGAGAATGTACAATGGTTAATAAAATAATATTATATGAACCGTGTCATGCAATTTAGATATAACAATAAAACATGATGCACAATAAATTATTGTTTAGTCTTATCTCTAGTAATTAATAAGTATCTTTGCGATGCTTTGAGTGATAAAATGTGAAAAAATCTTCAGTAATTAGAGTATAAATATACGGTGAGAGATTGTTGCTAAGAGATCATCCATTAGTCAAGTAAGGCAACTTTTTTCTCTCTTCCAACTCAGTAACTATCCTACGTGGCTAAAGCATCACCATTGTACATTTGTACGTGCCCTAAGTCGCACAAATGGGTCGCGGCTAATTGCATCGATAGTCCTTTGTAAGTCCATAATGCTATACGGCTATACCTGTTCACTCCTTAATGTTAGACAAGTTATTCAATGTCCAATTTGCATTTCAAGTTACGTCAGAGCATCTCCACCGGGGGCCTCCAAATGATCACCAAAGGCCTATTGGGGGTCCGGACTCAAAAAACCGCCACCAGCGGCACCTCCCAAAGGGTCGTTCCAAGCAAATTCGTGTCCGGCACCCCCGAAAAGGCCTCCAAGTTTGGAGGCCCTCTCGGGGGTGCCAGACATGGGCTCTGACAGGGGTGGCCCGCCCGTCATACACACAGCGCGTTCAGGCGTCATTTATCGCCCCGTGCAGGAGGCCGGTGTGGCCGCGTTAATGGCGCGGTCGTCGGCGGTTTCCAACGCGACGCGACTGGACGCCGGTGCGCCTGCACACACGCACGCCAGGCGACGCGACGGCTCCCTAGGCCACGCGGCCGGCGTTGCGGATTCCCCACGCGTCGCATTTATGCCAGCCGCACCGCACATCGCCATGATAAAAGGTGGCACCCTCGCCGTGCTTATCCACCCCGGCTTCTTTCTCGCCCTCACTCCCCTCGCCCTCAATCCCCTCGCCTCTCAATCTCTCCTAAACCCTAGCCATGGTGTTCGGCGGGCGCGCGAACCTTGGCGAGGACGCCTGGGAGCTGCACCGGTACGGGCTCCTCGCCCCTCCGGACTGCCGCCTGCCCAAGCACTGAGCCATCTCGGCCGGTGGCCTTCCCGTGCCACCGTTGCCCGACACAGCCGAGCAGATGAGGCGATTCATCGCTCGCCGGCGGAGCTGGATGACGCCGGCAGAACGGCGCCTCCCCGAGAATGACGACGGCGAGGCCAACTGGGCCGTTGGATGGAGCGCTTCGAGCGCGAGCGGGAGGCGGTCATCGCCACCAACGACGGCCCCAGATCACGCGAGACGCGCTACAACACCGGCGGCCACAAAGCCTGGTTGGGGGCAACCGGCCACACGGTTGCCTCCGCGATCAAAGCCGCGAGCCGACACGTTGCCATGGGCAGCACCATCCCCTTCCGCCTCCTTCCTCCGGTGCCGCGCTTCCCTCCACCGCGCCCCGTGTCGCGCCAGGTGGTGAAGGAGGAGCGGCGCTCACCGCCGCGTCGTGGAGGCGGCATCACAATCCGTGAACGCCGCCAGCGTTCGCCACCGCGTTCGCCACCACGCCCGCGCGGGCGCCTCTTCCTCCGTCGCCCCAGGGCGGAGCCGCGGTGGCAATGCCGGTGGAGGTCATCTCAGCAGGCTACGACGTGCCGTCCGAGATGCGGAACGAGCACGACGGCGACGGCCCGGGCTTGCTGGCGGCGCTCTCCGAGTCGGTGGTCGACATCGAGCACGACTCGCCGGGCCTCATGGCGACCCTGGCATTGTCAGCCTCCTCCTCCTCCGGCGGCGCCTCCACCAGCCGCGTGACGGGCCACGACGGCGCCGCCACCAGCCGCGCGCCGGGCCACGACGGCGCCTCCTCCGCGGCGGTGGTGAAAATCGAGGACGACAGCGACGACGACTCGTGGTGGGACAGGGAGTAGGCTAGGCGGCGGTTTAGGTTTTCAAATTTTGTTCAAATATTTTATAATTTGCACCGAATATGAATGAAATTTGAATTGCCTTTAAATTCATATGAATTCAATTTTTTTTTGGCTTTGGGGTGCGCCGCTGTGGACTGCATCCCCAATTGACCGGACACATGTCCGTCCCCCTCAATTAGGCCTCAATTGGGGGTGCCGGACACGAATTTGGAGGCCCCGGTAGAGATCATCATATTTGTGCCTTCCCTCTACGGACAAGTTTTTAAAACCTACCGTACGGCACTTATCATGTGCTGGAAAATGACTAGAGAAGACTACTCTAATGATCAGTTTCAAACGTGCAGAAGCAACTGACTGTACCCACCAAACAAGAACTGTACTCGAGTCACTGCTGGTAGTGACTGCTATAGCGGAATGGAGACCAGTACACAATCCGATCGAAGACGTTCTACTGGAGTATACATGAACTGCACCATGAACGGGGGACATTCGTTTTGTCAAAAACAAATTTATGACTCTAGCTAGGCCGCTAAGTTAGCTTACTTACTCGTAACAGAATCACATAGCTAGCTGCTTAATTGCGTTTGACTTGATGCCCTTTCGTGTTGGCTTGCGTGCCTAATCACATTCGTAGTACAGTGGTGAAGATGCGCTCGTTTAACAGTTACTAGGGGACTAAGCGCGGGCTCCGCCGCGCCCGTGGGCGGAAATTTTGAATTATTTAATTGTAAAATTGTTGGAATTCAAATATTGTCTAGGCTGAGAAGTTGGCCAAATTTTTGGAGTGGTCAAATTACGTTTATTAAATGTTCAGATATTGTGGTCATGATTTATCTGTCATATTTTTGAAAACCGCGGTGTGAGGATTTCAAATTTCGAAATGTGCGCATCAAAATTTGTTTAGGTTTGAGTGTATTGAAATTCGGGGAAAGTTTTTGAAGTTGTTAAAAGTCGGGAGGCATTCGTATTTGAATTTTATCTACGTTTACTAAATATTGGTTTTTTGGTGCAGTTATATTTGTTTGGAAAATAAGTTTAGAATATTTATTTTTTATATTTTAAGCTCATGTCATAAATGGGTAACTGTGTTTAAATGATTTGCCGAACTTTATTTAAGTAAGATGTTGTGTGCAAAATTATTTTACTGCGTTTATCATATTGAATGATATTACGGATGTTATTTTTCTAGACTTTATTTGAGTTAAAAAGAAAAATATGAAATCCATATTTCGTGAAATGATGTTTACGTTTATTGGATGCTCGTATTTGAAATGCATCCGAATTTTGGAAATATTAGAATTTTAAAAGTTGATCGTATGGCGTAAATAGGTGTTATTTATTTTTGTGACCATTTTGCTTTATTTTCTATATTTTTGCGGTGTGTAATTTCGAAGTTATCGAATTTATAGTATTTTTTTTTTTTTTCGAGTGGGAGGGCCCACATGTCGGAGTTTTTTGTTTTTCTGGATTTTCTGTGAAAAGGGAAAAAGTCTGACATCCGGGGCCCACGCTGACGTGCGCATGACGTCAGCATGGCCCTGGCTATCACCGCCGCGGCGGCGACACGGCGGCGCGGCACGGCAAGGCGGGTCGCCCGCGCGTGCGCGTTCGACGCGCGACGACGCAGGGAGGCTGGGGGCGGCGGCGCCGCCCCGTTTTGGTCGCCGTGGCGCACCGGAGCCGCGCAGAACGCGGCGGATGACCGCGCGACGGCGGCGGCGATTCCGCCGCCGATGCGACGTTCTGGCCAGCGGCGGCCGGTGAGGAAGGAGGGTCGGGACCGGCGAAGCTTCGCCTAGGCCGCGATTCGTGCGGGGAGAGCCGTGCCGGCGGCGCGGGGCGGCGGCGACGCCGGCGACCTCCGGCTCGCGCGAGAGAGAATAGGGGTCTGTGCATACTTTTGCACAGAGCCGCCTCAGGTTTGCACATTTTGCGTGTAGGTCCACCCATAGAAGGAAAACATGGACTGCGGAAAAATTTCAAAAGGTGGGAGTGTTTTTTTGCAAGTCGGCACGGTGACCGGGTGGGCGACCGGCTGGGCGGCGGGGCGACCATCGGGCGACCGGGGCGACGTGTCGCGCGACCATTGGTCAAAAATCGGCCGGCTACAGTACCGCCCGTGCGGGGGCGACGTGGCCCGATCCTGGCCGTCCGTCGCGTGGATCGGATGGCCAGCGGACCCCAGCGACGTGGACGAATGAAAACGCGCGGATTCTGCGGCCCTTTATATATATAGTAGGATTCCGGTGCTGACGGCTAAGGCTGAAAGCTCAGTTCAGAGACCTTTCTGCAAAATCGTAGGTATAGTAATCGTATTAGGTAAACCACTGTGCGAAGCAAGTCCTGATACCTACAACAAATTATTAGACATTATAATACGTGTAATTAAATCTGGAATCCTTTGGTTTCAAAATATATATCGGGAAGACGAAACTGCGAAGTACTCCATACTAGGTCACCCCTTTGAATAATAAAAGTGATTTTCTTATTGACCACCCCGTTTGAGACTTTGAACTTTGAAGTAGGGATATGACAGAGAAGACACAAACACGTATGCGTGTTTTCTGGGTTGACGATGAGGGTCACGGACTAAGTACGGAAGGGAACAAAATTTCCTAGTCGGCCAGTAACTAGCACGGATTTAGTACTAAGTGGTAACTTGTTATGACCGGTTTGCACTACAGCCGGAAGAGGCCCACTAATGGACCGGTTTAGGGCCTAGCTTAATTTATCTAGGGTTTTAGTAGCTGGACTATTATATAAACTCATGTAATCTCTCCGTATCAATTAAGCAATAAATCATTATTTGTTGCCCGACTCCCTGAGGAGTCGGAACCCTAGTCGGCACTGCCTCATCTCGCGCGATCACGGCGCCGACTCGCCGCCGCGCGCGACCAGCTCCTCGCCAGCCTTCCTTCCACCCGTACAACCTGCGATCTAGGTCTGGTAGGATCCCTGCTCCTATCAATTTGGTATCAGATTGCCCTTGTTCGATCATGTCTTCATCGCCGGCCACCTCCTCCACCTCGCTGCCCATCACCACCACCATGCCGCCACCCCAACCGACGGCGCCGCTGGCATCCACTGCGGCCACCGCCACCATGGCGGCTTCCTTCCCCGCGCCGGCCGCCGTCGTCTACACCCCGAGCAGATGAGCGGAGTCCTCAACGACCTCGTCACCGCGGTTCAAGGCATCCGCACCTTCCTCGGGGCCCCCTATGGGCCACAGCCGCCGGGTGCCATCGCACCTACCTCCGTGGCGCCCGCCGCCCCCGTCGTACGTCTCACCGCCCGCCATCTCCAACCAGCCCCCCCTCGACGACACAAGGGGTGCCGATCACCCAAGTCCGGTTCCCGCCATCGCCATCACCGCTCCCGGACTGGCTCGCCGCGCCACTCTACACGGCGGCCCCGAGTCAGCCGACCGTGCTGCAGCCACCAGCGCCGTCCTCGGCCGCTCCCTTCGGTGGCCTCCCGGATACGCCGCCCCACACGCCGGCGTCGAGGGACCCCTGTTCCACGGCGATCCTTTGGTGGCCGCACCCTCGGCCTCTGCATCCTCGCTGCTCCGCCACGAGGGAGCTTACCCTGCTGGGGCTCACGGCCAGCAGCCGCCGCGTTTCTCCAAGCTGGAGTTCGCCACCTTCGACGGCACGGTGGATCCTCTGAATTGGCTTAATCAGTGCGAGCAGTTTTTTCGGGGCCAACGCACGCTTGCGTCGGATCGCACGTGGCTCGCCTCTTATCACCTCCGCGGCGCGGCACAGACATGGTACTACGCCCTCGAGCAGGACGAGGGCGGGATGCCTCCGTGGGAGCGCTTCCGCGACCTTTGCCTCCTCTGTTTCGGCCCCCCGATACGCGGGAGCCTGCTGGCCGAGCTCGGCCGCCTCCCCTTCACCTCCTCGGTACAGGACTTCGCCGACCGCTTCCAGACATTGGCGTGCCATGCGCCTGGCGTCACAGCTCGCCAGCGCGCCGAGCTCTTCGTCGGCGGCCTGCCCGACCACATCCGCGTTGACGTGGAGATGCGCGACCCACAGGACCTACAGACGGCCATGTACTACGCACGCGCTTACGAGCAGTGCGTCCTCGCTATGCAGCAGTCCTTCCAGGGCCGCGGTGCGCGCCCCCCACCCTGCCCAGCACCGGCGGCCCCCGCACCGACGCGCCCCGCCCTGCCGCCGCCCCCGCGGCTCCGCCGGCGACGACGCGCCCCTTCCGTCGCCTGAACTCGGCCGAGCAGCTCGAGCGGCGTCGTAAGGGTCTGTGTTTCAACTGCGACGAGACTTACGCGCCGGGTCACGTTTGCGCCCGCCTATTCTACTTGGAGACCGTCGACGACGGGGAGGTGGCGACCCTCACCGCGGAGCTCGACGCCACGACACTCTCCGAGGCCGGCGTCACGACCTATGGTCCAGTCGACGCGACCGCCTTCGTCGTCTCCCTCCACGCGCTGGCAGGCATCAAGACGGCGAAGACCATGTTGCTTCCGGTGACAATCAACGGTGAGCGCCTCACCGCGCTCGTGGACACGGGCTCGACGCACAACTTCCTATCCGGGGACGCCATGCGACGTCTCGCATTGCAGCCGTCGGGAGCCGAGAAGTTCAACGTAACCGTCGCCAACGCGGACCGCCTTTCCTGCCTGGGCGTGGCTCGGCAGGTTCCCGTCCTCATCGGCGACGAGCACTTCTCCATCAACTGCGTCGGCATTGACTTGGGCTGTTACGACTTCATCCTCGGCGTCGACTTCCTGTCCACACTGGGCCCCATACTCTGGGACTTCGACGTGCTGACCCTCATCTTCTGGCGCGAGGGAGGCCGCCGTGTCCAGTGGACGGGCATCGGCGGTACAGGGCCCGCGACCCCTCAGCTCCAGCTCATGGCGGCCGCGCTCGGCGAGGCGCATCCCCTCCTGGCTGACCTCCTGCAGCAGCACAACGACATCTTCGACGAGCCACAGGGCCTTTCGTCGGCGCGACCCTGTGACCACCACATTCACCTGCTGCCGGATACGGCGCCTGTCGCCGTGCGCCCGTACCGCTACCCCCAGCTGCAGAAGGATGAGCTCGAGCGCCAGGTGGCGGTTATGCTCGCGCAGGGCATCATCCGGATTTCGACATCGCCGTTCTCTGCGCCGGTGCTCCTGGTGCGCAAGCCCGACGGCACATGGCGCTTCTGCATCGACTATCGCGCCCTTAATGCCGTGACGTCCAAGGACAAGTTTCCTATCCCCGTCGTGGACGAGCTCTTGGACGAGCTCCATGGGGCGCGCTTCTTCACCAAGCTCGACCTGCGCTCCGGCTATCATCAGGTGCGGATGCATCCGGATGATATCGCGAAGACGGCGTTCCGGACACATCACGGCCACTTCGAGTTCTTGGTGATGCCATTCGGCCTCTCCAACGCGTCAGCGACATTCCAGGCCCTGATGAACGACGTGCTCAGCCCCTACTTACGCCGCTTTGTGCTTGTTTTCTTTGATGACATTCTTATCTACAGTTCATCGTGGGCGGAGCACCTGCAGCACGTGACCATCATCTTCAACGAGCTTCGAGCGCATCGTCTACACCTCAAGCGCTCGAAGTGCTCGTTCGGCACGACCTCCGTCGCGTACCTGGGGCACATCATCTCGGCAGAGGGAGTCGCGATGGATGCTGACAAGGTCGCCGCCGTCGCTGCCTGGCCGACCCCGCAGTCGCCGCGGGCTCTACGCGGCTTCTTGGGCCTCGCGGGCTACTACCGGAAGTACATCCGGGACTTCGGCCTCATCGCCGCGCCACTGACACGTCTCCTGCGCCGCGACGCTTTCGCCTGGGACGACGAGGCGACTGAGGCGTTCCAGGCCCTCCAGCGGGCGCTCACGACGGGGCCCGTGCTTCAGATGCCGGACTTCGATAGCCCGTTTATGGTGGACTGCGATGCCTCCGGCATCGGCTTCGGCGCCGTCCTCCACCAGGGCGAGGGGCTGCTGGCCTTCTTCAGCCGCCCCTTTGCCGCTCGACATCACAAGCTCGCGGCGTACGAGTGCGAGCTTATCGGGTTGGTCTAGGCCGTTCGTCACTGGCGGCCATATCTTAGGGGGCGGCCGTTCCGTGTTCGCACGGATCACTACAGCGTCAAGTTCTTGCTGGACCAGCGCCTATCCACAGTTCCGCAACACCAGTGGATCAGCAAGCTCTTTGGCTACGACTTCACCGTCGAATACCGTCCGGACCGTCTCAACACGGTCGCCGACGCCCTGTCCCGCCGCGACACTGAGGAGGCTGCGGAAGACGTCGCCGCCTCGGGCACTATCATGTGCATCCGCTCTGGGCCCTCGTTTGCTCTCATTGACGACATCCGCCGGGCGACTGCGACGACCGAGGACGCGCAGGGCCTACGCCAGCGCCTTGACGCCGGCGAGCTAGAGGCGCCTTGGCGCCTGGCCGACGGGCTGCTCCTCCACGGGCACCGCCTCTTCGTGCCCGATCACGGCGACCTTCGCCATCAGGTCTTATCTTTGGCACACTCGGCTGGCCATGAGGGTGTGCAGAAGACCCTCCATCGTCTTCGTGCGGACTTCTATATCCCTGGCGATCGTGCATTGGTGCAAGCTTGGGTACGGTCATGTGTGACGTGCCAACGCAACAAGACGGAGACATTGCGGCCAGCCGGTCTTCTCCAGCCCCTTGATGTGCCTTCGCAGGTGTGGGCGGATATTTCTATGGACTTCATCGAGGGGCTGCCCAAGGTGGGCGGCAAGTCCATCATCCTCACGGTGGTCGACCGCTTCTCCAAGTATGCGCACTTCATCGCGCTCGGCCATCCGTACACCGCCGCGTCGTGGCCCGCGCCTTCTTCGACGGCATCGTCCGCCTCCATGGGTTCCTTCGTCGATCGTCAGCGACCGTGACCCGGTGTTCCCTGGTCACATCTGGCGAGATCTCTTTCAGTTGGCAGGCATGAAGCTTCGCCTGAGCACGACGTTCCACCCTCAGACGGATGGCCAATCGAAGGTGGTTAACAAGGTGATTTCGATGTATCTGCGCTGTGTTACAGGTGATCGTCCACGAGCTTGGGTGGATTGGTTGGCATGGGCAGAGTACTGCTACAACACCTCCTATCACTCTGCCCTGCACACCACGCCGTTCGAGGTGGTCTACGGGCGCCCGCCCCCGGCGATGCTGCCTTTCGAGCCCGGGACGGCTCGGACCGAGGCCGTAGGCGACTTGCTCCGCACCCGCGATGACATCTTGGCTGAGGCGCGCCAACGTCTTCTCCAAGCACAGCAGCTGGCCAAGAAGTACTACGACGCTCATCATCGCGAGGCAGAGTTCGCAGAGGGTGACTGGGTGTGGCTGCGCCTCCTTCACAGGACGACGCAGTCCCTGGACCCGCGCGCCAAGCGCAAGCTGGGCCCTCGCTACGCCGGGCGCATCGGTACGCTTGCTTACCGTCTGGAGTTGCCTTCTGGTGCACGCATTCATGATGTCTTCCATGTTGGCTTGTTGAAGGCCAACCGTGGCACTCCACCTGCAGCGCCACCGGCCCTCCCTCCTACTGCTGATGGCCGCCTCCTGCCAGGACCCGAGAAGGTGCTGAAGGCGCAGCAACGCCGCGGCGTCTGGCATGTCTTGGTATAGTTGAAAGGACATTTTGTGATCTCTTAGTTTTGTGTGTTAGTTAACAACACTGTGGATGTTTTAATCTGGTGATAAGTGATGCAGGTTTTATTGTATACAACATGTGCATCAACACCAAAAAGAGAAAAGAGTTTCTGGAGCTTTTCAGGCCGGAGTTTCCGGCCTCCAAGGCCGGAGTTTCCGGTCCCTGGACTTGTCCTCGAAGAAACAGCAAAGCTGCTGAAGTGTTGCTCAGCCCCTGGTGTGGGGCGGAGTTTCCGGTCCTCAGGACCGGAGTTTCCGCCCCTGGCCAAACATTCCGGCCCCAGGGCACCGGAGTCTTTGCCCAAGTCTCTGCTGCTGAATTGTTGCTCAGCCCCTGGTGTGGGGCGGAGTTTCCGGCCCCCACGGCCGGAGTTTCCGCCCCTGGCCAAACATTCCGGCCCCAGTACACCGGAGTTTTGGCCCAAGTCTCAGATGTGAAGAAGTTGCTCAGCTCCTGGTGTGGGGCGGAGTTTCCGGCCCCTGCTGGCCGGAGTTTCCGGTCACTAGGACCGGAAACTCCGGTGTGATTCTTCTCTGCAACGGCTACTTTTCTGGGAGGGGTATATATACCCCTCCATCTACCTCCAGCCAGCTAGCTCGCCCAGAAATCAAGATCCCCATTGTTGCAAGCTCAAGAATCACTAGATCTCCCAATCCCTCCACCCAAACTTGTTGATCTTTGGAGGATTGAAGGAGAAGGCCCCGATCTACATCTTCACCGAGCCGTTTGTCATTTCCCCCTCATTCACTTGAGGGACCATTAGCTAGGGTTTCCACTAGGAAAACCTAGCCCCCTATTGTACTCACTTGATTGTCTTTGTGACAGATTGTAGCTGTTTGGGAGCCCCCAATCCTTTGTGGGTTGTGCCCCAAATCGTTGTTGTAAAGGCTCCGGACTCCGCCTCGAAGGTTTCCGATAGTTGAAGTGAACCAAACCTTTGTGGTGCGGTTCACCGGAGAAGAGGGTGAGGCCTTTGTGGCCGTTGAACCATTGTGTTGGTTCACACCTCTCCAACGAGACGTACTCCCCTAAAAAGGAGGAACTCGGGATTACATCCGTGTCTCCGCGTGCTTTGACTTCGGTTACCTCTATCCTTGTTTACCGCCTTATTATATCGTGCTTAGTTGCTAGCTTGTCATATAGGTAAATTCACCGTAGTTGCATATCTAGAGAATTTACCTTTTGTGTCAAGCTTAATTGAAAAAGACTAAAATTGGAGTAGCACCTATTCACCCCCCCTCTAGGTGTCATACCGATCCTTTCAATTGGTATCAGAGCCTAGGCTCTCTTGTTTTGGGCTTAACCGCCTAAGAGAAGTATGACACTAAGTGAGGATGAGGCCGATCTTGCCAAGGCCAAAGAGACCATGGCATCCATGGCCGATATCAAATCGTTGGAAACAACATTTACATCGTCCATGAATGACATGAATGTCAAATTTGATGAGTTGCGTGACATGCTCATGAAACTCACAAATGCCAAGGTTTCGGAAACCATCCCACTAGAGGGTATCTCTAACTCCGATGAAGGTGATTCCGAGGAGGGTAAAAAGAAAATGAGAAGGGGGTGGAAACCACCTCCGGATCTAAACCATCTCCTCCTCCTCCTACCAAGCATGAAGATGGGAAGGAAGAGTACCATAACGTTCCGGGATGGTACCCTATCGACCCACCTATCACCACCCGCATAAACCCCATTGGTCCTCCACCTAAGCTTAATGCATTAGCCTTTGCTAGTTGGCAACGCTCAATGAAATCTCATATTAACAGTGCCTCTATCGAGCTTTGGAGGATCATTGAAGATGGGTACAAGGTTGCGGATCCAAGCAATGTGACAAGAAGAGAATTTGCCGAAAAGCAACTCAATGCCTCCGCACTCCATATGATTGAACTTTCAGTGGGTGAAAGTGACAAGCATTATGTTCTCAATGCCACCACCGCCAAAGAAGCTTGGAATTGTCTTGAGGTTGCATTTCTTGGGAATGAAAGCATGAAGAGAAACCGATATGAGTCTTTGAGCAATGATGCCGAAGGCTTCTACATGTTTGACAATGAGACTCATGAAGACATGTATGGAAGACTCAAGACTCTTGCAAAGGCCTTCTTTGATGTGGGGGCAACCTATGTGGATGATGCTTATGTCAAGAGGAAGTATGTGAATGCTCTCTTGCCTTCCGAGCCCATCGAGGTGAAGGCCATTCAAGGAAGACACAACTACAACGAAATGACATCAAATGAAGTTATGCAAGAAGTGCAAGCCTCCAAGGTTGCCACCAAGAATGCCGAAGATAGCCGTGCTAGGGCCATGGGGATGAAACAAGGCCCCTCACTTGCTTTGAAGGCCAAGGTGGTATGTCTTGATGAGGTTGAAGCGTGCCCAAGCAACATTGCTCCAAATGATCTTGAACCGGCTCTAAATGGTCATATAGCTCTTGCCACAAGAGAGTTTTGGCAAGACCCGGCAAAAGCTAAAGCCAAGGTTGATAAAGAGAACAACTCAAGTGGGAAGAAAGAGCTAGCCTCAAAGTGGAAGACGTGCTACAATTGTCATGACAAGAACCACTACATAAGAGAGTGTCCTTATGAGAACCGAGAGCAAAATGGTGGGAAGCTCATCCCCAAGGACCATTCAAAGTTGATCCAAAAGAAGCCCGCAAGACCAAGGAAGCCTTTCTTCAAGAAGGCACCAAGAATTGTGTTGGTGGCACAAGAAGAATATGCCACAAGTGATTCCGAAGATGAAGATGCACCTACTAAAGAGGTAGCCGCATTGGCTATTGTATCAACTTCATCATCTTCTCTCTTTGAATCCCCCAATGAGAACTTCTCCACCAACAATGCTCGTTGCCTCATGGCTAATGTCACCGAGGTATCATCTCCTTCTCCCAAGACTATGCATGAAATGAGTGATCAATCTAGTCTTGTGATTAAGAAAGAACTTGTTGCTTTCGATACTTTCATGACTAACTTGCAAGGTGAAGCTAAGGAACATGTTGAGTCTCTCATGAGACAACTATGTGCGGCCGAAGAACTTCTTCAAGAAAAGAGTAAGATTGAGAGAGAGGATTCTCTCACCATTGCCTCTTTGAATGCTTCCGTAGCATCCTTGAATGCCTCTCTTGATGAAGAGAGTGAAGAAAGATGTTCCCTTGAGGAAAGACTTGAGTCTCTTGATGCTAAAAATGATGATATCATTAATAAAATCATTAAGGATAGAGATCATGTCGTTGCTAAATATAAAGTGCTTAAAAAGGAGAAAGTTGAACTTGGGGTTGCTAATGCTAGACTTCTTGAGGATATGGAGAAGCTTGACAAGGCTCACAAGGCCTTGGAAACAACTCACTCCCTCTTAGTCAAGTCTCATGAGCAACTTCAAACTCAACTTTCTAAATCTAGCTCAACTAGCATATCTATTCTTCCTCGTGTTCATGAAAATGTTATTGAAGAAAATGTTAGTGCCAAGACCTCTATTCCCAAAGGTAAAGATAAGGGTATTGCTTACTTATTTGAGCAAAAACCACACAAAGGGAAGGAGGGTCTTGGTTATGTAGCCGAGCCCAAGAAGAAAGTGGGCAACAACAAGAAGATCAAGACCAAGCCCGCACAAGCCGAGACTTCCATTGCGGGTGGTAGTGCCACAAGGGGCAAGACCACTCGTAGTGACTTTGCGGGGCATAACAACCCCAACTATATTCTTTATGTTGATTATTATGGGGATGTTTATGCTCAATATGTTGGTCCATATGATGGTTACATTGATTACTCTATTTGGGTCCCTAAGACTCTTGTTGCTAACCAAAGAGGACCCATTGAGAAATGGGTACCTAAATCCAAGCAATGATTTCTTGTAGGACTATGCTTCCGGTGGATCGAAATGGGTGGTTGATAGTGGATGCACTAGTCATATGACCGGAAGCAAGGAGATTATGACGGAGTTGAGACCAAATCTAAATAACTCATCCGTCTCTTATGGTGACAAGTCAAAGGCCGAGGTAAAGAGTCTCGGCAAGGTGGTAGTTGCAAGGGATATCACCCTTGTAAATGTCATGCTTGTTGAGTCTCTAGGTTACAATCTTATGTCCGTTCGTGCTCTTAATAAGATGAACTTTGATGTCCATTTTACTATTGATATGGTGGTACTCTTGAGGAGCAAGACTCTAAAGGTCATGTTCGTTGGGTATGTTGAAAATGAGTTGTTTGTGGTAGACTTTTCGGGGTCTACCAACACTCAAGCAATATGCCTATTCGGAAAGGCCGACGTGGGGTGGTTGTGGCATCGCCGCTTGTCCCATGTCAACATGAGAACTTTGCAAAGTCTTCACAAGGGTGGCCACATTCTTGGACTAAAAGAGGATGTTTCTTTTTCTAGAGATCGTCTTTGTAGGGCTTGTGTTGAAGGAAAGATGCATGATTCTCCCCATCCGGGCAAGACCATTATTTCATCAACGAGGATTTTGGAACTTCTTCATGTTGATCTCTTTGGTGCCGTGCCTCAACCTAGTCTTGGTGGGAAGAAATATTGTTTGGTGATTGTTGATGACTATTCAAGATTTACTTGGGTTTATTTCTTCAAGACGAAGGATGAGACCCAACAAGCCGTCATCGACTTTTCCAATATTGTTCAACGCCAATACAATGTCCCTATTTTGGTCATTAGGAGTGATAATGGCTCCGAGTTCAAGAACTACACCTTAAATGAGTTTCTTAGTGAAGAGGGGATTCGTC
This sequence comes from Poa pratensis, assembly GCA_947311845.1. NCBI lineage: Eukaryota > Viridiplantae > Streptophyta > Magnoliopsida > Poales > Poaceae > Poa > Poa pratensis. The sequence continues at coordinate 17,204,100 of CAMZMU010000079.1, forward strand.
ATCAATATTCCGCTGCATATACCCCTCAACAAAATGGTGTAGCCGAAAGGAAGAACCGGACTCTCATGGATATGGCAAGGTCTATGTTGGCGGAGTTTAAGTCTCCACTTTTCTTATGGGCCGAGGCCATCTCCACGGCGTGTCACTCATCTAACCGGTTATTCTTTCGTGTTGGCAAGAAGTTTACATCTTATGAGATGCTCACCGGCAACAAGCCCAATGTCTCCTACTACCGAGTTTTTGGTTGTAAGTGTTTCTATAAGAACAAAAGTGTTCGTTTGTCTAAATTTGAATCTAAAGCTTTAGAGGGTGTTTTTGTTGGTTACGGTGCCGAATCTCACACCTATAGAGTCTATGACAAGACCGTTGGGAAAGTCATAGAATCTTGTGATGTGAGGTTCGATGAGAATGACGGCTCCCAAGTGGCGCAATTTCATGTTTGTGATGTAGATAATGAGGAACCTCAAGAAGCAATAAGAAGAATGGGGGTTGGTTTCCATCGCCCCATTGAAATCCATCATGAGCCTCCTCAAGCAAGTCCTAGCTCCACTCAAGTGGAGACTCCATCATCACAAGTTGAAGTTGCACCTTCTATGGAAGCAAATGATGCACCTACCCAAGAACAAGTTCAAGGCCCTCCTCAAGTTGACCAAGATCAACCCTCTCCTTCCTTTGTTGAAGATGAGCTTCAAGATGATCAAGGTCAACACTCCGGTCAAGACGGGGACTCAAATGATCAAGATGATCAAGCGGAAATTCCTCGCATCAATGAGGATATCGAAACCCGTCGTATAGCAAGAGTCAAAAAGGATTGGAGAAGAAAGAGTCTTCATCTAGAAAATATCATTGTTAATGTCAAGAACAAGGTCACCACAAGAAAACAATTGGCAAATTTCAATGAACATCAAGCCCACATCTCTATGGTGGAACCAAAGAAAGTCTTTGAAGCTCTTGAAGATCCGGATTGGTTGGAAGCCATGCATGAAGAGCTCAATAACTTCAAGCGCAACAAAGTGTGGAATCTAGTGGAGAAGCCAAAAGATTGCCTCAATGTTATAGGCACCAAGTGGATTTCAAGAACAAGCAAGATGAGCATGGAATGGTTGTGAGGAACAAGGCAAGATTGGTAGCACAAGGGTACTCTCAAGTTGAAGGCATTGATTTTGGAGAGACCTATGCTCCCGTGGCTCGCCTTGAGTCCATCCGTATCCTTCTTGCATATGCATCACATCATAATTTCAAATTGCAACAAATGGATGTGAAAAGTGCTTTTCTTAATGGTCCTTTAAAGGAGTTGGTATATGTTAAGCAACCTCCGGGATTTGAGGATCCACACTTCCCTAACCATGTCTACAAACTTGATAAGGCGCTCTATGGTCTCAAACAAGCACCTCGTGCTTGGTATGAGCACCTAAGAGAGCTATTGGTAGACCGTGGCTTTGAAGTGGGGCAAATCGATCCCACTCTTTTTACCAAGAGGGTTAAAGGGGAGCTTTTCATATGCCAACTTTATGTTGATGATATCATATTTGGCTCTTCTAACAAAGCTTTTAATGATGAATTTTCAAAGCTTATGACCGATAGGTTCGAGATGTCCATGATGGGAGAGTTGAAGTACTTCCTTGGTTTTGAGATCAAGCAATTGAGTGGAGGGACCTTCATCTCTCAAGCCAAATATATCCAAGACATGCTCAAGAGGTTCAAAGAGAAGAAGTTTCCTATGGACACCAAGTGTCATCTTGAACTTAATCCAAAGGGTAAAGATAAGGATGTTGATCAAAAACTCTATCGCTCTATGATTGGTTCTTTGCTTTATCTTTGTGCATCTAGACCCGATATTGTGTTGAGTGTAGGAGTGTGTGCAAGGTACCAAGCGGCTCCCAAAGAAAGCCACCAAACGGCGGTTCTTCGAATCTTTCGATATTTGGTTCATACCCCAAGGTTTGGTTTGTGGTATCCTAAAGGCTCAACATTCTCTCTTGCCGGTTACACGGATTCGGATTGGGCCGGTTGCAAGGATGATAGGAAATCAACTTCCGGGGCTTGCCAATTCCTTGGTAGGTCCTTGGTGAGTTGGTCTTCTAAGAAGCAAAATTGCATATCTCTCTCCACCACCGAAGCCGAGTATGTGGCGGCCGCTAGTTGTTGCACTCAATTGTTGTGGATGAGGCAAACTTTAAAGGAATACGGTGTCCATTGTGACAAAGTGCCTCTTTTATGTGACAATGAAAGTGCTATCAAGATTGGCCACAACCCGGTGGAGCACTCAAGAACGAAGCATATTGAGATTCGCTATCACTTCATCCGTGATCACATCATCCGGGGTGATATTGAGCTTGGTTATATTCCCACGAAGATCCAACTTGCCGATATGTTCACGAAGCCACTTGATGAAGCAAGGTTCACTTATTTGAGGCATGAGCTAAATATCATCGATTCGGGGAGCGTCGCTTGAGTATCTTGCATACACACCTATATCTTAGCTATTTGTTTGGTTTAGGTGTAGGCATGGACATAGGGGGAGTGCGGTCCTAATCCATTGGACTATCCCTCCCCCCATTATGCCGATAGAAAGAACTCATTTTGTCTCTATATTGTTCATTTTATGAATTGTGAGCTTAAATGACGAGTAGTGGCGGTGAACCCAAGATATATCTTCGCGGTGTCACACCACATACACTCATACATGGTGGCTTAGGCCACCGCCATCTTCTTTGTGAAGATTTGATCTTGTTGGAGCTTTATGGCCTTTTTGCCTATCCGTTGGTTTTTATGGAAAACACACTCAAATGATGCTTCTTAATGTTTTCTTTGTGCCTCTTACCAAGTTTGAGTGTGAAGTACCATTTCCAGTGACTTTGTGTTCCATCCCAGGCCTATCCCTTCTGAAAACTTGCTCCTCTTGCATCTTGCATGTTCAACAACAAAATCTGGCATTTTTGAGTTGGTGGGGCCGGAAACTCCGGTCCTTTGGGCCGGAATATCCGGTCTGACTGAAGTTTCCGCCCTAAACCCGGAATCTCTGGCTTAGGCCGGAGACTCCGGTGTTTAGGCCGGAAACTCCGGTCTGGGCAGTTCTCGCAGGGGTCCAAAAGGGGATCGGGGTGGGGGTTGACTTCACAACTCCCACACACCCCCGACCCCCAACCTCTCCCCTGCTGCCGCCGCCGCCTCGAAGTGCCGCTCCGGCTGCTCCCCGCCGCCGGAATCCGCCGTGCCTCCGGCCTACTCCTCCTCACCAACGCGGGGACCTTCCTCTCCTTCGTTTGGGCTGCACCATGGACAAAAAGGGTACCTCCTCTCTCTCCTTAGGTTTTTCACCTCGATCTAAGTTTGGAGAGTAGTTCCCCTAGTTTTTCATGGTGTAGAATCTTCTAGATGGCAAGGTGTATCCTAGATTTAACCCTAGAATTCTCAGCACAAAGTTTCTTGAACTAAATCGAGGTTCCCCATCTCAGGGCCGGAGACTCCGGTCTTCCAGGCCGGAAACTCCGGTCAGGGCCGGAATCTCCGCCCCCTGAGGCCGGAAACTCCGGTGTAGATCAGACACTTTGTGCCCAGAATTCTTTGGTTACTTCTTCTTTGGTTCCTGGACATGCAAGCTTATCCCCATGCTTTTCTCCTATTCTGTTATTTCACAGGTGGCAGAGGACAAAGGCTTCCATGAAACATCCTGAAAATCACCAAGAAAAGTCATCCGTGCTCAAACAAGGGACAAGCTTCTTTTTGACAGCAGCGCTGGCCGTCTGAGACAGCAGAGTACCATAGATGAAGAAGCCACAAGACATGCTGCCCTAGGTGGGTTTGATAATGAAGAAGAGGCCGAGAGAGCTCATTTTGACTCCTTGACCACTGTTTTGGGCATGGGGAAGCTCGAGTTTCGTCGGATGAGATCTCAGCAGTTCTATGACTTGCCATCCAACACCGATGATCCTAGGTTTCCAAGGAGAGAGCAGCAGCTGATCATGAATGAGATTTATGCCCGCATTGAGAAGCATATGGTGTGTGAGCAAAAGTGTTGAGCCTTGAGAGCTTGGACAAGAAACCTTATTTTCAAGAGGCCGTGTGGATTGCTCGGAAGCTTGGACTTGAGAGGCTCATCTCCCATGTTCATGAAGATTATGATATTCAGCTTGTGCATCAGTTCTTTGCCACAGTGGTTTTTGATAATGATGAAGATATCACCATGACTTGGATGACCGGTTCTCAAAAGTGCACCTCTAACTTTGTGGAGTTTGGAAGATGCTTGGGATACAAGTTCAAGGGTGCCACTACTTGTGTTGGGAAGAGGATGCATGTGGAGGGGTGGCTTACAACAAACGCCGCTTGCGCCCTTTATATTCAGTTGCATCATCCGTTGGCACCAATCAAGACCTCCTCCCCACCTTCAACATTTTCCTTCGCATGGTTCGGCTCAATCTTGCTCCTCAAGCCGGAAATGTGGATGCCATTCGAGGAGGGCTTGTCAATCTCTTATACCATGCTTACAAGGTGCTCCAAGCCGGTCCGGATTGTGAAGGCCAAGAAGTTGATGTCATGGATTTCATCAAGTGTGAATTGCTTTGGGCCATTTTTGAGCACAAGAACCCTCTCTATGCACCTTATGTGATGAAGCTCATCCTCTCCAAGGTCTCCAACATCGATACCTCTCGCCTCACCAAGCATGCCAAGGGGACTCTCCACCAACTTAGCAAGCACACCAAGCAACCGTCTTCCTCTCGTGCACCTCCTCCGCAATCTAGTAGTGAGGAAGCGGAGACCGAGGCCCCAATGCCTAGAAGGAGAAGCAAGAATGCCGACCCTCCCTCATATCTTCAAGGAAGGGCTCAAGTGAACTCGGAAGTGAGTAAACTCTCTTGGTGGAAGAGAAAGTTGCTTTGCATGGATGTTGCACTTCACAAGGAGAACCATGCCTCATATGTGAGAGAGAAGCATATCATTGACAACCAACAAATCATGATCAAGGAGTTGCGCAAGCTCAACAATGGTAGTATCACTCCTCCTCCGGAAGAAGATGAAGATGGCAATCCTATTATCTCCTCCTCGTCGGCCGAGACTATCCCTCTTGAGAAATGGAACGAAGACGTCTTTCCTTGGTCGGATTATGCGGATGTGACTTCATTGCCCTCCTCTTCTCGCAACACCGGCAAGGCTCCCATGAACCTTTCCGATGAGGACTACAATCAAGAAAGGGAAGGTGATGATGACATGGAAGAAAGCTCCGGGTGATCTCCATGGGTTTCGTGTAGTTATGCTCTTTTCCCTTTTTGGCGTCTCGATGCCAAAGGGGGAGAAGTAGTTCTATTAGGTTCTCTCCGGGATTTGCATGGGTTGGACACAAGCATGTGCTTTTATCATTTTATTGCGCTTGTGTCCATTTTATGTTATTTGGAACTTATTTGCATCTTGTGTTGTGAACTATGTGAGTGTAAGACATATGGATTTCTATTATGTATGGTTGAACCTACTTTATTGTGCTATGGTTATATGGATGTTTTATCTACATTTATATGCACAAGGTATGGTTTTTATCTCTAGGCTCAACCTACTTTGTGATATGTCTTGTTTATGAAATGTTTCGTTTACATATCATGTCGCCTTGTTGTGGAACTTGTTTCTCTATATGTGTGCATTTGCATTCCAAAGCAAATGACTTATATGCACACATCTAGGGGGAGCTTTTCCTTTTGTTAAACATGATAGTATGGTGAATTTTATTGCAAATCCGTGTGTTGTCATCTAACACCAAAAAGGGGGAGATTGAAAGGACATTTTGTGATCTCTTAGTTTTGTGTGTTAGTTAACAACACTGTGGATGTTTTAATCTGGTGATAAGTGATGCAGGTTTTATTGTATACAACATGTGCATCAACACCAAAAAGAGAAAAGAGTTTCTGGAGCTTTTCAGGCCGGAGTTTCCGGCCTCCAAGGCCGGAGTTTCCGGTCCTGGACTTGTCCTCGAAGAAACAGCAAAGCTGCTGAAGTGTTGCTCAGCCCCTGGTGTGGGGCGGAGTTTCCGGTCCTCAGGACCGGAGTTTCCGCCCCTGGCCAAACATTCCGGCCCCAGGGCACCGGAGTCTTTGCCCAAGTCTCTGCTGCTGATTGTTGCTCAGCCCCTGGTGTGGGGCGGAGTTTCCGGCCCCCACGGCCGGAGTTTCCGCCCCTGGCCAAACATTCCGGCCCCAGTACACCGGAGTTTTGGCCCAAGTCTCAGATGTGAAGAAGTTGCTCAGCTCCTGGTGTGGGGCGGAGTTTCCGGCCCCTGCAGGCCGGAGTTTCCGCCCAAGGCCGGAGTTTCCGGTCACTAGGACCGGAAACTCCGGTGTGATTCTTCTCTGCAACGGCTACTTTTCTGGGAGGGGTATATATACCCCTCCATCTACCTCCAGCCAGCTAGCTCGCCCAGAAATCAAGATCCCCATTGTTGCAAGCTCAAGAATCACTAGATCTCCCAATCCCTCCACCCAAACTTGTTGATCTTTGGAGGATTGAAGGAGAAGGCCCCGATCTACATCTTCACCGAGCCGTTTGTCATTTCCCCCTCATTCACTTGAGGGACCATTAGCTAGGGTTTCCACTAGGAAAACCTAGCCCCCTATTGTACTCACTTGATTGTCTTTGTGACAGATTGTAGCTGTTTGGGAGCCCCCAATCCTTTGTGGGTTGTGCCCCAAATCGTTGTTGTAAAGGCTCCGGACTCCGCCTCGAAGGTTTCCGATAGTTGAAGTGAACCAAACCTTTGTGGTGCGGTTCACCGGAGAAGAGGGTGAGGCCTTTGTGGCCGTTGAACCATTGTGTTGGTTCACACCTCTCCAACGAGACGTACTCCCCTAAAAAGGAGGAACTCGGGATTACATCCGTGTCTCCGCGTGCTTTGACTTCGGTTACCTCTATCCTTGTTTACCGCCTTATTATATCGTGCTTAGTTGCTAGCTTGTCATATAGGTAAATTCACCGTAGTTGCATATCTAGAGAATTTACCTTTTGTGTCAAGCTAAATTGAAAAAGACTAAAATTGGAGTAGCACCTATTCACCCCCCCCCTCTAGGTGTCATACCGATCCTTTCAACAGTGGACTGGCCTTCCTATGGACGACGCTACATGGGAGAAGCTCGACGAGTTCAGCCAGCAGTTTCCAGATATCCAGCTCGAGGACGAGCTGTTTGCGTAGGCGGGGAGAGATGTTATGACCGGTTTGCACTACAGCCGGAAGAGGCCCACTAATGGACCGGTTTAGGGCCTAGCCCAATTTATCTAGGGTTTTAGTAGCTGGACTATTATATAAACTCATGTAATCTCTCCGTATCAATTAAGCAATAAATCATTATTTGTTGCCCGACTCCCTGAGGAGTCGGAACCCTAGCCGCCACTGCCTCATCTCGCGCGATCACGGCGCCGACTCGCCGCTGCGCGCGACCAGCTCCTCGCCAGCCTTCCTTCCACCCGTACAACCTGCGATCTAGGTCTGGTAGGATCCCTGCTCCTATCATAACTACCTGAAGAAAAATGTTACTGCTAATGTTTAGACAAAACATTCAGCATCTCAGACTTGTTGGACTTGTATAGTTGGACTTTGATTACAACAATCATAGTACACAAGAAACTTTTAATTGGACTGCTAATGTTTAGACAAAACATCCAGCATCTCAGACTTGTATAGTTGGATTTGGACTACAAAACATAGTACACAAGAAGCTTTTAATTGGAGTACTGAATTTTGTTACCTTTTTTCTTGCAGTTCTTTGCTCTTAGCGGGTTCCCTTGCCCATCATTGATGAACCCTTCTGATCACTTCCTGAGGACCATCAACAAAGACTTCGACAATGTGAGCAAACCACCACAATTCAATCAATAGGACTTCTTAACTATCTATCTAAAATCTTGTTGGTGAAAAAAATCATGAGCATGCACTCCATTGATTTCTCAGGACACTGAAGAAAGTCTTGGTGGAAAGAAGACGACCACCGCCCAGGCCATCGACGCGCTGGCGACTTCCTACAAATCCTCCGTGCACATGGAGAAGGTGACCAGGCAGATCGCCGAAATACGCAGCACCGTGAGTAGCCCGCTGCCCATCACATTCCGAAACTTTTGATTGGAGCACTGAATTTTCCAGCATTTAAAAGTATGGCATTTGTGCATGATTTGTTTGTTTGATTTCAGGGCGGAGAGGTGGTGAAGACAGAAGGGCAGCATCCTAGCTTCCTTACGCAGTCCGTCGTGCTGACTAAGAGGTCCTTCGTCAACATGTACAGGGACCTCGGCAAATACTGGCTCCGCTTCGGCATCTACGTCGCGCTCTGTCTCTGCTGTGGCACCATTTTCTACGACATCGACCACAACTACCGGCTCTCCGCAGCCATCATTGTGTGCTGATCGTGTGAAATCTGTGCAGGCTCGTGGCTCCATGCTCATGTTCGTCGCGGCTTTCCTCACCTTCATGGCCATCGGAGGCTTCCCGTCTTTCGTCGAGGACATGAAGGTGAAGTTTCCGAGCTCGACCATAAGATTTTTTTATAGCGGCCAGTCTATCTCACCTCACGATGTTCTGCAATGCAGATATTTGGGCGGGAGAGGCTGAACGGCCACTACGGCGTGTCGTCGTTCGTGATCGCCAACACGGTCTCGGCGACACCCTACCTGTTTCTCATCTCCGTGGTGCCGGGTGCGTTGGTATACTACCTGTCCGGCATGCAGAGGAGTTTCGACCACTTCGCCTACTTTGCGGTGTTGCTCTTCACGACCATGATGCTGGTGGAGGGCCTGATGATGATCGTGGCCAGCCTTGTGCCGGACTTCCTCATGGGCATCATCACGGGAGCCGGCATCCAGAGCGTCATGATGCTCAACGGCGGCTTCTTCCGCCTGCCCAACGACCTGCCCAAACCCGTGTGGAGGTACCCCATGTACTAGCTGGCATCCAGAGCGTCATGATGCTCAACGGCGGCTTCTTCCGCCTGCCCAACGACCTGCCCAAACCCGTGCGGAGGTACCCCATGTACTACGTCTCCTTCCACAAGTATGTCAACGAGGGGTTCTACAAGAACGAGTTTGTTAGGGCTGCTGTTGACTAGTGGAGGCTGCTCAAGTTTAGTTTCATCTCGTCTAGGGGAGGAGGTCACACTCAGCTTATAAGGGAGAGATTCCTCCTCCTTTCAGTCTGGACTTTTAGGATGGAATGGGCTCTCCTCTTGTAGTTGACCCGTGTGCGCATAAACGTCTGAAACTAGGCAAAGTGTTGGGCTAAATCTGAGTGGACGCTAACATTTGGTATCAGAGCCAACATTGTCATGCCTGCCTGGGGGCTTCCCAGGGGATGGGATGTTAGGGCTGCTGTTGACTAGTGAAGTCTGCTCAAGTTTAGTCCCACTTCGACTAGAGGAGGAGGTCACACCCAGCTTATAAGAGATTCCTCCTCCTTTCAGTCCGGACTTTTAGAATGGAATGAGCTCTCCTCTTGTAGTTGGGCCATATACGCATAAACGTCTGAAACTAGGCCGAGTGTTGGGCTAAATCTGAATGAACGCTAACAGAGTTCTTGAGCCTCACCTTCCCCCAACAACCAGGCCGGCGGAGCCGCGACCATCACTGGTGACGAGATCCTCAGGGACTACTAGCAGGTGGCGATGGGGGTACAGCAAGTGGGTGGACCTGGCCATCCTGTTCGGGATGGTTATATTGTACAGGGTGCTCTTCTTAGCCATCATGAAGACTACTGAGAAGATGAAGGGGCTCAGGTTCAGGAGCACCCAGTCGTCCGTTCATGTCGCCCAGCATGGCTCCGGCAGCCCATGATGCAATACCCGAGAGAGCACAATGGTCATGTATGTATGGCGGCCACTTTAGAAAATTTATGAACTTTATGTTGTACTGTTGGTGCTGGGTGGTGTATGTGAGTGTGAAATTTTGTCAAATTTGTATTTACACATGACATATTTATTCTTTGCACAAGTGTAATTAGTTCGTAGGCCGGCCATAAGCTACATGATTTTATATATACATGGTATGTGATATTTTACATTTTGTAGTGAACATGTGCAATATTCAGGGGAAATCTGTTTTGACTCGTACGTGTACATACACCTACTACCAAAAAATCAAATTTTAGAATGTTAAAAAAAATCACACAAAACTTTTGGGGTGCACTACTGACATTTTATGTTAGCACAAAAAATTTCACGGAGAAAAAATTATTTGTGGGCTGTGTAAAATAGAAAAATTCCGGTGCTACAAAATAACTTTCACGCGATTTTTTTGTCTTTTTATGCAGGTCACGAAAAATGTAATTTTTTCACAAAACTTTTTGTGGATATAGAATGTCTGGATGCAAAACCGAGATTTTAATTTAGATTTTATTGACATATTGAAATAAAATTTTGCATAATTGGTGTATCTAGTCATATGAGTCAAAACACATGTCCAATATTCAATGCCTTTTGTAGGTACCAAATTCGCGCTGAAAATACATATTTCTCTTTCTGTCGTGCAGTATATTGCAACTCGATTTCTTAGGATCCAAATTCTTTTTTCTTTGGGGTAAGCGAGAATTTCATTACTCAGAGAAATAGGGCCAGGTGTCATGAATTGCCCAGTACGCAAATGTCCTCGATCTCATTCCAAGTTAAGCTAGACGGTGAGCTACCCTATTATTATATCCTCTTTATATCTTGTGACATTGCAATTCCACAAAGGTTTTGGTAGCCCATGACATAAAATTGCGGATTAAGTGATGCTCGAGAGATCACGAAGGTTTTGTCGATTAAGGAAGCAACTTTAGAAGTTACATCATGTATGGGAACCGTGTGGTGGAGTTGAGAGAGGAGAAAGGGATCAGAAAAGAAGAAAGAGATGAGAGAAATGATAGAGGAGAGATATGGGTGGGTTGGGTTTAGTTCTAACGTGATGGACCACATCCCATTATGGCCTGTTTCGCCCCATGTTAGCCCAAGAAAATTACAATTAGCCATTTTCCTTTTAATACCAGGAATTAATCAAATATCTTTGTCTCTGTCTCTATATCACTAGTAGAAAACAGGGCTTCCATACGGCCTATTTGTCCCGGCCATAATAAGAACCGGAACTAATGGGGCCATTAGTCCCGGTTCAAACGGCCAGGGCGCCGGACAGCACCAGTCCCGGTTCGTGTTACGAACCGATACTAAAGGGTTGCTGCAATGGCCGCAGAGGTGGGGCCAGCGCGAGCAACCTTTAGTACCGGTTCACCGGTTCGTAACACGAACCGGTACTAAAGATTGAACTTTAGTACCGGTTCGTATATCATCTTCTTCCACCCGAGGCCTCTCCATTTTTCCTGCTCGAAACTTCACCATTTTTCTCCTCCGTTTCCTCTCCCAAGCTCTAGTTCATCCCCATTTTTTTCCACCATTTGTCAAGATTGACGGCACCCCATCTATTCAAGGGTTAGCAACTTCATCCTTTCTCCCGGCGTAGCTACTTTAGCTCGTTTCATTGCTAGTTTAGCTCATTTCATTTTTGTAGTGCTAGCTAGGTGTTTGATGAAATGTCTAAGTTAGGGAGTTCATTTTTTATATGCATTTTGAGCTCAAATTAATTTATGATTTGTGGGTTTTAGTGTCGTCCCGTCCCCGTCCTCACCGCCATCGATAGCCCGCGCCGTCACGTCACCGGCACCACCTCGGTGAGCTTCTTGTTTTTATCTTTTATTTTTTAAAAAATTTACTTGTATGATTTAAATGCATAGTTATTATTTGATTGAATTCTATTCTTTGTAAAGTGGTGTCTGAGATAGGTACAAGGGACTAATTTATGTGCATACTACGTTTACGAGTTCATACGCTCTTGTGTCAGTGAGCGGAATAGAGATGCCAGAACAGCTGAAGTATGTATACACTATTCACAATTTTTTATTACCATATTGTGTTGAGTTCCATTCATAATTTATTTTATGATGATTTCATATATATATATATACACACAACTCACACATATTCATATTGATCTAGATGGATCGAATACGGGACAAGCTTCTACCGACGAAGCGTCTAAAAGCAATTTAAGAGAAATTGGCGAGATTTTTGAATTCGGAGGTCATAAAGGAAACCGGAGAATTTCATCACCGTAGTAATTATATTATGACGTGATCTCGACGTGAGAATTTCATTAAAGCAACTTGTATGTGTATGTATATATGCATCAACGTGATCTCGATGTAGTATAAACTTTACATATACGACTTGTTTTTTGCGCATCAACGTGATCTCCATACAAAAAAAATTAAATGGAAAACACAAAATCCAAACCCCTAAACCCATAATGCCCTAATCCCTAAACCAGGAAAAATAAATAAACAGAAAAGAAAAGGCAGAAATCTTTAGTCCCCGGGACTAAAGGTATTCCCGCCATGCGCACCCGGCCGTGACTACGTGGATGCCCTTTAGTCCCGGTTCGTGGATGCCCTTTAGTCCCGGTACGTGGATGCCCTTTAACTGCACTAAATTTTGTTTCACATTTTATTTTGCATTGATTCGATTTGCCCGTTCCTATTGTACAAGAAAACACCATCACACGCATGCGTACACCATCTACTGATCAAAGTCATGTTCCAGCAGCAATTTCTTCCAATGTAATTCTAATTCAGCATACCTTATGCAACTATATACTCCCTCCGTTCCCAAATATAATATGTTTTAGACTTTGTCCACATTCACATGTACACAAATATATCTAGACACATTTCATATGTATGTTCACTCATTTTAGTATATATCTAGAGATCATGTATGTGTATGTATCTAGAGATCATGTGTAACATCTAAAACATCTTACATTTAGGAATGGGGGAGTACGTGCACATCACGCGCAAATTTATAATGCCACTCCATATGACTCTGTTTGTTTTGCCCCCATTGCTTCCACCGTTTGGATCTTACGTTGCCAATGTGGAACTCTAACTCCCATGATACTGCCTGCAGGATGTCGTGCATCATATACATACCCTAATGCCAATGCGAGATGCCGCACGTGCTGCGCGCGTGTCTCAATCATTTCGGCGTTCCTGGCGACACTATCCTAACCTCACCTTCAGTATGGAAGAATTGGGTTTGATTGGACGAAAAGGCACGAAGGACGAAAGAGCACTGGATCTGCTAAACATTATTGACCATATTATGCGGAATCATTCAGGCATCGGAGTGAAGACTAAAGCTTCAGCTGCCCTTGGACTGGAAAACACTCGACACCTGTTATGTCGACAGGTTTCTTGAAACTGCTATTAGACCTGGTGTCCAAGAACTCACCGTGATTCTGCCTATGGACATTTACTGTGAAACAGTGTACAGCCGTGCTCACTTCTATCTGACGAGAGCGGGGAGTCGATTCGGCATCTTAAGCTCAAAGAATCTAGTTTTCGTCCCACGACCGGACTTGGTTGCTTGACGAGATTGCACTTGCAGTCCGTGTGTATCAGCGACGACGAGTTGGGGTGCTTTCTTTCAAATTCGTTTGCTTTGAGGCATTTAAAACTCATTTATTGTGGTGAGATCATCTGCTTGAAGATACCTTCTTTGCTGCGGCACCTCACGTCTCTGGACGTGTTTGACTGTAGAATGTTACGGTCAATTGAGAGCAATGCCCCAAATATCTCCACTGTTGACATTGGAGTTGGCGCCCGAGTAGATGTCTCACTCTCACTGGGAGATGGTTCATCGCAAGTGAAAAAGCTCCGAATATCGTTTGCATTTGCAAGTTATGATCTCGGCAAGATTCCATCAATTGCACCCGGTCTTGAAGCCCTAGACATATCGTTCGTGCCACACGAGGTATGCATAATATGAACTTCAGACCAGTAAGTCCTGGATTTGTACAGTACGTAGTTAATCAGGTGACACTACTAACTTGAGGCATCTCTTTCTTCAGCGGGTTAGCACACCAATGGTGCCTGGCAAATTTCACCACCTCAAGTTCTTGAATATTTTTCTGTACAAGGCCTCGGAAGCATATGATTATTTGTGTCTGTTAGATTTTCTTGACGCTTCTCCTGCATTGGAGAATTTCATCTTGTCGGTAAGTCACTGTTGTGTAGCCATAGATTCGGGTAACCAAGTGTATCATTCTTCTAAAAATTCAGGTTTATTAATTGACTCAGATTGTCATCTCTATTTGTCTATAGCTGAACACAAATTTTCATTTTGTATTGAAAGCTAAGTTTGTGCATGCATGGCGTCTAAGAGTTTTCTCAGCTTTTCGATATAATACAGGTAAAAAAGCTTTTGGATATAATAAACCATTAAAATATTTCTAGTTTAATAAAGTTCGACTTGATTTCTCACGGAGCACACAATTTCAGGAAAAATATATTAACATATTTATAGTGATATAATGGTCAACATTGCATATTTGAGATAGGAACAATGTCCGAAACGACATGACTTTATGAACAAATGCAGTATTTGGGTACATAAGTTTAAAGAACTTTTGACAAAACAACACATCTTTAACTGCAAATTTGACACAAATGACACACTTTGATCTTGTTGTTGCCCTTGATTCTATCTGCGTTTTCTATTAAGATCATGCAACTACAACGGTTGCCATTTTGTGAGAAGTTCTTGACATTAGTATGGTTCCTATGCAGTTGGCGAGGACTACGCAGCCGGTGAGGAGTAACAAAAGCTCTTGTAGGATTCATGGTGATTTGGTGCGGATGCCAGAATTTCACCATGGCAGCCTCAGGAATGTGATGATCCATAGTGTTTGCTCCGCCGGGAGCTTGATTGAGCTAACCCGTCGTATGCTTCAGCATGTAGCTTCACTCGAGCGCGTAACGTTGGACATGACACCTGGTTACTCTAGGTGTTCCTCGAGTAGAAGCGGCCGGTGCGGCCGCATGGAGACAATTGCTGTCCGTGAAACCCAGGAAGCACTCGTGGCTATCAGAAAATACATCAAGCCGCAAGTACCCTCTAATATCGAACTGACAGTTGTGGAGCCCTGCAGTTCCTGCCATGTATGTGACAATTGATTCTAGACATTTTTAATTTGCAATAGCTGACATCTGCTTAACGTTTCCCAGTCGAAATTCCAGTGAACCATTCATCAGCAAAAGCACAAACTATTCCACTACTGAAGCTGCAAAACTTAGCACTCAGTTCAAACAGAGACACTACTGAAGATGGACACAAGTAAGAGAGCCAATCGGTCGGTGGTCGGAGGGTAGGTAATAAGCTAGTCTAGTCTCTTGCCAGGCATAAAAGAACTGCGGAAAAGATATATATTATATTTTGCAACAACAAAAAAAGGTGAATGTGACGGACATCCATTGCACGCTTAGCTGCAAACTGTTGTCCACCCTTTCAGAAGCTCTTACATATATTCTCCTTAACATGGATCACACTTGCCAGTCCTTGCCATCAGCATATTCTCTGGAGAAGTCCTGGTTAGAGGCAAAGGTTTCTTAGATATGACAACTCAAAAGATGAACTGAAACAGACTAAGGAATGGAAAGCATGTGTCTGCAAGCCTCTCTATTATATAAAAAAAAGAAATATGCTCGACTGAAAATACTTAATCTGAATAAGGATTTTAACTCACCACAATACAATTTTTTTCATATCTACTAGTATGCAATACAAACATCTACTTTTGGAGGGTCACTAAAAGTCATTATGCTGAAAAAATGTAGATCCAATTGAATCTAGATGCTCAAACTAAACTCTTGTTTGCAAAACTGCACAAACATGTATTTGAAGTTATCTGGACAACTAAACTTGTATCTGAAGTTCAATACCAAAAAAATACTGGGCATAAACATTAGCACGGCATCTGAATTCTAATATGTCATCACAGCCAATTAGTATTCAACTACCAATTTGCATGCTACGCAAGACCTGAAAAACAAAATGTACATTTAATAAATTATTTTTATTGGTAAACCTCAGAAATTATAAGTACCACTAGGTAGAAACCTTTCATGATTTAATCAGTGGTAAACTTGATGATTCATGAGACGCGAGATACGAGCCCATCATTACATAATGTGGCACTGAGTATCACGTCAAATTGTCACCTTTTAGTGAAACTAGCGAATCACTAGGGCGTTGCATTGGTGGGTACAGTTGGCTGTGCAACCAACCGCCCAGTTTCTCACCCCACTTCTCTCATTCAAGAAAAACAGAGGCTCTAGTATCTTTGGTCTTGTTTTTATTTTAGCTAAACAAGCATCTTGCCATATATCTGGATATGGCGGTGGAATGCAGGCCACAATAGATTTCATGTTTCCCATTAGGCTACACACAGATTTATTATGTAGTGTATGCCACGTGAAAGACTGCATCAATTACAACATATCAGTTGCAAATTTAAGCATAATCACAGATAGGGACCATAAGGTCATTACTAAAATGATATGATGGCAAAACAGCATATCTTTTGGGTCCAATTTAGTCACATCGGGAGCAATAGTATGATCCGAAGTCCCTAAATGCAGGTGCACCGTTAGATTAAAACTGAAAAATTTAAACATTCAACCACTATGGTCAATTTACTCCACGAATTGTAGCTATTCCACGTTAATAGGCACCAGACATAATAACCTCGTGACACTGCCAACCGACAAAACACAAATTTTAACTTGCTGCCTCATGCAGTCCAGCTGAACTGTGAGTCTCACCAGCCAAAAGCGAGAATTCATGAGAACTGATTCACACCGCAGAGCCCAATAAAATCAAAAATAGGTGGTGCAAAGTGTGCTATTTTTTGATAAATAGTGGTGCTTTGCTGCTACTAATGTTAAAACGCTTAGTGTTGTATGCAATTTGATGAACGGATCTTACCATAAAGCAACTAACAAAAGCAATCAATTGGCGAGGATAAGAATGTGTGCATGCTATGGCGAAAGACCTAGTAGAGGCAATGGTTTGATAAGTAACTAAAAATGGAGAAAATATGTAGTTTTAAACGTACAAGAAAAACTTCTCGAGATAAAGCAGCCAATACATGTCAAAATCAATCATAATTTGGGCAATTGCATAATGTAATGCTGATTACTAATTCTGTATGACACTTAAAATGATGGCAGTCATATTCACAAGACTATAACCAATACTTTTTGATTATCCTGAAATTGACAGATTCCCAATTGCACAAATGTATTAACCCGTTAGAATGCCAGCTAAAGTGCTAAACACCAACAAGCAATATGAGTACTATAAAGCGCGGACAGTTACTTGGCCACATCAGCATTCAGGACCATTTGCCAAAGTAGAATGATAATGCACACTTAACAAAAAAATACTTGCACCAAATTGCTGTGTCCTATGCAAGTAAAATAAGTAATTAAATTTCAAAGGCAAGCTTACCACTTCAAATGGTTGGAGTCGACAATGACGGTGGGAAATCAGCATACAGGTCGCCAATTATGACATAGTCCCCAGTCTGAAATATCCACTCAATCTGGAAAGTCTGGAGATTCAGTGAAAAATAGTCTACTAGTTCCCTTTCGTCTGTTGGATACCCATTTAGGAGTAAGTATCCACCAGCTACACCCATGATGCCATATCGATAATTTACTGGCAAAGAGATTACAGACTTTGATTGCCACTGTTTTGCGCCATTCGCTTCCATAGACTGTACGGCATACAAGAGATGATATGCACCATATTTAATTTGATCAGAGATAGTAAGCATCCCAAACCTCCCGTCTCCTGCCTCCACAATCGCCATCTCTCGCATTGCACGGCCAGGTGCAGGTGGGAGGTCAATAGCAGAGAACTCCATCCTGCGTGTGTCAAGCACGAGCAGCTTGTCGGTCCGAGAGATCTCCCAACAGAAGCATTCATGGGCGTAGCAGCGTAGTGACGCCCAGCCTCCAAACATGTCAAATGTAACAGGATCAGTGAGCCATTTTCCGGCGCAGGAAGAGAAGACGAAGAGGACGAGGCTGGCTGTGTACCGCACTAAGCACATAACTCTGAATGACGAGTCTTCCTCACCATTGCCAGGAGGAGCAAGGAAGGGCTCACATTCTACGATGTCCGGCTGATGGACTTGATTGGCTAGATCATCGGGGATGGCAGGTAGCAGAAGGTAGCGGCGGTGCAAGGGGTCGCAGACAGCGAACTCCCTAACTAGGGCGTGGGGCAGTGGCGGACCTTGACCAATATTATAGGAGGGGCTAAACCACAGTAGATGGGAGCTGAGGGGGCCAAGTTGAGTTATTTTGTGTTTTTCATGGTCAAAAATTATAAATGCTAAGTAGTATTGTGTAAATTGTCATTGAGTTGGGGGGGCCATGGCCCTTTTTTACTACACTAAGGTCCGCCACTGGCGTGGGGGTTGTAGTCTTGATCGCTCCCCTCGAGGGCGGGGGAGAAAAGGGCGCGGCCGTCGCGGACTTCGCGGAGACACCAGCGGTCGATGGATGGGGGAGGAAGGAGCATGAGAAGTCAGCGTTGGCAAAGGTGGCTGCGGCGGCGGCGGAAGGGTGGGGCGGCTGGGCCGGGATAAGGTCGCCGCAGAGGATGCCGAGGAGAGGCGGCGGGTGGAGGATGCGGAATCGGCGGAGGAAAGGATGACCGGTGATGACGCGGCGGAAGGAGGCGCAGACCATGGAGGCGCGGGCCAGATCGGCGGCTGTGGGGAGGCGGAGGAAGATTTCCTCCAGGAGATCATCTGGGAGGGCCGGCTGCGCCATTAGAGTTGAGGATTCCAGGAAGGTACCAACGGCAAGACGATTTACGCCTCCTCCACACTAGCCGTGTTCGCCGGCAAAAGCCGCCGGGGATAGACGGCGCAGCGTCGGAGAGCCGGAGTCCGGAGAGAACGGGTGTTGTATTTTTTTTTTTTTTTTTTTTGGAGATGATGGATGTTGGAATTGATCACAAGGACCAAGTTGAGAAGAAACTGATAAGATGGCCTTTTTGACGATTTTTGGTCAAATGCAAATTTAGTGGGCCCGGTTAGTCAAGAAAAATGATCGGTTTGCTCTTGTGGTGAAGGCAAACATTTTAATCATCACAACCTTCCTTCTTGTCTTTGTTTATTTTGTAGGAAAGAAGAATAAGAAGATTGGAAGATTTACAAGAGGAGACGATCAAGTTGTAGTTTTAGAATTCTTTGTATAACTTTCGTTTATTTGAATTGAGATATGTACTTATTCAATTAAATATGTATTATTATTTATGCTTTCAATTTGAACTTGTGAACTTTGTATTATAGTCCCATTTCCATTTGTGGCATCACAATGTATTGAACATTTGGACTTTGAATTTGAGATGTGTGTATGAATACTTGTAAGATCATGTGTGAAATGAGGACTCGATATATTGTATCTTTGTAAGATCATAGATGTGTAGATGAGATGGAGTGTATGTGCTTTATCCACTATGTGAATTCTAGACTTGTGATATTATTGAATTATGTTCAAAGTGTTAAAAAATTAGGAAGTATTATGTCCAATTTTCTATCTACTCCACAAATGATTTGCATTCTCAACTAGTCGTTCGAGCAATCATCAATCACTCTAGGACTTGTTGAAAAAGTTTTAAATTTTCTCAACTTTTCAGATGCATGCCATGCAAATGCACAAATCTCAATTCTACCCTTTCGAGTCTCTAACTCTGGGATCTCACAATTCCTTTATTTTCACGATACGTTACTGATAACCCACAAGTGTAGGGAATCGTTTGTAAAATTTTCTATAAGTAAGAGTGTCGAATCCAACGAGAAGTTAAAGATAGGATTAGTATTCTCTCAAGTTCTATCAACCACGAATACAACTCTACGCACACAGAATGATTTGCATTATCAAAGAAATAAAAATAGAACAACAATACGGGTGTGAAAGGATAGCTTTGCAAGATGATAAAGAAAAAAATAAAAGTTAGTTGATGCGGCAAAAAAACATAAAGTAACATATCCATGATTGTGGAATAATGGTGGAAGGTGTGGTGGAGTTGTCCGTAATTAATTAGTGAAGATACAAGGTTCATCGTCGTCTGTTGCAGTTTTCATGTGGGGGGAGGCTTTTGCAAACATGCTCTCAACTACTTGTGATTACACATATTTATGATTGGTACTCTAGAAAACATTAGTAAATACTAGAATGGTGCTTAGAATTGGTTCCTGATGCATGTAAAATGCATACATGAACTTTACATTTTATTACTTGATGTTCCAACTTATTTGCAACTTATATGATGTTATATTCATGTTTTATAAGGATTTCGGGGATTTTCTAAACAATCCCCCTCTTTTGGTTCTAACTCTGTTTTTCAGAAAACGTCTTTTTTAGGGTTTCGGACTTTCCGGGAGCTTCGGGACTCCAAAAAGGGCAAGGCCAAAGAGCACGGTTCAGAATTTTCGAGACGAACGCAATGGGCCTAAAATGAAGACCAGCAGCCCAGCCAGCTAGAAACTAGAGGGTCCCACGCGGTCAGATTCCCTGGCCGCGTGGGACCACCTCTTTTCCCCCTCGTGGCTCCGATGCCGTTCGTTTTCGTCTCCGTGACTTCGTCTTGACCTAAAACCAACTATAAAAAGAGTCCCCGAGAAGTTTCGCGAGGAGGCGGCGGAGAAACACGAAACACACGAAACAGAAGACAGAAGGTTGCCGCCGGAAAAGATCGGAGGGGGAAACGCTGCCGGAATCACCTCCGGTAGGCTCCTCCATCCCCCTCCGGAGTCTCCATCAACACCAATGTCAAGACCTGCACCATCTCCATCACCATCTTCGTGATCCACTTCATCCCCCTCATAGTTTGAGATTGTTGAACCCTAGCTATTGTTTAAGTGCTATTCTACCTGTGTATGATTAGTTACTTGTCATTGTTTTGTGGTGAGACTATAATTTCAGATTGTGTTGTATCATTTATACCACTGAATCATATCATGTCTTCACATTGTGAGTAGTTCTCTCATGTTCCTAGGGGCATAGGATGGGTTGACAATGATCTATATATAACATGTGTTGGTATTTTGTCTAATGTTTATCTTTTTATGTAATTCTATGATGGTGTTGTACGAACGTCGACTGCACATCACTTCACCTAGATGGGCTCATAGGAGAACACCGTAGTGTAATGAATTGAGGGAGACTTGGGAGGACATGTAAACCTGAGACCGAGTCATGAAGTTACATTATGAGGGTATTAGTATCGGGGACCTTAGAGTGTAATGCTATGGTGGGACTTTATGTCTTAATAAATCTTGTGCAGTCATTTACTTGGCCACATGATCCATCATAAGGGGTTTAGTATATTTATTTAGCTATACCTAATAATGGCTCCGTCCGAAGAAGATTAAAACT
Source organism: Poa pratensis (assembly GCA_947311845.1). Classification (NCBI taxonomy): domain Eukaryota; kingdom Viridiplantae; phylum Streptophyta; class Magnoliopsida; order Poales; family Poaceae; genus Poa; species Poa pratensis. The sequence goes on from CAMZMU010000079.1 coordinate 17,225,383, forward strand.
TGACAAAATGCTACCTTGTTGTTCTAGAAATATTTATGCCATGAAATCTAGGTAGCCCCTGGGAACGTTCTCCACTTATAAGAAACACACACTTGAGCTTGTCCTCTTGCTGCATAGAGGATTGGGCTTTTCTCTCTTTGAGAGCTTTCACCTGCTACTATTTATCTGCTGCATTTTTACTTTATTGCAAACTCTACACCAAAAACCCAAAAACACTTGCATCATTTAATCATTTTAGTTTGTCTAGTGCATAGATAATAAGGGAAGTGACACTCTTATTTGAGAGGATAAATAACTTATACCTTCTACTCCTCGTGGGATTGATACTATACTTACACATTGAAGATTTCAACGATCCCTATACTTGTGGGTATCAGTTCCCTTTATCCCATATGTGTAAAAAATTAGAATGGTGCTTAGAATTTTGTCACTCACCCAACACTACCCTCTAGCTTTCTCAACATACTACACACCCTATGATGATGATCCACGCGCACATAAATATAATTGGCACCATAGGGCTGTACCATATCAACATACAACTCAGATCGATCAACCAAAGATATTAAATAATCCAACCATAGGACAAAACGGAACTACTCAAAACATAGTATAGACATCATAGATCATCCGGAAACAATTTATAACATCATACACCAAGTTTACATAGGGGGTTATGAAGGTTATCAGAGAGTGGACTGGTGTAGCTAGAGTGGAGATGACATTGGAGGTGTTGGTGAAGACGAGAAGGGGACAACGCGTGGGCGCAGGGCTCTTCCTGCGCCGACCGACCATCAAGGGGAAGCACCACCCCATAGCCCCCTTACTACATGACTTCTTGGTGTTGAAGATGAGCTCCCATTAGATGAGAGCCGTGGGGGACGTAAATTCGTGGCTTTTGGTGGCTCCCACGAAAATTAGCATTTTCTCTATTTATATAGATCGGGACAATGCTTCTTGTCCCTCGGATGGATGGCCCATCCATCCAAGGGCTTTTGGGCATATCTAGAACCTTTCTGGGGTTCCCTCTCAACCCCCATGAGTCAATAGGGTCAAGTCTTAGCCGAATCCATCAAGTTAGGAAAGAGTTGGAATCAATCTCGTCACCAACTTTTGGAATCCCGTAATCATATGTGGACCCACGATAAAACGGGTATCCTGGACGTGTACGGACTCTGATGTGGACGAATTTTAATTCATGCTGACCCGTGACGATCTCTGAAATCTGTTGAAGGGACATATTTCAGGAAAGTCACAATTTCGCCGCAACGAAGTTTTTTCTTATGTTTTTGCCATTTTCCAAATAGTAACTACACAACAAAGTGTAAAACACGAAATTGTGCACTTTTGCAACTATTAATAGCTTAGTACAAATAAATAACCAATTATTAAAAAACATCATAATAAACTACAAAGTTCGTTGATACATTTTACATGTATCAGTTAAATAACCCGAGGCTAGAATTTTGTGCTATATGCATGATAGATTCCATGATCACTATACCTAGTTATCCTTGTTATGGATTGTACTCTTTACTCGTTTTCGTATTCCAATATTACTTTATTCATGTTCCATGATATTTTGTTGGATAGTAAGATACATGTTTGTTGAGTATGAATCGCCATACTCACTCTTGCTTCATCATGCTTTTAGATGCAGTTGGCATTGACGTAAGAACAAGAACTTGCGAAATATGTCATGTTCTGACGAGTATATTGGACCAATTGAGTGGGAAGCGAATAGAAAATCTATGTTTTTGGCTCTTTTGTAAATATAAATAATTTTGTATAGTATATATGTTGATAAGGGGAATAGAAGGGGGATATATATTGATAAGGGGGGGGGGGTATATATTGATACAAAGCTAAGACACGCACAATTAATAGCAATATTCCACACATAGTTCATAAACTCCACCGATAGGCTACACCTTACCTCTACATCTCGGGCAATTGGTCTACGGTACCAACGCCTTCCGAGCACTCTCTCGACGGAAAAGCTACTCACAAGGGAGCTAAATCAATGGCAATGGCAGTGCTAAGTGCAATCCGGGGGGGGGGGGGGGGGGGGGAGGAGAACACCCCCTCCTCAACTTTGAATCCAGTTGTGAAGAATTTTATTGGTAGGGTATAGATTAAAAATTAGTCTTTTGCCCTGACCAAACAATCATATTTTTCTTTCACCTGCCAAAAATTTGGTCAAGCTCCACAAATGATACAACGGATCCCCTCCGTGTACTCCTCAAGGCAAATTTTGCTCAGTTGGCCCTTCCTTCGCTGACGGCCCAGTGTACGCTATTGTTTGTAAGGCCGCGATTTTCTTTTCATTTGTGCTAGAAGGTGGGTGGTTTGTATGTATCCTCTCTAGGACCCTATGTGGCAGAATGTAGAAGAGCAACATACCGACTGTGATGGTTGCGGCGCGCCCAATGTACAACAAGTCGCTCTTCGACAACCCTCCACCCGTCGACTAGGGCGAGGGCGCGTCGACGAGAGCATAATACCTCATGGCTTCATACAATGATATACTTTATGTGAAAATTGGAGAGGTGAAATTTTCACCATATTAGTTGCACTTGGCTTCAAAAAACAAACACCCATTTTTGGCATTTAAAAATGAATATCATGTACTTAAACAAAAAAAATACTTTCGACAATCTTATTTGGCATGAAAAGATGCACCTTTGTGACAATATGATCACATTATCATCAACTATTTCGTGGACATAGCCATGATCATGGTCATTTGGCATGAACATGCATGTTCATACAAAGATAGTCCATTTTGTGAATTTTTTTTAAAATATTTCAAATCCATGTTTATCATATTTTTCTGGCAACTAGTACATATAAAAGGACATTATGTCAAAAGATATCTTTTATTTTTTACTTTTTTAGTTTATGTGATTTTTCACAATGGGTTCAATATTGCCAGGCCTGAATCTCTCCACTTTTTTGGCCTACTGAACTGAATCCTACTTGGTTACATTTTAATGATTTCTGAAAGTTACTAGGATTAAACTATAACACACTTTTTGTTCAAATTTGAATTGCTTTGGATAAATCGACATTAAATTCGTTTTAATGGGTAAAAGTAGCTAGAAACGAGAAAATTCTAATACGTGGGAATTGGCCATTCAATATGGTCTACTTTATGTGAAAATTATAGAGGTTCTATTTTGCCCGATATAAATTGCACTTGATTTACAAAAACACCCTATTTTACATTTAAAAATGAAGAATATTTGCTTGGAAGGGTCTACTTTTTTTCTATGGTCACATTATCGCGAACTATGCCATGGATGGATATGGCCATGACCATGGTTATTTGGCTTGGAAGCCCCATTATCTGAATGTTTAATTTACAAAATATGTGAAAATCCATGTTTATCGTTTTCCTAGCAATTAGTACACATAAGAGGACTCCATACCATAGTATTGTATCTTTTCAATTTTTCTTCATTTTATTGATTTTTTAAATGGGGTCAAAATCATCGGTAGAACTATTTATACCTAGCATCTAAATCTCTCAACTTTTTTGCAAATACTGCATAGAATCCTACTTGTGTATCTTGAAATGAAATTGTCGGATAGTAGTGGTTTAGGCCTTAACTTCAAGGGTCTGCATCACTTTTTGGTCCACGACGTCCAAGACTCCCAGCCGGCAGCTCTGTTCCAGAAGCTTATCCACCGACCTAAACCTGCTATGCTGCACCAAGGCTCTACGAAGATCTATTCAAATACAGACTACATTCAAAGAAGGCTACGAGATCAAGAGTTAACGTACAAGGCACGACAAAAACACTAGGCGCATGGAGGATCGGGCACCACCTCGACCTATATATATATCGAAGAACCTGACGAAGACAGACAACCATTACACACTGAAACTCTGCGCCCAGACCTCTCTATAAACCCTAGACACTAGATCCACATCTATAATCTTCGGCCGAGATCTTGTATAACTCTCCGAGATAGCCTTTGTACTAACTTTGTAGCCACTTCATAAATAAAGTCTGAGAGATATTCATCTACATTGTGTACGACTCAAACCTGTTGACCTGCACCGCCTACCGAACAAATAAACTTGCTTTTGTTCTCTGGAAGTAAGATTACAGGGGATCGTAAATTACTATTCTTCGACAGAAACCAAACTAGAGCACACTTTTAATTTAAATTTTGTTGACTTGGAGAAATTTTCTGAAACTCACTAAATGGTCAAAAGTAACTAGAAAGCGAGAAAATTCTTAATATTTGGAATTAGTCATGCAGTATGGTCCACTTTATGCACCAAAGCTTGCTGTTCGTGGGATCGCACTGCGCCAGTGTTTTCAGTGTGGGCAGGTACCATAAACAGAAGCAGCGCCCCGCTCATTGGAGGAGGAATCTGGCCGTCGTACGTGCGCGCCAACCCCTTGTCCTGGAACGAACCCCCCAACGACACCGGCAGAATATACCCAAGATCAACTTGTTTTACTTGTGGCGTGACCCGTGTACCCGTGTGCGTAACGTTGTCCGCTTCAGCGTCGGCTACGCTACGTACGTGCGCGCACACTGTGCACATGCGTGCACGGTTGCCTTTGTTGCTACACTGGCTAAGTGGCTTAGGGCTTTCGATCGTATGATCATGCTTCATGCATGCGGATGGATCACTGAATCTGAAGCAAGTCGATCTGCATAACTGCATTCCAAGAGTGCCGCGGAAACGAACACGGTAGTTGAAAATTGAGGTATTAGCGAAAATATTTTACTACTACTACTCAGCGACAATTAGTATGGACCGGGGGAGTGCCGTTCTAGTTTCTACCCACGTTTCGTACATGCAGAAGGTTCAGTGTTAGATCTTTTTTTTTAACAGCTAGTGATTGATCCTCAACAACATGAACATCGTCCCCCTAGTATTTTTTGACAAATCTGACCCTTTTGGGCAACTAAACACATATATGACCTCTTCTCAAAACTATTTTCAAATCTGGCCTCTTGAGATCGGCGCCAATGAGGATGGAGCCGAACTTGTTCAGTTCGGCGCATCCAGAAAGTCACATAATTTTCTAAAGATTTAGAATTTTTAAAACAGGGGGTCGGCGCCAACGAGGATGGAGTCGATATGTACAAGGTCGGCCATCCTCATTGGAGCCGACCTCAGGTGTCAGATTTGAAAATAGTTTTGGAGAGAGGCCAGATTTGAGATTAGTTTCGCAAAAGGCCATATTTGGCAAAAAATACGTCCCCCTAGCTAGTTTTAAGAGTGGTTTCTCTCTTGCATTATTAACCATGGAGAAGCAAAGCAACAGAACAACAAACCCAACATAAACCCCTTGCATTACATCATATCCTGCTGCTGCTACCGCCTCGTGCACCATACATAAATGCCCCCAGGCCAAGACAGAATCCCAATCTATCCACTGCCACAGAATTCCACCTCATCGTCGTCCCCCCGTGGGGCTCAACTCAAATCCGTTTCCATTCCCGGTCCTGAACAACGCAGCAAGAACACGACCAATCGATTTACATACAGCCATGCATGCAGCTGGAAGCAGTTTCCGCTGTGCGATGAGCTAGCACTGTGTGCACGGGCAGCTTCAGTGGTCATGTGCCCCGTGCCTGCCTGTTGGCCGTCAGACAGCCAGCTAGCTAGCTTGACAACTCGGCTCCCGCGCGCGGAGCGGAGCTGGCGCTGGGAGTCACATTTGGTAGGCGTCCTGGGACGGCCTCATGCTCAGGTCCTGCGAGTGCGAGGAGCCCATGGACGGGTACGCCATCTGGGCAACGTGATCGCTGAACGATCCATTCAATGCGTGGGGCATCTGCTGCTGCATCAACATACAGAAAAACCTTATCAGCATGCTGCTGTTCATCAAATTGTTCACCATACATACTGGCCAGGTGAAGGAATCTTTGGAGAGCTGTTGACTCTTGAGGTGTGGTTTTTGAATTTAGTTGTTTGATATAGTGAGCTTACTTGTTAGGTGGTTAAAATCTCTATGTAACTTGTATGATGTGATTCAGTTGTTGAACAGATGCTAACCTGCGATCCATCTTTTGCGCCTAGCTGCGCCTGCATGATCCTTCTGAACACGTCTGGGTTGGCCATGGCACCGGCGCCGCCCTGCATCAGGCCCGGCTGCGATAGCTGTAGTTGCGGGTGCATCATCTCCGGGGAGAATCCGATCGAGGAAGAAGAAACCCCAGGGAAGCGAAGAAGCTGTTGTGTTGACAAGGAAATTTTGGACATTCTTAGTTAGATTTCCTTGAAAGGCAGCTAATGGAACGGAATCGATGATGTTATATGGTAGCTTACATCTTTTGAGAGAAGCCCTTCTATGTTGAGGTCCAGCCTCGGGTTTACTGTCGCAAGCTTCATCGACAAGAACTGCAAGATATGAAAGGAAGTGTGAAAAATTCTGTGGTTTACCATCACTGACGTAGTATTTACAGGAAACACCATTCAGTTATCTGTATCTAGTGATTTGCTGATTATACTATTATCGTTTCCACGCACAACTATGTTCAGAGCTAAAATCCTAGGTGGTGCAATGCAAAGTTGCCTAGCTGTTCAGACACCTTGGGAAAATTACCTCAACTTGTCTTTGCAGGGACTGAACATAGTTGATGATCTCGTCGAGCATCACCGCCTTCCCGGTAACCTGAATTCAGTTTCAAGAAAGAAAAAAAGCTTCATTACATTCGTTACGAGATGGACTGATGAGAAATACACAACTCTTTCAATCGAAAGGAAAAAAGATATGCTCACCTTGCTGCAGCCAGGAACAAGGTCCTGCAGAAGCTTCATCCTCTCACTGATCTTCTCCCTTCTCAGCTGCACAAACATCCAGAGTTTTAACACCACTCAAGTACTCGAATGCACAGGTATTGCATTCATACTAATCAAACGATGACATGACGGCGCACAAGTGATGAGGAAATCTATGTACTTACCCTTTCAGCGAGGCTGTGGCTGTTGGTTGCCTGCCCACGCCGAGCTCGGACATGGATGTAGTCTTCCTTCTCAGACTCCTCCTTGGCCCCCTTCCCTTTCGACCTGCCCCCGGTCGTCGTCGCCGGGCTGCTCTCCTCGCCTTTATCCTTGCTGTGGGTGCTCTCGTTCGCGGAGTCAGCGGCCACGTTGGAAGACTGAACCTGATCACCACCCATCACCTGAATGAAACACACGCTCGTTCCTGTTAACACCTCACGCGAGTACTGAACTGAAGCTGGAAATCGTTCAGTGATAAGCAACGAGCAGTACATACCTCGCTAGGCCTTCTTCTCTTCTTGGAGTCCGACCCTTTGGACGAGCAGTCACCACCGGCTGCCTCCGAGCTCGGCACCCCGCCGCTCCCGGCGAGCTCCGGCTCGGCCTTGTTGTCGCTGCCGTCCTTCCTCCGATGATCCAAGTACCCATCCGAGCCTCCGCCGAAAGAGCTGCCCATGTGATGATCGCCCGCGCCGCCAAAGGCACCGGAGCCGCCCATCATCCCGCCTCCGGCGCCGGGGCCGACGAAGCACGACGACCGCGCGGCCCGCTCGATGAACCCCGAGTCCACCGGGAAATGGCCCCCGAGGCCAGGCGGCGGGAGGAACCCGGGCACGGGCGCCAAGAACCCGGCCCGCGCGCGGCCGCCGACATGGCGTTGACGTCGGACAGCCCCGACATGTTCTGCGAGGCCGCCGACGGTGCCGCCCACATGCCGGACGCCGCCGCGAAGGAGTCCATCATGTGGCCATGGTGCTGGTGCGTGGAGAAGCCGCCGCTGAACTGGCTCTGCCACTCCACGGGGACGCCATTGCCATGGCCGCTAGAGGACCCGTTGCCCTCCATCCCTTTCTCACTGCTCTCGTTCATGTCCATCGATAACGAATTTCCTGGGCTGGCTGGCTGGCTAGCTGAAATAAGCAGAGAGCGAAGATGAAGACGAAGTGCTCTGCTCGGGCTTGACAGAGCCGTATGGGCAATGCGATGTGAGGACCAAGCGAGGCAGGCAAGAACTCTTATTGCAGCCAATGGACAGAAACGGCAAGAAAAGGGGATGCGCCCACCGCCCACCGCAGATTCCGATGCTATGTGCCGCAGCGAGAGACGCAGGAAGAAGAAGATGATTAGATGAGCTAGGAAAGAGGGAGGAGCATAGACCACAGATAGAGAGGAGGGAGTGTGTAGGCAGCAAAGGCTTGTGGCATTTGTAGGGCTACACTACTACTTGTTCTTGACTAGTAACTGCATTGGAGAGGCAACAGCTTTACTCCTCTCCTCCTAGTCACACACTCGCCATTTTCTAAAAAAAGAAAGTCACACACTCAGTCACCACCACCAACGCCACCGCCACGGACTGTTTTTGTTTAACCTTAACAATGTTAGGGCTTAATTTGTGCTGCTTTATCTTTGTTAACAGCCCTTTAATCATGCTGTTTACCTTTGCTTTTCTTACTCCTCCTGGTTACTTACTTGCTTGGAATCGCACATAGTTAGAGCAGGCGTAAAGAGGCATCCCTGACATTGCCAACTCTCGCAGGCATTTGTTTATGCCCGCTTTCTCAAGGCCTGCCTGCCTGGCTGTAAATTTGTGCACCCACCCCCCTCATCATTATTTGACTGTTTGCGGTTTTTTAATCCCTCGACACGGGCAATTATTTACACGCCCTTCATGATCGGCATGATTAGTTTTGTTGAAGAAAAACTTGGTGGTCATTAGGAGGGGCTGCAATCGAGGCATTTGCCCATTTGCCCCAACGGCAAAGCAATGGCACTTTCGTTTCATCATGGATAGTAGAGGGGGTGATTACCCAGAAGAGAGCAAAGATTATTTGGAGGAGTTTTATACTGTAGCCATTTCAGACGAAATTTTCTCATGCATGCTTCCCAAACATATATCAACCTTTGATTTGAGAAGCTCTGCACAGCTGAGCTGGGAAGAGAGATGCTTTCCTCCCAGAGTTGAGATTCTCCTAATCTCAATCTTTTCTCTGCGGTAAGATGAAAACAATTCGTTAGCCTCGGGGTTAGCGAACGCTCGAATCTAGCTTTAGATTAGTTAAAGCCTACCACCATGCAATACTTTTATTCACTCCAAACACGCTTTTGCCCCCCGCCCCTGCTTAATAAGCTTTGAAATCCAGGCTTAAGAAAAGCATCAGGAAGCATCAGCTGCGTCATAAACCCCTCTATCGACCTCCATGGCTTAACACTGCAAGAAGTGGCCTGCAAGTTACAAGTTATTCCCCAGGCTGCAGCTAAGCTTACCTCCTCTTTATCTTTCGACTCAGCAGTGTCCATCCCTGCCTTTTCCCTCCTCATCTGCCTACCATTAGCGTCGCCATTAGTAAACTGTTCACTCTAAAGCGGTAAGGAGAATGGGAAAAAAACAAAGGGACGTACTTACCGAATCTTGAGAGAAATGCAGAAAGGATACGACTTCAAACTGCTGAGCTCGGCCAGGACATGGACCACGAGCTACATAGATAACAAGCCTTGATAGATTCCTAGACCAGTCCCCAGCTTAGCTCTGCTTTTTTATCCTTGAGAAGAAGAAGACCGGGGTAGCCTCGGGGGGTTAGCCCTACACATCGCCTTCGACGTCCATGACCCGGTGTCGTCCTGCGGCGGCGTCCAGGCCCTTTTGCCAGTCCAGTGCACGGCAGCGTTGGCCGGCCTCGGCAGAAGGCATTTACCCGTGCTACTACGCAAAACCTCCGGGCCGGCTGGTGCAGTCATTGAGGAACGCGAATGGACCCGACCGTCCACCAGATTATCTTCTTCTGCATCATTATGCTCGCCAGAAAGGTTGCTGCAGATCTATGTCTCCTTCTCCAATCATTGCCACACAAATTCATGTGTACCATCCATCCATCCCTCCACGCACTCTGCATCAGCCTGATCGACGCAGGAGACCGCTGCCAACAGGAACAGAGGATGAGCTGCAAATAAAAACAGCATTCTTGTCAAGAGAATAATTAGAGCAAATGCAGCACTACTGATGTGGATGAGAGTGGCTTCATGAGTTTAGGTCCTACATGTCGGCAGCGCCGCAGCGGGCCATCCGGTGTAAGTGAGAGCAGAGGATTGATTCCTGCAAACAAAACGGCTCCAAGATATAGCATCCAAACCACTGTAAGTAAACAAATGGAATAATGTCTGCATGAGATTAGCTGGCAATCGTCTCCTTAGGGGGGAGTCTAAAGCTAAAATACACATTCATGTTATAATGGGATAAGAGTTTCGGCATTGGATTCGTTGGTCTCGCAGAATCTGCTCCCTGTAATTGACTGTCCTACTTAACAAGCTCTGACCGAATTTTGGTTTCTTCCATCCATGAAATAAAATTACAGATTCTCCCTTTAAAATATGGACATCATCAGAACAGCATATACAGCAAACGGTGTAGGTTTTTATTCTGAAGATAAATGGCCTAAGATCCAGAACAGTTATAAAGGGTTTGATCTGAACATGCTAAGCTTCCTCAAGGTAAAAGAAGGATCGGAAGAAATCCACCATGGCTATCATAATTTCTACTACATGCTACAAAAGTTTGTGCAAATAGTTAGTACAAAGATGTATGGAGAAGCAAACAACACAAAAGCAGTCTTACCAGGATCATTACCAAGGATGAATGATTAGAGTTGAACACGGATGATTCGAGTACTGGGCAAGTTGGTGCATACTATCTCCACAATGTTAGTACACCTGTGTGCTAATTCAGCACCCGTTTCCATGTGCCAAGGGTACAGGATCTCTAATTGTGGTTAGGAAAGCGTATCTTACACCTTTTCTGTAAACAATAAACAAAGCACAGTCCGTAACAAAGCCAGCTGCACGCGAGATGCAAGTGAGTATAGTTTTGGTAAAGGTCTATGTTAGGTGAAAGCTCCTTGCGGGCTATGATCACCCTAATTATGCATTATGTCATATGCTAATAGTCTTACTATACTCTTAGCACAGTGATTAGAGCTGCAAACTAGGGCTTAGGATGCAAAATACAAAATGCATATCTGGGGAACACTAAAGAACTTCCCCCAAGAGGGAACAATAAACTAATGGTGTTGATAAGGGCAGCAGGCTGTTTATTAAGGCCAACCTGTTAATGATTGGCGTGGAGCTAGGGCATTCTAATCTGTATCATATAACATTATGTCCGTGTGCATATGTGTATGCATGCGTGTGTATGTTTCCTTGTGTGTGAAGAGAAAAAAAATCAATTCGTAATCATAGTGTACCAGATCTGGTCACTTGTGCCGTGTATAACTTTCCGGTGCCTAAGGGTGCCTATAATAGTACAAACAATAGTTATTTCTGACACTCTTTCATACAATCTTGGATCAATGTTAAACACAACCACTCAATCTTAGAGAAAATGTTCTCTATGATTCATTAAATACTGGCCAGAAATTCCATAGTGTAATAATTCTCATGTGGTTATGCCAAAGCGGTCTTTCGCATGAGACATGGCTCAGTTTGTGTTCTGAGTTATCTCTCCTTTACCTCGGCCAAAATCAGACGCGACTAAGCTCAGAGACAGCTGACATTAAACAATTAGAGTTTCCTAATTAAATTGTCAATCAACTAGAATGTAAACTATCAAATCGAATGAATGAGTCTTTTCCTGATAGAACTACCTAGCTTTGTTTCCTAATAAGAAAATGGTTGCTTAGAAATGTTATATCGCCATGTTTTACATGGGACAAGGTTGATTAGATAATATTTCGGTCAGTCTCACCGAGTCCGGTGCTATCTGCAAAGAAAAGCAAGCATCAAATTGTGTGAAGGGTGAAGATGTTTGGTGTTTTATATTCTTCCTCTTTGTCAATTATGTAAGATTTTGAACTTCTTCGTTCACTGACTTTGATTTTCTCCACACAAAAAAATCACTGGTTTTGATGCAATCATGCAGCGTTTCACTACCAAAGACGACTACATCATCAAGAATGTGATTACTTATACCCAAGAAGCTTTCCCAACAGACAGCTCCCATGCTATAATTCCAAATAGGCACGCATTTGCATCATCCACTGTCTTTTTCTTCAAAAGCCAAGCCCCTACATCCAGCAGACCACCAGGCAGTAATTACAACAGCACGGTGGAAGTGATTTGTTATCTTCAATAGTGTTGATCTTTGTCCTTGTTACCAATCCCACTCTTTACTTCATGAATTTAATATTTACTACCATTTCTTGTGCAGAACGCTTAATGTTTCTTTCAAAATCAACAACATGTAGCAAGGGAGATAACAATACTAGCATACTAGTGGATAATTGCTCTCCCAGGAGTGTGACTATTCCAGTACATGAGTTTCTGATGCCCTGTAGGGCAGTTGCCCAAGAATAGAATAGCAAGTTAAATTTATCAACCTGAACAGCTAACCCACTTGCTACTGTGCTTTACACTGTTCTAGTACTCCAAGTCACTCTAGTACAATATTGTACCTTACAAGACCCTGTTGTGGTTCAAATTAACCTGTATACAACTAAACTTCAACGAGCATGTTCAGGTCTACTGCGACATATGTGGGATGTCATGGTAGAATATATAATGTGCAAATATAAGATATAATGACATATGGAAAATCTACAAATATAGATGTACCAATGACGTAGATGTATCTATCACGTGCACAAAAATATAGCATAAAGGCTAATGGATGATGTGAACTGAAAATATAAATGCACAGGCAAGGTCTCAGCTGACAGGCCAAAACTAAAAGTAAGCCCACTCATAGGGAAAGCAGAAGCCTAGTTGGTCCTATTGCCTAGTTTTTATCAATCGATTGTGAGTTCATGTGAAGCTGTCATCCTCAATTGTATGATGAAAGTAAGGACAGTAGGAAAACAGCATTAAGTATGTATCGGGTAATTGATGATTCCAAGTCCCTACCATCTGAAGGATCTAAACTTATCTGAATTTAGTGGCACTTTTGCGTAGGACATACATCTCAGATTCATGTTGAGTGAATCATGGAGACTGAAAAGGACAATAATTAGGTTTCAAGTTGCTGAGACATAAGAGGGTGGAAATCATGGTGTTGGTTTATGGGTGGCTTAGTATTTAAGAGATAAAATCGAGTCAAGAGCTTCATGGCACATTTACATCTTTCTCATATTAACAAGTATTTATGCCAAAACATTTCTAGCATGCTATATATTTCTTTGAAACAAGTACAACTAGGCAACTGAACTGAAGCTCATCTGAAAGGTTACCAGTAATCTCCACAGGAACAAGACCCTTCTCTGAAATTATGGAATCGATTTGCATCCCTAACAATTATGCACCTCCCATAAATCTTGCTTAGAAGTTTTATCGCATTATGACAGTCTCCACAGACCCGGAGATTCTTTACAACCCTAATAGGCGTCCCAGGTGCAGTGCTAATAAGCCCAAAGGCAATTGCAAGCTTCTCGCTGTGAAGAGCAAGTGAACTCTCTTTCACATCTTCATCATCAATATCTAGGAGCACTTGTGAAGTGTCTGGAGCATATCCCGCAATTTTCAAATGCTGGCATATCTCACTTAGCATCTCATATACATCCCTCTTCCTTGGGTGACTTTTATCTCCGGAGATGAACTCATGAATAACACCATCAAGTTCTATCGAGCTGCTTCCAGGTACCTTCTGCACTCCACAATCGAACATCAGCTTCCTCACCTTATGCACGCCTTTCCAGTTGCCACCTAGTGCATAAATGTTGGACAGCAACACATACCCTGCGTGATCATTTGGTGCAGCCTTAATAAGCCTGTGGCCTGCTTTCTTCCCCAACTCAAAGTTCTTGTAAGTTCTACAAGCACCAACTAGGGCCTTCCACACGGCAGCATCTGGCTCCATTGGCATCATCTGTATCATCTCCAGCGCCTTTTCAAACAGCCCGGCACGGCAGAATAGATCCACTATGCAACCATAGTGGGCAATGTCGGGCTCAATACCATATGAATTGGTCATTCTCTCGAAACAACTAATACCTTCCTCAACAAACCCCCCATGGCTACAAGCATTCAGTACACTGTTAAATGTAATTTTGTTAGGCACGAACCCAGTTGACTCCATTCTAGTAAAAAGCTCCAGAGCTCTTTCACTGCAGCCATTTGCCGTGAAACCAGCTAACATCGCATTCCAAGTATCCACGCTCCTCATCGCACACGAGTTTTCGAAAACATAAACTGCACCCTCGATGAAACCACACTTCGAGTACATGTTTATGAGAGTTGAGCTCAACTTCTCCTCGACCTCAATCCCTTTCCTGCAAACATATGCATGTGCCCAGAGCCCCTGCGCAAGAGCTCCCAAGTACGCAGTTGCCGAGATGACGCTCACCAATGTCACCCTATCAGGTTGGCACTCTTGACACACAAGCATCTCCCGAAACACCTCAATCGCCTCCTCATATTCCCCATTCGCGACGCACCATGCAATAACCGTGTTCCAAGAGACCGAGTCCCGGGCCGGCATGTCTGCAAAGAACTCCCGGAGCGCTCCTGCGTCCCCACCCTGCGCATACCCACGCAGCAGGCAGTTCCAGGCGACCATGTCGACCTCGGGCCCATGGTCGAACACCTTGCGCGCGTCGTCCAGCATCCCGGAGACCGAGTAGGCATGGATGAGCCCGTTGCGCACGCGGCGGTGGGACGCGGCCCCGCGCTTGGCGGCGTGCCCGTGGAGCTGGGAGACGGCGGGGTAGGCCCGGTCTCGCGCGCAGCGGGCCAGGGCGAGCGCGTAGGCTATGGGGTCCGGGTCGGCGCCGGAGCGGAGCAGGTGGTCGAAGAGGCGGAGCGCGAGGTGCGGGTTGAGCCGCATGCGCGCGGCGTACGACGCGGCTTGGGCTTGCGCGTTGCATGGCGGCGGTGGCGGTTGCGGTTGCGCCGGGGGCTGCTGCCGTTGCGGTTTGGTGCTTGTGGCGAGCGTGGTGGTGGTGAGGAAGAATGGGACGGTGGGAGGAGGCATTACTTGTGGGGAGGCAGCGGGTGAGAAGAAACAGGCGGCGTGCGGCGACTCTTTGGCAGCCGGCCGGCGAACGCAGTGCAGTGAGCACGCCGATGCCACGGCGTCTGCGTCGCGCCGTGGATGAGGTTGTGGTGGGATTCTGGCCCATGTATTTTTGTTCAAGGCCTTGGATTTATATTAGGCCCTACAACAATAGGTTGAGTTAACTCGTACTGTCAGTCACACTGGGCTCAGCTGCAGAAGACAGGCCGAAGGATCCAGATCACTAATTAAAAGGTTCCTTCGCGAAGGTAAACTCACTCGCGCGTTGTCGTCGTGACAAGTGTTAGCTTCTCCTTTTACGCGGTTCCCATGGGTGCTTGCATGTGTGACAAGTGGCAGCATGAGAGGATTTTGGTGGGTTTTCTTCTCTTCTCCCCGCCAGGTTTGTATCGCATTTATTTCGAGATTCGATTTTTAAAAACGAAATATCTTAAGAATCGTTTATCCGAATTACGAACCGTTTTCACTTTTGAACTCCTCGCGTCGAGATCTTCAAAACTAGATCCCATGTTGATAGGTTTCGACGAACTTTTTTTTTGTACAACCGGTTATGTGTAGTTGTACAACCTGTGTCTGTGTAGTTGTACAACCTGTGTTTGTACAAACTGTGGTTGCGTAGTTGTACAATATGTGCCTATATAGTTGTACAACCTGTGTCTGTACAACTTGTGTCTGTCTAGTTGTATAACCTGTGTCTGTACAACTTGTGTCTGTCTAGTTGTACAACATGTGTCCGTCTAGTTGTACAACATGTGTTATGTAGTTGTACAACTTGTGACTGTGTAGTTGTACAACATGTGCTGTATATTTGTACATCGTCCTCTGAATGTCCGTACTACTAGTTTTGTGTAATTTGTACATCATATTTTCTTTGTTTATTTGTACTGCGAACCGTATATTCTGTATACCAATACTTTTGTACTTCCTGAAAGACCAACGATCGCTAGCTCAGGATGTACGAACTGCGGCCGACAAGATGTACGTGGTGCCAGGATGTACGAAGCCGATGCACGCGAGTGACTTCGCTCCGCACTCCGTAGCTCGTGTACGCCGCCACCAGTACATGACTCATTCGCGCTCAGGAGGCTTCACCCGTTGCGCGTTCACTGCTGGGCTAGACGTAACCAAGTTGGACTCTCCAACCTCGTTGCACTGTAGCCACGTGTCGTCCTGTACGCACCTGAGTTTCCTTTTGGAAGGGAAACCTTTTTTTTAGCTGCACCCCGAAGGATCGGATGTATAGGTAGTAGTTACAAATTGGGCCGAAGGGCAGATCCCATAGCCTACTTCTTCCTATATTCAATATTAATGGTCGCTGAACTGGAAGTATCTATCCGGAAAGTGTTCTCTGCTCCCGAGTTCCAGTGTTCCCTCACTTAAAAAAATTGAAAATTATATTTGTGAGTTTCAAAACATTCTGAACAAAATCATGGGTGTAGCCAATGATGTATCCCATGAACGTGGAAAATTTCAATTTGAAATACTTTATATTATGAGCTACACAAAAATAACAAAAGCTGGTAAAACTTAGAAATTTGAAAATAGTCATATTTAGATCCAAAATTTGTCATTTTCTAAGTATTTGAAGTTGATATTTTGCACGTTCGCGGGATATACTATTGGCTACACCTGGATTTTTTTCAGATTTTTTTTAACTCATAAATATGATTTTCTAATTTTTGACATTGAAGGGAGCACTGGAGCTCGGGAGCCAAAAGTCTCTACTCATATCTATCACTAAAATATGTCTAGATATTCTTATTCATAGACAATTAATATGGATCGGAGGGAGTAGCAAACTACCCTAGTGAGATAAAAAAAATTATTAACATTTTGTCTTTCCAGGGAGATTAAGTCATGTGCAACATTTAGTACAGTGGATGTGTATTTCTGAAGTGTTAATTACAAATGTGGTATAGTTCTAGCACATAGGTTGCATGGCACTAACTCGCACGGATCGTGTGATTTTTTAGGGCACGAGTCAATTTATGGGAATGTGTAGGCACAAAACATGACTTCCAAGAAGAGCTTCTCCAGGGTTGGAGTCATATATAGTGGATAACTTTTTAGTTATCAATAATTTGAGGCAGAAGAATGTTAGGGTCCAGTGAATATAATCTTTTTAGCTGAGTGTGTTATTTCTTTTGTAAAATTCTTTGATTTTGATTTTGATGTCAAGAGTGGACGGATGTTGTAACAATGTTAATTAACATGGATGTTTTCCTACTGCTATTTTGAAATAACTATTTAGACTATACGTAATTTTCAATCATCATCAAGAAATTCATACATGATATACACACTATCCAGATCTGGGGTGTTTTTTGTGTCAGTGTCACCGTGATATCGTCGGGGTGATGTGGCGGTTGGATGCAATGCATTAAGGCATGGCAGTGGGGAATCAATTTTTACTAAACGACGAAATAGAGGCGTGGCCTAGTCCTATCCTGACCTTGAGTGCAAGGTAGTAGTTAGTAATTTGTGGATCCAACTATGGAAAAACAAATCATACTGCTCTTTGGATCAAAATCAATAGACATTCTAAATAAAAAGCGAAGTAGGCCTAGGAGAGCATAAGTAATCTCCGGGTAACAATAATGTTCCGCATGTTATGGTCATAGAATCCACACCTATATTCCCTCATTACCGACGCGCTACACTTCATATCTACATTTAGGGCAGTTATTCTTAGTAGTAGAGCTTTCCGACCGCACTTCGGGTACAACGTGTGCTCGTACAAGAGCTTCTTCAGAGGCTCCCCCTTCGTGAATTCTGTGAGAAAGATATCACACTCAGTGGCGCCTCATTGTATTGGTGGAGATTTGGAGATATTCTCTAAAAATTAGGTCACTATGGAAGGAGCACCTAATAAGGGCTTGTTTCCAAAATAATTGGGGGGGGTGGGGGGATTCATCTTCACGGTGTTTTCTGATTTTTCCAAGACTTTAATATTTTGTACTTTTTATTACAAAACTCATAAAGATAATAAAACTCGTTGATTACCTTTGATCCGGTTTCACATGTAATTATTTTTTTCCTAGAGACGTAGAAATTAGCTAGTCCAGGAATTGATTAAGCTTGCAAAGATGAATTTTTTGTTAGGGCGTATTGTTTCCATTTTCCGGACCAACACAAATGATGTAGTATTGATTTTTATCAATAGAGAGTTGCTCCTACCACATTTCCATCGTTTGTTTGTACTCATCAATAGAAAGTACTAAGTATATATCTGTATGTGGTACGTACTACTTTTATTCAGCAGCTGTTGTACTAGACTGCTAGTGGTATATGCACCTTGTTTACTTTCTTGTCATACCCTCGTGTCCGCTCCCAGTCCACGGCTGGAGTTTGGCTCCGGCCTCACGAATAGATCAAGCTCTGCATAAACAACCCGGTGTAGGCTGTGTAGCCCGCAAAGCTCAAACAAAATTCCCCACACAGAACGGGAAACAATATGTTAACCGGAAGTTAACCCACTCGAGAAAAGCTAGTCTAGGCGACGGAGAAATAAGTGGCGCCTCGGGAGCTCGCTCGACCAAGAATCACTCGTTGCGCGACACCTGAAAAGCACGGCCGGCGCACATACATCGTCACGCGCGCGGCGAAACCGGTGTACGTCAGCTCGACAGCGAGAGCAGCGAGAGAGATGGCTGCCGCTCCGACGGGCAGCACGGCTATTCACGGTCGGCGCGTGTCGCCGGCGTATAGGCTCGGGCGGCCCCGGGTCCCGTCTGCCGGTGACGCTTATACGTACGGTCGTTTCGTGATAGCCGATCCCGTTCCGTCGCGTGACCTGCCGCCGGGACGGATGAGTTAGTCAGCTGATGGCGACGGGGTGATTAGCCTCCCTAATTTAATCTCGATCGACGCAGTAGTTGCCTCCTTTCGCTCGCTGATTAGTGCCCTAATGGCCTTCGTTATCCACACCGATCGATAATGCTAGTGCGGTGACGAACTTAGTTTGGTTCTTGGAGTAGATTAATCGCAGAGTGGGTACGTAGGCGGACTTTAGCGTACGTCCCAAAGTTGGTCTGCGTCACCTGCTGCTGCTGGGTGACCAACTTGCACGCCTTTATTTTTTACTTAATTATTATAACCTCAATGTTACAATGTATACTCCTACATCAAAGGCTTTTGTCAATGGTGTCCAATCTGTGGCAATTTGCAAGTGTATACGTCAAAGTTAACTCACAGATCTAGCCCAACATTCTCGAAGATCTATTTTTCTCTTTGTGTTGCTTAGAGAGATTTCGTTGGTAAAGAGATGCGTATAATAGCGGGAGTTCAGGCCGGGCTTATCCATATCGGTCCAGTGGGAGTTTGGAGGGAAATATGCATGCACCCCAATTAGGCGCATCTAAGCTGGTTGTAATAAATTAAGGAGCTATGCTTTATGCCAAAAAAGAGATATCGTTTCTCTCAAACAAAAAAAAAAGAGATATCGTTTGTGCTACCACAAGGGTGAAATGTATCTGTAAAAGGTATATTGTTCAGACAGTGAGACTCGGGCTTGTTTTAACCCTCTTTTAGAACGTAGGACAATTGGGATCCGATATTTTGCTTTCTACTCACTTTGTTGCAAATTACAATAGGTTTTGCATATTTTATTGTGGACTACATACAGATCAAAGTGAACTACATAATTTTTTTGATAAAGAAGTGAACCTACATAATAAAAGCGTTTCAGAAAAAAACTAAAGCAATGGAGAGAGTATATACTTGAGCGATCACCTTATTGGGTATACAAAGCACACTAAAGGTTTTTTTTTTACATGGACTTCAAAGGGATCGAGGGAAGCTGGTAGGCGATTATTGAGACATAACTTGGGCAAACCATCATATTAACTCATCGAGTTATTACACTTTTTACTCCATTGGTGTGCATCTTCGACACATATTACCCCTATTTAATGAGAATTATATCTAAATACTCCATGTAAAAAAATTACATGATTTTTACCCCATTTTAGCATTTATAATGTGTTACTGTATTAGGTAAGACCGACGTGTTAGACCGATGTGGCTCGAATAAGCATGTAAAGCTAGGAGAGTATCATCGGTGATCATCATATACATCTTATCCAATGGATATACATCATAAAAAGGGCGTCCAAAGTTTCAGAAATAGGTAATCTATGCAAATCTTGACTAGTTGGGTATTTAGTGTCACAAATATATCACTAGGGGTAAAAAGTGAAATTCACTCTAACTAATAATCTAATGCTAGTGTGAAGAAGAGTAGTTAATTACTGTGGAGGCAACCCGTTGATATATATAGCGCTGTTTTGCTTGTGGACCGGTGTGATACACTGAGATCAATGTCTCCACCACCAGGCGCGCGTGTGATCAACAAAATGAAGAAAAACGCAGGATACCATACATACCCAAGCTCTACTTGTGTCTGCTGACCGGTGGAAATGCAAAGGCAGGCAGGAAAGACAAGAGGCCACGGGAAGTCGCCACTGGCCGGGTGGGTGCGACGTTACGCGCTGTGGTTGGCCAGCGCCGCGACCTGAACGCCCGTGTGGCCGGCAACGGGGCGCCGAGCAGCGACCCGGCGCTCCTGTCAGATCTCAGGCGTACGGCCTCGCCGGATGGGACTTGCGCGCCATATATGTAGGCATGGATAAACTTTCTTCGTCCGATCGGCGACTTGGATCAAGAATCCGTTCTTGCAAGCATGATGCCGTGCGGACTCTAATTGCTCATGCATGTCCTATCCGGATTCAAAACGCACCATCTTCTTCCCTTTCACTAAACTGAAATCTGCACTATCCGGACATGATTACAAGTATTATTGAAGTGTTATTATACACCCATAGACCAGCTATAGATTAGATTACCACGCTTGCTAACTATAGTTTGTTCCTGTGATTTGACTACCCCCAGCTGTCCGGCCCCTTGTTCGCTTTCCGTCATATGTTGCGCAATTTAGGTCATGGACTCGCTACTGATCACACGCCGTTGCTTACTGAAAAACTAAAAGTACTACTCTTCCTGGTCATAAAAACAGCCCAGCCGCTGATGCATCTTCTTTTGAGAAAATCTATGTAATCTTTTCTTGCGTTCGTGCATGAAGCACTGTAAATTAACCCGCACGCGCACTGCAGACGATCGACAATGACACATGAATGCATGTGTGGACTGAACATACAACTGATTTAGCACAAGGGAACGAGCTGATTCTAGACTTAATTAGCGAAACGACTGCAGCCGCCATTGCACTGTTATTACTTGAGGTCTTGAGCACCCAACTAGGACATATGCCCGTGCGATGCGACGGGGCATAAATATTATAATGTTTCCACACCAGTCATGTTAAACATTTAATTCTAAGCAAGTTCAGAAAGTCTTAATATACTCTACATATTTTTAGAAATCTTCACATGAAAAACACTCCTTTTTTCAGACATAGCAAATATGTCACCGCGTTGTAATGGGAGAGAACATTCTAGTTTAATAATAAACGTTAATACAACGACATTATTTTCTAGCCTATAAATTGGACGAAGACAGATGAAAACACAAGCACTCCTTATTTTGTTATTATAGCACATATACTGGATTGTTGATATTTATTGAATATTTTTGGTCATGAAGAATTTAACTTCCACAAAGACAACAATGTAGATAGTCATTTTTTTAAGAGGAAAGGGCCTCACCCGGCCTCCGATTCCATTTAGGAAACCAGCCACAACTCGGTTAGCACAATGTAGAAAGTTATTTGCATAGGTCGATGTTTTACGTATGAATCTTATCATTAAAAGTAAAATCTGACAATTTCTTTGCCTTTGGCACCATGCATGCGTTATACTCCTCAAACTATCTCCTTAGAACATCACCAAGAAAACTTATCTTCTGTTTGAAATATCAGCTAAGTTTGCTCAAAAAACAATTTGCCAAATACATCTAACTGGCTTTGGTCAAAGCTTTTTAGCGTATAGCAATTCAAGGTAGCACCAAACACATCGAGCAGCTAGCAGATAACCCAGCAAGGCAGCAACCGGTACCGCATCTGCAGCTACGCGCTCTGAGCTCGCAGCTGGCAGAGAAGAGTTCTGCGTCTTTGGAGACCAGCTGTCGTGCGCCGGCAGAAAGTGCAGGCACCCGCGCGCAAACAGAAGGTGTAGGCTCCTGCGCGCCGCCATACTCCGAAGACGCCGAGGCTCTTGCCTTGCCGTGCTCCAGACCGGCGCCTTTTCTTCTAGCAGTCTTGCACATGTCTATTGGGATTAATTGCGCCTACGCCGCCCTGCCCTACAACGGCGACAGCGCCGTGGACCTCGTCCTCTGGAAGTCTTGGACTCGTCTAGCTCGTATCCGTCTCCCATGAGGGCAGTGTAGCCGTGGAGGCGTCGGGTTCAATGAAAGGAAGCTCAAATCCGCATCACGATGGTTCATTGGAGAAGAATCCTACAGATTTTAGGTTGGGGCGACGGTGGTGCCGGAGCGATGGATCTCAGGGTGTCGGGGAAATAGCTTCTTCGTCGCCTTCCTCGAGGAGAGGGAGGCGGCCACGGGCGTTGGCGAGGATGTGTTAGACGGAACTTCAATTAGAAACAGTTGCGAACAGTTTTTTTATAACTTAGGGGTGGTAGAGGTGGGTAATTAATCACAACTTTAGGGGTAAATCAGATGACCTACCAAACCAAACGGCGGAAGACTTAGTGCCTTTATTATTAGGTAAAGATATTATACAGCACACCGCATGTAGCACGCGTGTGGATCCAGTTCGGATCACCATATGGAGACTAGTAGAGAGATCATTTTTTGACGAAAAAGGCAGCGCCATTTTCTATTAATTAAGGAGGAGAATGAATGGTGTTATGTAACAGCCCAAAGCTGAGAACCTGAAAACCTGTATAAAATTTTCACTTTTGCTTAGTACATGCATCATAGCATCATGGCATTTCATCTCCAATTGCTAAACCAAATTAAAATATGTGGAAACAAGAACACACCTAAATTCATCTCCTTGCAACTCAAATGTGGTTGCTGTCTAATAACCACAACTACAAATAACCATCCATATCCATCAAGGAAGTCCAAGGGTTCTAACAAAACAAATCATATCCTGACCTTTTCTCACGAAATAGAGGCGTGGCCTAGTCCTATCCTGACCTTGAGTGCAAGGTAGTAGTTAGTAATTTGTGGATCCAACTATGGAAAAACAAATCATACTGCTCTTTGGATCAAAATCAATAGACATTCTAAATAAAAAGCGAAGTAGGCCTAGGAGAGCATAAGTAATCTCCGGGTAACAATAATGTTCCGCATGTTATGGTCATAGAATCCACACCTATATTCCCTCATTACCGACGCGCTACACTTCATATCTACATTTAGGGCAGTTATTCTTAGTAGTAGAGCTTTCCGACCGCACTTCGGGTACAACGTGTGCTCGTACAAGAGCTTCTTCAGAGGCTCCCCCTTCGTGAATTCTGTGAGAAAGATATCACACTCAGTGGCGCCTCATTGTATTGGTGGAGATTTGGAGATATTCTCTAAAAATTAGGTCACTATGGAAGGAGCACCTAATAAGGGCTTGTTTCCAAAATAATTGGGGGGGGGGGGGGGGGGGGGGGGGGGGATTCATCTTCACGGTGTTTTCTGATTTTTCCAAGACTTTAATATTTTGTACTTTTTATTACAAAACTCATAAAGATAATAAAACTCGTTGATTACCTTTGATCCGGTTTCACATGTAATTATTTTTTTCCTAGAGACGTAGAAATTAGCTAGTCCAGGAATTGATTAAGCTTGCAAAGATGAATTTTTTGTTAGGGCGTATTGTTTCCATTTTCCGGACCAACACAAATGATGTAGTATTGATTTTTATCAATAGAGAGTTGCTCCTACCACATTTCCATCGTTTGTTTGTACTCATCAATAGAAAGTACTAAGTATATATCTGTATGTGGTACGTACTACTTTTATTCAGCAGCTGTTGTACTAGACTGCTAGTGGTATATGCACCTTGTTTACTTTCTTGTCATACCCTCGTGTCCGCTCCCAGTCCACGGCTGGAGTTTGGCTCCGGCCTCACGAATAGATCAAGCTCTGCATAAACAACCCGGTGTAGGCTGTGTAGCCCGCAAAGCTCAAACAAAATTCCCCACACAGAACGGGAAACAATATGTTAACCGGAAGTTAACCCACTCGAGAAAAGCTAGTCTAGGCGACGGAGAAATAAGTGGCGCCTCGGGAGCTCGCTCGACCAAGAATCACTCGTTGCGCGACACCTGAAAAGCACGGCCGGCGCACATACATCGTCACGCGCGCGGCGAAACCGGTGTACGTCAGCTCGACAGCGAGAGCAGCGAGAGAGATGGCTGCCGCTCCGACGGGCAGCACGGCTATTCACGGTCGGCGCGTGTCGCCGGCGTATAGGCTCGGGCGGCCCCGGGTCCCGTCTGCCGGTGACGCTTATACGTACGGTCGTTTCGTGATAGCCGATCCCGTTCCCGTCGCGTGACCTGCCGCCGGGACGGATGAGTTAGTCAGCTGATGGCGACGGGGTGATTAGCCTCCCTAATTTAATCTCGATCGACGCAGTAGTTGCCTCCTTTCGCTCGCTGATTAGTGCCTAATGGCCTTCGTTATCCACACCGATCGATAATGCTAGTGCGGTGACGAACTTAGTTTGGTTCTTGGAGTAGATTAATCGCAGAGTGGGTACGTAGGCGGACTTTAGCGTACGTCCCAAAGTTGGTCTGCGTCACCTGCTGCTGCTGGGTGACCAACTTGCACGCCTTTATTTTTTACTTAATTATTATAACCTCAATGTTACAATGTATACTCCTACATCAAGGCTTTTGTCAATGGTGTCCAATCTGTGGCAATTTGCAAGTGTATACGTCAAAGTTAACTCACAGATCTAGCCCAACATTCTCGAAGATCTATTTTTCTCTTTGTGTTGCTTAGAGAGATTTCGTTGGTAAAGAGATGCGTATAATAGCGGGAGTTCAGGCCGGGCTTATCCATATCGGTCCAGTGGGAGTTTGGAGGGAAATATGCATGCACCCCAATTAGGCGCATCTAAGCTGGTTGTAATAAATTAAGGAGCTATGCTTTATGCCAAAAAAGAGATATCGTTTCTCTCAAACAAACAAAAAAGAGATATCGTTTGTGCTACCACAAGGGTGAAATGTATCTTTAAAAGGTATATTGTTCAAACAGTGAGAGTCGGGCTTGTTTTACCCTCTTCTAGAACGTAGGACAATTGGAATCCGATATTTTGCTTTCTACTCACTTTGTTGCAAATTACAATAGGTTTTGCATATTTTATTGTGGACTACATACAGATCAAATTGAACTACATAATTTTTTTGATAAAGAAGTGAACCTACATAATAAAAGCGTTTCAGAAAAAAAACTAAAGCAATGGAGAGAGTATATACTATATTAAGCTGGTTTGCTCGGGACTTGGGCGATCACCTTATTCGGTATACAAAGCACACTTAAAGGGTTTTTTTTTACATGGACTTCAAAGGGATCGAGGGAAGCTGGTAGGCGATTATTGAGACATAACTTGGGCAAACCATCATATTAACTCATCAAGTTATTACACTTTTTACTCCATTGGTGTGCATCTTCGACACATATTACCCCTATTTAATGAGAATTCTATCTAAATACTCCATGTAAAAAAATTACATGATTTTTACCCCATTTTAGCATTTATAATGTGTTACTGTATTAGGTAAGACCGACGTGTTAGACCGATGTGGCTCGAATAAGCATGTAAAGCTAGGAGAGTATCATCGGTGATCATCATATACATCTTATCCAATGGATATACATCATAAAAAGGGCGTCCAAAGTTTCAGAAATAGGTAATCTATACAAATCTTGACTAGTTGGGTATTTAGTGTCACAAATATATCACTAGGGGTAAAAAGTGAAATTCACTCTAACTAATAATCTAATGCTAGTGTGAAGAAGAGTAGTTAATTACTGTGGAGGCAACCCGTTGATATATATAGCACTGTTTTGCTTGTGGACCGGTGTGATACACTGAGATCAATGTCTCCACCACCAGGCGCGCGTGTGATCAACAAATGAAGAAAAACGCAGGATACCATACATACCCAAGCTCTACTTGTGTCTGCTGACCGGTGGAAATGCAAAGGCAGGCAGGAAAGACAAGAGGCCACGGGAAGTGACCGGCGGCGTCGCCACTGGCCGGGTGGGTGCGACGTTACGCGCTGTGGTTGGCCAGCGCCGCGACCTGAACGCCCGTGTGGCCGGCAACGGGGCGCCGAGCAGCGACCCCGGCGCTCCTGTCAGATCTCAGGCGTACGGCCTCGCCGGACGGGACGGCTCGGATGGGACTTGCGCGCCATATATGTAGGCATGGATAAACTTTCTTCGTCCGATCGGCGACTTGGATCAAGAATCCGTTCTTGCAAGCATGATGCCGTGCGGACTCTAATTGCTCATGTCCTATCCGGATTCAAAACGCACCATCTTCTTCCCTTTCACTAAACTGAAATCTGCACTATCCGGACATGATTACAAGTATTATTGAAGTGTTATTATACACCCATAGACCAGCTATAGATTAGATTACCACGCTTGCTAACTATAGTTTGTTCCTGTGATTTGACTACCCCAGCTGTCCGGCCCCTTGGTTCGCTTTCCGTCATATGTTGCGCAATTTAGGTCATGGACTCGCTACTGATCACACGCCGTTGCTTACTGAAAAGCTAAAAGTACTACTCTTCGCTGATGCATCTTCTTTTGAGAAAATCCTATGTCTTGCGTTCGTGCATGAAGCACTGTAAATTAACCCGCACGCGCACTGCAGACGATCGACAATGACACATGAATGCATGTGTGGACTGAACATACAACTGATTTAGCACAAGGGAACGAGCTGATTCTAGACTTAATTAGCGAAACGACTGCAGCCGCCATTGCACTGTTATTACTTGAGGTCTTGAGCACCCAATATTATACAGCACACCGCATGTAGCACGCGTGTGGATCCAGTTCGGATCACCATGGAGACTAGTAGAGAGAACATTGTTTAGGAGCAGAGTACATATGGTGCGTGTTGCCGCGTTTTCCATGGGTGACTCGATCGAAGACGTGTATCCCATTGCAGACTAAGGCATGGCCTAGTGGTGGGGAGGGGTTGATGCCTTCCCACCCACTCGAGTTCAAATCCTCATGCTTGCAATTTCGGTGATGTTGCACCCTCCTCTATCAAAAATATCACGTGGCTCTCCCACGTAAGAATCATTTTTTTAAGACTTGTATCCCATTCTTCAGACTTTACATCGTCCGATGGACAGAAAACATGTTTTAAAACCATCAACTTTTTTTTTTGAAAAAAGTAAAACGATCAACTTCGTGAACAGGATTTTTTTTTTAAACAAAAGCGGACTTTTTCCAGAGAGAAAATGAGAGCACAAGCATAAGAGAGACCGGCCGTACGACACAGCATTTTCAGCGTAGCCTTCCTCTAACAGTGGCAGCCAAAGTAGCTAAAAATGCAACCGTAAATGTGGCAACACCAGTGCATACTGCGACCCGATCGGAATCTCACCCGGCATATCGTCTAAAGCGGATGTGGAGCTCTCTTTGCCTTCCCTTCACTCATGGTCTTCACAACTTTGGCTTGAAGTAGACTGTGTCGCGCCTCCTCGACGTAAGGTGTGTATATTAGGTTATTCACCTATTTGTTTTGTTCTTGTGTGTGTGGATGCTAAGAAATGCACATGAGATGGGAAAGTATACGGTAATCTGTTTTTTATCCTGTCCTGATACGGTCAAGTGTGTGACAGTGTCTCATAAAAATATAGTGCTCCAGACAAGGTTTCATTATTGGCCTTGCTGGCGAAAAATACCACTTTGCTCAAAGTTCTTGTAAGGTTGTTAAATTTCAGGAAATTCATGACAACTTGTGTCAAACGAAATTTCAACTTCCACATTGCCGACAGTCAAATATTTTCCTCGCCGTTAAAATATGCCATATTGGTAGCCACGACTTTGACTCTTCGTTTGATTTTAGTTGTTGGTGAGATGTTTGGAGACGACTCATAAATCTCCAAACCCAAAAATGTGGCAACAACTGATGGATGTCCCATAATCAGAAAGTGGTACATTATTGTACCTGACACGTTCTTTTTCACTACTTTTGCAAGTGCCGACACAGTTTCATTTCATGGTTCCGTGTGTTTCCGAGGTCCAATCACATGACATGAGCTTTTATCCACCTCCAAATAGGGCATCCAGTTCTTGGAGTACTCAATTAGAATCCCGTTTCTGTAGGGCGCTTCCCAGATATGCTAGGCCACAGGCGACCCATATCTGGCAAAACAAGAACATAATGACCTGTGTTAGTCATTTCTGTCTCACACTAAACCCTGCATATATTCTTTCACCGTGCAATCAAGCAAAAGCCAAATTTCCAGAGATGTATACAAGCAATTGGGGGCAACAAATGACCAAGTCTCATCCTATTTGATTTTAATTTACCGAATACTTTTACCATCGAAATGATCGGAGCTTATCTCCGTTTGTTTACTGGAAATTTTCAGAAAACTTGGAGATCGCCGCATCGCACCAATTTGCTTTGCACTGATAGAAAACATGCATCGACTACTTTATTGGAAACGAACTCATAGTTAATCACTTTGTAATCCACCTTTTGAACCGTATGATGGTTGTTGGCTTCAAACCTTATCTCATTTTGAGGCTTTGACGCTCGGTTGTTTATGCTAACCAGCACCACAAACAAACTCGGAGACTGTTCTAGTTCACGAAAAGCTAGCAAGATCTGTCTTACATATATTTTCGAGCAGCAGCAGATCTTTCTTTTATTGAAAATACAAAAGCTAGATCTTTGAGCCATATAAACGTACGCACGCACACCGCGATATGAAATTTATAAGAAAGAAAATATCGAAAACGACGTACGCATTCGGCAAGCACGTCCCAAGATGCAATGCAAGTGCTTTAGTATATTATTATTCGTGGTGATCGTGCATGGTTAAGTGTCGTGTTAGTGGCCCTCCCTCTCTCGGTGCTGCGGCTGCCACTTCTGACGGAACGGGAGCCCAACGACTCTGTCCGTTTCAGCGTCGCCTCAATCATCCAAAAATCTCCTGTTTTCCAGAGCGGGAAGCAGTTGGTTCGTTCGTGTGGCGTCAGCTTTCCGACCCAACTAAATTAGCCGAGGAGATGCTGCTGCCACAAATAGAGCAACAGTGTTCCGTCCTATTTGTGGACAACGCACAAGGATGTCAAGCAGATGCGTGCATGCATTATTTCAAGTAGCAAATTCAGAGATTCGGTCAAAATATGCAAATCCAGAGAGAAAACAGCAGCCAAAATCAAACTGTTTAAACGTGTGTGCTGTTCGATTAATTTATTTATATGCTCCATATGAATGTAGATCCAGCAGGAACAATTCTCCATCTGGTCTCTGGTCCTGTCATTTTGAAGAACCCTATGAGAAAATATTCCGCCTTCTACAAAAATATGGTACGCTATTGGCGTACTCAAAAAAAAAAAGATGCCCTATGAGTCCATTTTCTTGATTTGGTTGCCATGTCATTGTTTTCATTTTACTTCGTTGCTTTTTTATCTCGTAATTTTTTAGTTGTCAAATAAAGGTTTGATGGAGGCATCTTCTCCTATTTAACTTGATTTTCTATGTGTTTTAGTTGTCAACTAAAGGTTTATGGGAGCCACATCTACTGTTTCAATCTTTTCTATTTCTTCAAAAATAAACTAAAGCAAAAGCAGAGCTGAAAGGCGTGTATGATATGCATCTCGTCCACTAATGTGGCTAGTTTATGTTTAGGACTGATGAAAAATCCTTTTAGAGCATCTCTAGCAGAACCCGCAAAACGCGAACCCGTAAAACAGTTTTGCAGGTCGCGTAACTCGCGTTTTTTTGCTCGAAACGCGGCGCGGCGGAGCAGAAACCGCAAAGCAAAACCGCACATGAAGTACACATGAATGTCATAAAAATGGAATGATAAATAAATTAGACCTAAATTATAAAGATTCATATTACAACAATAGTACACTATGAATCCTCATCAATAATGTATTACAATAAAAGTTTGAATCACACGAATTAAACAATAATTCAATACAAGAAATGTTGTAGAATAAAAATATTGTTTGAATCAAACATGTTTCAAATGAATTTAACAAATTGCTACTGCCCATGCCGCTGCCAGGCGTGTTCAACTAGGTCTTTCTGCAGCTGGGTGTGTGTGTCCGCATCCTCTATCTCACGGTAAGTCTGAAGAAAAGCTCTGACATGCGCTGAATCCCAACAAACCCGCAACATTCCGTCGACGCGTAAAATAGCGACAATTCGCCTCGCAAGCTTCTACTATCTTCACGAAAAGAGAACGACGCATACGATACCTTCTCCGGAAGATGTGAGCCGGGTACGTCGGTATTTCAGCGAAGTAATCCCGCATGAGCAGCTGGTTGCCGTAGAAGCGGTTCCGTGGTATGCAAAGGCGGCCAACCTTCGATCCTTGCCGCTTCTTCGCATACCGGTCATCGAACTCCTTGACGGCGAGGACGGTGACCACCATTTGCTGCCGCCGGCTTTCAAACAGCGTCTCCACGTCGGAGTCGTCGGAGGAGGACGAATCGGACAGCAAAAAGTCCTCCTCCGGGCTCAACTCCATCTGAAACGGGTACCGCATATCACTAACGGAGTACTCCGTCCGAAAACACAACAGAAACAAGCGGAGATGGACTCACCCACAAATCGGCGGCGGCGGCGCAGATTTGGCCGGAGAGGGTTCTCCACGGGCGGGGCGAGCCGGAAACCGGCGGTAGGGTACGTCCGCGGCCGGGGGGTGTCGCGTGCGACGGGGCGCCTGCAGATGCGGCCGGGAAAAGGGTCGAATCGCTGGCGGCGGAGGCGGCGGCGAGATGGGGATGAAGCGCGTGGTGCAAAGTCCGTCCCGCCAACTGTTTTGACGCTATGCAGGCGCCCTCGGTTCGGCGGTTTAAATCTCCGAATTTGACGTTCTGAGGGCCGGATTCGCGGGGCCCCTCAAAAACTTTTGCGGGTCGGGGAGTTTTGAGGGTTCTGCTCTTTGCGTTTTTAAGGATTTGAATCCGCATCGGGCGGTTATTTTGCGGGTTTCAGCCATTTACGGGTTCTGCTAGAGATGCTCTTAGATGGCTTATTTGCAGTATGAATTTTGCTACCTCGGGAACTACTGAGGTAAAGTGTACATATATACTTCTAGGTACAAACAAAACAATACAACTAAATTGTGTCCATATTCACTTATTCAGTACCTTACCCTATCCCTTCAGATAAAGACAGAGAAATTTGAGCTAACAACATGCCTTATGGTCCACAAGGATTGTCTCTATGATCCTTTTTTAATTTAAACATGCCCTGAAGTGCTATGGCGTTCCTGACTATGCCGAAGCCCGAAGGTATAGCACATCAGGACATGCATCCTTGTAGGTGCGACACCCATGCATGCTAGCTAGTGATCTGTAACAGCCCCAAAATTTGTGAACCAAATTTTCACTTTTGTGTCCTCATTTGCATCATGGCATGCATGCATCATTTGCATCCATTCTAAAATTGCTAAACCACACATTAACTTGGTTTGGCAACATTGGAGAACTAGAATGCCAAATTTGCTTCAACAATTCTACAACGCAAGGAAGACATTCAAACTTGCAAATAAAATTACCTTGACCTCTTATATTGTCCAGGTAGTTCCAAGAGTCCCAAGTAATATTTGTGCCTTGATTTAATTTTACTAAAGTAATTGTGTTGGAGAATTTAGCAAAATGCCTAATTAAACCTCTATGTACAAATGTTGTCAAAAACATTTTATTTTGCAACACCAATTTGTGTGGTGCCTCTACAGGTTATGGGGAGGCTTCCCAAATTTTTGCAGATTTTTATAAAATGTTTAACTGCCTCAATAAATTCGAAAACAGTGAGGAGAAATTGATCCAGCACTGGAAAGGACTGATCCGCGAAGGTTTTAAAAGTTACAGGGGCTTCTTTGTGAAATCTTCATCCCTCTCTCACCTCCGTGATTCCCGCGCCGCCGTGGCCAAGCTCCACGACGCCCACGCCCAGGGCCCCTGCTCTGCCTCCCCTCTGCAAGGAGACACTCCCACGTCGCCCTGCTCACCCCACTCCTCTGCTCACCTGCTCCCCGTTCCTCTCCTCTTCCTCACCCCGAGCCGCCATGGCCGCCGTGATGCGCCGCCGCCTCGCCGTTGATTGAGGAGCTCCCGAGCAATTCCAGCACCACCTGCAGCTCCGCCGTGTCGTGTTCTTCCTCCCCACCAGAGGAATCGAGCCGGGCTGGCCTAACTCGCCGTCGCCGTCCGGTACTCCGCCGCCGCAGCCCGAGCTCCGCCGCGGGCAATACGCCACCCCCCGACCATCTCCTTCCTCCCCCAAGCACACGAGCGTGTTCCTGGTGAGCACCGCGCCCTTCTGGACCTCCTCTCCCTCCCTATTTCGCCGTAGCCTCGCCGGGGTGCGCTGAAGGTCGCCGTCGCTCCGTTCATCGCGGCGTCGGATTTTCCGAGCGCAAATCGACCGGATTATCCGAACCAATCCAGTGCAGAAATGGATTTGGTCCTTAGCCATTTTTCTCGCCTCTCCGTAGCACTCGGATTTTCCGATCTTTGCAATCATCGGATTTTCTGATTTTGATCAGTACGAAGAAACTTTCTTTCCTTAGCCATTTTCTCGGATGAACAGTGCACCGGATATTCCGAATTTGGAAAAGTCGGAATTTCCGTTTTGGTCCAGTACAATTATATTCATGTTTAGGTTATTTTGTCCTTCTATTTTGGTTAAACAAAATGTTCTGCGTTGGATTAAAGTGTACTCCGGGCAGATTTAAAAGAGGTAACAACTTTTGTCGGGACATCCCAAAATGTGTTCGTATACTCAATTTGATACTAAAAACGTGAGATAACCGGGAGCATCCCTTCCATGCATGTTTAATCACCGAAACCCTGCATCTCCCGCTTGATCATGTCATGACATCTACAAGTGAAATCCTAGGGTCTCGACTACCGTAATCAACAAGTGAGGCACTTCATTACCTAAATTCACGGATATCCGGAATGCGCCCCTCTAAGCACCCGAACTCCGTTTAATCGGAATAGTTGCATCATCCCCCTCCCGGGGATTTAAAATGTCATGTCATCATGTGCTTGCGCATTGCACCGATGTTATCCGTGGTTTTGATTGTTGTTTCTGCTTTCCGGTGTTGTTTGCTCTCCGGTAGATCACGAGTCCGGAGTTGAGCCTCATTACTCCGACGAGCGGTTTGACTACTCCGCTGATCAAGGCAAGCGTAATCCCCCTCTGAGCATATCTTATCCTATGTTTCCGCAAATATTTTCTCCACTATAATATTGCATGCGGTTCTAAATGTCAACTTTTGTCGGATTAGAGTATCCTATCGTTGCATTATTTTTCCCTATGCCATTATCTGTTTCCCCTCCTATTATCCATAGGTTTGTGTTGTTGGCCGAGCTACTTATAAATGCTAGGTGATGCTTAGCCATGCCTAGTGATATGCATAGCTATACGATGGATATATGTGTTGTTGGAAACAGGTGTGAAATGTTGAGATGATGGTGGAGAATTGTGGTGACGGATAATAAAATGCTAAAAGGTGGGGATGAGAGGCCACTGTGGTTGTGGTGTTTTGTCTCGTTCTCGCCGCCTAGGTGCGAGTTCTATACCTCTTGAACCAAGACTGAGCGTGCAACCATGCGTGAGGCCTATGCTTTTGCAGGAACCCTCATAGACTAAATAACTCGAGCGGGGCTAGCCAGGGTCCTCTAGTTCGGGCTTCCATTTGCGCGTGCGTGAGTTGGTGGTGAATGGATGAGGATGGTGGTGTTAGGAAAATGAGTGGCCGTGGGGCGGGGTGTTGTGATCCTGGCAGTCCTGCCGCCACTGATGATCCTGGAAAGTCCTTAACGAGGGAGAAGTCGACACCGCTCCCACCCAGCCGGCTTTCCAAGGAAGAGAGCTAATGCGCAGGTAATGGGCCGGACGGTACGCGTGGCAAACATTTGTACACCCCTGCAGGGTTAAATCTTTTCGAAAAGCCGTGTCCGCGGTTATGGACGAACTTGGGAAGTGAAGGTAAGATCATAGAATAACTTTAACGGAATGATTAAAAACTGGGTACTAGAGGTACCACTCAAGATTGAAGGTTGACTTCCTCGAGGGTGATTCGGGGAGGTGCCTTTGATGAACAGGTACAGTGGTTGATGAGAAGAGGTGATCAAGAAAAGAGTTACTTCTTACCCTTTTAAAATAATCTGATTAGTCGATGCCATGGAGTTGTGTTTTATAAATAAAATCAGCTTTATGCAAAACAGCCATAAAACCTTTGAAAGCCTCATCGAGCATATATTAGCTCTTAATCTTGCGAGTTCGTCGAACTCAACGTCGTTTGCTTTTGTTTCAGAGAGGACTTCACCGACTCGAAGGTGGGTTCTTTGTGGACGTCGACGAGTAGTCTGGGGTTCCCAGGTGGCAGCTTGGGACATCCTGGAACAGCTGGCGTTGTGATGTTTATCTGTAGGCCTCTTAGGCCATATGTTGGATCTTGTTGTTTAGAACAACCTAATTCGCTTCCGCTTGTTGTAATGTTGGGTCTGTGACCTCTGGTTGTCATTTGCTATCTTTCTCTGTATAAGAGTTGAACTATATGATTTTGTGTCGTAGAGTCTGTGATGTGCCAGTTGTTCCACAAGTCTTGATCTTACTATTATGCTTGAGTTGTGCCTGTGTTAAGGCATCAATCGGGGTGTTGCGTTGTCTGGAGTGAGGTGTACCCAGCAACGCCTGCCAAAGGTTTTGGCCGGGGATTGGTAAACCCGTAACCTCCGGTTGTATCGCTTAACCGGTGACACACAGCATCACTGTATAGCAGTCGGGTCAGGGCGCCACAAGTTGGTATCAGAGCAGTACTGCCTGTAGGAAACCCTTCTACTGGTCGATGTTGAGTCTAGTGTTTGTGAAAATATTTTAACCTAAAAATGAGTTGTGAAAACCATCTTAGGATTCTTTTTACTCCTTATCTGGTTACCCTCTAATCTCGGAGCAATCTTACCTCGATTTGATTTAAAGGTTTTACTTCTCACCTGTTACTTCAAAATTAGGAGAAACGTGGGTGGGTTCGACCTTTAGTGTTATGTGTCACGTTGCTCCCGCTGCGTTGTCAATCCCAAATCAACTCAGATGTTTCTACCGAGTAATCTTTGATCCTTTCTTTGGGTTTTAACCCAGGACTTGAACATAAGGTCCCGGATTGTGCCAACTAGAGTGTGTTAAGTTGTGATTTCTTAACTCTCACTAGTAGCACATGATGCTGATCTTTGACCCAAGTTCTATCTTGTTGTTTTCCTTCTCGCAAAGTATTATCGTCCCTAGTCTGTGTACTTGAGTAGACGCTAATGCTATTGTTCGACCATTCGGAGAAAGATACTAACGTGTCATTGTCAAATCTCCAGAATGGCTCGAGGAGGTCGTGGAGGCCGTGGTGGTCGCGGTAACCACAATGATGATGAGGATGATCTGCCGCCACCACCCTCGATGGCTCAAGTCTTGATGGCCATTGAGGAGAACCGTGGGCGCAATGAGCGCTTGCTTGAGCAGTTGGTGCAGCAGAATGCACGGAGGAACGAGTGCAACACTCTCACGAGTTCTGCGTTCCAGCCACCCACCTTTGCTGATGCTAAGGAGCCACTGGAAGCTGATGATTGGCTTCGTGCTTTGGAGCGCAAGTTCTCCGCGCTGCATGTCCATTGGCTGACAAGTCAACTTTGCCACCTATCTCTTGGTTGGTGCTGCTGGCTGTTGGTGGGAAGCCATGTGGCTTGTTTCCAGCCAACCATGTCTTCACCTGGGCTGATTCCGCACTGCCTTCCGTGCGGAGTACATTCCCCAGCCAATCATGGACTTGAAGAGGAGGGAGTTCCTGGATTGCAACAGGGACGGATGGACCTCCGCACTTATGGTCGTGAGTTCAACCATCTCTCTCGTTACGCCCCAAGGGACGTGACCAATGATGCTGACAAGCAAGAGCTGTTCCGCAAGGGTCTGAATCCGCAGCTCGCTATGAGTTGCTTCCCTTCAGGTTCCAGACCTATCAGGAGCTGTTCAACCAGGCTTTCACCTTGAGCAAGGAAGAAAGGAACTTGAAGCTTCCAAGAGGCCCGCACATGGGGATCACCAGAGTTCCTCGGGTTCTGAGAGCAAGAAGCGCAGGGTGTTTGTCCCTACAGCGCCGTACCTCGTGCTCCCTTCATGCCGAGGGCAGCAGGATACAGGCCACCTCCTCCGCGCCCCACTACTTCGACACTTGGGTAGGCGGAAGTGGGTACCGTCCTATGCTACCTGCTCCACCTGGGTCACTTGCTACATGTGGCCAGGCTGGTCACTACTCCAGGGAGTGCCCCCAGAAGGCACCTCTCGCTATAACTCCTGCACGAGCCCCTGCCACTCCAACTGGCAAGGCTGGACCTTTGTGCGTGGTCGCCTGAACCACGTCTCTGCTGAAGAAGCTGAAGAGACCCGGCGTTCTCATGGGTGAGTTACGAATCAACGGCAATACAGCTACGTTTTGTTTGACTCTGGAGCATCGCATTCATTCATATCCATAGCGTTTGCAAAAGAGCACAAATACCGTTCGAGAAAATGAGCGTCCCTTGATGATCTCTACCCCTGGCTCCAAATGGCAAACCGATGGCGTTACTCCTGAGGTCCAGATTATCATAGCATCCCTGTCCTTCCCTTTCCCGTTGATAGCCTTGAGGTCGAAGGGCCTTGATGCCATACTGGGCATGGACTGGTTAGCAAGATACCATGCTAATCTCGACTGTGCTGCTAAGTCCATCACCGTGACCCACCCTTCCGGTTACGATGTGCAGTTTTGGGCTACATATTCAGGACCTCCATCATCAGACAATCCCCTCTCCCCGGAGATCGCCCTATGTTTCATGGAAGGCTTGTCCCCTCCTGAAATCCAGGACATACACGTGGTGTGTGACTTCCCGGATGTGTTCCCAGAAGAATTGCCTGGCATGCCACCTGATCGAAGTGTGGAGTTTGTCATAGACTTGCTTCCCGGTACTGCTCCAATTTCCAAGAAGCCCTACCGCATGCCGGTGGAAGAGTTGGCTCTGTTGAAGGAGCAAATTGATCAGCTGTTAGCGAAGGATTTATCAGCCTAGCAGTTCACCTTGGGGTTGTCCGGTACTCTTTGTCAAGAAGAGGGATTCTACCGTGCCTCGTCTTGTCTCTGACTATAGACCGTTGAATGCGGTGACAATCAAGAACAAGTATCCTATTCCTCGCATCAATGATCTGTTGGATCAGTTAGCTGGTGCAAGAGTATTCTCCAAGATGGATCTGAGGTCAGGTACCATCAATAAAGATCAGAAAGGAGGATATCCCAAAGACGGCATTTGTTACTCGCTATGGCTCATATGAGTATACCGTCATGTCCTTTGGTCTCACAAATGCTCCAGCTACTTTCATGAGGCTCATGAATTCCATTTTCATGGATTATCTTGATAAGTTTGTCGTCATTTACATCGATGACATCCTCATCTATTCTAAAACCGACGAAGAGCATGATGAACACCTTCGGTTGGTTCTGACACGGCTTCGTGAACACCGTCTCTATGCCAAGTTCTCCAAGTGTGAGTTTTGGTTGGATAAACTTGTCTTCCTTGGACATGTAATATCTGCCAATGGTGTGGAAGTCATCCCCGACAAAATTCAAGCTATTCTAGACTGGAAAACTCCAATGTCAGTCAAGGACATTCGTAGCTTTCTCGGATTGGCGGGTTACTACCGCCGATTCATCGAAGCTTTCTCCAAAATAGCCAAGGCATTGACTGACCTTCTCAAGAAGGATAGAAAGTTCGTATGGACTGCCGAAGCTGAAGAGAGCTTCCAAGCCCTGAAAGCCAAGCTCACGTCCGCTCCTGTGCTTGTCCTGCCGGACACAAGCAAGGATTTCGTCGTCTTCTGTGACGCCTCTCTACAAGGTTTGGGCTGTGTGCTAATGCAAGATGGCCATGTGGTGGCTATGCTTCT
The DNA here is from genome assembly GCA_947311845.1 of Poa pratensis. Taxonomy (NCBI): domain Eukaryota; kingdom Viridiplantae; phylum Streptophyta; class Magnoliopsida; order Poales; family Poaceae; genus Poa; species Poa pratensis. Next base: position 17,263,462 of record CAMZMU010000079.1, read on the forward strand.
CGCCAACTTAAGCCGCATGAGCTCAATTACCCTACTCATGATCTAGAGCTTGCCGCGTGGTCTATGCTTTGAAGCAATGGAGACCATACCTGTTTGGTAACCGTTGCGAGATCTTCTCGGATCACAAGAGTCTGAAGTACCTCTTCACCCAGCCGGATTTAAATCTCAGGCAAAGGCGTTGGTTGGAGTTAATCACGGACTACAATGTGAGTCTGAACTATCAACCCGGCAAAGCAAACGTCGTGGCTGACGCGCTAAGTCGGAAGTCCTATTGCAACAATCTGATGATTGAAGGGCCCAACCTCCCTTCATGAAGATTCTCCCGTTTGAACTGGAAATGGTTCCTCCGGCTATCTTGCAAATCTGGAATCAAATCTACTCTTGTAGACCAGATTAAGGATGCTCAGAACGTGACAAGGGTATTCTGAAAATCAAGGACAATATTGCTAGCGGGAAGGCCAAATGTTTCTCTGTCAATGAATCCGGAGTTGTTTATTTTGGTGACCGTTAGTGGTCCAAAGAAACGAAAATTGAGAGAGTTGATCCTCCAAGAAGCTCATGAATCTCCTCTCTCTATTCATCCCGGTAGTACCAAGATGTACCAAGACCTTCGACCACTATTCTGGTGGACCCGTATGAAACGGGAAATTGCTAGGTATGTTGCTGAATGCGACACCTGTCGACGGGTAAAAAAGGCTGAACATCAAAGGCCTGCCGGCACTCTTCACCCTATTGCTATTCCCGAGTGGAAATGGGATGAAATTGGTATGGACTTCATTACTGGTCTGCCGAAGTCTCCAAAGGGACATGATGCCATTGGGTCATCATTGATCGACTATCAAAAGTGGCTCACTTCCTCCCAGTTCGTGTTGACATTACAGCTGCCAAGTTGGCAGACCTGTATGCTTCCGGATTGTTGTCCTTCACGGCGTTCCCAAGAAGATAATTTCTGATCGTGGAAGCCTATTCACCTCCAAGTTTTGGACTAGTTTCCAAATGCATGGGAACCGTCTTAACTTCAGCACCGCTTTCCATCCCCAAACTGATGGTCAGACCGAGAGAGTGAACCAAGTTTTGGAAGACATGCTTAGGGCATGTGTAATCTCTTTCGGTAAGGATTGGGAAAAGTATCTCCCTTTCGCGGAGTTCTCCTACAACAATAGCTATCAAGCTAGTCTGGGCATGGCTCCATTTGAGGTTCTCTATGGAAGAAAATGCCGCACTCCTCTAAATTGGTCGAGACCGGAGAGAGGGCACTCTTTGGTCCAGATATCATCAATGAAGCTGAGGAGAAGGTTAGAATCATACGAGAAAATCTGAAGATTGCTCAGTCTAGGCAGAAGAGCTATTATGACAAGCATCATCAGAGGTTCACTATGAAATTGGTGATAAAGCTTATCTCCGTGTCTCTCCCCTTCGTGGCGTTCGCGCTTCGGAATCAAAGGAAAATTGGCGCCTCGCTATGTTGGCCCCTTCACCGTTCTGGCCAAGCGAGGAGATCTTTCTTATAAGTTGGAGTTACCGGTCATCTTCCCAATGTACATGATGTGTTCCATGTCTCCCAACTTCGCCGGTGTTTCAAAGATCCTATCCATGGAGTGAATCATGAAGAGTTGGATCTCCAGGAAGATCTTACTTATCGCGAGCATCCTATCCGTGTTCTGGATGAAGCCGAAAGGAAGACCCGGAACAAGACTACCAAGTTCCTCAAAGTCCAGTGGTCTCACCACTCCGAGGATGAAGCAACTTGGGAACGAGAGTCTAGTCTTCGTGAGGAGTATCCCGCCTTCTTCTCGCAATCTTAGAATCTCGGGACGAGATTCCTGTAAGGAGGGTAGAATTGTAACAGCCCCAAAATTTGTGAACCAAATTTTCACTTTTGTGTCCTCATTTGCATCATGGCATGCATGCATCATTTGCATCCATTCTAAAATTGCTAAACCACACATTAACTTGGTTTGGCAACATTGGAGAACTAGAATGCCAAACTTGCTTCAACAATTCTACAACGCAAGGAAGACATTCAAACTTGCAAATAAAATTACCTTGACCTCTTATATTGTCCAGGTAGTTCCAAGAGTCCCAAGTAATATTTGTGCCTTGATTTAATTTTACTAAAGTAATTGTGTTGGAGAATTTAGCAAAATGCCTAATTAAACCTCTATGTACAAATGTTGTCAAAACATTTTATTTTGCAACACCAATTTGTGTGGTGCCTCTACAGGTTATGGGGAGGCTCCCCAAATTTTTGCAGATTTTTATAAAATGTTTAACTGCCTCAATAAATTCGAAAACAGTGAGGAGAAATTGATCCAGCACTGGAAAGGACTGATCCGCGAAGGTTTTAAAAGTTACAGGGGCTTCTTTGTGAAATCTTCATCCCTCTCTCACCTCCGTGATTCCCGCGCCGCCGTGGCCAAGCTCCACGACGCCCACGCCCAGGGCCCCCTGCTCTGCCTCCCCTCTGCAAGGAGACACTCCCACGTCGCCCTGCTCACCCCACTCCTCTGCTCACCTGCTCCCCGTTCCTCTCCTCTTCCTCACCCGAGCCGCCATGGCCGCCGTGATGCGCCGCCGCCTCGCCGTTGATTGAGGAGCTCCGAGCAATTCCAGCACCACCTGCAGCTCCGCCGTGTCGTGTTCTTCCTCCCCACCAGAGGAATCGAGCCGGGCTGGCCTAACTCGCCGTCGCCGTCCGGTACTCCGCCGCCGCAGCCCGAGCTCCGCCGCGGGCAATACGCCACCCCCCCGACCATCTCCTTCCTCCCCAAGCACACGAGCGTGTTCCTGGTGAGCACCGCGCCCTTCTGGACCTCCTCTCCCTCCCTATTTCGCCGTAGCCTCGCCGGGGTGCGCTGAAGGTCGCCGTCGCTCCGTTCATCGCGGCGTCGGATTTTCCGAGCGCAAATCGACCGGATTATCCGAACCAATCCAGTGCAGAAATGGATTTGGTCCTTAGCCATTTTTCTCGCCTCTCCGTAGCACTCGGATTTTCCGATCTTTGCAATCATCGGATTTTCCGATTTTGATCAGTACGAAGAAACTTTCTTTCCTTAGCCATTTTCTCGGATGAACAGTGCACCGGATATTCCGAATTTGGAAAAGTCGGAATTTCCGTTTTGGTCCAGTACAATTATATTCATGTTTAGGTTATTTTGTCCTTCTATTTTGGTTAAACAAAATGTTCTGCGTTGGATTAAAGTGTACTCCGGGCAGATTTAAAAGAGGTAACAACTTTTGTCGGGACATCCCAAAATGTGTTCGTATACTCAATTTGATACTAAAAACGTGAGATAACCGGGAGCATCCCTTCCATGCATGTTTAATCACCGAAACCCTGCATCTCCCGCTTGATCATGTCATGACATCTACAAGTGAAATCCTAGGGTCTCGACTACCGTAATCAACAAGTGAGGCACTTCATTACCTAAATTCACGGATATCCGGAATGCGCCCCTCTAAGCACCCGAACTCCGTTTAATCGGAATAGTTGCATCATCCCCCTCCCGGGGATTTAAAATGTCATGTCATCATGTGCTTGCGCATTGCACCGATGTTATCCGTGGTTTTGATTGTTGTTTCTGCTTTCCGGTGTTGTTTGCTCTCCGGTAGATCACGAGTCCGGAGTTGAGCCTCATTACTCCGACGAGCGGTTTGACTACTCCGCTGATCAAGGCAAGCGTAATCCCCCCTCTGAGCATATCTTATCCTATGTTTCCGCAAATATTTTCTCCACTATAATATTGCATGCGGTTCTAAATGTCAACTTTTGTCGGATTAGAGTATCCTATCGTTGCATTATTTTTCCCTATGCCATTATCTGTTTCCCCTCCTATTATCCATAGGTTTGTGTTGTTGGCCGAGCTACTTATAAATGCTAGGTGATGCTTAGCCATGCCTAGTGATATGCATAGCTATACGATGGATATATGTGTTGTTGGAAACAGGTGTGAAATGTTGAGATGATGGTGGAGAATTGTGGTGACGGATAATAAAATGCTAAAAGGTGGGGATGAGAGGCCACTGTGGTTGTGGTGTTTTGTCTCGTTCTCGCCGCCTAGGTGCGAGTTCTATACCTCTTGAACCAAGACTGAGCGTGCAACCATGCGTGAGGCCTATGCTTTTGCAGGAACCCTCATAGACTAAATAACTCGAGCGGGGCTAGCCAGGGTCCTCTAGTTCGGGCTTCCATTTGCGCGTGCGTGAGTTGGTGGCTGAAAATGGTATGAGCATGGTGGTGTTAGGAAAATGAGTGGCCGTGGGGCGGGGTGTTGTGATCCTGGCAGTCCTGCCGCCACTGATGATCCTGGAAAGTCCTTAACGAGGGAGAAGTCGACACCGCTCCCACCCAGCCGGCTTTCCAAGGAAGAGAGCTAATGCGCAGGTAATGGGCCGGACGGTACGCGTGGCAAACATTTGTACACCACTGCAGGGTTAAATCTTTTCGAAAAGCCGTGTCCGCGGTTATGGACGAACTTGGGAAGTGAAGGTAAGATCATAGAATAACGTGAACGGAATGATTAAAAACTGGGTACTAGAGGTACCACTCAAGATTGAAAGGTTGACTTCCTCGAGGGTGATTCGGGGAGGTGCCTTTGATGAACAGGTACAGTGGTTGATGACGAAGCAGGTGATTCAAGAAAAGAGTTACTTCTTACCCCTTTTCAAAAATAATCTGATTAGTCGGTGCCATGGAGTTGTGTTTTATAAATAAAATCAGCTTTATGCAAAACAGCCATAAAACCTTTGAAAGCCAATCATGGAGCATATATTAGCTCTTAATCTTGCGAGTTCGTCGAACTCAACGTCGTTTGCTTATTTTCAGGAGAGGACTTCACCGCCCTCGAAGGTGGATTCTTTGTGGACGTCGACGAGTAGTCTGGGGTTGCCAGGTGGCAGCTTGGGACATCCTGGAATAGCTGGCGTTGTGATGTTTATCTGTAGGCCTCTTAGGCCATATGTTGGATCTTGTTGTTTAGAACAACCTAATTCGCTTCCGCATGTTGTAATGTTGGGTCTGTGACCTCTGTTTGTCATTTGCTATCTTTCTCTGTATAAGAGTTGAACTATATGATTTTTGTGTCGTAGAGTCTGTGATGTGCCAGTTGTTCCACAAGTCTTGATCTTACTATTATGCTTGAGGGTTGCGCCCGTGTTAAGGCATCAATCGGGGTGTTGCGTTGTCTGGAGTGAGGTGTACCCAGCAATGCCTGCCAAAGGTTTTGGCCGGGGATTGGTAAACCCGTAACCTCCGCTTGTATCGCTTAACCGGTGACACGCAGCATCACTGTATAACAGTCGGGTCAGGGCGCCACATGATCCAAAGTTGGGTTTACTAATCAAAGGAGTTGCGATCTGTGGACAACCTCTTAGGTGTCGAGCTTGCACGGTCCATGCTGGCACATGTAAACTTATATAATGCTAGCTGATCCCCTTCACTGGCTCTCCAGTGGCCTAACAATTTATGTTCGTTATTCCCACAGTGGCTACATGTCCATCCATCAAGCAGCTGTCCCTGTGGTGGATCTCATGCCACTCTAATTAGGCACACAAGAGTTCAGTCTGTAAACTAATGTGAGTGATGAGGAAAGCTAAAGGCCGAGCATCAAGTTGGATTACTGCTAGAAAAAAAAGTAAAGGTTTGGCAATGGATTAACGGGAATAAAAATTAATTGCCTCGGACAAGACTACTCACGCAAGTTAAGTCATGGAATATGGAAGCAAGAAAGAGAAAGAAAACCTCAATGTTCTCTTCGAAAAGCAAAGGTAAATTGATGGAAGATTAATTTATACCAGGCATATTATTGTTTGGATATAGTTGGCCCGAAAGGAGAAAGGCAGTATGCCTCATGGCCATGTACCAAATCGACAAAACTAAAGCCACAAAACTCTGCTAGTAGAAAACAAGGCGATGGTGGTGGAGAGAGAAGATGGCTTCTCTCTCTAGCTTGAGGCAAGCAAAGCCGCCTTTGCTCTGCCGAAATGCTATAAAAGGCACTCACACCAACCCATCGCCTCCTCCGCTCATTCAGAGCTAATCAAGCAAAACCCATCTAGAAGCACACAACCAAACCAAGCTGACCATATCTCTACTTCCGGATAATAAGCTCAGTTCCCTCCACTCTCCATCTCCACTGTGATCAAGCAAGTGAAGCAACCATGCTGCATCATTACCATGGCGAGGTGGCCAGCCTGCACTGCCTCTCGCCTCCCAACCCACTGTTCCACAATACTCACTACCACCACAGCAGCATGGCTCCGCCTCCTCCATTCCACTTCTCAGCGGCTACCTACGAGTATGACGAACCTATACAGGAAGCACTGGCTGGCATCGGTTACAGCCCTGCCAGCTCCGGCGGCGCCGATGCCATCCATAGTGGGGTGGTGGTTTCAGCGGCGGAGGAGGAGCGGAAGCGGCGGAGGATGGTCTCCAACCGAGAGTCGGCGAGGCGATCGCGCATGAGGAAGCAGCGGCAGCTCAGCGAGCTGTGGGCACAGGTCGTCCACCTCCGTGGCGCCAACCGCCGCCTCCTCGACGAGCTCAACCGCGCAATGAGGAGCTGCAGCGACATGCGGCGCGACAACAACCGGCTCAGCGGCGAGAAGGCCGAGCTGGAGACCAAGCTCAAGCACCTCATGCAAGCACACAGGAACAACAAAGACTTCCCAAGCTCGTCCTCGGAGCCATGCGGAAATACTACCACTGCTACCGAATAAATCATTCTTATCTCATCTTCTCATTTTAACTGCGAGGATTTTTATCATTAGTATACTCCAATAAGACATGTGTTGAGGGGGTGTCATCGGCTTAAACTTTTTCTGAATTTTGAAACTGTGGGTATATCCTTACTGCCCATTATTAACATCTTTTTGTCTAGATAAATACGGATTGGGTGTAACTGACGTGTTGCCATCAATAGACAATATATAGTGCAGTAGCAACAGCATGATACAGATGCTGAAACGTGAAACTGCTGCAAACCAGTGTGGAATGAGAAACCATACCTTTGGGTTCTTCCAAAAAAACATGACGCTTTCCACTGAAAATGATGTGGTGGTGGACTACTGGGCTGCATATGTTTCAGCTGCAAACTTTGCATGCTTCTGCGTTTCTCAGTACCTGCAGATAAAAGCTGTACTTCCCTGAGAAACTGGGGAACATATTTAGATTAAATCATGTGATGGACTAAATAAAAAATTGAGAATAGTCCAAGGATGCTTTTTGGACTGAATTCACTCGTAGTCGTAGGTTTATGCACAAAAAAGGTATTGAACTTGTGTCTGGCAGTTGAGACAAACCAAAGAGCTGTTTCAACTCGGACGGACAAATACATAAACAAAATCATGAAGTTTATGTTATCTGGGATGACGCTAAATGATCTCACATGCAAATATGGAACTGACAAGCATGCAGATAAACAAAATGTGAAAAGCAAATGTGTGGGCAGTAAGCTTACATATCAAATCCACTGAGCTCACCGTGATATTCCAAATCAGGGTACAAAACAATTTTGAATCATCAGGCACCCTTCAATACAAGTGTAAGAATACAAAATCCTAAACAAAAAATGTACAGTCCGGAAACATAAACGAAACGTCGAAGTTAAATGTATTTGTGGAGATTTAACATGAAAATTATGCAGTGACATGGCAATGGATAAGCCAGGCCTTGTACTTTTCCTGTTATCCAGATATGTAGGTGTCAAATTTTTCATTGAAAATTAGCTACATGCTTCAGGTACAAGCATTCATTTTAAATTTGGAGTTGGCAAGTTGTCATCAACTCGACTGTCCAAGCAGCATGAGCATGTCAATACAAAATGGGAAAGCATAGACAGTGCAAGGTGCTCACGTCATAGGGACAATGCAAAAGTGATCAGAATTGCTTTGAAAAGCAAGTGTTTTGATACATACTTACCTGGGTGGACAGCCAGGGACAAGCACAATATATTGTCTTTGCAGTGGTGATGATGGAGCTTTTCATGTAAAAGTATAAAAGCTAGAAATAACTACATCACTTCAAAACAAGGTTTTAATAGCCAACATTCACATGTTGTTAATGTTCCCAGAACTGATTGCAGAAGCATTTTTTAGCGTGCCAAGCATATCGTGAAATCGCTACCAGGTGAAGGGGAACAGCCCTACAAGGCTACAATTGCTAGCACAGTGCAACAAGGAAATCAGGGAAAAGAAAAGCAAGTATTGGAATTTGAACATAAACAATAGATGAAGAATAGAAAACATTACCATGAAGTGTGAATAGCAGCAGCTGAGCATGCTTTCCAGAGCTACCTATGATCTATCACAGTGTGAAAGAGTAGCTTCTTTCGTCTATTTGGATATCACAGTGATGTTACCACAAACAAAATTCAAGGTGCATAGTCAAACTCAGAGTAGCAACTAGTTAAAAGTTATGCTCTAATGACACATCTAATAAAATATCAAGAATACAACAATTATTTGCAGATGCTGCTACAATAGGCTCCGTGAAATGAATCTAGCATTGCCTACAAACATCTGTGGGACCAATTTTGTTTCATGATAACTTACATGCTTCAGGTTGCATATCTTCAGAGTTAAGAGGAACATACAACAACCTCACTAGCTAGCCTAATGTTATCCCATCAGGTCTCCTTGGATGGCTTCTTGCCAGGTGTTAGATTGTTTTCTGCTCCCAAAGCATTTGAATTATTCATCGGTGAGGCCTCAGCTCCTACAGATGGAGAATCATTCTTCACAAGGGAATCTGCTCCCAAAGATGGAGAATCCCTCTTCTCATGGTTGTTCTTGTCTCGGAAAAAATTTACTGGGTTCGTGAACGAACTTGTACATGGCCACCTATGAAGGAAAAATACAGATGGTTGCTATATTCAAATTTGAGATAGTTAATCAAAAGTACACAGGAAACATACCTGCTTGATTGGATAGTTTCGCCATCAACAATAGTTTCTGCTTCGAAGATTTTTCCTGTTAACAGAATGAAGAAAATAAAGAACTAATAATTGACATACAATCTAACAACAAAAAAAGGCCAGATAATACAGGCCCATTAATAATTTTAATGATGGGGAAAGGTGAATATAAATATTTACAATAAGAAGTAAACCCATAAAAGGGGGAAAAACAAATGTACATGCAAGGGGTTTAGGGTTCAGGCACTTGTGCATTTTAGAAATTAAAAGCGTCATAAAAATAATTACAGAACTCAAGAAGGCCTATGTATGTAAAAAATTCAAGAACTGCAGTAACTATTTTCAAATAAACAATACCAAAAACCAAAACTCACAATGAAGTAAATATGTAACAATGGATCACTTTTAAGATGGATATATACACGCTTCGTACTTCCTTGTTCACAAATAATAATTTTACTCTTGGGGCATCCCCTACAGTTTTGGTTAAAAAGGATGAAATAATAGATAAGGAGTATTTGAAACATATACAATAATCAGTCATTTAGACAAGTTTGTGGACTAGCTCTACTAGTGTTCACTATTGACTTCTGAAAAGGCCAATCTGCAAATTGGCCTAAAAGACCACCCTAGTAATGCGCTGTCTCATTCTCATTCCATAAAGTCACTTTTTCACCCTCTTTTTCCCTGAGAGTACATTTAAGTAGAGTTCGCTAGTGGACACTAATAAAGTAAATGAAAATTCAAAAAAATGGCAGCTTATCAGAAAATGTGAACCTAAAGTACATGTTTATTGCAAATAGCTTTCAATAAGTATGTTCCCATAACCATATAGATTTGTAGTCCTTTCAATAGGTTGATCAAAAAGGCTAATTCATAAAGTGCAGCCATATACCATGTCTACTCACTGCTGACTAGTAAGTCATACGGCCCCGGATGAATATACAATGGATCACTGTCAATATGGAGTGCTAAACTAGGCATAAACATCAAATCTAACATGACCTCAAGAAGTAACCAAAATAATTACGAGAGTACAACCTGTGGATAAATAATTAAAATTAAAAGGCAAATCATATGTGCGAGAAACCATGTAGGAGATATCATTAGTAAAAAGATAGCTTTGGTTCTTAGGATTATTAATAGTAAGCTAGCTCATTTAACCTATAAAGATGTGATATTTCGTGGAGATATTTAAACTTCATGTGTTACATTTTCAGTTATTAATATCTGGCTGGCTTGCGAATGAAGATGAATAAGTACCTCCATCAAAAGCCTTATTAGAGAAGTATTTGGCCTTCAAACGGGCTGCAAGTATAGCTTGGTATTTGTTTACCTTCTGTTCATGCTCCTGGGTTTCCTCTTCCCTGCAGATGATAATGCAAAACACTTATTCTCATGTTTGATGATTTCCCATAACATCAAGAAGCATAAGCTGAAATATATAACAAAAGAGTAACTGCGCTCTGTCAAGGATGGGCTAAGATGTTCTTAATTCAAAGGGTAATATTTCTTTCGTGGAGGCCGGCGTGCTCGATGCCATCATGACAGAGGATGAGAGGTGGAAAATTGCAGGGTTTTTGTGAGATAGTTAGTTCTCTTGTTAGGTCTTCGTACCGATTTGTGTTTGTTGTGCATTTTGTAAAATTCCTCTCTTCTATATAAAAAGGCGTGCTCTCTCGCGCGTTCCTGAAAAAAAAAACTTTCTCGAAGCCCATGTGTATTTGATTTATCCGGTAAAACTGCAGATGGTCTGTGATTCTTGATCAGAAAAGTTGAAATGTAAGATGGAAAAGGGTAGATGAAATAGAGGTGGTGTGTTCATGTTGAGATTGTTAGTAACTAGGATATTAAGGAAGTAAATGGCTGTAAGAAACATAAAAACTAATGCCTTCATTTCTGTCATTGGTTTACCTTATTGTTCTAGCTACAGGTCTATTAAAGTGATATGCCACATCTGCCTGCATAAATAAGTATATGCAACTTTTGCTAATGCCTTCATTTCTGTCATTGGTTTACCTTATTGTTCTAGCTACAGGTCTATTAAAGTGATATGCCACATCTGCCTGCATAAATAAGTATATGCAACTTTTACTCGCAAAAAGAAGTGATATGCCACTTCTACTCGCGAAAAAAAAACAGATATGCCATTTCAAAATATAGTCAAATGTTATATGCCAACTGAATCAAAACTAAGTCTAGCACAAACCTATGGAATGATATCCGCAAGTGGATATGCAGGTTAGTACTTTTTAATGTAAATTTAAATCCAGCTTCACCATTATATAGCTAATCTAGTTTCAAAGTAGTAGGTTTAGATTTGTTGAAAGCAATCTTAGATCTTGTGTTCGAAATAATCTGCACAAACAAATTATTGACAGACAGACAATTTTGTTCTCTCACATAGTCAAAATCGTAGTACTAATCAACTTCTCGAGCATGGGATTATGTTCAACTGTTAATGGTGACACCTACACTCTACAAGATAGAATGCATGACAATATGACATTACACATGTGAAGGATTAAAATCAAACAAAAACATAAAGCATGTATGGCTGTATGCACGAAGTCTATCTTTCTGTGTCTTTCACTAGGGGGCGAAATCCTTCGCATGTTCTGAAGAACTCTGAAGACGAACAAAAGAAAATTTGGCTAGCTAGTGGCTCATGGCAAGATCCTCACAGCCCTGATTTGAAAGCTCTACCATATCCACCCCGAAACGGTGCAGCACCTATGTCATGCCTGCTCCCCGAAACGGTTCAGGAGAGGGTGATCGACTGGAGTGATTGGCCGGGCCTGAACCCAAGTCAACTGTGGCAGACTTTAGAGGCATGGCGGGACCAATCCATCGCAGGTCTCCTCAAGTTAACATCATGCCATTTAGGGAAGAAGGCAAGCCGAATCATCACTACGCCATTTGGGGAGCCTGTAAAGGAACGAAATCGAAGTTCCGCTGGCAATTCGGCCCTTTCGATCACGGAGGTGGATGGTCTCATTCAGAAAGAGATAAGTATATCGTAGAAGGCCATATCGTAGAAGGCCTAGGCACACACCCAGGACCCGGGAGACCTTGCCGTAGTTAGGGCACCGGCGGTCGCATGCCATGATTCCTCAGCCACTCCAGAGATTCACAGTAAATACATTCTCTATTTATATCTAATAAAATAGCAGATCGGCTGCTTTTTCCCTTAAAAAATCACATAAATAGATACTCCTACCACGTGCAGTGCAGCGAAAGGGAAACTACACAAACTGATGATGTACTCCATACGTGGTGAACAAACGACATTATGAGTTTCCAAAAAGATGAACAGTACTAAAAGGGCAAAACCGCCTCACCTCGTTCCAAGTTCGGGCTTGACGGTGAGCATGGGTGCTCAATGCCCAGCTGAAACCCCCCGAACCTTTTGGGAGATACGCTGCGAAACGAATCCGCCACAAACTGAATGCGCGCGCTGGAGAGAAAGATATATCTGGATTAAAGCTAACAGGAGGTCGGGACAGGATCACAGGACTAAGAACAACCGTAGCAAGTTAGGGTTCGTCACCTGAGATGCTCCAATGGAGTCCGGATCCCCTGGCGCCAGTGCAATATGATACGACAGTGGAGAACGAGGAGGAGGACGACGACGGCGGCGGAATCCCTTGGAGATGGCGAGCTGCGGTGGAGGGAGAGATCAGGTGGGGGGAGGCGAACTGGGGAGTGGAGCGGGGCAGGCAGAGGTGCGAGTCAACTCGAAAAAGCTTTATTTGACTCCTTTTTGGGTTCTGTTTTCTCCTAAATTGGACATCTCTATAAATTGGTGGGCCAGCCAGACCGGCAACACCACGCCTCTTCACCACAAAGCACCTCCAGCCTCAATAGGAATTTCTGCATTGGCAGTTTCCGTGAAGCCAGACTGCCGACATGCGATTTCGAAAATGCCACGTGCGAGGCACCGGAGATAGCGTGAGCTCCAAAGCGCGGCGGGAAAAATTCGGTCACCCACCTAAATCGTTCCCCTATTACGCTCACCTTCCAAATCCAAGACCACCATTTTCTCCCCTTCGAGCTCCATGGCAATGGCGAGACCTTTTTCACCGACTCCACAAGAATATGGTCAAGTCGATGAGCAAGATCAAGCGCCGGTGCCGCAGTGCGCTAAACGGTCAGTTTGGATCTAGCTGGGAGCAGAAGAAGAGGAGGATACAAGAAAAGAAGATGATAAAAGCATGTATTACAATGGTTGATAACACAATTTTATTTTAACTTGTCGTAATTAAGATTTGACAATAAAATATGATATACAATATGTTATTTTAATCTTACCTCTAGCAACCAGATATCCAAAATATGTGGTGAGAGATATTGTTACTAAAGAATCATCTCTAAGAGATGAAAAACATTTTGTTCTCTCTCGCCTCCAACTTAACATTCATCAGACTCTATCGTAGACCATTCTTTCCCATTACCAATTCACCAAGAGGATAATGAACTCGCCTGGCTTTTTTCCCATCATACTCTATGCAAAACGAATCTGCAACAAACTGGGTGCGCTGGAGAGGAAGATGTATTTGGGTTAACACGTAATGGGAAGTCGAAGCAGGACTAAGAACAACGGTAGCAAGTTAGGGTTCATCACCTGAGATGCTCCAATGGAGTCCGGATGGATCTCCACCTCCGGGCCAGTGCAATATGGTGCGATGGGGGAGAACGAGGAGGGGGAGGACGACGGCGGGGGAAATCCCTTAGAGGTGGCGAGCTACGGTTGAGGGAGGGATCGGGGAGGCGAACTAGGACTGGGGAGTGGAGCGGGGCAGGCACAGGTGTTGCGAGTCGACTCGAAAAAGTTGTATTTGACTCGTTTTTTGGTTCTATTTTTTCTCCTTAATTAACCATCTCTATAAATTGGTGGGCCAGCCAGACCGGCAGCACCACGGCGGAGACTCAGGAGGGTCCGACGCGCGGGCGAGTGGCAAAGACCAGGGTGTGTTACCATGGCCGCACGAAAATTTAAAGCACTCTCTAGACTAGCTTTGGAGAAACTGCTAAATCAGCCATTTCCTCTGTACCACTCACTTCGCATGCAGGGAGAAGGGACACGGCACCAACTTGCTCGCGTTCGCGGAAATACATAGAAAGAAATTTCGTCGCCGCTCGCCCTATTTTACCCCTATCAAAACATCATCACCATTTTTCCATCCTTTGAGCTCTCTCCTAGTAGCGACGTTTTTCCAACGATGAGCCAGTAAAGGGGCGCCTCCTCCAGTCGACAGCTATCGGTGGCAACAGACTTGTTCATCCTCTTCTCCTAGTCGAGACCGGCCTCCTCCAATTCTCTATGGATTATCTAAAAACCTAACCCTTACAGCTTAGATCTATGAGCATGTTGTAAATTTGTATGTCATGATTGTAGTATGAGCAAGTATTGCTTTATGATCTAGTGTGAGCATGTGGTAGATAATAAAGGTGTGTTACCATTTGGTAGCTTTTGCAAGCTTTGTTTGTACGGCAGTGATGCTCTTGACGATATCGTGGGATCTTGATGTTGTGATTATATGGTAGATAAAACTCTGGTAGATGATGTTGTCGTAGATCTTGATGGTGTGGCAGTGATGCTTTTTATGATGTTGTGATCATGTGTTGTATTATGTGTCATGACAGATTTATGAGCTTCATCGTTGTGCAGTTCATGTATTTTGGCGGTCGTTGGTACGAGGGTTGGTTCTACACATTGTAGTTCTCATCTTCGTATGAGTTTTTCCCTTATACATGACATCATGCATACAGTGAAGTTCCACCCGTGTACCCAATGATGCATCTCTCTTTGTAGTGATGCATTTTCTTGGTGATAACCACTGTAGGCCATGAGCCAAGATGATTTTAGCCATGCCCTAGGATTGTTAGAAGCCCAGCCCTATCCCCTCATATTTGTCGTACTCTCAATGCCAGAGCCTCAAGAGGCGGCGGTGTTTGAGGTATGCAAACTTTGTTCTAACATGGTCGAGATGTCTGAAATTTTTCATATAAAGGAGATCAAATTTGGGAAGGAAAGATGAAGGGGGTTAATAAATGGAAAGACCATGAAGTGCCCTCTTTTGTTGCCCCCCTTCCTTTCTGAACAAGAAGTGTGATATCGTCTCCTCCAGATCGAGGAATGGTAAGGGATCCAAGGAGTTTCACCTCAACACCATTTCCCAACTGGTCTTTGAATTCTCTGGCATTGAAATGACCCCGACTCAAGTATACAACCACCTCTGAAAGTGGACAAACCAGGTGGATCCGTATTTCAAAGCTTTGAGATGTCAGTGGTGCACATTGACATGAGGATACTTGCAACATTCTCTTGGAGAATGAGCATTACAGAGGCCAGTATTATTGTGTTGTTGCAAGCCATAAAAAATGGACATAATTGTTGCAGTTATTTGTTTTTTCTATATCCATTGCTTTCTCGCAACTACGACAGGTCATGTTAGGACTAATTTAGAATTTTCCCCATGGATTACGTGTAGGGCGATCTCGGAGGCTGGGACTGAAATTGCGCACTTCAGCTCTCTCCTTGGAGCTGAATATCCCCACCGCCCTGATTCATTGTGTAAAAGTTTCAATGACAAACATAACGATCCCACACAATATTGGGTTCAACTGGTTGCCACTTCAGCACCGATAAGTGTAGAACCAGGATGAGATAGTTTATTGCCAGGTTCTTGGAGCTGAATTATAACGCCTTTACTTCATATTGGTATTTGATCTAAAACTTGGTCATGCTAGTTACAATTCACCCAACTGTACACGGATTCACCTCACGGCGCATGGTGGCTACAACCGCATTTCTTAGTTTGCACCACCTCCTTCTCCACTTGTGGTGTGCCCCACTGCAGCTCCACTGTAGACCATTGTTTCTCCATAAACCAAGCACCAAGGTGTTTCTGTGGTTACCGAGACTATACGTTTGGTTCAATGAGTGTTGTAGCCGAAGTGTATTTTGAGTTTCGCCCTACTCGACACTGACATGAGGGGCCAAAATCCAATTTAGTTTAGAACTAGGATATGTGGTTGAAGTCTGGTGAATGTGAATTGGGGAAATTTCTGGAATCCTTCCTTCTTCTCTATTCCACACAGGGTAAAATATACATAGTACATTTTACATTCTCATCCCTCCTATACTTCTAGTATTACACATAAGTACACCAACATTCCCCCTCAAGATGAGGTGAAGATGTCAATGAGCCTCATCTTGCTACAAATATTCACAAATGAAACTACACTCACACCTTTTGTCAAGATATCTGCTAGATGACCTGATGACCTAACATAAGTAATTTTGAGTACACCTTCATCTAGCTTCTCCTTAATAAAGTGCCTATCTATCTCGACATGCTTAGTTCGAGCATGATTAACCGGATTGTGAACCATGTTAATAGCAGCTTGGTTATCACAATACAAGCAAATAGGTACGTCAACAATCAGTCCAAGCTCTGACAATAGTATTCTCAACCACATCAGTTCACACAAACCTGATGCCATAGATATGAACTCAGCTTCAGCTGTTGAACGTGCAACTACACTCTGTTTTTTACTCCGCCGGCTAACTAAATTTCCACCCAAAAACATGCAATAGCCAGTGGTTGACTTTCTGTCATCTAGACATCTAGCCCAATCAGCATCAGTATATCCTTCTATTTTAAGATGCCCATAATTAGAAAATAAAATTCCTTTACCTGGGCACCCTTTTAGATACCTTAAAATTCTGTATACATCATCCATATGGCTAGTTCTAGGGTCATGCATGTATCTGCTCACAATGCCAACCACATATGCAATGTCTGGTCTAGTATGTGACAAATAAATTAAGCGCCCCACCAATCTTTGATATCTACCTTTTGAAAGGACAATGATGTCGCCTAGAGGGGGGTGAATAGGCGATTAAAACTTTTCCGGTTTAGGCTTGCTAATTGCGGAATAAAACTAGGTGTTTAAATTAACAAGCCAACAACCTAAATAAACTAGGCTCACCTATGTGCACCAACAACTTATGCTAAGCAAGACAAGCAACAAGGTGATAGCAATATAGAATACTTCAAGCACGAAGGCTATCACAATGTAAAGTGCATAAGTAAAGAGCTCGGGTATAAGAATAACCGAAGCACACGGAGACGAGGAAGTATTCCCGAGTTCCTCCTTGAAAGGGAGTACGTCTCGTTGGAGAGGTGTGAACCGACACAACGGTTCAACAACCACAAAGGTTTCACCCTCTTCTCCGATGAACCGCACCACAAAGGTTTGGTTCACCTTCCACTATCGGTATTCCTTCGAGGCGGAATCCGGAGCCTTTCAACAACAATCCGAGGCACAACCCACAAAGGGATTGGGGGCTCCCGAACGGCTTTCAACAACAATCCGAGGCACAACCCACAATGGGATTGGGGGCTCCCGAACGGCTTCAAGTGACCACACAAGGGTCCAACCACCACAAAGGCGTCTAGGGTCCAAGGACCCAAGAGTAACAAGTTCACAAGCTTTCAAATTCCACGAATCCTCGTGGAGAGCACACCGATGCACCAAATGCAAAAGGCAAGAGCACAAGTGCTCAAGTCCTCCACTCTCAAATTCCAACAAAGCAACAAATGCTTATGGGGAATAAGAGAGGAAGAACAAAGAGGAGAACCACTCAAGAACTCCAAGAACTAGATCCACTATGTTCCCCTCACTTAGAGGAGATATTGATTGGTGGAAATGTAGATCTAGGTCTTCTCCTTCAATCCTCCAAAGATCAAAGAGTTTGGGTGGAGGGATTGGGAGATATCAAGGAAATGAGCTTGCAACAATGGAGGAGAGAGAAAGCAAAGGTTGCTGGGCTCAGCTGGCTGGCTGGAGGTAGGTGGAGGGGTATTTATACCCCTCCTAGAAAAGTAGCCGTTGCAGCCAGATTCACACCGGAGTTTCCGGCCAAAGTGGCCGGAGACTCCGGCCTGCACCGGAAACTCCGGCCCCTGGGGGCGGAAACTCCGGCCCCCACCAGGGGGTGAACCATTTCCAGACGAGAAAAGCACAGGCATAAACTCCGGCCCCTGGGACCGGAAACTCCAGCCTATTGGGCCGGAAACTCCGGCCCCCACCAGGGGCTGAACAAGAAAACACTCTCCGAGGAAAACCAAGGACCGGAGACTCCGGTCCAGAAGACCGGAGACTCCGGCCAGAAAGCAGTGAAACTGCAAAGCCTGAAATGCAATAACTTTCTCGTATGAACTCCAAATCAGGTGAATCCAATTAAGGGTCACAAATATAGAGGAGATACCACACATGGGAAGGTGTGGACCCTAACTCGAAGGTGGACCGGTAATATTTCCAACACGAAAACGCAACAAGTTTTCAATAAGAAATCCGTTTTCAAAGAACTTGGGCTTGTCATGAAGATCACGACAAGCACCAAAACCCAACAAGGAGAAAAGCCAAATAAGAACCAAGAAAGATGATATGACAAGTATGCAAAGGTATGAGCTCTCCACAAAGATGCGATCAAGTTACTCACTTGAGAACCCCTCTTGATAGTACGCCGTCTATCCTAAAACCCGGTCTCCCACTAACAACATGAGACCGGTAAAATAGAAAACCTATCAAGATCATACATTTGCCTTGCGCATTCCACTTGAGCTCGATGATGACGATCTTGACTCTCTCAAGTTGGAACACCTTTCTTGATTGTGCTTGCTAGCACATGCTTGATGAAGACTTCTCCAAATGCTCCCCCATACTCCATTATGGGAAAGCCTCGCTAAGCTCCGTCTTCATGTCTCCTTTGCACTTCATCTTCTACACATGACCATTCTTCATATAAACCCTTAAGTAGAGCATTGGTCATCATGCCATCTTCAAGAGTCCAACACATGAACTCCAGTGGACAAGATCTATAAGAATATCTCAATGTAAACATTAGTCCATAAGGAGTGTCATTAATTACCAAAACCACACATGGGGGCAACCATGCACTTTCACCTTTGTCCACTGACTCGCCAGAATCCGCTAATATTTGAAGATTTTGCTCAACAGGTGTGGGTGTTGGTCTACATTCTAGCATTCCAGTCTCAGCAAGTATATCAAGTGCATACTTTCTTTGAGAGAGATAAATACCTTGTGCACCATAAACAACCTCAATCCCAAAAAAGTAGTGAAGATATCCCAGGTCTTTGACTTCAAATGAACATGCCAATGCCTTCTTTAACCTCGATATCTTTTCATCATCATTACCTGTAATTACAATGTCATCAACATAAACAACCAGAATGGTAACCTTGTCCTTATATCACTTAAAAAATAAAGTATGATCTGCATTGCTTTGTCGATAGCCCAGCTTGCACACTTCATTTCTAAACCTCCCAAACCAGGCTCTAGGTGATTGTTTAAGCCCATACAAGGATTTCTTTAATTTACACACCTTGCCTTCAGTCTCTTTACTACTAAACCCTGGTGGAATCTCCATATACACTTCTTCCTGTAAGTCTCCATGAAGAAAAGCATTTTTTACATCCATTTGATACAATTTCCACTTATTATTTGCTGCTATTGATATGAGCGCCCTGGCGGTGTTCATTTTTGCCACAGGTGCGAAGGTTTCATCATAATCTACCCCATATGTTTGGCTGTACCCTTTGGCCACCAACCTGGCCTTATACCTTTCTACCTTTCCCTCCGAATTTTGTTTTACAGTAAATACCCACTTACAACCAACAACCCTTTTATTAGGAGGAAGTGTAGTAAGTACCCACGTGTTATTCTTGTCAAGTGCTGCCATTTCTTCCAGCATGGCATCTCGGGCACCTCTTCGCTTCCTGCCAGTCATAGGGAATAGGTACAGCCGAGTCAAGTGCAGCAATAAAGGCTTTATACTGAGGTCCCACGGAAGAATATGAGACATAATTAGAATTATCGTATTGGGACAAATGTGGTGGCAGTTTCCCACCAGTGGAGCGAGATTGTTTCCTCTGAGCTATAGGGATATCAAGATCATCAAATGGAACAAAAATTGTACCATCACTTGTAGAGGGACTTGAACTTGAGTCATGCAAATCTGGGTGTACTCCAGCTTCAGGATTCAAACTCAATGAGATTTCTTCCTCCCCTTGCACCTGATCATTCTCAGCTCTCCGTCTTCGTGAGTACACCTGCAGGTTTTGTAGCCACCTTGATCCTTCAGTTTGACACTCTTGCTGCTCCCCCTGAGTGTCATCTTGTTCAGCATTTGATGTATCTTCATCTCTACCATCAGGCTCGTCTCCAGTTGGAATTACTCCACCAATCATTTTCCTAGATGCTGCTTCATTATTTCCTTCTTCTTCATCTCCCCCTGTCTCGCTATCCGTACCTAAATTATCATTAACATATAGATCAGGAAAAACATCAGTTAAATCCACCGATTCTCTATAAAATGGTTGATATTCTCTAAACACCACATCCATGCTTACAAACATCCGTCTCTCTGATGGGCACCAACATTTATATCCCTTTTGTTTTCTGAATATCCCACAAACACACACTTTAGAGCTCTTGGATCAAGCTTGCTCACAGAGGGTCTATAATCTTTCACAAAGCACACACACCCGAATTCCTTTGGTGGAACCACATAAGAAATCCCACCGGTTAAACATTCTATTGGGGTTTTATACCCAAGCACTCTAGATGGCATTCTATTTATCAGATAAGCTGCTGTCATCACTGCCTCACTCCACAGAAATTTTGGAACATTCATAGTCATCATTAGACACCGGGTAACCTCCAAAAGGTGTCTATTTTTCCTTTCAGCCAAGCCATTTTGTTTAGAGGTACCTGGACAAGTTGTCTGATGAATAATCCCAAAGCTGGACAAATACCTATCAAATTCCCTGTTCACATACTCGGTCCCATTGTCGGTACGAAATATCTTCATGCATGCATTATATTGTGTCTTGATCATATTATGAAAATCAACGAAGCATTCAAACACATCATCCTTGTTCTTTAACACATAAACCCAAGTAACTCTAGTACAACAGTCAATGAAAGTAACAAATGAGCGATAACCATTTAGAGCTGAAACTCTAATAGGACCCCACACATCAGAATGAATAACTTGCAGTGGTGTTGCGCTTCGATTATCAGATGGCACGTAAGAGCTTCTAGTTTGCTTTCCAAATTGTCATGCATCACATACTAGTTTCTCCTTCTTAACTTTATTATAAAGATCTGGATTTAGCTGACTCAGAATAGGGAATGACATATGACCCAACCTGCGATGTTGCAGTAGAAACTCTTCTAATGGTGAAGAAGATAGCACAGCTGCAACAGAAGGCGACACTTCCTTGTCCAGGTAATATAAACCATCACGTAAGCTCCCCATGCCAAGTTTTTTTTCTAGTTTCAAGATCCTGAAATATACGCCATGATGGGAAGAAAATAGCAGCAGAATTAAGTTCCCGTGTGATACAACTTATGGACATGAGATTAATTGGGAATGTGGGAACATGGAGCACAGATGAGAGTGACAAGTTAGGATTGCATATAACTTTCCCTGAACCCATGATGGCTTGAGCTGAACCATCGGCCAATTTAACACTTTGATTACCTATCTCAGGAACGTAATCATGAAATTCTCCATAGGAACTTGCCATATGTCGAGATGCACATGAATCAATCAGCCATGGTGTACCTTTGCGATTAGACCAAACAGGAATTGAGATATTACTACAATGCCTAGCACAGGTAGCAGCAGCTTTACAAATTTTCTTATCACCCTGTTCTGTACCTTTGATCTGGTACCATTTTTTGAACTGGTACCATTTTTCCAGATCATCAACAGTCATCCGGACAGTGACCGTAGACCCTCTACCAGCACATACTCCACTGACACTAGAAGGACGTATAGCTCCACAACGATTACAAACACCACGAAATGCAAAATTTACATTCCCACAGCTTGTCACTGGACACAGCCAATCCCCACTTCTCTGCCAAGACTTTGCAATGCAATCATGCATACTGGAACCATAACCACGTCCTCTTGACATATTCCCTTATTTGTTCATCCCTCTGAATCACCTTGAACTCACAAATGAGAAGTACTAACAGCTGATGTGCATCACTGCACCTCACTCTTGCTCTGTTAAGCAGCTTCTTGATCAAATTGTGCAGCAATAGTTAACAATCAGATTTAATAACTACCTGGTATCACACCACTGACAGAATACACTCTGTGGCTGCACGCACACGCACTCTTCTCTCAGCACCGCCGGCCTCACGACCATTGCAACACACTCCTAGATCAAGCTGCACTTCCTCCTGCTTCTTTCCTTCAAGCCCTGAGGTTTCTTCTCTTGGTCGCACAAGCGCTGCTGGCCGCCGCCTGTCTGTCTTCTGCTGCTACCACGAGCCACCACCTACAGTTCGTCACCAGCACCACCGATGTCCTGGTTTCTTCAAGCTTTTCTCCCTCCTCGCCAGGAGATCGACCAGGACCTGGACCTCTCCTCCACTCAGCTTGTCGCCTCCACACGCGCAGCTGCCAGCGCTCCCAATGACACTTCCGCCTGGGCCAACTGCCCCTGCCTGCACTGACGCCCCAGGACGTCCGGAGTTCCTCTACAATTGGATGATTCACCACCAGCCAGCTCCAGGAGTCATCATCGCCTCCGGCATGGCTCTAATACCATGAAGTCTGGTGAATGTGAATTGGGGAAATTTCTGGAATCCTTCCTTCTTCTCTATTCCACACAGGGTAAAATATATAGAGTACATTTTACATTCTCATCCCTCCTATACTTCTAGTATTACACATAAGTACACTAACAGTGGTTAAAATAGCGACAATGATCATATGTTTCAAAATAAAAATTATGACAAAATTGAACTGAGTATACAAATATGAGGTCAATCCAATTGCTACATCAACATCAACATATACATAACTAAACTATGAAAGTAAAACAAAGTGTAGGCATTGAACTACTGATAGATTTTTTGACACTAATAACTGCCACACTTGTAACAAAGTTTGGCACCGTATGCTATGCACAAAACACATCTCATTTTCTCCTGCTTTTTCAAAAACTTCCAACATATTCCACATGTTTCCACGCGAGGGAAAAAAGAACACATTTCCACGCGATTACAGCGTCACGGTTCACAGATGGCAGGAGCGCCCCTCCAGGTGGTCCGCTCGCCGCCTCCGCTCCCGCCCTCGCCGCGCCGCGTGTCCCGCCCGCCGCTTCTCCTCCACCTCCTCCCCTCTGCCTCTGCCCCTCCCCGCTGTCGGTGATATACGCCCGGGCTTTCTCCTCCAAGCGCGCACCGCACCGCAGGCCTGGCGAGGCGAGGGGTCGAGGATGTCGCTGGGGACGGTGTTCCACGGCGCGCAGCTGATGCTGGATCTGGCGGTGGCTGGGATGTCGCTCATGTTCGCGCTCGCCCTCTTCGCCCTCCTCACCGCCGTCCTCTGCTCGCCGCTTTCCTCCACCACTCCAAGCCCATCGCGTCGTAGTCACGAGCGCTGCCTCCCCGCACCAAGTCCACGCCTTCTCGGTACATACCTAATCATTCGCGTGAAATCGACGATTTCATCGGTTTATTTCAATTCATTCCAACATGGTTATGCCGTCGACGATCAGGAATGTTGGAGTAGTGCGGTGGAATCGATTTGTCTCGCTCTGTAGTTGGTGAATTTTGGATGGAATCGAAGGAACAATGTGCTCGGTCCACATGTTCATGCATCCTGACTGGCTAATGTTGATAGGTAGGTATGGACGATGCCACGATTGTTCTGGAGCAGGAGTATGTGGTCGTACTTGGCAACCATGTTAGCCATCCCCGGAAATTGAGCACGATTCTCCCCTAGCATTGTGTATTGTGTTAGTACATCACATTAGAGTCTGCAGTCTGCACTATTTGTCCTGACCCTTGTCACCCTAACATGTTAGCAATCACTACTGCAAATGTGCCATGTGGAGTACATTTGCAGCAGGATTTTCTGATTATCTCACAAATTAAAGTAGCAGGTTAGCTTCCCTCGCTGTCTTAGCCTTGTTCTGATTGATTGCTTGGTAGAGGGTTCCAAGCTGGAACACCCCGGGTTGATATTCCCTAAAGAACATGCGTGCTGTTTAGTTGGTTTGTGAGAATATCTGGTGTGAGATTAGGCATGATAGCAAACCCGGGTGATCAAGATTCTCTCTTTGGGACTTTGAGCTGGTTAGTGATGCCTTTGAATGACGTGGGCTTTTATGCGTTGTTCAGAAAAAACAATAGAAACCACAAATAATGGTCTTAAATCCTGTTTCGCCATCAAATGGAGAAGCTACGGCTGAGTGAAACAGCTTAAAGTTAGGAACTTCATAGTTCGCACTTACTTCCGAAAACTGTAACTTCCACTATAGAACATCAACTGTAGCATTCACAGTCATGGTTGTTAACATGCATATCAGCTGTAATTCTCGTCAAATGGATTGTGCCCAATGCCCACCTTCATCTAAACCAAATCATCACCCATTTTGCTTTACCCTGTCTGTAGTCAAACTATTATCATGTACTAACTGATTAGTGATGAACTGATTACCATTCCCCCTTAATAAGTTTTTCATTCTTTTATTTCAGGAATGAGAATACTGTTCGAGATAATGCCTTCTTGCGCATCATCTTCCCCGTAGAAGGTGCTCTATCTGTTGCTACGGCTGCTTTTAGGCAACTACTGTAGATTCAAAGAGTAGTGAATTGCACATATCAGGTGATAGCTGAAGGCTCTTGTACCTTATACCAATTGTAATGTTTACAAGATGTGCTGTAATCTACACTTGTTTGTATAGTAAATTGTTTAATAGTCTTCCTTCGGAATGTTGAATCGTTTACATCTTTTCAAGGATACGAATCTTCTACATCTTATAATTTTAAATGTTCTGTACATGTCTAATGCTTAAATTCTTATAAGGAAGGGCCAGATATTGCTAGTGGCAGTAGGTTTCATGTGAGAATGTTGCATTACGTGTAGTAAGTTTGTTCTACTAAAGTATATGATAGGATTTGCTTTACTCAAGGTTAACAAAAAAGGCATTGGACAAACTTGCCTGTATATCCTATTAATTTTTGCTTTTATGTCAGTTGATGTAACTTATCTGATAGACCATACTAGTTTTGGTTACTTATTAAACGTGAAAAGATTATCGACAGACAAAACATTAAGTAGATTTCCATGTAAAAGCGTGGAAAGCAGATGGCCGTTGAAGTGAATTATTGTTTTGGATTGGTGACCTGAACAGTTCATTGAGGAAGTTTATCTGGAAAAAGTGACCACTAATATCTATAGAAACATAGGTGAACATGCAATGTTTGAATGTCGATATTAAGAATAGGGCATTGAATAATAATGAAAGATTGACAGATTTGCATAGTAACAACTAACCTATGGGGTGGTTAACAAATGGACAAAACAATGGGAGGCAATAGCAGGGACCATCTCAAGGCCTTAAATTCCCCATGCTTGTAACATGGATTCTAGCTTGATAAGAAAGAAATGTACTAGCAAGGATTTACACCAGTTACCAAAAGAAGCTTGTTCTTGATGAGCTACGTCTTCTATTGTGGCCTCTTTTGCTGTTTTTCTCTTCCCCTTTCTTCATCTTGCCCGACTTTTTGTTGCTACTGGTGGAGAACTTGGTAAGTATCTCATCTTTTTCATCCTTGCCATGTTCATTGCTATCATTTGTCTGACGATCTTTCTCTTCTTTGCCTTCAAGCACCTTCACTTGAGGTGGCCCTGTGGAAGCATCAGATGCCAGGGAATCATAATCTCCATCATCCTCTGCATTGTGTGCTTCTTTCCCTTTCCTCCTCTCATTGATGTAGCTACTGCCATCTTCAACATTGCTTCCTTCACTGTCATTCTCTTTTGCATCATCGCTACTTGTGGGGGACGCCAGGTATTTTGTCCACCCGGATTCATTGCTGTTGCACTCTTCTCCATCATCCCCAGTGATCTGGGAGGATTCCATAACCGGAGATGGGAGTCGGAGACAGAGAGAGAGAAAGGCTAAAGACAAGAGACAGAAGGGAAACAAGGGCAGAATGAGGCTTGAGATAGAATTCGAGGAACACCCACTCTTATGCTTCCTCTGAAATCTGAATCTCCTTAGCAATGCAGCAGCGAAGAAGGCTTTGATCTTGTTTGTGCTTCTTGAACACCCATAACCTGAGAAGAGCACTGAAGCCTCCTCCAGCACGCAGCTACCTTCACATGACAAGGTGAAATTCAGAGGGAGGGCTGCACGAAGGGGCCAAGAATTCTTCAGGGGCGGCGACCGTCTGTGTATGGCCGTGTCTGTGTGTGGAGATGTGTCAAGGGACTGCAGAAAGGATGGCAGTGTGTTTAAATGGGAGAAGACGGCCTATCCTTCCAACTGTCACCCATAACTTTTCTCAACCATTTCTGTACTCTCTCTTGTCACCAGAGCCAAGGAGGAAACATCTTGCTTACAGTGCAGTGTTACAGGTATTTCCACCTGTAGTCCATGTGGCCGTAGTTTCTCATCTCATGGTGGGGGCCTGGGGAGATTAGATGCACCTGCCTGGGTTAGGCTTGTGATTTTTAAGCATTAGAAGCTTAGAGTGAGGCTGGCATAGCTCAAAAGGCTTCCTGTCGCTGCTGTGTCTGCCTGTCATGTCATGCGAAACGCTTAGCTTGTTTTATGGCCTAATTTCCCTTGGTCTGCGGGACCAGGAGAACATGGGTTTTGTTTGCTTTTGTACGTGGGTGTAGGCGATGAGCAACTGAACTCAAAGCCATGGATTCATGTGCTGCAACTTTTTTGGCCGCCTTGCCAGCGAGTAATAAATCTGATGTTCGAGTGCTAATTTCTGCAATCGCAATGCCATGCTGTATTCCAGGCCAGAGGTATGTTGCAAGCATATACGGAGTATCATAGATGGTGGATATATGTTGAAATATATGATTGAATCGAGCATAAAGTGCTTGATGTGTTTACCCTATAGACTTGGAGATACTCATAAATAAATAATAAATAAATAAATAAATATAAGATACCAAACTTGATTACGTGACATCCTTTCCTCCAAGCTGGAGAAAGGAACAACCGTTACTTGTTTCTGAAGCTTCCATGAACGGCTTTGGGAGTTGAGAGGCCAGAGCTTGTGGTCCTATAGAAAATGCTGCCGCCAAGTTGTTTGCTGCGCTGCGTTTCCTGTTGCTCATGTGGCCGCTGAGCCTTCTTGTGTTGCATTCCCATTACATAACCTACTCCATACACTCTTAATTATATCTTTAACAACACTAGTACGAGACAAAAGGACCTATGTCGACGTTGTCTTATGCACAGTGTGATGACTGCTTCTGGCTACGCATTTGTTTGGCTTCCTGTTCCTGCAGGTTCGATAACCTCTTGAATAGGTTTTCGCCCCGTTTTAGATAAAGCAACCATCATATAACTTCAGCGTACAACTCGACACCACAATACAATCGCACCGAAGGTAAGATACAAAGGTGCTCAAGAACAGTTACGACACCCAAACCATGAGGAGACAAAGCCGTGTCCGACGAACTACGGATTCCAAGACGGCGCCTTCAGACCCAAAGGATCAGCCTCCCAGAGCAACACGTAGGATGACGGAGGATAGCCACGACGACGCCTTCACGAAGGAGACGACACGACCTGACCTGCGACCCCGCGTGTACAGCTGACAAATTGACGTGACCCTGACAGGAAATCGACCGAAGTGACCGGTAGGCTGTAGAGGGTAGTACTCCTACAATGCATGGTTCTTCCTGTGCTGTGCTCGGACACAAATACGCCGTTCGCCGTGGCCACGTGCACATGTGTACACTTTGTCTGGCCATTAGTAGGGCAGCTAGCTCGTTCTATTGTTCAAGTTCACCGCACGGACGATCGCGGCGCTGTGGGCGGCGCCTCCGTGGAGGCTTCTCCTGGGATCGTCTGGTAGGACGTCGTCATACAACCTTGAGATTTCACGTGGGAGCGACGGTGCAGTTGGCGGCAAGCGACGACGTGAACAGCAAAGCTTTGGAGTAACTCGACGACCAGCCGACCGCCATGGTGTCCGAGACAGATGGTAGATACGTGTGGATTTGCTCCGGCGGTGGTGCAAACAGCGGGAAGATCGATCACGCGCTCCAAGCTAGTCGTGCCCTACAACTGCAGTCGCTCTGCTCGTCGGATTCAGCGCTCTGATCAAGCTGCGGTTGCTCACTGATTCCCTCCTGTTGTTGTTGCTAGTAGCAGCGACCCATTTGGTGCTTGGTGGTTCGTTGCCCTGCCCTCAGAAACAACCATCGCTCGTCGGTCGTCAGAGCAGAGCAGAGGCGTGCCACTGCGTGGTTTCCACGGGTCGTCGGTGCGTGGTGCTCAGGAATGGCGCGCCTTTCCACGTGCGGCCTGCGATGCCTCCCGTTGACATGTACTCCTACACACAAGCTAAACGGCAGCAGCAGGAAGGTCAGAGTAAGGGACGGCTGCTCCTCTCTCCACGAAAACCAAGCCCGATTGTGCCAAGGGATCGAAAGACACGCAAATGAAGGTCGCACATAAATGTTTTCAGGTGGTATGGTACCTTAGTCATCTCCAAAGGTGGACTACCAATGGACATGCCATTTGTCCCATTGAGAGTTCACGCCAATATTTCTATTCAACTTTTTTTAACAACCGCACAGAAAAAAATCAAAAGTAATAAGCAAATATAAATACGTCGTACATAATAAATACGGCAATAAAAATTTTAAACAACGTAATATTACAATCATAGTTCAAATTTTGTAGATCATTAGACGGCGTAAATAATAAATACGGCCTAAATTAAACAACAAAGTGCAAATACAACATAGATCATACCCATAGCTCGACTACTTCTTACTAAGAAACTCTAGATATACCTTCCTTTGCAGCCGCCGCCTTCGACCAAAGACTGAGGAGGGTCTCAGCAGTTGATGTGACCGCGGTGGGTGGAGGAGTTAATCGGCCTGGAAACCTAAGGTTTTTCCTGATCCAGGCAATGGAGAAAGAGTTTGGGGCGGCCAGGAGACAGCGGTGTGGATCTTGTAGAAAGCCATAATAGATCTTGTTAATCTGAACGCAATGGGCCCCACAATGATCAATTGTCGAGTTATATTACTGACAACTAGTTTAATGCCTGTATGTTGCAACGCGTTTTTACCTTTTCAGTTGTTGCACATGTTGCGCATGTACATGCAATGCATGTAAACATGCAAGTAGATGAAAAAATAACAACATAGTATTTTAATAACATTAAAATGTTCACTTCACATAATTCAATGTCTTGTGTATATAAAGCAAGGACCTAACAAATTATCTCTCATTTTCTACGTTATTACTCTTCACATGCTTAAGGTATCCTCGTACAACATCAGGAATGTTGACCTCAACTTCATTTGCATGGTGCTTGAGTAGGTGTATCAAAAACTTCTTTCTCGGATAATAGCCATCCCACACGAGTAGTTTATGCTCTTAACATGAAGTTTTCCTATGAAAAAGATGAAAGAATGTGCAAAAAATAATAATCACCATGCAAACTGGATAAACTTTTACCATCCCATGCTTTGGTGTCATGGAAGATGGACTAAATGAGGCGACCGCTGTGGTGATCAGCCCATCTACTTCGGGATAGTCGGGTAAGGTTAGGTAATGTTGGGCTGGAATTCGTTTGTTTAGGCCTTTGGTGTCTTTTTTTTGCTCGACTGCCGATGTACTTCCGGATAGTCGGGTAGTTCGGGTGCCGTAACTTTACACCCGATTTTCTCAAATAAAATTCGGGTTTCTGAAATTGCCACCCAAAAAAGTGTTCGAGATTTTCATGTTCGGGTTATACGGGTTCGGGTTTTTTCGATTTCGGGATTCGGGTTTTATGCCTAGCCCGACTTCCAACCTATGAAATTGGAGAAGCTTCGCATTAAAAGAAAATGAAAACCAAGATAATACTCGATACTTCTTACAGGAAAATTCGACCTCGAATAGTGATTCATCAACACAACAAAAAGACAAAAAGTGTGTCTGCCCTATCACTTAACTCACATCAGATCATCATGACAATGTGCAACAGGAAGAGAAGTTAACATGTTTCCTTTGCGGTCGAGCTGCAGTTCGGCACCGAAGGCTCCCTTGCGGATGGATAGAGGGACGACACACGCGAGGACCAGAGCTGACAATGCAAGCCCACACGTGCTTCGTTCCGCACGACTGTCGTCCATGCACGCGAGGAGCTACGTGAAAGCCAGGAGGACGACGCCCCCCCCCCCCCCAGCCCATGGGATCTTACGGGAAGAAGGCCACATAATGGGCCCACACACACACAATTTGTTTAAGCTCCGCCGCTGAAGGGCATGTGGGTGAATTTTATTGAGAAGGTTTTTCTGATGGGGATTACTTGGGCTACTGGTTTTCTCTGTATGGTAGTGCACATGATGCCGCACACAGCAGCGTTGCCGACCACACCCCTCTCCACCACTCTGGTCGGCAATGGCTAAGGTGGGCTTTCGAGGTGCTCTACGGTGGGACAGCAGTGACACGATGAGTGGCAAGCTGCGGTGTTCGCCCTCTCCACCCGATGCTGCGGCACGACTTGTCCTTATGGGGAAGGGGAAGAAAGGATGCGCCTTGGCGCGCCCTGGGTGCTTGCCTGTCGTGGCGGCTTCGGCCGATGCATGCGAATTGTTGGAGGCTGTGTCACACAGATTGTGGCTGCGCCTTCTCGGCCACGATGTTCGGCTACGATGGTGGGGGGGACTACGGCAACGGTGGTGTGTGAGACAAGGACAACTATTCCAATCCGGCGGGTAGGGTGGGAGGTGGGTGACAATACAAAGGAAAGTCTTGCATGTCTTCGATCGGGTCAACGACGATGGCGCCTGTGGGTGCCATTCCCTCCCTTGGAGGCATCGTCGAGGTGTATCGACATCTCCCTCGCCCTCTCTCTGTTTGGTTGAGCTCCCCGGGTGAAAGCCTAGATTCGGGTTGAATCGGCGTGATGGCGACGTTCTCACGTCGTCAATCCGTTGGGAGCATTGCATTTGGAGACACGGGTTGAGGTTCCTTGTTGCTTTCCTCTGGTGCTCGCCGTTGTACAAGGTTGATGTTTCAAAGGCGCAATGCACGTCGTCGCTGCTGAGTCCAAGAAGGTGGCTCTTTGGGGACCGACCAAGTCCCGCCATCTACTTGCCTCCTCCTTTAGGCATCAAGAGTGGACATGCGCCGACAAGGGAGGTTCAGTTGGAGCTGTCGGCCTTCAAAGGTGATCAGCGTCGGTCAAGACGCGGTGATGTTGCTGAGCTTTGGACAAGTTCTTTTGTTTCGTAGTTTTAATGTTGGTGGCGGCTGTCTTCGGACTAGCCAGGTGTGGAGTGCATACTACGCTCATTGTTCACTTTGAGTTGTAGTCGTTATGCTCTATTGGGTTGTGTTTTATGGGTGGTGTTTGCTCTTCTTTGAGCATGTAAAACTCTTCTTTTCTATCAATACATCGCACCGTAAAGTTTTTGCGTTTTCGTGAAAAAAGAATCACCTAAATGAGAGTTACCAACGAATGACAACAGAGTCTTCGCTAAATAGTTGTTCCATTTCCGATGAACGGGTGTGAGTCCTTCGCCTATACGGTTGTTTCATTGATATGTCATTTAGATTATGTGTTTGAACCATGTAATATTTGAATTAATGTGTTTGAACTATGTAATGTTAAAGGTGTTTGTAAAATTTTAATCATGTGTGCATCATTTCGTATGTTCGTATGTGATGAAAAATGGAGAAACGAGATAGTGGACAAAATAGGGGGTACCTTTGGTCTTGGATACCAGGGTAAAGTGAACAGCCCTTTTGATTCGCCGCGAGAGAAAAACCGGTGTGAACAAATAATTTCTCTTTCTACGCTCGACCACCTGACAAATGGAATTCTGGTACGTACCGAAGATCTGCCCATTTTAACTAGTGAGTACAACATACATATTCCTCCGTATCAAAATATAAGACTTTGTTGATGTTAGGCCTAAATGCTATTAGACATGTTTTAGTACAAGATTCAAGTCTTATATTTTGATACGGAGTGAATACAATGAAAAGGAGTTGGATGGAATGAACAAATGCAACCATGAACTAGGTGCTTTCTGAATTAACATGCGACAAATCCAGACATAAACACACATTTTAAACATTACATAGTTCAAACTATCAGCATCGAGCGTCATCATCATCTATCATCAGCAATGCTCTGCCTGGGATCCATCTCGGTCATGCACGCGTAGCCCTGCAGCTTCTCGTTGAAGGCCACGAGGGGATCCTTCTCCCTGAGCACGCCGTCGTCGTCGTAGGCTTCCCGGAGGAACACGGCCCAGTTCATCTCCGTGCCGGCGAGGTAGAAGGCGCGGCTCTGCTTCCGCAGCGACTCGTACATGTGCCGCGTCAGTCCGAGCTCCTCCTTGAACTCGAAAACGTGGTGTATCAGCGCCCGCTTCTCCAGCGTCAGGCTCAGGAACTCGTGCACCACCCCGACGCGGTACTTCTCCGCCTCCGGCGTCCACGGCTTCAGCAGCGCGCCGTTGGTGTACGGCGAGACCAGCGGGAACGTGGTCGCCGCGTCCAGGCGGTCCGCCTCCTCCGCGTCCAGCGGCATCGACCGCCGGTGCGGGACGGAGAAGCGGAACGTGCGCCGGACGCGGCGCTCGTCCACCACGAAATCCCGCTCCAGGGCGCTGACGGCGAGGGCCGGGTCCCAGTGCGCCAGCTCTAGGACGTGCAGGCCGTCGGGATCCACGGCGACGCGGAAGTCGTCGGTGAAGTCGCGAACGCGGTCCCGGAAGTCGTCGGGGAGGCCGAGCACCGACCGGCAGTGGTGGAGCTTCGCCAGGGAGATGCGGCGGTGGGCGGTGAGCATGAGGAGCTTCCGCACGGCCAGCAACCGCGCGGGGAGGAGCTCGTCGTGGACGCGGCGCTCTTCCTGGAGGAGCGAGCACATGAGCGGCGTGAGCGCGAGGTGCGGGACGGAGCCGACGGTGGTGCGGTGGAAGAGCAGCGGGTGGCGGGCGGCGGCGCGCGTGACGCTGCGGCCGCGCGGGAAGCCCAGCTCGCGGTACAGTTTGCCGGCCTCGGAAAGGGGGATGCGGTGCGGCGGCGGGAGGGAGGCCATGAAGGAGCGCGCGCGGGAGAGGAAGCGGAAGGCGGCGTCGCGGTCGAGCACGGCGTCCAGGGCCGGCACGCGGCGGTCGGCCTCGGGCTCGATGGGCGCCACGCGCGGGCTGTTGAGCTTCTTCAGGAGCTTCTTGCGCCGCTTACAAGGGAGCAGCGGCAGGAGCGACGCCGCCGCTTCCGCGACCGCAGAAGAAGACGCGGGCACCGGAGCCGGCGTAGGTGCTGGGACTGGCGGGAGGAGAGCTCTCGCGGCGGCGGAGAAGAGGCGGCGCGCCGTCCCCATTTCGCAGGCTCGGGCGGCGGCGGCGGCGGCGGCCTCGTTGTGGAGCAGGGTGTTATTTTGATCAACGGAGCGCACGAACATTGAAGTCACCCCAGCCGTTGGATCCGGAAGCCTCCCCACTTCTGCTCTCGCATAGCCGCAGTTTTCCCATCGCGTTTCCTTCCTTGGAACCAAACCCCAAATTTCTCGCCCGCCGCCGCCGCCCGCCATGGGGACGGAGGTGGCTCCCATGGTTGACCTAGGGGCGCTGTCCCAGTCGGAGCTTGCGGCGCTCGCGGCTGCGTCTCCCTACGCCGTCGACCCCGCCGCGGGCGCGACATCCTACCGCCCCCTAAGATCGATCGCGCCGTCTTCAACGAGAGCGCCGGCTCCCGCAAGCAGACCTTCTCCCGGCACCGCGTCGCCACCAATCTCTCCCACAACCTCACCCCTAGCACCGCCGCCTCCTCCTCCTCCTCCGCCGCCGCCCCCACCGAGGAGGACTCCGAGAACCGCCTCATCGTGTTCCACCTCCAGCGCCTCTTTGCGCGCGACGACCCCTCTTACCCGCCACCACCCTCGATTCCACTCCAACAACAAACCCTAGCCGCACCACCGGTAGCTCTACCCGCAGCGCCCGTGGCCTCCCTGCCGATCCCGCTGCTCCCGGACCCCGACCGGGAGCTGATGAATCCCAAGGGGGTGGCGGTTGATTTGGCCAGGCTCGCCGAGTTGGTGGATCCGTATGGGCAGGAGATACAAAAGCGAACTGCGGGTTGGGTCTGGAGTCTGAGCTGCTGGGGTTCATGAATGACCTGGAGGGGCAGTGGGGGAGCCGGAGGCGACGGAGGAAGTTTGTTGATGCCGCCATTTTCGGTGACCACCTCCCCCGTGGGTGGAAGCTAATCCTCGGGATTAGGCGCAAGGAGCGTGTTGCCTGGATGAATTGCCGCCGTTATGTTAGGTTTGTTCTGCTCGCTGTCTGTAGTTTCTTTTCATCCTAGTGATAGTAGATGCCTTCTCGTTAATGATTCAGGTTTTATCACCCAAATGTGTTGCGATGTGAATGTATGCGGTGCTTCTCACATGGATAATGGTTCCTTCACATATTCACATTGCAGAGAAATGGGTTCCGTAGAGTGAAAAAATAATATCTTTTAACTGATTTCGTGACCAGTTTAAGTGTTAGACTAGACATTAGATACATAAGCATGAAGACAATGGGTTTTCTGGATGCATAGTGTTGTTTCAGGATGTCTGACATCTAGTTTTTCCAGGATATTAGATACATAAGCTTTATTCTAGTTGGAGTAGCATATGCATCTAGCTAGTGTCTAATGGTAGTAGATGCATACATTGTGCTTATTTTTATCCTAATCATCAGTTAGTTGGTACTATTTGTTTTCTTGTGAGTGCATCTGATTGTAATACATGCATACTGAGTACAATTGTGTAATCTAATTATCTGTTTGTCCTATTTGTTCCGCTCTTGTCATCTCCTTTCTGTGTATATAATCTTCAACCCCATGTATCCTTTTCTCTGGTAAAGAGCGTCGACTAAAGTGCATGCGTAATCCCTAGGTTGGGATGACTGATGCCTCTGTCAATCTCTGTCTGGCATATATATGATATTTTACGAAGCATAATTTTTTGGATAAGAATCTTATAAAGGTCTTTTTTTCCTCAGGAAAAAGGAATACTAGTTCTTTTCTGTTTGGTAGCTCAAGGGTTCACGCACTGCTTTTTTTGTTTGATTCATTCATTCAATATAAGGAAACCAATGGTGCCTTTTGCCTGCTCTATGTTTTGGTTTGGACGTTTGGTATGTATACTGTGGCCTGGGTATATGCGCTTCATTTTGCAATACTCAGATCCATGTTCAGTTAGGCATATGTGTAAAGGCTCACATGTCATTGGCAAGATTAGCCAGATTAACTACTCCCTCCGGTCCTAAATATAAGATGTTTTAGCTTTTGACAGTTTTCTCAGATTCGTATGCATCTAGAACGCGTTTTAGTGTATTATTCACTCATTTAAGTCCGTATGTTGTTCACATTGCAATGTCTAAAACATCTTATAATTAGAAACGGAGGGAATAGTTATTAGTAGTTGGAAATCAGAATCTTGAAGAATTAATTGTAGTGGGCTAGTTTAATCCTGTGTTAAGAGGGCTAGAGGACTTAGGCCAGGACGCCAGGTTAACATAACCCAATCGTACAAACCCCCAATCTCTTATTGTTGGAATTGGTTATATGTTTCCAACCCAAGGTTATTAAGTCGTCGCCTAATCGTGGCCTAAACGTCACTATTTCTTCCGAGTGCTATGAGGTGGACGTCTGGGAGCGACGCCCAGGATTTCTCAGTTAGGCGGGTGCCCAGAAAAAAATGGCGTCGCCATGCTTGCCTGGGCGTCGTGTCGCAGCTAATTGTGTCACTCGACCAGGGGGAAATCGTCGGGACAAGCTTGAGTTTTTGCATAAGAATGGGCAAAAACTTCAGAGCTGGAGGTAGCAAGTCAACGGGAGAGGGGAAACGCAGTTGGCGTGTCTGATTTGCTCGTGGACAGAGGAGATGCGGAGCTGGGCAGCTGCTGGAGCTCGCCGTGGTTCTCCTGCCATGGGGTTGCTGGAGCTCGCCATGGCTCCCCCGTGGGCTGATAGAGCTCGCCATGGTTCCCCCACTGAAGCATCTGTGGAGGCGGTCTTACAGGTTTGGGAAGTAGGGGCGGGTTTACTGGCTGAGAGCGTTAGGGAGCTGCTAGGTTTTCTGCTTTCTTGTATTGTCCAGGCTGTTGGGCCTAATGGGCCGGCTCTAGTATACTGTTTGGCTAAATTGTCACATATGCTCGGAATTTGATGCCATATGTGTATAATTTCATATTTTTACCCTATAATATATTATTAATTATTATTTTTGCCCAATGCCTAATCGTCGACCTTTCGACTGAATTCCACGAGCTTGACTCCACTCAGTGACATAATAGCCTTGTTCCAACCTTCTTACCCTTGTCTTGTATATATAATGGTTAAGCATCATCGCCTTTTTTGTTTGGAGCAAAAAAAAAAATTAAAGAAATTCTGTAGTATATCTCCTATTCAACTAGCCCTCAGAGCTTTGGCAACAGCATGTTGGGCCAATCAAGTTTGAGTGTCCAAATTATGCACATATGACATCATCTTGAAACTGACAAGCAGTTTATGAGTAGGGCTATTGTAATTTTCTTAAATGACTCCACATTTATCTGGATGGTGGTATGCTATTGCCTTATTGATGCACCTTCGTGGCTGCTTTCATTAGACAGACATGCACACGGATAGCTTTTTATGTATATCACCATGTCAGGGGTTTTCTCTCTTCCAAATAGATATTCCCACTCTCATTGTGCTTTACATAAGTTTTATTGGTGGTGAAAAATATCCATGTAAACTTCTAATCCTTCTGTCCCAATATATAAGACGTTTTGGATAGCTTGCCAAAACGTCTTATATATTGGGACAGGGGGAGTACTTGTTAAATGGAGAGCCTAACCAAGATGGTACCTGTTCGATCAAACGGTGTAGAACTGTAGCCTGTCTGATGTGTTTGTGATCTCCTTGGTGCTTGGACTATGTAATTTGTAAATGTTTATTTCATATAATTCGGCAGCAAACTGTATTTTTCATGCCACGTTCGCATTGCCATTATTTGCCTTACCTAATTGTGCACAACATATTTTTCCAGCCCCAGAGGACATCAGTTTGCTACTTGCAAAGAAGTTTCGTCATATTTGATGTCACTTCTTGGATGTGTTGCGGCAAAGCTAGATACTGTTCAGAGCACCAATGTGGGAGTGTGTGACTTGAGTGCTGTTAATGTAAGTTCTTTTAGTATGCAGCGTACACTTGAACTTTCAGTCTTTAACTTGATGAAGTTGTTTAATTAGTCTGTAGGTCTCCACCAGCAAGTTGATTTAACTGAGGATAAACAAAGTGCAGTGCCCGCCACTTGTGTTGCATTATCCATTCACAGCGGCGATTCCCAGGGAAAGACACAAAAACCTTATAAAGATGAAGCTCCAAGACAAGCAGACAGGAAAGAGTGCAAAAAATGCAAATTGACTTTTGAGGACCAGAGTGCCTATGCGCAGCATCAACTGTCCTTTCACCAAAGGAAAGCTAAAAGGCGCAAGGTTGATAAATCTGTCGATTTTGGAGTTGGTAAAGATGGAAAGTTTGAGACTCGTGAATGCAAGAGGATCTCTGAAGATAAACCTGGCTACTTG
The DNA here is from genome assembly GCA_947311845.1 of Poa pratensis. Lineage (NCBI taxonomy): Eukaryota > Viridiplantae > Streptophyta > Magnoliopsida > Poales > Poaceae > Poa > Poa pratensis. The sequence continues at coordinate 17,301,055 of CAMZMU010000079.1, forward strand.
GGCCATGGCGTCGCTGATGTTAAAAATCAAGATCTGATTGCAGCAGAACTATTTGGCGGAGTTTCTTCAGGAGAACTAGGTGCCCAACCATCCTTGGCTACAGTTCCATGTGGGTTGGAAGAGATAACCTGCTTACCTGAACAGAACGAAGAACCTTCCTCTGGAGTGCCTGTATCTGAGCATCAGAAGGACCTTGTTCGGGAGATTACTGGCTTACCTCAACAGGAAAAAGAACCTTCTGCTAGAGAGCCTTTCATCAAGCATCAAAAGGAACACGTTGATAATTCTGGTGACCATGGAATCCGTGATGGAGCATGTCATATAGCTGAAGAGTCTCTTACTTTTGATGTTGCAAGCGAGCTTAGTACTTGTAAATCTCCAGAAGTTCATAAGCACGCCAGCACAAAAATTGTGGAATTTCCTAGTGCAGATCGCTCCAGAAGTTTCAACAGGGCTGATGATATCTGTAGCATCCCTCAAGAGGTTGTGCATACTACTGATGCTCCAGGTGAAAGCAAATGCGCAGATGATCCAATGGACTTTAGTGATATTAAAGTATCAAAACGAGCTTCGGAGCACCGTGGTTTGCTCGATCAGAAATTCAGTAGTTTTCCTGGAGAAACTGATTATAATGACCAGTCTGCCAACTTGCATGAGCCTGATCTTAGTTCCATCGGCATGAAGGTAGATGATAGTAAGTTTCGGGATGTGGTCAATCCTACTAGCTCTGATTATGGCAAACCTGTTGAGGATCAAACAGATCGTGGAGTTACTGCCTCGAGAAATGATGAGATAAACATTGATGTCACAATAAGGGATGTCAACCTCAATTCATGTTTAGATACAATATCTTCTCCTGTTTCTGGTACAAAATGTGAAACATCTAATACCCTCCATGAAGGCAATCGAGCATCCATAATTGCCCAATGCTTCGGTACCACTTCTAGTGATGACAATGTTTGTCAGGATGAAGGTTTTGTCAACCAGAACAATGTTTCTAAGGCTGAAAATTTTGTCAACCAGAACAATGACATGGTGTATCAATCTAACCTAAACATGAACCCTATTTCTCCTGCTCAAATTAGTGTGGATTATTTCACTGCTTCCTGTTCAATGACTCCTGAAATCAAGAACGATGCCAATAGACATGATAATGCAAAGGAACAGTTTGTGAACTCAGGGAACATGTCAAGTAATGAACCAAGATATGATGCGGAAGCTTACAACAGTGACATCTTCACTGGTGCTATCGGAGAAACTAGCTTTGCTCAGCTGACTAATGCCATGAATATGAAAGCTGATTTCTCAAGCTGCTACTCAATAGCTGATCTAAACACACTGACTGGTGGTACTGCAACTGATGCAATTGATTTCAACAGCATGAGGAGTTCTTTTGTAAGTGGCTCCACCAGTCGCAATGAACTAAACGAACTTGATTTTGATATCAAGGGTTCCATGCTTGAGGCTCTTGAAAGATCTGACAGCGACCTGGAAAATCAGTACAATGGCGGTGATCCTGCTTGTGACTCACTCCCTGCAGCAGGCACAAGTGGGAGTATAGACGATTTTATGTCCATGCACACCAATTTCGGAAGCCTGACCTCTTTGGTTCGTTCTGTCGAAGGTGGTCCGATGAGCAGACTTATTCAAGATCAGGTAAGTCTCACAGAATATCTTCACGTGCTGGTCCTTCACTTAGTCAAATTGGCTAGAACTATATAGTGCTTAAATCTTCAGGTGATAGATGAATGATTTTCATTTGAACCTTAGTCAGTAATCGCTAAAATATGTGGGTTCCTGTTGAGAGAAGAAGGAAAGATAGTTCTTTGATTGTCAACTAATGAAATGAAAAAATGCGGGGTCAGGCCTAAAAGAAAAATGCGAGGTCATAAAATGTAGCATGTCTCTTTAATGTAGCAGTAGCACACACCCTCGTCCATTATGTTATCCATCTGCATGTTGACTCTCGTAATCCATTTGTGTACGTCATTCTATTATTTCATAGCATGCGAGGATACACTTGACAATTTTGATTGCTTTCGAACAGTGCGATTTGCAACTTGGATTTGGTGCCCAGAAGCAGCAGATGTATCCTAGTTTCGAGGAGCATCTTCGGATGGCCTCAGCTGGAGCTCCACAGTTTGGGAGCATGGGCAGGCATAATCCTCCTCCTGTGCCCGAGCCAACACTGATGCTAGGCTACGAGCCAACGTTGATGCTAGGTTATGCACCACCGTTCGGGAGCTGCCCTCCGGTCCAGCTAGGTTGGGACATGTCGAAGATGGTCGGCGTGCTCCAGTCCGTGTGTGTATGGTGCAACACAAGGTTCCAGCATTTTGGCACCGCGGAGCAGCAGGCAGACTCTGTTGGCTTCATTTGCCCCGCATGCAAGGACAAGACATCCGGTCATCTTAGCATACTCAACAATGGTTCATCGCTTTAACATTCAGTTTCTGTTACCGTTTTCCATCATGTTGGACTATGTGGTACTAACTGTGGACGCATCGACTGGGTGATTCTCTTGTTGATTCTGAAATTCTAACTGTGTGCATATTCTACATCGTACAAGAATCGGACTCCTTTTTTTTTGAATTTGAATTTAGAATCGGACTCCTTTTGCTGCGGGAGAGCCAGAAGCAACCCTGTTTTTGGGATTAGGCAGGTTGGTCGTTGGAGCCAGCGTTTTGCTGGCTAGACAAGCCCTTAGGGTGTGTTTGCTAGGCCGGATGGGCTCAGAAATTCCCATCTCACCTAGGGCTGGAATTAAAACTCGGAACTCGACTTGGCTTGGCTCGAACTTGTTGCTAAACGAGCCGAGCAACGAGTTCGAGTTAAACGAGCCGAGTTCCGAGCTACTCGTTTAACTCATTTAACTCGGGAAAATAAATTCGTTACATGTATTCTTGTCACTGTGAACATTTTTTCTGAATTATGCTAGTTCAACAACTAGATATTACTTAATAGTGTCTTATTGTCGCTGATTGTTGTGATAATTGCATTATACATGCCCAAATAATTAGAAATAATTATATATAAAATTTATTATAATACATTTTAATAGTTTTACCGAGCTAAACGAGTTAAACGAGCAAACTCGATAGTTTAGCGAGCCGAGCCAAGTTTCATTTCTGGACTCGTTTATTAAACGAGTCGAGCCGAGCTAACTCGTTAGTTGACCGAGCTTCAACGAGTCGAGCCGAGCCAGCTCGGCTCGGCTCGAATTCCAGTCCTATTCACCCCACTTTTTGGGTGTTTGGTAACCCGTATTTGTAATCTGGGCCATGCCCACCTCGCCGTGAAAACGCCTCTCAGCTCTGCCGAGCAGAGAAGCTGAAATCGAGCTTCACACATTAAGCCCTGCTGAGCTCATCCGAAAAAATTCCCATGCGTGGGCTCCACCCAAGCGTCGCGGCAGTGAGCCCCTCACGAAATCCCTCCTCATTTCCCCTCCTCCTCACGAAACCTCCTCCAGCCCGGCGCCGCCTCCTCCCGGTCACAGCGCCGCCGAGCACTGCCCAGAGCCGCCCGACGCCGCCTCCTCCCGGTGCACGGAGGAGCACAACCTACTAGCGGCGGCGTGTGGAGAAGGACAAGCTCATCCTCACCGCGCTTGGAGCCGAAGATGGAGGAGCACGACCTCTGTTGTTCCCGGCCGCCTCTCCCGGCCACCAAACGACCGCCGACCTGCTCCCTGCACTCGCTTCTCCCAGAGCCGACATCCAACTTCTCCCTACACGCGCCCCTACCAGCGTTGGCCAGCGCCACCGGCCCGCTGGTCCCTGCACGCCATGAAGCTCTCGATGCAGTGGTCGTGGTAGACAAGGGATCTGATTGCTTTTTCTATTTCTTTTCAAGGTTTTTGTGTAAAATTTGGACCTATTTGTAATTTCGTGTTCCTGCAGCATGTCTCTAGTCACAAAAGCTACCAAACAACATCTCTCGTCAACATGTCTTTAGTCATACGAGGTACCAAACATCTAACACAACCTGTATATGGTCAGCTTGTATCAAGTGGGAATCTCATGCCAAGATGACACAGGCTACCAAACACACCCTTAGTGTGTACTATGTTGACATCCGCAGCACCATCGGAGTTAACTAAAAATAACTTAAATATTTGTATAGAACTTCCATCTTGCTTTTGCAAACTTCGAGAGTCCTTTCAATAATGCTCTACCGTCTCTTATATAGCTTCCTCAGGGACGGAGCCGGGAATGATGTTTAAGGGGGGCCAAATGCATGTTATGCAACTTGGACGGGGCATTAGGGCTAATTTAGGTGAAATTATAGATAAACTACACATATTATAGGGGTTTTTACACACAAAAATCAGCATGGGGGGGGGGGGGGGGGGGGGCATGGCCCTAGCACGCTCCTAGCTCCGTCCCTGGCTTCCCTGTTATGTAAGAAGAATACATTGACTATGTAAGTTTATCGTTGAGATACATTATTTGCGAGATGGCACGTGATTATTTTTTCCGAAACGGAGGATAACCCCTAGCATCCGCATCAAAACAATAGCTCTTACTTTCAATTTGCTTTAGATTTCTTTATTCGGCTCTAAGTAACTTTTCCTTGATGCTCATGTTAATAACCGCATACATCTGTTGTGTTGTCAGTTAGCTACCCATCTGCACCGCAAATAGGACTTGGAAGCTACGCGCTAGACTAGACAACTCTGTTTTCTCCTAAAGCCCCATGTTGTGACGCCCCAAAATAGGTACCATGCGAATTTCAGCGATCCCGCCAAAAGCCGCATAATAACGATCTCAGGACGCCCACCAGACATAACGTGCACGCCGAAACATGCGCGTTATGTGGGTGGAATTGTGATAACATTACAACAGTTCACGAAAGAATCCACAACAACAGCAGAAAGAGGATATATACAAGATTGAATCAAACAAGTCAAGAAACAACAGATACATTACAAAGATACAAAACACAGCGAAAGCCAAACTAGTGTTCGTCTACGAACAAGATACAAATTGGACTAAGAGTTCTGAAGATAACCATGTCGTCCATATCCCTGCCCAGGCCGAGCCGGAGGGATTCCCAAGCTAACGTTGTCAGACTTCAAACCGGTTGACTGTTCAGTACAAAACAGCCCAAAAAGATTGGGGTCAGGTAATGGAATTTACCTGGCAAGCAAAGCACACGTGGAACCAATACAAAGGCTCCCAAAATATAAATGATTGGTGGACTGAAGCAGCAACACTAAGCCATCTACAGAAGACACGCTACAACTTTTGTCTATAAGATAGGGATAAGAAAGCGAGCAAGGAACCAGCTAGATACTAACACCAAACAATACCCAGCCGATTATCACTCACTCGATTAACCCACGAGTAAGCAATCCAAAGGCACTCACACGGCGAAGCAAGCTTAAGAGCTATCATTACTAGGTGGAAGTTGTCTATGATCTTGTTAGCTAGCATCTTCACCAAGTCATCCATAACCGTGGACACGGCTTTTCGAAAAGATTTAACCCTACAGGGGTGCACTATTGTTTAACCACACGCATCAAATTGCCATGGAGCGTTTGACACAACCTTTCACTTCTCTACAGCCAAGTCTAGGGAACCACCTAGCCAAGTTGAACCCGCATCATAAGTTCGGCCGAAGCTCTAAGGCGGACCTAGCCGTTTGCGACTACGCACTAGGGGGAATCTATCCACAGTAGGAAATCCCCTTCTTATCGTACCGCGGAACCTATATAAATGTACGCACATCGGTTAAGTACCATCATCATCGTCACCTGCATGAAAGGGGATGTGCGTACGCCAAATGGAAAGCCCGAACTACTTGCGGCGCCTTGGACAAGGCTGCGGATCGGGTCACGGGTCGAGGGGTGTCCCATTAAGGTCCCACATGTGGTTAGCGCGCTCAGTCTTGGATCCGAGGACAAAAACTCAGGTCCTAAGGCGACACTAGCAGAACAAAACACCAATACTGGCCTTCCGCCGGTGCCTTGACATTATGATAACAATCGTCCCACAACAGATAAACAGGTAGCCACTTACCAGGGCTTCGAAGATACAAATAATAACAAGAAGGTAAAGGTAACAACCTAAGCATGCGCTACGACTCGCAAGGCCAACAAGGTAAACAAACAACATGGTGATAGGATGTGGAGGTGGGGCTATATCATGACAGCAGGGTAAACATGGATAGGATCGCATAAGCATCGCAATATAAGGGTAGCAGAGATCAACGGCAAGGATGAAAGACAATGCATTGGGAACAAGAGAACAGTGCCTGCCTGGAATCCAACAAGGAAGAAGAACTTGTCGTTGCTCACATCATCTCAACGTCCTATTCGCGAAGAAGCAACAAAAACTGGAAAGAACATCGGATGCAACACTTACTACTACGGCAAAAGATCCAGCATGATGATATGCTATGCATGACAGGGCAAGATGCAACTTAAGCCAAACTAAGCGGAACCGGGATTCCGACAATTAATTAGAAGGTTCAAGTTATTTATCTAACCATCAATATTAAATGTTGATTAACAGGTTTAAACATGGCATGGGTGATCTACTCAATTTAAATGAAGTCGGGACATTTATCGAATATTCCCGCACACTCCATATTTAATTATCAGATGAATTGCTAATTACCCACAACCAAGATGCAATGCAACACACGCATGAATGATTTAATATGCACAAGATAGATGACATTTTATAAAAATATGTATATAGGTGTACGGCTCGGGTTTGGGTTCGCACGTCGGTCGAGGGACCTCCGGGGGTCAAAGCCAGCAACTTCGATCCGTAGAGGAAGTAGTCGAAGTCGGGGAAGTAGTCGCCGCCGAACCGGAACATCGTCGTTTGTCGGCGTCGTGGAAGTAGTTGTACTCGGGTCGGGCACCGGCTTGGTGTCGGTGACGTTCTTGTCGGGTTTGGTCTTCGGCGGTGACGGGGTTCCGGACAAGCACGACGGCGACCAACGCAAAGCAAACACAGACAAGATGAACACGAAGCGGAGCTCTTGTCGACGGTCACGGGTACGTAGAACTTGTCACGGTCGTTGTTGTTCCCGGTTCGTCGTTGTGGCGGAACTTGTCATTGGTCACGGACACGAACACGGTCGAGGTTCACGGCTTCATTTCTTGTCGGCGGACAACGGCACGGCGAGCACGTCGACATCAACACGGACATGGGCATCGGAAGGGACACGGCGCACACGGACAAGGGCACCGGAAAGGCGCACGTGGGAGCACGGCAACACGGACACGGACAGCGGCACGGCGAGCACAACCCGAACAACGGAAAGGCGCACACAGACGCGCACAAAGCAGCACCTCGACGGGTGGACTAACACGGACACATGAACGGTGCCGGAGTTTCTTGCGGGCATTTCAACAAACACGTCACGGGCGACCTCGGGAACGCAGCCGGGGCGGTGAACACGGCGAGACGGGAAGAGACTGAGGTGTGGCCATAGAAGGCGAGTTCAGGATGGCGAAGTGCCTCCGGAGCAGAGGAGGACGGCCACGGCGAGCTGGTCGAGGTGGGGCCGGCCGGAGCAGGAAGGAGGAGGAGCACGGGAGCCGAGCGAGCAGGAGGAAGAAGCAAGCTCGGCTCGGGGGAGAGGAGAGCAGCGCAGCCAAGGGGCGAGGCGGCGGCGGCCGGCGGCCGGGGGCGAAAGAGGAGGTCGACGGGAACGGTGCGGGTCGGGCTGGGGCGTGCGTGTGCGAGGGAGGCGCGGAGGAGGCGGCCGGGGGCGGCGCGAGGGAGGTGGCCGGTGGGGGCGGCGGGGCGGCGTCCCGGGACCGGAGCTGGCGGCGCCGGCAGGAGCAGGGAGGGGAAGCTCGGGGGCTCTCCCGTGTGGTGCGGGAAGGAGGAGCACACGGGAGAAAGAAGAGATAAGAAGGAAAGGAAGAGAGAAAGGAAAGAAAAAGGAAAAGAAAAAGAAAGGAAAGAAAAGGAGGGAAAAAAGAGAAAAGGGAAGGTGGGAGGACCCAGGAGAAAAAAGGGAAAAACCAGGGGGGCGGCTGCAAACTGCAGGGGGAGGAAGAGCAAGTTTCTAGGGAAACCCTAGTGTTGGCTTAGGTGGGCTCTGGGCTCTCTCTCCCACTAAAACATTTTTAATTTTCAATTCTTTTGACAAAACAAAATTTCGGAACGGCGTCGAACAAAAGAAAATGAGGGGAAGTATTTGAAGGACAAAAATAGAGTTTAGAAAAATAATTTTATTGACAAAATAGTGCAATGCTGATCATGCATGATGTCATGATGACGCGAAAAAGAAAAATAGCAAATCTAATTGGGGAAAAAAATCCCGGGGCGTTACACATGTCTACCGTGATAACTCATCACTTATTAGATATGGCATGAATGTTTCGTACACGCCTAGCCATCCCGCCCAGACTGATACCCAACAAAACTCATCTTCACACTTATACCTAGTGAGTCATCTTTGTCATGTTTCATGCTCTTCAGTTCAATTGATTCATTTGCCGTTAATGTATTACCCTCGTCACTTCGGTTGGTAACTGATCTACAAGTCTAGGAGCTGCATCACGATGCATCATATCTATCACCCACCGCAACATAAGTCTCCACATAGCTTGTCACTTTACATATTGCCCTCAAACCCCTCCTCATCTCATATCACACCCTTCTCCATGTGTTTCAGGTTATGATATAAGGTAAGCAACATGGTAGTGTCATTCTGTTTGATAGAAATGCCAAATTGCCATTATTGGTTATTTTCGCCTATTTGTTGAATCAGTTCATGTGATCACCACATGTGGCCGGTCGACCTCCTCCGCCCGAGCACCTCCTACAACACCTAGCTCGCTGACGACGCCAACAGTTCTAGAACCACGAGCAGGACGAGCTTCTCCAATCCGAGCACCACCTGCGGCCAGTCGACCTCCTCCGCCCCGAGCTCCTCTTCCTGCACCCACCTCGCTGTGGGCCTCCAGCTCGAGCACCTCCAGCCGCACGACCATCTTTAGCAGTAGCTCCACCAGCACAACCTCCATCGAGCTCACCGCTCTCCGTCCCCACCGCCGACGGTCCTTCCACGGTAAGCTGCTGATGCCATTTTGGTGTTTTTCTTTGCTATATGGACTCCAATTCGTATGGGCCGACTAATCTCTCAATACGAGCAAAATTCGGTGAAGCGAACCCGAACGTTCTGGCTCCTCTAGCGACACGGGAGTTTGAATCCATATAAACTAGGAGTACCACCTAATTCATGGATTTTTTATAGATAACCCGATGTACTTTATTCATCAACCAAAATATTCTTAGGTACAAATAACGGGTCATATGGATCTCCTAACCATACATGTCGAGCAACTACTAAAGACAGTGAAAACTTAGCAAGTTATGTGCCTCAAAATTTAAAGTTATGCTCTCATAAACAAAGCTACAGCTCATAAAAGCCAACAAGCGGTTCTTGATTTCTCTTGCAATCGCACCACATGGTACCAGGGCGTGTTTGGTTGGATGCATGGATTTTACCCCATTTGCATCGGTGTCTCCCTAGGGCCTGGTCCAAGAAAAGCCCGAGGCACGTTGTACAGCCTGTTTGGTCGCCTGGTTTAGCTTTTTTCAATTTTTCATATTCGGTGTTTGGTGACCTGGTTAACTGGCTACAGGCTGAATTGAGCCACAAAACCGGCGTTTGATTACCTGCTTAACTGCCTGCAGACTGTGATATGGTCACCATTTATGAAAATGGTGATCTTACCACCCTTTGCATCTCACTGACCACATTAAATCACACATCATCACTTCAAAACACACATGATAAGTGTTAGACTATTCCTTGGATCACACGTTTCCCTAGTCCATCCGGTTTGTAATACCTAGCCTAAGTCGGTTTGTAATACCTAGCCTAAGTCAGTTTGTACCAATATATAAAGCCATGTACGCTGCACCAAATCAATCAAGAAACTATCGTTCTATTCAATCTTTCATGGTATCAGATATTCGGTCCTAGGGTATGGCTCCGCCGCCCACACCTCCTCCGCCGCCGCCGCCCGGCTACTTCGAACGTCGGGCTGCTATCATCGCCAAAGCCGCGGCCGCCGCGGCCTCCTCTTCTTCTACCCTTGCTCTAGCACCACCAATGCCTCCCACAATTTCTTTCACTGACACAATCTCCAATGTTAGTCCCTATATCCCTGTAACCCTGGATCTCAATTCCCACAACTACTACCATTGGCGCCACCTCTTTGACGTCCACCTTGGGCGATGCAATCTCCGTTCTCACGTCGCCGCCAACTCCGTTCCTCAGCCTCACGATCCCCAAGGGCTCAAGGATGATCTCGCCATCATACAATGGATCTACATGCGAGTCTCCACAGAGATTTTCAATCTCGTCTTCCGTGATGCTGCCACCGCCGCCAATCTCTGGGTGGCCCTCCGCCAGTTGTTCTAGGACAACGTTGATGCTCGCACCAACAGCCTCCACACCGAGTTCAGGAACATGGTGCAAGGCGATACTTCTCTCAGCGTCTACTGCCAACGCCTCAAGGCCATCTCCGATGAACTTCGTGAACTCGGCGATCCGGTCGATGACCGTCAGCTCATCAACATACTTATTGTCGGGCTCAACGAACAATTTGACAAGCAGGCCTCCTTCATCCCCATGATGTGCCCGCCTCCATCCTTTGCAGAAGTTCGCTCCATGCTCCAGTGGGCCGATCGTGCCCAGTCCAACAAGGCCGCTCGCCCTCAGCTCTTCGCCGCCGTTCCTCGGGCTCCACCACCGCAGCCGCCACCTCCTTCACCAGCGGCACCTTCACCAGCAGTACCCACCCCACCAGCGGACTGGCGCCCCAGCCCCAATTACTGCGGCAAGAACCCAATCTACATGCCACCTACGACACGCTCGACACCCCCTCCTCCGCCACTGACTCCAAGTTCTCCTCCTGCGGCTCCAACCTAGCATCCTCCACATGACCCCTATACATGCCTCGTCCAGGCGTGGCCCATGCCCTGGTCTTCGCCGGCTCCTCTCGGCGCTCCACCTGCATATACCGGTGCTTGGCAGCCCGGTGTTCGTCCACATACTGGTGCCCCCGGGTTTCTCACACCCCGTCAGCCGACGCACGCCTACCATGCTGCTCCAACATACACTTCCTATGGCGCTCCATCAACCTCCCACGCCGACGGGGCCTCTACTACACGCCATCGCCGGCTCTGCTGCCTTCACCACCATATCCACCGGCTCTGCTGCCTACACCGGCCTCAACTACAACGCCGAGCAGGGATCAAGCCGCCTTTCTCCAGGCCATGAACAATTTTGCTGCTCAAGGAAACTCAGGTACGGATTGGATTTTTGATTCTGGTGCTTCTAGTCATACGTCTGCATCAAGTAATTTGCTCTCTTCTTGCACTCCTTCTCCGTTTTCCTCCATTACCCTTGGTGATGGTTCCTCTATTCCCATATATTGTGTCGGTCAAGCTAAAATTCCCTCTCCCACTAAACCACTTCTCCTTTGTGATGTTCTTGTTGCTCCCGCTCTTATTAAAAACCTAATTTCCATCCGCCAATTTACTCGTGATAATCAAGTTTCCGTTGAGTTTGACCCATTTGGTTTGTCTGTGAAGGATTACCAGACCAAGGCCGAGATCGCACGCTTCAATAGCTCCGGTGAACTCTACTCACTCCATGGTGTCCCTGCTGCCGCCCCTCCTACATCCATGGTGGCCTCCGTCAACCTTTGTCATCGTCGTTTAGGACATCCCAACCCTGCTGTTTTAGGGTCTATGCTTAGTGAACTCTCTATACCATGTAATTGAGATTCCCATAATTCTTCATTTTGTGAGTCCTGTCAATTAGGCAAACATGTGTGTCTTCCCTTTAGTTCCTCTAGCTCTTCCAACACTTATCCTTTTGAATTAATACATTGTGATTTATGGACATCACCATTGCAAGTGTTTCAGGTTTTAAATACTATCTTGTCATCCTAGATGATTTTACTCACTATGTATGGACCTTTCCTCTCCGCAACAAATCTGATGTTCACACTCTTTTTCTAAATTTTCAACGATATGTTTCTGTCCACTTCTTCCTCCCCATTCGTTTTATCCAGTGTGACAACGGTCATGAGTTTGACAACCTTACCAATCGCAATTTCTTCATACAACATGGCATTCTTCTTCGATTCTCTTGTCCCTATACTTGTCCACAAAATGGTAAAGCTGCGCGCTCTCTTCGCACCCTCAATGACATTGTTCGTACACTCCTCGTTCAGTCCTCCATGCCGTCCAAATTCTGGGCAGAAGCACTCCACACGGCCACCTTTCTTCTTAATATTCACCCTTCCAAAGCCCATCCGAATACAACTCCCTATTTCTCTCTCTTTCTTTGCCATGTTTTTGGCTGTCTTTGTTTTCCAAATGACTACGTTACCTCCACAAACAAACTCTCTCCACGATCTATCCCATGTGTCCTTCTTGGTTTTTCTGACGAACACAAAGTTTATCGTTGCCTTGACTTACACACTGGACGTGTACACGTGTCTCGTCATGTCACCTTTGCCGAACACATCTTTCCTTTTGCCCAATGCACTGAGCCACCACCGATCACACCTCCTTCGGCCACCGCCTCTTCTCCCCACCCTTTCCCTTTCTACACTCAAGTCGCGGCAGCAAAAACCTGCCGAAAGCGCTGCCGCGGAAGCACCACCCCACTCGCCAGCCACCTCAACCAACGATCTCTTGCCGCGGCACAAAAAGCCCCAAAACCCTGCCGCAGCAGAACCCGACCAAACCCATGCCGTGGCAACACCGCCGTCCTCACCTACTGCCTCCGATCCACCGTCACCACCTCCCACGTCTGCATCCTCCGCTGCGCCGGACGCTACTTCTCATGTCCCTGTACTACCAGCCCATGCTGTTCCAACCCTCGCACCTACTAATGATCATACCATGCGCACTCGTTCCAAGTCAGGTTTTCGTCAACCCGTAGATCACTTAAACCTTCATGCCACCTTAACTCTCTCTTCCATCCCAAAATCCTACAAAACGACTCTTCAAGATCCCAATTGGGCTGCTGCCATGAAAGAAGAATATAATGCTTTAATTGAAAATAATTCATGGCAGCTTGTTCCTCGCCCCTCCAATACCAACATTGTCTGTGGAAAATGAGTTTTTCACCAAAAATTTCACTCTGATGGTAGCCTTTCTCGCTATAAAACACGACGGGTATGCCGTGGTTATTCTCAGCAGCATGGCATCGATTATGATGAAACATTCTCTCCCATTGTCAAGCCAAGTACCATTCGTACTGTCCTCAGCATCGCTGTCTCCTCCACATGGCCCATTCCCCAATTATATGTCAAAAACGCCTTTCTTCATGGCTCCCTCCAAGAGACCGTATATTGTCAACAACCTCTTGGCTTTGAAAATCCTTCCTATCCCAATCACGGTTGTCTTCTTCAAAAATCTCTTTATGGTCTCAAACAAGCTCCTCGTACATGGTTTCAACGTTTCTCTTCTTTTATTCAAACAATAGTTTTCTCTCCTTCTCTTTCTGACACTTCTCTCTTTGTCTACAAACACAATTCTGAAATTGCATACTTACTTCTCTATGTTGATGATATAATTCTCACTGCCTCTTCCCAAACCTTTTTGGATCACATCATCACTCACCTTCGCTTTGAATTCTCTATGACTGACCTTGGTCTTCTTCATCATTTTTTGGGAATCGCTGTTATTCATGATTCTTCCGTTCTTTTTCTTTCCCAACGTCAATATATTCTAGATCTCCTAAATCGTGCTAGTATGCTTGACTGTCAACCTTCTCGTACCCCTGTCGACACTAGTTTCAAACTCTCTGCTGACGGCGAACCTTTCTTTGATACTACTCTTTATCGTAGTCTAACTGGTGCTCCCCAATACCTTACTATTACTCGTCCTGAGATTTCTTTTGCTGTCCAACAAGCTTGTCTCTACATGCATGATCCTCGTGTTCCTCACTTTAATCATGTCAAACGTGTTCTTCGATATTTGAAAGGTACACTTGATCATGGCCTTCACATTAATAAATCTTCTCCTAATTCTCTCACCGCATACTCTGATGTAGACTGGGCTGGTTGTCCAGACACTCATAGATCCACATCCGGTTTCTGTGTTTTTCTTGGTAACAACTTGATTTCTTGGTCCTCGAAAAGACAGGTTATGGTCTCCCGCTCATCCGGTGAAGCTGAGTATCGTGCTGTGGCACATGCTGTTGCTAACTATTTGGCTCCGTCAGTTGCTATCGGAGCTGCATCGACCAATTGAGTAGGCTACTATTGTTTATTGTGACAATATCTCCGCTGTTTACATGTCTGGGAATCCTGTTCAACATCGATGGACTAAACACATTGAGATTGATATACACTTCGTTCGAGAGAAGGTGGCTCTTGGACAAGTTCGAGTTCTTCACGTTCCTACTACGGCTCAGTTTGCTGACACATTCACCAAAGGACTTGCTACTACGCCATTTCAAGAAATTTGATTCAGTCTCAACGTCGTCGAGCCTCCCGTTGATACTGCGGGGGGATGTTAGACTATTCTTTGGATCACACGTTTCCCTAGTCTATCCGATTTGTAATACCTAGCCTAAGTCGGTTTGTAATACCTAGCCTAAGTCAGTTTGTACCAATATATAAAGCCATGTACGCTGCACCAAATCAATCAAGAAACTATCGTTCTATTCAATCTTTCAATAAGCACTATTAGGTTTTAGCATACTAGACAAGAGGTTTATCACCACTACTCATCTACATAACAGGGTAATGCACAAAGTGCATACATCGCAAATACCTTGAACAAAACAAGTTCTAGGCATAATAAGCCCTGAATCAACATCTAATAGGGGCATCCCATCCCCATGTGTTAACATCTAACAGGGGCAACACATGACCTTGAACAAAACGCATCAGTCTACTACTTACCGTGCTGGAGTTAGCCGTTGTAAGGATAGGTGTAGCCCTTTGACATCTATGTGGCGCTCTTAAAGATGGTGAGCTTGAAGACGATGGCGTCGGCTTCCTCTAGCTCGTATTTCAGCACCACATCCGGCCAGTTTGGGCCTAGCACCATCTCACCGCCGTGCGTGGTCACCTGCACCCACTCGTCGCAGTAGTGGCACGCCATGAGCGGCATGCAACGAGGTAGTGGGATATGCAGCCATTATTTCAGCACGACCTAGAACGATCTAGTTATGACGAGCATCAACAAGTCATCATCGTCGAGCTGAACGTAGAACTGGCGAGGTGTCAGTGGCCTGGGGATGTGGCCGATCGTCAGTTGCCGGCCCTTGGTACGATTCGACAACTTGACGGCCTCCTCTTGCCTATTAGGCACCACAAGCCTCACTAGCCAGCAGTTGCGTGGGAGCACACCCTCCAAGCCAGGAGGTGTTGGTGGCAGCGGTGTCTCGGCAATTTCCCAGTCCGTCTTGGGTACCTTGCCAAGAAGGTGACGTAAGTGAATGGAAAGGAAGAGCGGTGATCACCGTTATGGCATGACATGCAAGAGCGGCGATCACTCCAATGGCAAGACATGGACATACATTGAGAAGCAACAATGGACATGGACAAGCAATACATGGACATGGACATTCATGGACAAGCAACAATGGGCATGTACAAGCAAGACATGGACATGGACAAGCAACAATGGCAAGACATGGACAAGCAACAATGGCAACACATGCACATCAGATTTGACACACAAACCCTAACAAGCCCTACAGATCCAGAAGAATACATATATACATCGAGAAGACATGGACAAGCAACAAGGGTGACACAAAAAACCCCCAAATGGGACACAAAACCTAACCAAAATCTAAACCAGGAACTAATCTAGTGGGTGATGAACTAAATAGGGGATATAGATGCACTTACAGTCGCCAATAACAGCGTGGGTCCTCCCACCGGCGTCGAAGAAGAAACCAGTGCCACCGGATTAGAAGAAGATGCTGACGGATGCATCAATCCATCCATGTCCGGCGGCCTCAAAGAAGAAGCTGCAGCCGCCGATGTGCCCGCCGCTTCTTTCCCGCCACCGATGGCGCCGCTGCTGCTCGGGGACGACCGAGACAAAGGGGCGACGGTGCTTTCAGCATCCGTGCCAAATTGACCAGAGCCTTGCCAACAAGGACCTCCATCCATTTCTAGTGAGCGTAGGGGTCGGGAGTGCCAGAATGGCGAGTGCTGCAGGACGGGGGAGGAGGAGCCCCGACCAGTGAGCGGAGAGGCTGAGAAGTGAACAACGGTGGAGTGGGTGGTGAGGGGTGTTATGCTAATACGTCGCGTCTCCTGCACTTCCAACGCGTGCGAGACAGCGACACGCAGAGTGGCTGAGTGGAAACGACAGAATCGGCCGTTCCTCCAGGGCTTGCTGGTTCGTTCTATGCAGCAACGTGGACCTGCCCAGGCAACCAAATGGCCAAAAGTTGCACCCTGCGGGCCTGTCTGAGGTGCTCACAGCTAACCAAACACGCCCCACAAGTGCCAACCTTGATGTCTTCCACCACCGGTTTGCAAATAGAAACCTTCGCGTGCGGCGGCCCATTTCTAGCATTCTTGCGGGACAACCAAATAGTCGGTACCTGGCGTGACGAGCTCCAAATTAACCACTTGCACGCGTGTGCATAGTTCCCGAAATCACTACACTAAGGGTGTATTTTCATCCCAAAGGGGAATGGGGATGAGATGGGATTTGGTGAAATTTTTGCTTTCACCCAATCCCCAAAAATCTCCACAAATACTCTTCGCCCATAATACACTGACATGGCCTAGAGTTTTCAATTTAGGCAAAAATGAGGTGGTTGGTGGGGGATATCTAGCGATTATCCCTTCTAAAACCGGATTAGTAAACGGACTATTGGGGATTTTTTGGGTTCCGGATAATCCCCACAATTCCCCTAATATACACTCCAAATACACTAGAAATAAACGAGGCCTAAGGAAAACTTCTGGGAAGGTCAAGGAGCACACACTCTCGTGTTGACAAGTTCAATAAGGTTAGGGGGTTAGTAATATCTAATTTTCGCATTGTAACTTGAATAGTTAGTGTGCACACAATGCACGATTTTATTTCTAGCCTCATGGTTAGTGTGATTTAAACTTAACCGTTGACGGGTATTATTTTGCACCAAGACCTGGATTAAGTCATTTGTTTTCACACATGGACTGAAGCTTATGAAAAAACAATCATTTACTTTACCCTTGCATCACAAAAAAAATCGACTTCATGTTAGTTATATCTAATTTTACCATTGTAACTATATATGCGTCGTCATATAAATTTTCGATTTGATTTTGAAGCCGTGACTAGAAATCTCACCGACACACCCTTGCCCCCGTCGACGGGTGGAGGTGTCGTCATAGCCATCAGCATTGCGATATTGGTATTCTATATTATGCGTTGCCGCTTGCTAGAGAACAGACAGGCAGAGAAAACACCGTCGGGGGCTGATAAAGCAACGATCGCTGCATTGAAGACAATCGCACATTGGCGGAGCTATGCACAAGTGAGGGGGGCCACCGCCCCCAACAAAAATTATTGTAGCCTACCTATGCTACATAACTAGGTTCAGGTAGATGTCAAATGGGTATTTGTCCACTGAGCCAGCCATATCTGCCTCGAAAAATTCACAGAGGGGGAGCCACTGAAGCAGCTGCCCTGTAAGCATTTCTTCCACCTCGAGTGGGCTGTGTAGTTGTGAATTACTTTTGTTTTGAAATTGAGTTATGAATTACTTAACTATGTCTGTGTGTAAATTGCTTTGATTGTGCGCGGTTCTATAGCCGAATGTGCAGAGGCTTGCCCCAAGATTTAGCTTGTCTAGATTTAGGGTTTAGTTTTAATTTCGTTTAAGTATAAATGTTGTTTGTTAAATTTTGTATCAGTTCAACTTTCGCTTGTTAAATTTCGTTTAATTTTGTCTACAATGTGTTCGCCGGATTTTTTTTTGCATAGACTATTTGGTTGCATATTGTAAAAAATGATAAAAAATATCGGTGTGGCAGCACCCCAGGATTGGACGGAAGTGTCCGGCACGACACTCTCCAAAGCGGACAAAATTTGGGATGTGCCGGACATTTGGGGGGAGTGCTGGTGGAGATGCTCTAATAGTCCATTTTTACGACGTAACCATATGAATAATTCATTTATTCCACAAAGTTCTCCTTGATCCTCGCAATTAATGTCGTTATACAAAAATTCATTGTGTTTATAAGAGCAAGGTTAATAATATAGCTAGATGTTGGCTATAAGATAGTGCCATGTAATAGCGAGCTAATCTAATAGCTAACATATATAATAGTTAGCTATATTACTATATACCTGTACTACTTTATTAATATTTGACCCATCTTACGCTCTCACATGATGTTTTAAAGCACATACGATCTCTTATTCTAATGCCCGGCTCTCTCTCTCTCGTATCCACTCTCTTGCAACTCATCAATAATATAATATTTAAAATCTGACATCCCACTGAGTGGACTCTATTATAATTGCTCTAAGGTGGATGCGATGACTATTATTACATTGCAACATTTATTTCAGTATAAAACCTGAAGAATGTCCTAAAAGAACCCTAAGTATTTGAAAGTCTCAACAAGCTTTTTTGGATTTGTATTGACATATAAAGTTTCAAAGATTCCCAAAAAACATCCTAGATTTTGACAATGACGTATTTTACATTCCTGTAAAATTTCAATCTGAAATAGTTTGTATTCTCGTCTACACAAAAATGAAAATTTCTGAAAATTATGATTTTTTCAAAATCTGCATTGTTCAAGAACTCAGATCCAAAAATTCATCATTTTCGTAAAGCCCAAAATCCGGAATATTTCGCACTGACTTTTGGCAAACTAATAGAAATAATCATTATCTACATTGAAGATTTTGTTTCAAACAAAATTAGAATATTGTTTTTGAATTTATATAATGGGACCTATCTTTATCTAAAAATAAAATGGGACCTATGGAGTCCGCCCTACAAAACTCTACACTCCTAAAGATTGACCTATCCAGATGTCAAGTCATTTGGTGATAAGGAATTGCAAAGAGGTGACCGTTTCCTAGAATTTTTCTGGAGTGTGCCGCAATATCCGCCAATCGTGCTCTAAGATCCCTGATAATTATATGCAAAGATTCATCACATGTAAACTCCACTTTTAATTGACTTGCATAGACAAAAACAGAGTAATGGTAGGTTATTTTTTCGAAATGGAGGTTGAGACCCCGACCTCTGCATTAAAATGATGCACACAGCCTTAGAGTAATAATAATTGCGGACATAGTGACAAAGCTCACCAAAAATGATTTTGTGAAGTAACTAATTTTTTTGTATCTTAATTCATTATCGTCTTCAATGTTGGCTTCGTATCGATGAGATCTTAGAAACCAGATCCCACTCCGATATGTTTTGAAAAACTTATTCGAGCTTCATTATTATAATGGAGTAATTGCCAATCTAGTCTATGTCAATTCACCACGAGGTAACATTGGTACAAATTCATTGATTGCTACTTAAATTACTCGGTGGAAATTGTAAAAGTGAAAAAAAATCCATTGATGCATAATAACATGAGGTTTAGTTTTGAATCCCTCGTTGAAATAAAACTGATAGTGAAGACAGATCATAAAGTGGATCCACGGTTAAAATTTTAAAGCTCGGTTAACAAACAAGTTTTGTTGATGTCAATAATGTTACCACTAGTGTATGCATGCATTAAAGATGTCAATCTGGATTGCAAAATTGCACATATTCCGTACTGTCCTTTGTGATATTAATTTTATTTCGTTTCAATGAATATTTTTATATTTGGTTTACAAAGAATCTTTGATGATGTCATTAAGGTTGTCGCTAGTGCAATGCAATAGAGACATTGCTCTCTATTGCAACCGTGTGGTCCGCGCTTTAATACTATCCTTAGTGATAATCGATTTTTTCTTTTGCATGAATATTATAGGATCCTAATACTGGAAATTGGTTATTATACCGGGACGACCTTGTCAAACCTTCATTCCTAGGGCATTTCCAAAAAGAGCTTTGCCCGGATTTGAATGGTGGTGCACGACAAGCATCATTCATTGGATTTGCGGGTACCGAAAGAATGGAGAAGGACCAGCAATGGGCAGTGGGCACTTTCCCGGAGAAGGTTAAAGAAAAGAAGCATACTTTAAGAACATGAAGTTGTTTGACTCGAATGACAGTGCTCATGATCCTATTCCAAGTATCATGCTCCCTTGGATGAGGAGGCGGGAATGCTACAGGACTAGCGACATTCCTCTTGGAGGAGAGAGGGGGGGGGGGGGGGGGGGGGGGTTGGAAGGGAAGGTTGTAGTGGCCGATAATTGAGAAATGCTTTCGAGTGCTGCAAATTGAATAAACAAAATGAATATTCTTCTTTGCTGTCACATTTCTCCCTTAATTTTAATGAGGTTGTTTTAGCATTGTTTGCTGTGCACTATCTATCATGCTAGATTTGTAATGCTAAATCCATCATATTCTCAATGTTGTGTTCTGCCCATTTCACATCTCCTGTCACGGAATTCCCCCGTCGTTTTTGTCGCTGAAGATGAGTGGTCTATGGACTGGCTTATTTGCTGGGAAGGGTGATCCCTAGATGGATTTAAACCATAACAACGAAATCCTGAGATGACATTTTTATAAGGCTGCAGACCGAGGCATAGCCCAGTGGTGGAAGGGGCTGATGCCTTCCCACCCACCCAGGTTCGAATGCTCTCACTCTCAATTTGGGATTGTTGTACCTTTCTTTTTAATGACAATGCCATGAGATCCTCCTCATCGGTCTTTTTTAGGGTAAATTTGGTACCTTGAGTCCTAGACAAGGCACGAATATTGCACATGACCACAAAAAAATGTACAATATTTCATAGCATATATATTGACAAATCATGTAGCTTATGCCCCGCCTACGAACTAATTACATTTGTGTCAAGAATAAAGATGTCATCTGTCAATGCGAATTTGACAAGATTTCATACTCACACTCACCGCCCAGCACTAACACAAGTACACAACACAGTGTTCTTACATTTTCTGAAGTGGCCTCCTCTACGTACAAAACCATCGTGCTCTCTCGGGTATTTGCATCATGGGCTGCCGGAGCCATGCTGGGCGACGTGGACGGACGGCTGGGTGCTCCTGAACCTGATCCCCTTCACCATGGGCTTCACCTTCTCAGTGATCTTCATGATGGCCAAGAAGAGCACCCTGTACAGTATAACCATCCCGAACAGGATGGCAAGGTCGACCCACTTGCTGTACCCCATCTCCACCTGCCAGTAGTCCCTGAGAATCTCGTCGCCGGTGATGGTCGAGGCGGCGCCGGCCTGGTTGTTCGGGAAGGTGAGGCCCAAGAACTCGTTCTTGTAGAACCCCTGGTTGGCGTACTTGTGGAACGCGACGTAGTACATGGGGTACCTCCACACGGGGTTGGGCAGGTCGTGGGGCAGGCGGAAGAAGCCGCCGTTGAGCATCATGACGCCCTGGATGCCGGCGCCGGTGATGATGCCCATGAGGAAGTCCGGCACAACGCTGGCCACGATCATCATCAAGCCCTCCACCAGCATCATGGTCGTGAAGAGCACCAGCGCGAAGTAGGCGAAGTGGTCGAAGCTCCTCTGCAGGCCGACTAGGTAGTAGGCAAGCGCGCCTGGCACCACGGAGATGAGCAACAGGTACGGCGTCGCCGACACCGTGTTGGCGATCACGAAGGACGACACGCCGTAGTGCCCGTTCAGCCTCTCCCGCCCGAATATCTGCATTGCGGATGCACACAAACATCAGAACAATCTACTAGATTGTGCAGTGAGATGAGATAGACAGGCCGCTTGCTAAATTCGTATACTCGAGTTCGGAATCACCTTCATGTCCTCGACGAAAGACGGGAAGCCTCCGATGGCCATGAAGGTGAGGAAGGCAGCGACGAACATGAGCATGGAGCCACGAGCCTGCAGAGTTCATACGATCATCAGCACACGCGCATACAGGTTCAGCAAGTACAGTGAAGGTGCAATGAGAGATAGTCACCTGGATGGATCCGTAGCTGTTGCCGATGTCGTAGAAAATGGTGCCGCAACAGAGGCAGAGCGCTAAGTAGATGCCGAAGCGGAGCCAGTAGTAGCCGAGGTCCCTGTACATGTTGACGAAGGACCTCCTGGTCAGCACCACGGACTGCGTTAGGAAGCTCGGCTGCTGCCCTTCCATCTTCACCACCTCTCCTCCCTGAAATCAAACAAATCATATGTGCACACACGCCATAGTTAAAATCGGCAGAATTCAGTGCTCCAATCAAAAGTTTCAGAATGTGATGGGCAGCAGGCTACTTACGGTGCTGCTGCGTATGTCGGCGATCTGCCGCGTCACCTTCTCCATGTGCACGGAGGACTTGTATGCAGTCGCCAGGGCGTCGATGGCCTGCGCTGTGGTCGTCTTCTTTCCACCAAGACCTTCTTCAATGTCCTGAGAAATCAATGGAGTTCATGGTCAGGATTTTTTGTTCCCCAACAACATTTCAGATAGACAGTTAAGAAGGTGAATAGTGGTGGTGTGCTCACATTATCGAAGTCCTTGTTGATGGTCCTCAGGAAGTGGTCGGAAGGGTTCATCAGTGATGGGCAAGGGAACCCGCTCAGAGCAAAGAACTGCAAAATAAAAAGATAACAAAATTCAGTACTGAGATTTAAATTTTCTGATGTACTCCAAGTCCAACTACATATGCAGAAAACACGCATATGTGTTTGTGTCTTTCTGTCATGCCCCCACTTCAAAGTCACAAACGAGGCGGTCAATTCAAAGAAGCTCTAATTTGTGTTGTATTAGGACTTGCTTTGCACAGTGGTTTACCTAATACGAGTACTATACGATCTCTGCACACAATCGTCTCTAAACTGAGCTTTCAGCCTCAGCTGTCAGCACTTGGGAAACTGTTAAACGAGCGCATCTTCTCCACTGTATCACGAATGCGATTGATTCCGCATAGGCCTTCTGCCGGCACCGGCAGAGCCAAGACGAACAGGCATCAAGTCAAACGCAATAACGCGGCTCAGATCCACGTACATGGCTAGCGTGATTTGCTGCACAAAACGAATGTCCCCCGTGCGTGATGGTGATGCAGTTTGTATGTGATCCAGTAGTCTCTGATTGGATTGCGTGCACAGTGGTCTCCATTCGGCTGTAGCAGTGCTAGCAGTCCCTACCAGTGACTCGAGTACAGTTCTTGTTTGGGGGGCACAGTCTTCGTTTTCGGATGTAGAGTTGTGCTACAGTTGTGATCTTAATTTTCCACGGTACGTACTAAACGTGCGTTGCCCATAAGCTTGGAGTAGTCTCCGGACTTTCAGCTTTTCTACTCATTTTCAGGCAAATGGTAAGCGCCGTGCGGCAGGTTTTAAAAACGTGTCAAAAACATAGCTAAGGGTCTAAAACATATACTCCCTCCGTTTTGAAATGTAACATGTCTTAGGTGTATTACATGTTGTATATATACTAAAATAAGTGAATATACACACTGAAACATGTATAAAAATATTTATATACATGTGAATGTGGATAAAGATTAAAACATCTTACTTTTAAAAACAGAGAGAATATCTCATACATGAATTCGGTTATCAAAAGTGTGAGTGCAAATTGGGCTTAACCTTTTTTTTGTGAAAAGGTATTGTTTCTCAAAGTCTAGCTCCATTCTGTCTAATTCTCCTAAGCTTATGATACACCTCATGGACAGTGACCACCGCATCTACAATAGTTTAAGTTTTTCATAGGTGGCATCTTTCTCTTACTCAGCGCCTTATCGACAACTGTCTCAAGCCTATTAAAAGAACTCTCTCAAGCCTGTTCAAAGACATGATTTGAAATGTATTCTTAATTTCTTATCACCTAGCTGGAGTACCCGGGCATACCCACAATTCCTCGCGCCCTTAGAGGGGAAGGTATAAATATGACCGAGAACCTAACTTGAAGTACAAATTGGACTTGAATAACTTGTGGCATTAAGGAGTGAACAGCTATATTGTGACCTAAAAAGGATCGTCTATGTAGTTGGCCGCGGCCCGTTTGTGCGACACACCGTCAAGTGACTCAAGTCTGAATCTTACACCTACTAGGATGGCTAACATGCACGTCCAAACTACTCCAACGCACATGTTAGCCTACAACATGTACTCCCTCCGTTCCCCTCCGTTCCTAAATATAAGATATTTTAGGTGTTACACATGTTGTCTACATGCATAATAAAGTGAGTGAATCTATACATGGAATATGTCTAGATATAATTGTGTATATGTGAATGTGGACAAAAACTAAACCATCTTATATCTAGACACTAATAAGTATAGATACATCCATATTTGGACAAAACCAAGTCAAATAATTTGGAACAGATTGAGTACGTGTTATACGTGTTAAGTCTGAATCTTGCACCTACTAGGAGTAAGTCTTAACACGTATGTATACTTGACAAGATAGATCCAACGTACTTCTACATCCCTACAAGAACTCGACAGCAACCTCCCAAGAAAAAAACAACTCGATAGCAAATTAGCAACAACCACTCGTATAATACGTACGCACTTCTACGCACGTGATACACGCGCGCACACGCACGTACTGTATATACGCATAGAACTATAGAAGTACGTACCTGGTTGGTCTCGGAGGCAGGGCCGAAGAAGACGGTCCTGCCGTAGGCGAGGAGGCAGAGGCCATGAAAGAGGCCATACACCTCGGTGCTGGGCTGGTGCACGGCGGCGACGACGGTCATCCCCTCCACGCGCGCGAGCCGCGCGATCCGGCTGACGACGTGGTAGGAGGCGGCGCTGTCGAGCCCGCTGGTGGGCTCGTCGAGGAACAACAGCGCCGGCCGGGTGAGGATCTCCATGCAGATGCTCACCCGCCGCCGCTGCCCGCCGCTGATCCCTTGTGCATCCACCCGCCGATGCGCGTGTCCGCGGCCCCCTCCAGCCCCATCTCCCGCAGCGTCTCCTCCGCGCGGTCGCGCTTCGCCGCGGTCGACATGGAGCTCGGCAGCTGCAGCTGCGCAGAGTACCGCACCGCCTCCCGCACCGTCAGCGTCGTCATCAGCACGTCGTCCTGCGTCACGTACGCCTGCACGCAAAGGATGGACGCGTTAGTTCAATATATTAATTCATTCATCCCTATCAAAATTTAACAAATCATTCACGATCGACCTGGCATATTAATCGAATGAAAATGAGATTCTCTGAACTCTCGGGTCACATGCATCATGCATGCATGCTTGTTGCATGGACTAGCTAGCTAGGCTTACCGATGTCCCGTAGGATAGCTTCTGCCTCCGGCCATTTATCAGGATGTCTCCCTTCTGGCTAATATTGGAGCCTAGCCTTCCTGTATACCACAGAAATTCTCGTACAAATTAGTTAAATCTTCGTCTCCTCATCACCCAAGAAAAACATAAGAACTACGCTGACCGGAAGGCCAGCTCGGAAACGAGTATAATATCGTAAGATTCACGTGCATGCATACCTGCTAACGCGTCCAGAAGGGTGGATTTGCCGCAGCCGGAGGGGCCCATGATGGCGAGCACCTCGCCGGGGCGCGCGTACCCGTTGACGCCGCAGAGGATGGGCAGGCGGCCGGACTTGCCGCCCTCCGCCGACACCCACAGGTCCTCCCACGAAAGCACCACACCCTGGTCCACCTGGCGCAGCGACGTCTCGCGGACCATGCCGCCCGAGGCGGCGCCGTTCTCCACGCTGATCTCCAGCGAGGAACTCTGCCGGTGCACCGGCCTCGCCACGAACGGCGGCGGCGGGAACGAGCTCCCGCTGCCGAAGGGGAATAAGGCGCCGTCGGTGCTGCGCAGGGAGCCGCCGAGGTCGGAGGCCGTCTCGGACGTCCCGTCGTCCTCGTCCGTCCGGTTCTGCCGCCGCGGCGGGCTAGGCTTCCACCTCGGCACCGCGGGGAGCAGCTGCTGGTCCGCCATGAGCGAATGCTTAGCCGACTCGACCGTGGGAAGCGTACGTACGAACGTAGGAGCTAGCGATCGATGGGACGATGGTGTATAAATGGGTTCTTTGGCTCGTGATGGATCAACGTGCGTTGTGGATGATGAGTGTGAAGAAAGGGGCGAGCTGGGGTGCTTAAATTTATAGAGGGAAGATGAGCTGGTTGAGTGCATGATTTACTTAATCCTGATTCATATCACAAGTGGGTTTTAGTTTAGTTTCCTTGAACGCCTTTTAATTTGAACACAGGAGCGGGTCAAGAGGGGAGGGGAAGGGGGTTCTTTCCTTCCATCTGCGTTGTCCTGTACGTGTGGCTTTGAACTTCCTGTTACGCACCCTCTGCCGCTGGCCCGTCCCGAGGCTGCGTAGCGTAGAGGAAGTAGTCGAAGGACGCAAGGTATGGCACAAGTAGTCTTTATTATCAATTGTGTGTCTCTCTCCATACAATACATGGGGTATATATAAGAGGGAGAGGGGCTAGGGTTGAGGACCAATCTAGGGGAAAACCCCCCACCCAAGAAAGGGTGGGCCCGTACGAGTCACGTACGGGTCGGTTTCCCAACACTCCCCCTTGGTCCGACAACTCGTATTATCTATGTCTCAAAAACTCCGAAAACCCAACGGGAAAAATATGGAGAAAGAGTGCATAGTATATGTATCCTCATGTTGCACGAATTGCCTCATTAAAAACCTTATGTGAGAAACTTCATAAAACTCACTAAAGGGAAAAAGAGTACAACTCACTTAACTTTCAAGTCAAGTACTCAATCATCGGGATCGAGATTTCAGCGATGAGTTTGTGAAGATTCTCCCCCTGAACCTTGCATCTCCCTAAGTCTCATCATACCCATTTCACGAACACATCTCTCAAAGGAAGATGCTGGTAATGATTTAGTGAACAAATCAGCAAGATTTTCACACGACTTAGTATGCAAGATTCTCACTTCGTTCGACTTTTGCAATTCATGTGCATAGAAGAATTTGGGGTCGATATGTTTTGTGAGATTGCTCTTCACATAACCCGTCTGGACTTGTGCAACACAAGCGGCATTATCCTCATAGATAATAGTTGGGGTTTGGATGGTGTTCAGCCCACATGTCAGCTGGATGTGGCCGATCATCCGTCGAAGCCATACACACTCTCGTGATGCTTCATACAGTGCTATGATTTCCGAGTGGTTCGTCGAGTTGTTACCAAAGTTTGCTTAGACGATTTCCAGGAAACTGCGGTTCCACCACAAAGGAAAACATATCCAGTCTGAGACTTGCCAGTGTGCGGGTCTGACAAGTACCCAGCATCAGCATATCCAACAAGTGAAAGGTCTTGATTCCTCCGGTAAAACAAGCCAAGATCTTTGGTCCCTTGGAGGTATCGGAAGACGTCCTTGATGCCTTTCCAATGCCTATTGGTAGGCTCAGAGCTGTACCTAGCAAGCAAATTGACGGCGAACGCGATGTCCGGCCGTGTACAATTCGCGAGGTACATGAGTGCGCCAATTGCACTTAGGTAGGGGAATTCTGGTCCCAGAACTTCTTCCCCCTCTTCCTTAGGCCTGAACGGGTCCTTGTCCCGCTGCAAAGATCTCCCAATCATGGGGGTCTTGGAAGGATATGCCTTATCAAATCCAAATCTTTCTAACACCTTCTGGGTGTAGGTAGACTGGTGCATTAAGATCCCAGCAGGGGAATGCTCAAGTTGCAGACCTAGACAGAACTTGGTTTTGCCTAAGTCCTTCATCTCGAATTCCGACATCAGGTAGGAACTCGCTTCCTCAATATCCTCAGGTGTACCGATTATGTTCAAATCATCCACATACACCGAGATAATACAGAAACCATCTTGTGATCTCCGTATAAAAACACATGGGCAAGCTTCATTGCTCGTGTAGCCCTTCTGATGAAGGAAATCGCTTAAACGATTATACCACATCCTACCCGACTGTTTGAGTCCATACAGTGACTTCTTAAGCTGAACACTGTATAAACTTCTATTTGCTCTACCTTGGTTCGGAACAGGTATACCTTCGGGTACCTTCATGTATATGTCTGAATCCAAGTTACCATAAAGGTAAGCGGTGACAACATCCATAAGTTTCATGTTCAAGTCCAAGTTTACTGCCATTGAGATCAAGTATCTAAAGGTAATTCCATCCATGACAGGTGAGTAAGTTTCCTCAAAATCGACACCTGGTCGCTGAGAGAAACCTTGAGCAACGAGCCTTGCTTTGTACCGTACTACCTCGTTATTTTCGTTTCTCTTTCGAACAAAAACCCACTTGTGGCCAACAGGGCGTATGTGGGAAGGAGTTAGACAAACAGGTCCGAACACCTCTCTTTTGTTAAGAGATACTAACTCGGCAGTTATCGCCTTCTGCCAATCTTTCCAATCCGACCTCTTCTTACAATCAGCAAGCGTGTTAGGCTCGGGGTCAGGATCTATGATTGAGGCAATTTTAATGGCAAAATATATGTCGACATTTGCCATGGCTCGATTAATTGACTCACCAGAATTAACATAGTTAATGGCCATTTCGTCATGGGGTGCATCAGGCACATTTCCTTCCTCCACCGGATTTCCCAATCCAGGAGCAAGGTCCTTTAGCTTTCCCGCTCCAATGTGTGCGCGCACATCTTCGCTGGGTATTTCCGATATAGGAAAATTCAAGTCCGGAATTTCGTGCACTGAAACTTCCGTGCTTGTGCCAGGTCTCGACTGGCTCCCCTCTTGAGGGGAAGGCTGTGATAAATCTCTCTTGTCCTTTTTCTTCGGGCGTCCCCGAGTACTTGGGATTTGAGAAACCGGATTCCGCGTCCTTTTAGGCCTAAGGGCGGGAGCGGGTATACCCTTATCTTTCTTTGGTATTTCAACCCTTTCCGGTGCATTGCGTGCAGGCACATGCGACTTTGTCACAGTCTTTAGATCACTGAAATGATCAGGCAGTTGATTCGCTAGGGAATGCAAATCTATTATCTTTTGGACTTCTCTATTTGACTCAGCAGTGCGCGGGTCATGAGCGTGGATCCCCGTGGCTTGCCACGTGATTTCTCGACTTTCATCATCAAGGGATTGATTATCTCCCCCTAAAGTCGGGAAAAGATCCTCGTCAAAAATGCAATCAGCGAAACGGGCCGTATGACAGTCACCTGTCGCGGGGTCCAGAAACCTGATTATGGACACAGTCTCATAACCAACGTATATCCCCGACTTACGGAGCGGTCCCATCGCTGATCGCTGAGGGGGTGGTATTGGTACATATACCTGGCAACCGAACCTACGAAGGTGGGAAATTTTCGGTGCCGACCCTTGCGCAAGCTGCATAGGAGAGTGGATGTTGTAGGCCGATGGTCGAAAGTTGATGAGGTTGGCCGCGTGTAACACTGCGTGACCCCAACATGTAGTTGGTAAGTTACAACCCTGAAGGAGCGGTCTGGCAATGAATTTAATTCTTTTAATCAATGCCTCCGCAAGTCCATTTTGTGTGTGGACGTGCGGTACAGAGTGCTCAAGTTTGATTCCCGTTGCCATGCAATAATCATCGAACGCCTTGGAAGTAAATTCACCGGCATTGTCCATTCGAATAGACTTGATACGATAATCAGGGAATTTATTCCTCATTTGTATGATCTGTGAGATCAACTTTGCAAAAGCATGGTTCCTCGTAGACAGCAGGCTAACATTGGACCATTTAGAGGAAGCATCGATGAGCACCATGAAGTACCTAAACGGCCCCGAGAGGGGCTGAATAGGACCGCATATGTCCCCTTGGATACGCTCCAAGAACGCGGGGATTTCATCCTTCACCTTTAGGGGGG
The DNA here is from genome assembly GCA_947311845.1 of Poa pratensis. NCBI lineage: Eukaryota > Viridiplantae > Streptophyta > Magnoliopsida > Poales > Poaceae > Poa > Poa pratensis. The sequence goes on from CAMZMU010000079.1 coordinate 17,330,868, forward strand.
ATGGTCTAATGATTAATTTCCCCGTAGCGCATGCGGAGCACACGAAATCATCAGGATTCGGGAAATTTTTGACATTAACAGTATGACCATTCGAGTTGTTAATTATATTCCTCATCATTCTAAGACCGGGATGGCCTAACCGATCATGCCATAGGCTGAAAAGTTCGGAGCTTCTAAAAACAGTTTTAAGGGTAGTGTACACAGGCGGTGCTACAATCTTGGTGTAGTACAACCCTGTAGCGAATGAAGGAAGCCTTTCGACAACATGTTTACCATTTTCGTCGTGCTTTGTGATGAGTAGGTATTCCTTACCATTGACATCATCATGGGTCTCAATATGGAAACCGTTGACACGAATATCTTTGAAACTTAAGAGAGTACGAGTCGATTCTGGGTACAACAATGCGTCATTGATGACCAAAGTTGTTCCCATGGGGAGTACGATAGTTGCTCGTCCGGAGCCAACTACATGCGGACCGCATCCGGCGATCGTCGTAATATTCCCCTCAATTTTAGTAATGGACTCAAAGTACTTTGTTTCTCTCAAGATGGTATTAGTGGTGCCGCTATCGGCAAGGCACGTTTCCTCCATTCGGGCGCCACACGTGTTCTAAAATATAGCGTCTAATTAATAAAAATGAAGCGAGGAAGAAGCTACATTAATACATAAACGCACAAATATTTCAGAACATAACACAATAATCTCTATTAAATGATGGAATAAATGATGAAAACAAATTCATCCAATCGCCGATGAACTAATAAATGTTGGTGAAACAAATATTATTTGCTCTCATAGAGCTTACAACCAAATTGAAATAAGTGTATCAAATTTATTGCCATAAGGGAATCATGAAATAAACGAGGGGAATTTAGGTGGACTCCGCAAAGTATCCATCCACCTCAGCCCTAATCTCGAGCTCACTCATCTTCTCTTCATTAGCGAGCATCGCCGCGGCAGAGTCGATGTCCAGCTGTGGCGGTGGAGGGGGCACGGTGTGCGCAACCTCCATGGACACGCTGGCGTTCGTGGGAACCGCCACATGTGCCTCCACAGGCGCCTCGCTCTGCGCCACCATGGGCGCGGCGGTGGGCGTGGGGATCATCATTGGCCCCGATGCGGGTGCCGGTGGTGCCTCCACCTGGACAAGGTGCGTCTCGCGCGCCTTCTTGGCCTTGTACGCGTCCACGACGTGCTTTGGGGCACGACACTGCCTTGAGAAATGGGTCTTGGAGCCGCAACGGAAGCAATCCTGGGGCCTTGCCTCCCCCTGACCCGCCTGATGTTGCTTGGCCGGGTGGGGAGGGTTAGGTCCCTTCTTGCCTTTCTTGCCACGCTTCTTGAACTTGGGCTGGCGCACCTTGTAGGCGCCGGCATAAACTTCCTGACGTGGACCCCCTCCGAGAGGCTGCGAGTTGAAGTTCTTTTTGAGAACCTCATCCTGCGCCTCAGCCACCTGGAGGGCGTCGATAAGCAGAGCATACTGCGTGAAGTTCTCCTGGCGGTAGTTCCGCGCACTCTGGAGAGCTGATGGATGGAAGGTGGAGAGAGTCTTCTCAATCTTCTGACTCTCCGTGGTTTTGGTGCCACAGAGATCAAGTTGAGTACATATCAGGTGTAAAGCTGAGTTGTATTCTCCCACCGTCTTGAAGTCCGCAAACCTCAGACGCATCCAATCCGCCTCCGCCCGCGGCTTAATGGTGTACTTCAGCCTAGCAAACCGTGCCTCGAGGGCGGTCCACAGGGCTGAAGCACTCCGTTCTGCCATGTACTCGTGTTTCAGCGTAGTACACATGTGATGGCGGAGGAAATGCAGTGCTTGGGCGTTTTCCGCCGGAGTGGTTTTGCTGGGGGCCGTCTGGGTCCCCGCATCCAATGCTCCCTTAAGCTTCCGGCCCTCAAGGACGAGTTCAACGTCCGAGGCCCATGTCAAGTAGTTCAGCCCGTTCTGAGCCAACTCCTCAAACTCCCGGTTCACGATTCCGGCCATCTGCGATTTGCCGAGTAGTTCAGCTCGGTGTGTTGCATGGCGGCTTGCCGACCTATGAACACAACGAGCGGCTCTACATTGGGCAGCCGCCGGGCGACGACGGCGCCACGTAGTGCCAGGCTCGGTGCGTTGCGTGGCGGCTTGCCGACCTATGCAACACACGACGAGCGGCTCTACATTGGGCAGCCGACGGCATCCTTTACACTGGCGCATCTAATGTCAATTTTCTTCGTCGTGTTCATCCGGAACCGTGACGGCGCGTTGCACAGCTGGTGCGCCGCGGCGGTACCGTGATCATCCGGATCACGTCCGTACCGACTCCCTACAGTGCCGTCATCAAATCCCCCTTGAATCCGAGAGTATCGACATTGGTCGGCGACGTATTCGTCAGCTCGACTCTCGGGAGGGAAATCGACATCGTAGGTAACATCTAAAGATTACGAGAGACGCAAAAACGGAAAAGAAAAGGCGATGCGAATCCATTTTTGCGATCAGATTGTGATTATACCTTCGCGATCGGTGCAGGGAGCCTGCTTGAGGAAGGCTCGATGACAGCTCGGCGGAGAGCTTCGTGCTGATAACGTGTTACGCACCCTCTGCCGGCTGGCCGGTCCCGAGGCTGCGTAGCGTAGAGGAAGTAGTCGAAGGACGCAAGGTATGGCACAAGTAGTCTTTATTATCAATTGTGTTGAGGACCAATCTAGGGGAAAACCCCCCACCCAAGAAAGGGTGGGCCCGTACAAGTCACGTACGGGTCGGTTTCCCAACACTTCCTTTTATTTAAGAGGTGTGCAACTTTTTGCAGACAAATAATATTGTTGTCAGAGGTTCAAGACTGCAAGTCTGCTACCAGTAGGCAATTATACTGAGCTCGTGTTTAGATTTTTTTTTCTGGCATTGCCTGGTGGTTATCTGTTAAGACTACACTCTAGACACGTTCAAGCCATCACACCAAACGGTTAATATATAGCTTCTTTTTTCTCATATTGATAACAAATTCATGCAGATCTTAGTGCTGACATTGTGTTGTGACGTGACCAACTTTTTTGATTGTCTCATAAGAACATACGAGAAGGATGTTCCAAAACTAGTGGCATCACGCAGGCATCGACATGACTAATAAATCAACAGTGTCCTTTTTACCTTTGTTACTTAGTTTATAAAACTATTATTTAGACGCAAGGAATAAATGGTGAACTATAATCATGTATGTTTGTATGGATACTAAACTAGAGTCATGTATGTTGGTGGAGTGGTCAGCCTTGGTGTGAACACACGAATTGCGTTTTTCGCATGATATGAATGTGATGAATCTGATGTATATTTTTTGCTATGAAATTATGGTGTTTGGAATATCTCGTGACTATGTTTGCTGAGAAAATTTCATTAAAATATACTATGAGACACAAGGCAGCCAAGCAAATGTGAGCTATGTGACCTCAATGCACACGGTTAGACAGAAGTATGTATGTGCATTGTGGCACTAGGGGACACAATCGACGTTGAAACAATGAGTCTAATGTGGCCAACGAAGAATGGTCAAACTCCGTTCTCGATGAGTGACACATCTGAAATGGTCGTGTCTCCATGGCCGATGTGCCTCCCAGATCAGTAACATGAATGTTGGGACATGCCACATCTCTATTGCCAATCAGGGTTCATGCTAATGTTCTTATGGTCGTTCCGTACTAGTGTAGATGGCGTGTGTTCTGCAACTTTGCTTTGATTAACAACTTTATATCGTTTTATTTCTACACCACATGGTGTTTTAGTTGGTGATGTTTCTCCGGGTGCTTCAGAAGGAATTGATTGGCTCTCCACGAGCTTGGTTCAGTAGGGTCTTTGCACATTGTTTTGTTGTAGCACGCTTGGATCTCAGGCCTCGAGCCTGGGCGAGCCACCGGCGGGGCCGTATAAACAGTTGACTATCGGATTAGGGAATGGCAAGGTGGTTGTTCAATGTGGCATAGCTCCTGCACAAATAAAGTGTCCACGATTTTGTTGTCTCATGTGCGAGTGTTCTGTCGAAGACTTTTCGGCGACTCAGCCACTAGGCTGTGCGGTTGGCTCACTCCTCGGGTACGATGGGCTCGTGTGATGAGGCCACCTGAGTAGAGCCTTCTGGTGTGCAAGTGGTGGTCTCTATTAGGAAGGAGGTGGGATGCCATTGGTGATGACCTTGTGTGGTAGTAGACATTGCTGGAGGCTAGTAATGTATGACAACCGTGTTTTCATGGATTTAGGCTCAGACTACGGCATGAGCAAGCGTCCTGAGGCTCCCAAGTGGTTTGCAAATCAAGGGATTTGGGCAACACAGATCTTTGTCTATTGAAAGGAGAAGCTAGTTATTGGAACATCGATCACACGGTAGGATTTGTATAGCTTTGATTGGCATGCTTTTTAGTTAGCAGATGAACTCATGGTGGGATTACTGAAAAACCGTTCCCCACCCCCGCGTTGCCCAACCCAAGGCGACACGGGGGGCGCCGCCGCCGCCGGCTCCCGAGCCCGCTCCTCCCACATCCCATCCCTCCCGCCGCCGTTGGAGGACCTGCTGGGCGAGGCCCTGGCGGCGACAACGGCGGCGGGGACCTCTTCCTCGTGCGGCGGCGGTGATTCTCTCGGTTGGCGGCGGCGTGTGGTGCGGTGACGGCTCGGTGGCGTGGTGTCGTGGAGTCCCGGCGCGAGCGCGGATCGGCGACGATGGAGGGACGCGGTCTCCCACGGCGGAGGAGCCCCTGCTGCTGCGGCCAAAACTCCAAGCCCGATCGTGGCCCATCTAGGTCCCTGCGGGCCTGAGGCGATGGGTGTGGCGATAGGCGGCGCCGGTTGCTTGGCACCGTGGCGGTGTCGGCGTCCGGTCGGGCGGCGGCGGGCTGGTTCCACACCGGCCAGTCCCGTCGGCTCGGATGATTGAATAAAGGTGGCGGTCCTGGATCCTTCTCACACCAAGACGAAGATTTACTTGATGCAGGTCTTCATTGATCTGGCCGTATTGTAGAGTTTCGGAAGGCTCCGCCGGCGAACTCCATTGGGCAAATCAAGCCTGGAGATTGACGGATCGGGTGGGATTCGGTCGCGCGCAGCCATGTTTTTTCTGACCGTTTGGTTTCAGAGTAAGCGTTGCGAAACTCTGTAGTCTGTTGCCATCATGGACTTGTCTTTTGTTCCATGATGAAGTCAGAGTGCGGAGAATGGCATGGAAGCCGAGATTTGAGGACTAGCAATGGTGGTTCCAGTCCTGGTGGGATGAGGGATTGGCTAGTGATTCGTAACTTGGAGCAGCAGCAACGACAAGAGGGGGCGACAACACAAGAGAAGTTCAGAGTCTAAACTTTCAGGGTGAAAACCCAAGGTCTGGCCTTAATTGGTTGTGCCTGGCAATTGCCTTGTTGAAGGCATTGTTTCTGCGAGTATGGAGTTTCTTCAGGGTGAAAACCTATGATCTATGATCAGGGCGACGACGACGCTTGAGCACTGTTCCCTTCTTGGAGGCATCGCTTTTGGAGCAGTTAGACTTATGGTACTATTTTGGTGGGGTTAGGTCAGCTGTCACAAGTAATCGATCACTGTAGCTGGAATTTTCTTTTTTGTAATTCTTCTTTTTATTCTGGGTTGTGTACATCCGTGGGGCCGCTAGGGCAACGCGTTGTTGCAGAGGCTGGATGTAATTAGTATCATCGCGATATTAATATATGCTCTTTATCTAAAAAAAGATGAACTCATGGTGTAGAGTCCTAAAACGTGTCTTGGATCGGGATCTTAGTGCATCGGTGATGCATGGATGACGACTAGTCTTTTCCCTAACGATTGTTTGTTTCGTGGGGTGGGTGGTGGGCATGTGACATTTGGCAGGTTAGATGTTAGTTCGTCACATGAGGGTTGTAGCAGGTTGTGGTGACATTTCGAACGATGGTGTAGGTCTTGTTCGCGGTCGTAGTAGGTCCGTCGTCTTCTCTAAAGTCGGTCCGACAAAGTTCAACCCTTACTTGTGGAATTGGATTCTCTCTTTCCAACGAGGGTTCCGACTAGATTGCTCTATACTAGGAATGAGCTTCAAAGGCATATCTTGCGACTTTGCCGGTGTTCTATGTGATAATGTGTATTGTAATTGTAATGTATATCTTTTATCAACTACATGTGTGGTGAGCAAACTTATTTTTAAACAAAAAATGTATGTTTTATCAGACGTCGAGTGTGCCCCCTTGTTGTGTTTGAAATTATTTCTACCAATAGGTGGCAACAATCAGCATGTCATGTCAGCTCAAAATCTTTTCCGAAATTCGAATTAGCTGGCGCGATTGTGTAGCAAGGCCTCCGAGTGGCCCACGCAACAACGTGCTTCAGTGATTTAAATGTGTAGTACTATCACCTAATTAAATATATTCAAGAGGTATAGTAAAACCCGTGTGCCGCACAAGAAGCCAAACGGCAAGGAAGATTCGTGGCGGTTAGCTGGCCGCGGTGGCGAGCACGCCTGCCGGCCGGCGGTGCTTCGTTTGACCTACGTTTAACGTTTTGGGTTCACCAAGAAGCTGATAACTGTTGACCATTCGTCACGTGACAACATGGCCAAATGGGTTCGCTAGCTGCCACGTCCGGCGTTTTCCACCGCCGTTTCTACTTTGCCCGCAGACAATATGCATGGTCAAAGAATCCAAGACGTAAACCACTTTTTTTCTTTCTTCTTTGACTGTGAGAATGGTGACTTGTTAAAAAAATGTAATACTACTGAATAACTAAGCACTACGCTGAGGTTTTTTTTGCTTTACACATACCGCGTGAGCACTGAGCAGACTTACACCTGAATTGTTCCGTCTTCTTTCTTGTCCTACCTCTTGTGAGTCTTCTCACTCGACCCTGGTCCTCCCGACGCCGGCTGTCCTATATAAGACATATATCGAAGGTCCTCCATCCTAATATATAAGACGCTATTTTTTGCGAAAATGACCCTGAAATTAAAAGAAACATCGAACCATACAAAACACCTCAATAAAAACGAAAATTATAACGAGATCCTTAAGATGCCCTTCGTCTTCAACCTCCAGACCGTGTCGACAGCGCGTCGCCGATGTCGCTCCTCCCTGAACCGGCCTGACGTTGTTGGTTGCGGACGGGAAGTCGCCGAACGGGTCAAGCAGACCACATCCGTCCCGGTGCCGAACAAGAAGGATGAACCGCCGATGAAGCTCCACGACGATCCGGAGATCGTCACCGCCAGAAAAAGCCCTTGAGAAACACACCACTCCCACAAACTTCTCGACGTCGCCGCCGAGATGGGACTGAAACCAGGGAGACCTTATTGAAAGAGACGCCGCCATCGCCATCAGAGCGCCGCCCCAACAAACCTTGACACGAAAACCAGAAAACGGAGCCCTCCCGTCGACGAGGGCCGAGATCCACCGCGCCTCCATGGCCCGAAGGCCATAAAGGTGGGGGAGATCAGTGGCGGCGCCAACGAGAGGCAGAGAAACCCTAATCGCCTCGCGTGCGCCTGGGAGCTCCCGCGTCCCGTCCTAATATATAAGACGTTATTGACTTTATACGATCTTTGATGTATGAATTTAACCACTAATATTTACTTCAAATATATGGATTGAAAATGTATGTCATTGATTTTATACGATCTTTGTTGCATTTGTCTTGTCAAATGTGGTTCACTGTACTAAATTGTGTAGGAAACTTATAAATGCAAATTATAGTCAAAGTTGTATGTTGTTGATAAAAAAATCAAACACGTATTATATTTTGGAATTTGCAATAATAAGATGGAAAACGGCTTATATTTTGGTACGGAAGAAAGGGTAGCTCCTTATTTAGTTTTTTATTTCGTCTATGGATATATGCGCAGCTCCTTTCCAAGACAACGAGATCAGGCCGATCAAGTTAAAGGAGGATAGCTCCATCCATCCGCACCCTTCTCCGTACGATCAATTTTACAAGCAAATGCGTGCACCTATATCCGTCTGTACAGCCGAGTGCCATGCCAATGCCATGCGCGCCATGCATCATTGCGTTACGTTCCGCCGCCCAACTTGCGGCTGCTAGCTCGCGCTAATCATGATCTCTGATGAGAAAAATGGTGATCATGCATGCATGATCAGTTTTGACAAGTTCGCGAATATATAGAGTCTTCCTGACATTTTGTGAATGTGTGTGGTGGTAACATGGACATTCGACTCGATCGTTTTAAATGGCTGGTGGCGGCTACTGAGTTCGAGTAGTTTATCCGGCGAGATCAAAGGATATCAACCGATCACGTCAAACAATAACCTGCGATTGCGCATATATCTCCATACCTAGTCTTGTGTCGAAGTTCGCTGAATTGACTTCCAAATCGATCAAGTTGGTTAATTAACTCATCTAACAGATCTCAAAATAGTTTACTGCAACTTGAGAAAGTAGGGTTAATTAATTAAGCAAACGCGCCTTCAATTTTGGTTCGTGCGACAAGAGCTATCTACCCAGGTAAAACAAGGAGTTAGGGCATCTCTAACCGATTCCCAAAACTTTAGAGGAGTAAACCGACTCCTAAAACTTAGAGGAGTAAAAGTATTCCTCTAAAGGTGGACGGCGCGGAACCGAACTCCTATATTTAGAGGAGTAAAACTTTTTTCCCCATTTCTTTCCACCACTCCACATATGCATTCAAACATTATATATAGTTCAAACAAACAATTCAAACATAGAGTTCATTCAAAAGTAGACTCTACCACCACCATCGATCAAGGTCACCAAAAAGAAGCTATCGACCATGTTTGATCCAAAATACCACCAACATATCACCTCATATGTTGTGGACCACCATCGAAGAGCTCAAAGACCATCTCCGAAGAAGTCATCACCATCACCACCACCACCTCCTCCTCCTCGGCCACCATCACCTCCTTGGCCATGAGCATCTCCACCAAAAGATCTTTGAAGGATCTTTGCTCGAGTGAGCTCCCAATACTTCTTAGCCGTGGCATCCATGTTGCTTGGGTCCATGAACATGATAGCACGCTCATCGATCTCCTTCTCTTTTGCTATCCTCTCCTCCTCAAGTGCAACCCTCCTCTCCTCGGCAAGGATCCTCCTCTCCTCGACCTCCATCTTCTTCTTCGACTTCTTCTCCTCCATTGCCTTGAGCTCGGCCCACCTTGCCGCCTTCTCATCCCTCCTCTCGGCCGCCAAGGCTTTCTTGGTCTCAACCATGGCACATAGTTCTTCTTTGTAGCCTCCAACTTGGGCACCTCTCCTTTTCCTCTCCTTTGCAAGCTTTTGCCCCTCGGGCCTCTTGTGCGGGTCTTCGTCGTCCTCATCATTGGCATCGATGGAGATGCTCACCCTAGACCTTTTTGGAGTGGTCTCCCAATTCCTCCGCACCCACTTTTCATTGCCAACAAGCTCGTTGTAGCAATGGTGCAAGGTGAAAGCTTTGCCTCCATTCTTCTTGTTGTGCATCTTGTAGATGTCTTGGATGAGTGGCCCAAACTCCGTCAAGGGCACTCCACTTGGCGGGTTGGTGTGCACTTGATCAACACAACCGGACCACCGGTTGCAACACTCAAGAATGGCACCCCACCGGTGGCCGAGAGAGCCTTGTGTGCGAGTGATCGGCACCTCCACGGTGTTGTTGTAGTATTTCTCGATACGAGCCCAAAACCTCTCCTTCGATTGGTCGGTGCCAACTGATGCATCGAGTGACACATTCATCCACGCATAGCACAATGTGACGTCCTCTTTCTCGCTATAGTTGGAGGCTCGGCTCTTCTTTGTGCTTCCTTGTGTGTCCACCACTTCTTCCTCAACCTCTTCTTCCTCCACCTCTCCTTGCTCGGTGAGTTTAACGTCTTGATCGTCGAAGTTCATGTCGTCGATCCCGGCGGCATGGCTACCCTCCAATTGGCTCATGAAGGTGGTCACCTCCTCCTCCACCACACTACATATCATCAAAACAACATCATCGTGTGTCTACAAATAGCCAACCGATGAGAGGAGAGGAGAAAAGGAAATTTTTTACCTTGCCGACGATCCATTGAACACCTCGGGCTCGTGGACGTTGACGACGACCGCCCGCGGTGGCCGGCCTCAGGGAGGGTTCGCCGTCGAGGCCTTGCGCTTCGAAGAGGCAGCTGCTGCCTTCGGAAGCGCCGCCTCGGCCTTCTTCTTCTTCGAGGCCGCCGCCTCCGCGAGCGCCACCTTGGCCGGAGTCGGCTTGCTCTGCCGCCGGCCGGCCACAGGAGCAATGGGAGGACGCGGCGCCACCTCGGGAGCCTCCACGCGCTTGCCGCCGGCCTTACCGGAGGCCTTGACCGTGCCGGCCGGCCGGACCACGTTGTTTGCCCCCAACCTCTTTCCGGCCGCGGACGCGGCGGAAATCTCCGATTGCGGCGGCGTCGGGTCGTCTCCGGAGCCAAGGATGGGCGGAGAAGGTGCGCCGGAGAGCTGCGCGTCGATCCCGGGCGGAGTCGGCGACATCGGCGCCGGCGGGGAGGCGGGCGGGAAAGAACGGCGGAGGGCGGGAAGACGAGGTGGAGCGGCGGGAGGTTTTCTCGGATTTGGTTTTGGAGGAGTATATTTAGAAGTCGGCCGCCACTTTTACTCCTCCGATGAGTAAAAATTCCCTCCTCTAACCGTTTTGGAGATCGGTTAGGTGCGGTCGCCTCCTATTTTTACTCCTCTAACAGATTTTAGGGGATCGGTTAGAGATGCCCTTAACTTGCATCCCAGGAGTATAAATATGCACAGATTTGTACCGTTGTGGGAAGTATCAGTCGTTGCCAAAGAAATATTCACGAGATTTACTAAGTACGTACGGAATCATATACTCCCTAGTTTGGTACGAAAGTAATTCCCTAGTTAGAGAGCTAACTTATGCGAAGAATTAATCAACTCAGGCATTTGACTTGTTGACACGAAAGTAATTCCCTAGTTTGGTACTACCGTATGTGTTAATTTATCATGGTTTTAGCTAGAGAGCTAACTTGTCGAATAAAAACCAAAATGTAGTACTCACTCCGTTCACTTTTGTAAGCAGGGGCGGACCTAGACAATATTCTGACTGGGGCACATCACTTGAGTGGGGGGCACTCTCTATATAAATTTACTGAATTTGAACAAATTTATTTCAATTTTTTAACAAATACTACTGGAATTGAAATTTTTGAGTGGGGGCCTAGGCCCCCACTCGGTTGTACCTAGGTCCGCCCCTGTTTGTAAGGCACACTAGGTATATATCATTTTCATTTTGACCACCACACACATACTAAAATGAGTGAATCTATGTATAAAATAAGTCTAGATTCACTCATTTTGTTATGTATGTGGGGATACCTAGTATGCCTTATAAAAGTGAATGGAGGGAGTAGATCAAGAGCAGTCAATGTTCTTTCACGCATTTGTAATTGCGGATAGAGACACTGATCAACTACGTTGCACGTACACTGCTCGCGTCACAAGCATATTGTTCACGATGCAATGGTGATTTTGGCACAGGCGGCATCCTAGTTAGCACAAGCGAAAAGCCTGAAAATCAGAAAAACTGGAAAGTTTTGGAAACTATCAAAAGACCTAGATTTTTTTCTACAAGAGAGAAATAAAAGACTCCCTCCATTATTGAATGTAAGGCGTATAGTTTTCCTGCAGGGATGTTAGGACGTGAGAATGTTGCATACGGTGGCCTCATTTTCCCTGGAAAAATTGGAGGGAGTATATGGTTAAAATAAATTCTAATTTAAGAAGCATTGGGTACAGCTATCCACAACCACCAGTCCACCACACCTACACACTCACAAAGCGCCTACTAAAACCGGAACCGTCGAATTTAAAGATCGACGATATCACCATAGGTACCAAACTTTTTTAGATAAAGGGTTTTTATTACTCAAGAGTTTTAAGCATTACACCCGGCTTCTGCATAGCTAAGATGCACACAGCCACAAGTTCACCAGTACTCAATTCGACAAGAAATAAAAGGCGAATTACATATCAAAATGAGAAATTGTAGATCCGCCTAAGATGCTGGTAGGTCTATCCGGAGTCTATGTTGTCATCCATGCCGGGAAATTAACTCCCTGGCCGCAGCCTCCAGCCTCGATGCCACCTCCAAAAATAAGTCCCGGTGCTCCACACGCTGCAGGGCCGACTATGCTCGTAGCGTAGCTGTACACCGATAGATAAACTGCATAACAGAAGCATTTATATCATTAAAAACCTTGTCATTCCTACATAGCCACATCGACCAAATAACAGCAATCGCGCCCACCCTACAGAAGAGTTTAAACCTAGGATCCACGCCATTTAACCAGTTGCCAAAAATGTTTGCAACAGTGCGCGGTGGATGTAAGGTAGAACCTATCTGGATGGCTGACCATATAGACCTGGCGAACTCGCATTGGAAGAATAAGTGTGTAATAGTCTCGTCATGGGAACAGAATACACACTTTTTACTTCCATGTCAATTGCGCTTGGCAAGGTTGTCTTTCGTAAGAATTACACCTCGGCGAAGATACCATGCAAACACTTTGGTTTTTAGCGGCATCTTCATGTGCCAAATTTTGTTATTATTCCTACTATCGACTGGAACTTCGGGTAGAATTAGTGCTCTATACATGGAATCAACCGAGAATTTACCATTCTTCGTAAGATTCCATTGAAATTTATCTGGACCATCCGACAATTGAACTGAATCCAATCGAATGAGCAAAGCATTCCAGGATGTTTGTCTTGTTCCAAGTAAACTTCTCCTGAACGAAACATCTGGTGGGTAAGTACCCAACACCTTCGCGATGGTGTCGCTTTTGTTTCGTACAATAGAATAAAGAGCCGGATATTGTTCTTTGAGGGTAGAATGGCCTAGCCATTTATCCTCCCAGAAGCGAATTTCCGATCCATCCCTAATTGAGAACGATCCATGTGTAAAAAAGAACTTCTTTGTAGCCATAAGGCCTGCCCAGAAGTGTGAATCGTCAGGTTTCCAAAGAACCTGAGAAATAGCTTGATCTTGAAAGGACAATGATGTCGCCTAGAGGGGGGTGAATAGGCGATTAAAACTTTTCCGGTTTAGGCTTGCTAATTGTGGAATAAAACTAGGTGTTTAAATTAACAAGCCAACAACCTAAATAAACTAGGTTCACCTATGTGCACCAACAACTTATGCTAAGCAAGACAAGCAACAAGATGATAGCAATATAGAATACTTCAAGCACGAAGGCTATCACAATGTAAGTTGCATAAGTAAAGAGCTCGGGTATAGAAATAACCGAGGCGCGCGGAGACGAGGATGTATTCCCGAGTTCCTCCTTGAAAGGGAGTACGTCTCGTTGGAGAGGTGTGAACCGACACAATGGTTCAACAACCACAAAGGTTTCACCCTCTTCTCCGATGAACCGCACCACAAAGGTTTGGTTCACCTTCCACTATCGGTATTCCTTCGAGGCGGAATCCGGAGCCTTTCAACAACAATCCGGGGCACAACCCACAAAGGGATTGGGGGCTCCCGAACGGCTTTCAACAACAATCCGAGGCACAACCCACAATGGGATTGGGGGCTCCCGAACGGCTTCAAGTGACCACACAAGGGTCCAACCACCACAAAGGCGTCTAGGGTCTGAAGACCCAAGAGTAACAAGTTCACAAGCTTTCAACTTCCACGAATCCTCGTGGAGAGCACATCGATGCACCAAATGCAAAAGGCAAGAGCACAAGTGCTCAAGTCCTCCACTCTCAAATTCCAACAAAGCAACAAATGCTTATGGGGGAATAAGAGAGGAAGAACAAAGAGGAGAACCACTCAAGAACTCCAAGAACTAGATCCACTATGTTCCCCTCACTTAGAGGAGATATTGATTGGTGGAAATGTAGATCTAGGTCTTCTCCTTCAATCCTCCAAAGATCAAAGAGTTTGGGTGGAGGGATTGGGAGATATCAAGGAAATGAGCTTGCAACAATGGAGGAGAGAGAAAGTAAAGGTTGCTGGGCTCAGCTAGTTGGCTGGAGGAAGGTGGAGGGGTATTTATACCCCTCCCAGAAAAGTAGCCGTTGCAGCCAGATTCATACCGGAGTTTCCGGTCCAAGTGACCGGATACTCCGGCCTGGGGCGGAAACTCCGGCCCCTTGGGGGCGGAAACTCCGGCCCCCACCAGGAGGTGAACAACAAACAGACGAGAGAAGCTCAGGCAGAAACTCCGGCCCCTGGGACCGGAAACTCCGGCCTGGGGCGGATACTCCGGCCCCTTGGGCCGGAAACTCCGGCCCCCACCAGGGGCTGAACAAGAAAAACACTCTCCGAGGAAAACCAAGGACCGGAGACTCCGGTCCAGAAGACCGGAGACTCCGGCCTGAAAACAGTGAAACTGTAAAACCTGAAATGCAATAACTTTCTCGTATGAACTCCAAAAATATTAAGGGTCACAAATATAGAGGGGATACCACACATGGGAAGGTGTGGACCCTAACTCGAAGGTGGACCGGTAATATTTCCAACACGAAAACGCAACAAGTTTTCAATAAGAAATCCGTTTTCGAAGAACTTGGGCTTGTCATGAAGATCACGAAAGAACCAAGAAAGATGATATGCCAAGTATGCAAAGGTATGAGCTCTCCACAAAAGATGCGATCAAGTTACTCACTTAAGAACCCCTCTTGATAGTACGCCGTCTATCCTAAAACCCGGTCTCCCACTAACAACATGAGACCGGTAAAATAGAAAACCTATCAAGATCATACCTTTGCCTTGCGCATTCCACTTGAGCTCGATGATGACAATCTTGACTCTCTCAAGTTGGAACACCTTTCTTGATTGTGCTTGCTAGCACATGCTTGATCAAGACTTCTCCAAATGCTCCCCCATACTCCATTATGGGAAAGCCTCGCTAAGCTCCGTCTTCATGTCTCCTTTGCACTTCATCATCAAAACCACACATGGGGGCAACCATGCACTTTCAATCTCCCCTAAGCTCCGTCTTCATGTCTCCTTTGCACTTCATCATCTACACATGACCATTCTTCATATAAACCCTTAAATAGAGCATTGGTCATCATGCCATCTTCAAGAGTCCAACACATGAACTCCAATGGACAAGATCTATAAGAATATCTCAATGTAAACATTAGTCCATAAGGAGTGTCATTAATTACCAAAACCACACATGGGGGCAACCATGCACTTTCAGATCTCCCACATACTTTCTCCTGAGGAGGGTTTGCCAAACTCTGTCTTCAGACAGAAGTTTAAATAGCCACTTACCTAGCAAGTCTATATTCTTGACCTCCAGGTCATGAACTCCGAGCCCTCCTTGGTCTTTAGGGCAGCAAACCACACTCCATTTAGTCAGTCGACATTTTTTCTTCTCACAATCCCCTTGCCAAAAGAATCTAGATCGAAAATAATCCAATCGTTTTAAGACTCCTTTAGTCAATTGGAAGAATGAAATCATGTACAGTACCATGTTCGTTAGTACCGAGGTTATGAGAACCAATCTTCCACCCAGGGATAAGAGCTTGCCTTTCCAGCTATTTAAACGTAGTTGAAGCCTTTCCTCTACCCTTTTCCATTCAGCATTTGTAAGTCTCCGATAATGAATCGAAATACCCAAATAGTTGATAGAAAATTGTCCTTGCTCACAGCCAAAAAGCTCAGCATACAAGGCGGCGTTTTCTCGAGCCTCACCAAAGCAAAACAATTCACTTTTATGGAAATTAATCTTAAGACCCGAAAGTCTCCCCACCATTGTGATCTCTTGTAAGTTCAGGCTGTCAATGACTGCGTTGAACAAAAGAGGCCAACGGTTGTCGAACCGACCCTTGCTTTTCTCAAACGGAAAGCGTAGCAGATTGAAGTCCCCACCGATGATAAGAGGGTGAGGGTTATCTTTTGCCACATTTACCATTTCACAGAGAAAAGCATTCTTAGCCACCTCCTGAGCCGGCCCATACACAGCTACAAGACTCCAAATGAAATTGTCGGTCTTATTACGGATGTGTATTTTGATATGAAAATCGCCATCCGTAACATCCAACACTTCCATGGTATCAGTCCTGACGCCTAGTAGAATGCCTCCGGAGCGGCCATGAGGGGGACGCGAGTACCAATCAAACTCTATACCGCCCGAAATTCGGTTCAATAGAGCTTGTGAAAACTCACGTCTACCTGTCTCAGAAATAGCTAAGAAATCCAAATTATGGTCCCGAATAGAACCAGCAAAGTGCAAATGTTTAGCCAAGTCACCAAGACCTCTGCTATTTGCAAACATGCCATTCATTGGGAAACCGTGGGGGATTTGGATAACTTGGCCCGTTTCCGGGACTTGTTGGTGGAAGATTTAGATTTCCAACTGGTCGCTTTTAACTCATACAATGAGCTCAACCCATCGTCATCCAAGCCCTCCCCCGACACTTCACCAATTAGATGAGAGAGAAGCTGACCATCTGATGTGGCAATCGCTTCCTCATCATCCAAATAGATGGCTGTCAACCCTGTCGAAGCTTTAGGAGTAACCGTTAGACGGTCAAATTCCATATGCCTCAAGACATTAGTTGAAACCTCTACTTTACTTTTACTACTACCAAGATTAAAACCTACACTAGAAAGTTTAGACTGAATTGAAAGCGGAGAAAATGAAAGAAAGGACTTTGATTTAATTTCCGTACCGATAGAATCCAAGTTGCGCGCCGCCTTGCGGCGCATAGCCTTCTTCAGCGAGTCCTCATCAGTCGCGGAAGCCCCGTCCGCCTCCACCCCAAACCTCTCGCTACGACGGATAGGAGTGATCCCCACGGGAAACACCGTCGTGGTAGGAGGCGGGATACGTGGAGAAATGACATGGGCTGGCAAAGGTGAGGTAGCAGCCTTCCCAGTCACTTTGGCATCAGCACGCATAGCAGAATGAGACGGGGGGGCGTCAGAGGCGACGTCGAGACCCAGCCATCCGTCCAGCAGCGTTAGCCAGGCCTCCCTGGGGAGGCAGAGGCGAAGAAGGAGCCTCCCCACGGCCCAGCTCACCACCGAGCCCAGACTGGCCAGCAGGGCCCGTGGCCGGCATGGCATCTCCAAGCGCAGACGTGGCCTGGCCCGTTAGCGCAGTGGATGACTCCAACGCCGGCAGCTCCAGCGCGTCATGGGCCGCCATTTGCCCAGCAACACCAATGTGCGCCCTCGCCGCATCAGAGCCCACAGCCGGACCGTCCAGCTCAAGATTGCCCAGCCCAGGCGAAACAGCGTCAGAAAAAGCAGCAACAGTAAGAACACCACTTCCGGCGAGAGGGACAGGAGCATCGGTTACCCTCAACAGCTCCGACGACATGCGTCGAACCCTGGAAACAATCTCAATCCCACGAGGAGTCTGCGGGTTAGGATTGTAGGGAGTGAACACCACGGTGTTTGTCGGAGAAGAACCGTGCGAGTAGACCACCTGCTTCCCATGATCAGCCCCTCTAGAAGAATGAGTAGCGTCCACATCCATACTAGAAGATTGAGTCGCCGTCATACCAGGAGCTTCCATGGAACCATCTGTGCCGTCCTCAAGACCCCCACTCTCATCATCAGCATCGTCTCCCTTACGGCGCCAGAAAAAAGGAACAAACTCAGGGTCAGGAGCAAAATTCTCCGCCTCGCGACGGAAAATGAAAGCGTACTCCTTCCGCTTGACCACACAAGCTTTGCCAACATAAGGTCCCGTCGGGTCCAATTGCTTGTCAAGAGGCTTGGAACAGGGCATCCCAACCAGAATGCGAACAATCCCTGGCTCCTGAGCGTGACAAGATCAACATCCAGGGTCGACCCAATGAGGGAACCAACGGCCCAAATACCAAGAAAGTGTCTGACTGGGTACGGCACCCCCTGAACATGTACCCAGACCTGCTCGAGCACCCTCATCGGTATAACATCATGCTTCTTCCAAATCGAAACAGTGGCTGTGGACGCAAAGGAAGGGACACCCAGCTGCATCCCATACATCCGCTGAAGATCCCCGACAGAGGGGAAACCAATAAGAAATGCATCAGAACCATGAGCAACAGCCTCCCAAGTCCACGACGAGCTAGAGGGACACATCCTGGACATCAAACTCTGCACAGCAGTCGCGGGCACTGGATCCCCAGCAATCTTCACCAGAGCAGTGGGTGAACTCGCTGGAACCAAGTGAGGCTTGTACACACTATCAGGTAACATCGAAAAAATCGTCTCCTCTGTACCATATCCTGCAGTAAAGGCTGTGGGTCTAGGCATCATTTACGGAACATTGCCTCGCACTGAAACAATATTCCAAATCATCAGAGAAGAACTTTTTTTATCAAGTTTGAATTTTTTTTGTTTCACAATACAGGACCCATGTTGAAACAATTAGGTTAATGATTTTTTTCAAATTTGTATTGAATGGGAAAACTAGTTTTATCTATGAAGAGCTGTTCAAAATGGTATATCTTGACTATTCATACACCGGTTAATGTTGAATTCTTTTTATTATTTATTTGCTAATATCTATTGCATGTGTTTGATGTAATTTGTTGTTAGTATTCTTAGATAATAAATAAGTTCATGCATGATGGGATGGGTCCAAGAAAATATTTTCATGTTCATTTTTTATTTTTGTTAGAAGGAGTGATTAAAAATTGTCATTTGGAAAATTGTCTTGACACATATTTGCATACACGCATTTATATGTAACTTCAAACTTTATGTGCGACTTAGTTGACCTAGAAATTACTATTCTCAAATGACTTAATAATGTTATAGCAGTCCAATGAAATGGGGAAATATGTATTGCATTTGGATTTTTGGCGCGGCAGGGGTACCAAGGACAGAAAAACAACCTATAATTATTGCCACAACAATCCAAGTTCAAGTATAAAACATAGCCCACGACAAATGGAAAATATTTTGTTGTTACTAATAATGGACCAAATTCAAATTCCAAATTCAATTAGCTACTATTGAGTTTGAATTTGCATTTCGAATTTTGGTTCAATTTTTTTGACACATTGTTTGTAAGGGTTGTCTAAGACCAATTGTTATAATATTCCAAAAAAAATTGGGATTGATAGTCGGGTCGGGTGCGCTAGTGGTGGTATGCTATAGCTTGTGATTGGTGTCAATCCACTGTACTTTCTTAGAAAAGCATTGTTTACATATAAGACAAATTCATACTACTCCCGAGTGTATGTATCATATCCGAGAGTATGTGAAACTATGACTATTTTGCACAAGTTGTGATGTCACTTAACATCGCAATTCGCAAATATGTTTGTAGTGCAGCCACTGGGGTGCCCATATGTCCAAATATTCTTCCCATTGGGACAAGTAGGTACATGTCCACGTAATGTACGTCGTTTTTTCAGCTCTCATATTTTCTGCAGGGAGTAGATTAACTTCGTGGCCAAAAGATTAGCATTTGACTTCCTACGAACACCCTCTCGCTCCAGTATGTTCTTCATTTACTTACATGTGAAACATGAGGGTGGACAAATCGTGTGTATCGAACGCACTCAAATGGAGACAGGAACGCGCCTTCGATCTTATCTTTGATTTGAGAATCGCTATCTAAGAAAAATACTTTCATTGAAATAGACCCTGCAGCTAGGTGAAGAATGGAGAGCTAACGAGTGAGTGAGTTCGTAGAATAGTAAGTCGAGCGATCGAGCAGATTCATTTTGAAATTGGCACCTCTCGTGTCAATTTTCTAAGGTTACGTGAGAAGCTGCAACTTGTGTAAATTTTGACCTGGCATATATGCCCAAAACTGTAGTTGGTACTTCGGACAATTCATGTGTGCATCGCTATCTAAGAAAAATACTTTCGTTGAAATAGACCCTGCAGCTAGGTGAAGAATGGAGAGCTAACGAGTGAGTGAGTTCGTAGAATAGTAAGTCGAGCGATCGAGCAGATTCATTTTGAAATTGGCACCTCTCGTGTCAATTTTCTAAGTTTACGTGAGAAGCTGCAACTTGTGTAAATTTTGACCTGGCATATATGCCCAAAACTGTAGTTGGTACTTCGGACAATTCATGTGTGCATCGCTAAGGAAAATCAAGCGAAATTCAGGTTCGGACCGTGTGCCAAAAATACAGATCAACGTCGATCGAGAGCGCTATTTTGTTCTGCTCGCATCAGTGGATGTATTCGGACAAAGTGCCACTAGAAGTTGCTAAATATTGTTAACCTGTTTGTGTTTGCTAATGTGCACAAAGTATACGTAGCCGAGACTTGACGCAGAATTCTTAGTCTGACACCGTGTTTAGTTAGCATGCATAACACGCACCTGATTGATCTATCAATGAAAAGGGGTCGAAATAAGTGGGTTCTATAATAGCAGTCCGTTTTGTCCTTGCATGCATGCATAAATGCTGATAGTGACAATGATCTCGCACCTAAATGCAGTGTGGTACAATGATTAACAAGAAAGATTGTTGAAATGTACGTATGACATATGCGCATCGATCTCTGATATTCTTCGACCGGAATATATTTGCACCCACACACTTGAAACTATTGTGTGGTACGATATTACACTTGGTTGATTAGAATTGGACCAACGCGTTCCAGTTAGTTCGTACATGATAGATCAATCACTCTTGCATAACCACATAATTAAGGGGTCTAAACTTTCAGAACCTTTCACATTTTCAGTTCTATATTCGGCAGAAATTTCCTTGTTTGCACCGGCCACGTATCTGCCATGCGTAGTAGCTAAATTCTAGTACTACGTACGGCAGAAGCCGTGGCCGGCGCAAAAATATTAGTAAGTCATTGGCGTGGTCAAGCGGACTAATAGACCTTAGACCTGCCATTTACGACAGCGTTCCCATTTCCAAGCACATTCGTCATGCATCCTGGACGATTTCTAACGCGAGCACTTCAACCGTACCTTACGTCCCGTCGTGTCCATGATGCGACAGCTAAAATAAGGTTATGTTCCGACTTTTTTCAGAGCAGATGGTGTCACAAGCACTTAAAAAATAATAATACCTAAGCAACAACGGATCCAACACAAGAGTCGTCGTACCAGCTATATTTTTCCAGTTGATCGTCTTGTGCTACCATGGACTTGTGTACCGTTTCTCCATGGAAGTGGAACTTGGCATTACAGAGTTGGTCTAGTACGGAGAGCACACTTTTGTCATCGATGATAACCTTAACAATTGACCAACTCCACATCATGTTCTGCTGTGTGCCGTATCAATCCAACCGGATATTCAGATCACTGCAAGTAATTAACCTCCTCGTTATGTGAGCACAAACCGGCTCATTCAGGACTTTCAGCAACCTAGGCAAAAGAAAAGATTGAAGAAACGAGTAGAAGAAACTTTTTGTTGCGCATAAACAAAGTAAGAGAAACTTCCCGCAAAAGAAAAAGTAAGTGAAACTACATATTCTATAAACACCTGAATTCGATCAAGTCTACGAAAGCTTAAACACATGTTACTGGTTTTGTATGCGAGAGAGGTCATATGGAGCCCGAGCTACACATAGCTCTTTATTTTGAAGAAAAAAATGAAAATCATATTTAGGAGTTTCAAAAAAAAAAACTCTGGATCGATGTAAATAATGTTTTATTCTCCAACGTGTAAAATATTAATAGAAATATGTTATATTTTGGGCTGTGTAAAAATGACAAAATGTTAAGCCGAAAGTAGTGAACGGTGCAAAATTTGAAGTCTCCAAAATCTGTCGAATTTTGTTATTTTTGTGTATCCCAGAATTTTGAATTGAGATTTTGCACGTTAATAGAATGCACTATTTTCTACGTCGTGTTTTTTTTAGAATTGTTTGGAACTTCTAAATATGATTTTTCGAATTCTGCAATATAAAGAGATATGTGTAGCTCGGACTCCATTATTTGTGTTTTCTGGTTTGTATGCGTACTTCCTCAACGAGTTGAGTAGCTAGCTAGGCACCCTTTGTCATGGATCGAAGTTCCAGGCAACCCTCATTGAATGCTCCTTGTCACACGTACCGCTCGAACGAACAACCACGCAAATTCTACGTGTGCGCCTCTCCGGAGCACCGCGCGAGTGAGCACTAGCAGCTATTCCAAATTACTTGACTTGGGACTCTCTCCGCTTCAAAATAGTTGTTTTTCATTTATCTAAAAGTGAATGTATCTAGACATGTTACGTGGAGCCGGACGGCGGTGCGCGCGCACGTACGTGTAACCAACTTTGATAGCCGGCTCCATCTCCGGCGGCGAATTTCGCGGACCGGCGTTGTCTCTCCGCAGCGTAGCGGATAACTTTGAGGGGAGCCGGTCGCCGGGCGCACGGCAGCGTGGCGCAAGCTCGTGGAAAAGTGATCAAGACCAAGTCGGCGGCGCATGACCACACTCACCCGGCCCAAATCGTGTCGACTAATCAGTTCATCCAAAAGTATAAGCAAGAGTTCGTTATAAAAAAAAAGAAGTTTTAGTTGGCTTGTCGTAGAGGGGACTCCTGTAGACCTACTGAAAATACCACTGTTCTGCCAAGACTTCAGAGGAACCGGCTCCTCTAACATGGAGTAGCAAAGTCAGGTAAGCTACACCCCCCTAACTTTCCTTCTTCAAAAATATTTTTTAAAGTCAAATATAGTTCAGATTAATGTGTATATTATAAATCTAACCTATATATTCACTCTCATTTCTTGCAACCAGTAATATGGTGCTAATTTTTTTAGTTTTGCTTATGCATGCTACAGTAATTATCCACAGTAATTAGTGCAGTAAAATAATAAACACCATTATGCTACACCCCCCTGACTTTTGTTCTTGGTTTTCTCTGACTTTGTTACTCAATGTTAGAGGATCTCGTTCCGACTTCAGAGCCTTGGGGTCTGTTAGGGCCACCCATAGTGTGTATAATCCTTCTATCAGTAAATTCCTTGGACCGTTCAAGTGTTTGCACAAGAACTGACAGTTCTTCCATTTGTCCACTCACTTCTTCTTACCAACATCTGTCAATGTTTGACATGCAAAAGGTTTCTAGTCACGAGTTTATCTTATTGACAGCGGAGAGAATACAACAGACCAATGAGGCACTGAGATTGGAAATGCTGGATACAGCACAGTATTGGTTACCACAAGCACATAACTGCACATAAGATGAAAAATGTCTCAAATAATTCTCTCAATAACTATCAGCTTTGATATTCAGAGTTTCGTGCAACACTGTTCTTCCCTGCATGCAATTTGCATCACATCCTCTCAAGTCTCAAGGGCAAAACATACTGATATCCTTTCACACAAAAAAAAAAACATACGTTACAGGCAGCAACAAGTAGCAGTCTAGCACCATGTACGCAGTGTGGTTTTCATGGCATGGCAACAGGATAGATTTGCTACGGGGAGGGTGTAAAAGCCAGAACGAAGGAATGGCAACCCCACTCACTGGAATATCAGTACTCAGTAGCCAAATAGCAGGCATCATCCAGAAATGACTTGCCACCTTGTGTGCTGTGCTGTCAACCGAGCTACTCGGCCTCCTTAACATCTGAAATCTCCATGTCTGACGCTTTGTTTTCAGGCACACTCTCTGGATCTACTGTCTCATCGCCACCATCGGGCTGCTCGTCTGATCCATCAATCTTCAGGTTTGGTTTCCCATCATTAACTTTTGGGATTTTCAGCCCGAAACGGAATGATATCCTTTCAAGTAGCTCCTTCCCATCCAAGGGAGTAAGCATGATACAAAGATTGGTCTTTCCTTCCAGCAAACAATGGCGATTGCATTGGGATCCATGGTTATGGACTCTATATCCTGATGCCCTGAAATATTAATGAAGATGTTCAGTTGTCATCAAATCTTGGTACTCCTCTGTTAAGGGTAAAAAGGAAAAGCAGTGTGATGTACCTTCACGTAGTATTACGACACAACAACCTCGATGTAAGGCTGAAGCTTCCTCGCCGAATTTTGCATCCACAAAATCAGGAAATTTAATGATTCTGTACTGTAAGAGGTGCTGAAAGTCTATTGCTGATGCATATAGAATCTGTTTGGTGATGTAAGGAAGCAGCAGAGGCAATCCCTCAGATGATAACCTAAATGTGCATGGTGAATCCTCCTTTGTCGACTGCCTTTCCTGAAACATAGGGGACAGATAGAAGAGTTAGTGTTACATTTAAGGTTTGCTTTCTGCGAAAAGCGTTGAATGAATAAACATAACAAATTAGTGGGACACTTACAAATATCTTTAGGCCAAGTGAGGTAATCTTCAGCCGCTCGCCTACTTTTACATTGAGCTTCAAAACTTCTTGAACTGATTTTGAGACATAGTATATTCTTTTAACATGACTAGTATCAGGGTTCCTAGTCACAAGATGACCTTCAAGTGTAAATGAATCCTTGATGCCATAGTAAGATACTATGCTTTTGATCGTCGCTTCGTCTTTGAAAAATATCACAGGATCAACCCCTCTCCATCTGGTTTGGTTCTGGGTCTTTCTCTTACCTCTCATTAATGCTTGATCATTTTGCACCTCATCAACAATCACCTTAGCTTCCTCAGAATTTTTATCTTTTGAAATTTCATTATCTGTGTCTCTATTTTGTTGTCCATCCAGAGCATGGCTGTCATCAACCCCTTGCTGGTGAACTGAAATTCCTTCAGATGGCACCTTATCAGATGCTGGACCATTCGTATGTTTCAAAGCTCCGTCTTCCAAGATACTGCGCTCACCTTTAATCGCTTCTACCACCTGGCTCTCTGAAATTATGTTCAATGTACAAGGTACTTGAGTACTAAGAACCAGCATCCACTATGAGATTTGATGCAATTGTGGTTTAAACATATGGAATAGATGGATGAAAAAAAATACCATTCAGCGGAGAGAGTTTCTGAAGTACTGCAATAAAAAATGCTCCACTGTTTTGGTCATGAGGAACAATTCTCATGCAACGATGTAGCGGTAAACTTGAATGCTCTGTACGGATGGAGTTTGAATATGTCGTTTCATCAGAGCGCCTTGGAACTTTACCAGACTCAGATTCATCTTGTTTTATCTCTTCGGTATTGGCATTTTCACCGTTATTGCTTTCATCGGTTGCTATCTTTGTTTCTTGTTTTCCTTCTACCATGTCCCCTGATTCATTCATTTCTGCATCGAGTACATCTATGTTGACCTTAACACTGCCACCCACTGTACAGCTGTCCGTGGTACCTTTACCTGAGGGGAACATACTTGGTGATACTACCTTCTTTCTGTAGTGAAGTACATCTTCATAAGTGCCCAACCAAGAACCTCGATCCCGAACCTGCAACAGGCGAAAGAAGTCAGGGAAGGGAGCAGAGTGCCAAGAATTATGAAATGTATAGCAGTCATGGTTTTTAAGGCTGTAAGGCACTCTACGCAACGCAGACGCTTTAGCGCAAGCATCGCTAAGGTAACGCCTTAAAAACCATGATAGAGGCCAACAGGGGTAGCAATGTAGCATAATTGTGTTAGAAAATACCAAGAACAAAAAAGTAAAATGTAAACTAATATCCAATATAACAGCAGCTGGGTAAATGAAAACATCACTTGCTACTCGATTGTCCATGCAATGCTGTGGCAAGCTTCTTTTGTAACATACACTAGAAAGGATTTATTCTTTTAGTACAATATTTACAAGAATGGGAACATCCTCTCTTTACAGAAAAAAAAATTACATCTCTTTAAAGAGCTTATATTGCGAAGAAAAAAATAACATTCCATAAAACGTTTGAACAGATTTTTTTGGGATATAGTTGTATAATGCGACATGCAACTGCAAGTCCAATCTCCGCTTTATCCAGTGCACACCAAGCTTTAATTATTTTAGCACATAAGGTGCCATAATAAATCACGAAATAGAAGATGTCCAACATTGCAGGTGATGCTATTCGGAACTAGATGGAAGAGGTTCTCTCTCCTCATCTTGCATAGTTGCATGATCTATTTGAAACCTCCACAAAGGATGGCAAATTACAAGTTTACAAGAAGCCACGACTACCTAGGAAAGCACCTGGTGGGCAAAACGAGGCACTATAAACAAGAAAATATGCATGATATATAGACATTACACTAACCTTCCAGGTGGTAAGTCCAGGACGGCGGACCAATTCAGGTAGCTCATTAGAAACATCCAGGAGTTCAACAGAATCCCCACATCTCCGCAGAATCTATATAGTTGAAAAATATGGTCAATGTTGCAAAAGGCACAGGACATACAAATCAAGAAATATACAAGAACCTAAAAGAGCAATATGCTGAAAAATGAGGTGTCGTGTTGGTCAAATCACAATGCATTTCTCTGACAATGAATTTGTCATGCACTGAACAGTGAACACCATTTACGATTTAATCAAACTAATCAAATAATAAAATAAAATAAAATACCTTACCAAATTAAATATGAAAAATTTACAGTAAATATCAAAGAGAAGTCACGCAGCTAAATACCTCACCAACAACAGCTTCATTTTCAACAGGATTCATTGAACATGTTGAGTAGACCATCCTTCCACCCACTTTAAGCAAACCGATGCCTGAAGCAGGAAAAAAACAAGCCACAAACTATTAACAGGGCAACTAGCATATTGTCTAATCATTATAGCTGGAGAGTGTGAGAACTATTAAACTGAGAGCACAATTATATATCCCATAATTGAACAAATGTACATATCTTGATAGTGTATGCATGACATGAGTTTATAAGATAACAAGCTCCTAATCCTAAACAGTGTGCTATCTTTCATTAATCATGTGATCAAATACTCAGATTCATTAACATTTTATGGCATGGCCTAGGCACAAAGACATGATCCATAATCAAATATCATGACAGTAATCAATTATGCAAGGGAGAGACAAGACCTCAAAGGTGACAACGAATGCCTAAATATATTTCAAAACCAAATCCTAACTTAGAGAACCAACTTGACAATTCAACAAAAATATAATTTGATAATCCTTACCACGCATAGCTATTTCCAATTGGAGACGATGAAGTCCATTACCCATGCCAATATTCCTGGGTAGCCAATTCAGTCGATAAGGAAAGAAGAAAATGGAAGCAGCAAACAGGCTCAACGGTACAGTATTTACCATGTTCTCCACATATCAGGAGCTTTACGGACAGTTCCATCGCCACTGCATGGCACATCACATAGTACACAATCAAAATCCATCCTCTGCAGCTTTGACTCATCTACACATGTTTCTGGACAGAACTTTGCAAGACTACACCCAGGAAAATTCTGGGCTTCATGATTTGTCACTATCAGATTGGCTGTGCACATTCTCTTTGTTTGATGAATAAGAAGGTTGCATCTTTGCACATCGAGATCATTAGCTACCACCTGAGTACAGAGTACAAAGTGCAAATAATTATAACAGATGATATAATCAATGTTTTTAGAATTAATAGAGATTATAAATAATTATAGCTGTATCTGCTATATGTAATAGATAGCAAAACCCACCATGGCATTTGGAAGCACCCCAGGCTTTGTTGACTGGTGGATCATCTCAAGTAACTGGAAAGTTTTAGAGCCTGGAGCGGCACACACTGCATAAGGTCAAAAAATTCATGAGATATATTACTGTACAGAGAAGTCTTCCTTTCAAAATAAAAGAACGATGTACTCAAATACTGCTCTCCCTTTAAGGTAGAGTTCTGCGTAAATAGGGTTTCGCGAAATAAACCGGAAAATACTTGGCTTAAATGATAGATTCAACTACCTCGTGGACAAATTGTGTAGATAAAAGTGCTGGATGTTATTTTTTCCTTTTAATTTGTTACTTCATAGAGAATTCACACCCCTAGGCACTGGAGGTGAGAGAAATTGACTATCACCGTGCTATGGGATGTGAGGTAGGTGTGAAAACAGAAACAGCTTAGCACCATCGCTAAGTTTAGCACCCGACGCTAAGCAAAACAAAATATGTTTTAAAATTGTTATTGTACTCCTTAGAACCTATAGATAGTGTTAAGGGATGAAAGTAATAAAGAGGTAAATGGACAGAGAAAACTGATTTGTCTACTTTATCGTCTAATACATACGGGCTGGGATGTGGATACTCTTATGCTGCGTTCGGATGTTCATATTCGAGCTCGATATTGGATATTCGGACCCCTTCCATCCCGAATATCTAAAACTGGTCTGTTCGGATGTACTGGGTATTGAAGTGAGGTATTCGCGCAGGATATCGAGAAAGGGATCGGTAGTGAAAAAATTCGCCCAGCGAATGTCGAGCTGTTGGGCTCGACATTGGGTCGATATTCGCGTCCGTGCCCGTGACGCCCTCGTCTCCCCCATCCTCGTCTCCCTCGTCTCCTCGCTCCCGTGCGCACCAACAGCGGCGGCGGCGCATCGGGTAAGCTTCCCTCGCCCGCCTCCTCCTACCCGGCGCCTCCCTCGCCAGGAGCGCGTTGGCAGCATGCGCCAGCGTCGCCGTGTAGGGGACCTCCACCAGCCGGCGATTCGCCCGCGCGAGCTCCATCACCTTGCGCTCCCGGAGCACGCCACAGAGGCCAGTGCGCGCCTTCTTGTTGCTGTCGCCGCCGACGCCGCCGTCGTCCTTGTCGTACCCGTGGCCGTGCAGCGCTTCCTGCTGCCGCTGCTCGTCGGCGAAAGCTCTCAGCTGCGCCATTTGCCAATCTGAAAGAAAATGTTTTTGGTTGTGCACTGCAGTGTCAGTAGTGGAGTGAGGAAGTGAGGAGGGGATGAGCTTGAGTTCCGGGTGAGTCTTTAATGGCCTTCCGGTCGAGTGCTTCGGGCGATGGTGTACGTGGCGAGCAGCGTGGCTGCATCGCCTGCCAAGCCGCCGTGTGGAAAGCAACATGGTGTAGCAACAGTGTCTGAAAATTTGTGGCAATTCTCTAGCATATAATTATATAAATATATTCAAATTATAGAAAATATGTGATTGTTTTGCACATTTTGTCATGAATATAACAGTACAATGATCAATGTCTCGAAAAACTGCTTTTATAACATCCAAACAGCATTTGACATTCAAACTCAATATCTTGTCTAGGTCTGAATATCTAACACATCCAAACAAAAAATATTGACATTCAAACTCAATATCAATATCCCATGATATTGATATTCAACCCAATATAATATCGAGGCTCCCAATGCGAACATCCGAACGGAGCATTATTGAACTTAGAAACATCTTCATTCTAGTACTTTAAAGTTTAAACCCTTTTTTAGCAAACAACCTGTTTTATTGGGTATTTAGGCTATGGACATTAGAAACCAGATTATGGGAGTAGTCAAAGTTGGATCAATGAGGGAGTTAAAGAGACAGAAAGTTTGTTATGAAAATTGCACAACATCAGCATATGTAATGATAGATAAAACATACTGTCAAGAATACGATGGTCAGGTTGCACTTTCAGGAACAAAGGTGGAACCTGCAAATACAATATACATCATTGAGATAAGATCTGCCCCCAGTACATGTACGGCATCACAAATAAACAATATAGGGCATCTTCGGAGTAAACATAAAGCACCCACCATGCTGACAGCCTCTTGCCTAGTTATATTCCCAACTTCATTCTCTTGCTTCAAGAATTCATGAAAACTGTAGTGAAAACATAGATGTCAAATTAACAATGATATGTCACTAGAATATAGCATAAGAGCTTCCAGTGTTACAACTTGTAATGGCAGCACATTACTAAGCATGCTAACAGCTACACAATTTTATTCTGCGTGTGAACAGTTGCATAATTTTATTCTCCAAGGCGAGTGACAAAGATGCCCTGCCTGGCACTACAGCTGCTCCATCGATTCAGTTAGCACCCTCAAAAGTCTAATGAGAAACTTTAACAAGAAAATATAATACTGAATGTGGTACGCAATATGACATTACAATTTTCAAAGGGGTAATTGACGAGTTTCAGTCAACTGCTAACTGTAGAACAAAGAATACAAGGAAAATAACTGAAGCAGTAAAATGATTGAGGATTGATTCATGAGGAATTTCACTGAATTCAGTTAATCAGATTAAACACTTTGGATTTCATTAAACAAAGTTTAAGGGACAAACATGTTCTCCGCAGAGCATGAAAACATAACTCTAAGTTCAAAAATACATTCTTTTTTTATCAAAACCGGTTTAAGAAAGTAGCCTATATTGCTTATTGCTGACAAGGTTCATTCAAATAAGCATCATGCAGTACAAGGTCGGTTTACCTCTCAAGTGCCTGGTTTCTCCTCAGTTGCATCCGAGAAAAGTTCAAATGCCATGCAAGGTTCCCAGGGTACCAAGGCAAAGGGCGAATAGCCTCTTTTTCATGCTCATCACTAACCTGTGCATGACAGAAGTATTACAAAATGGAAAATATCAAGGGTCTAACATAAATTTATGCAGAAGTTGTTTGGAAATAACCTCAGTCTCTAACGACTTCCTGAAGTCATTTTCTAACTGTGATTGTATGTCTTGATAAAACTGACAGCTGAAAAGCAAATAAAATTTAAGCTTAATATGATAGAAGAATCAAACCATAAAATAAGAATTAAGTTGCCAGCAATTAAATCAGACATAAACAAGAAGCAAAAAAGGTTTCTTAGTACAAACAATAAGCCCTTTTGTAAGAGCACATTTTGCTCTAGCTATTACGTTGGTTGTTCATATTCTTTCAAAGCAAACACATACGAACAGGTGACAGCTGTATAAAATAATGTGTCCGACGAACCATAGCAAGCAACAGGAAAACCAGAATAGAGCACATATCATCCTTTCCTACAGTTAATTACCGAGTCCTGATACAATTGTGTTGAGTACAGGCCATGCATACATATAAGAATGCTTAAGTTTCAGAGAAAGTAGCATTACCTCGCATTAATCCTAAAAGCAGCTGGCAACGGCTTCCGGAGCATGCTCATGAAGGCATCCCACTCTTCCTCGGGAACAATTTGCTGCCCCTGTAAGGCATACACAGACACATTTGCACATTCAATAGGATTTTAGCAGAAGCGTCATCAACAGTTTGTAAGTAATGCTACATCCAGCTGAAAAACTGCAGCAGTTACACCCACTCACTCACAAGAGAAGCAAGGGCAGCGTAACCCAGCTATGCTGCTATAAGCTGCACAGTAGTCTTTAGATGAATACCCGACACCTGACACCTCAATCAATCCATGAAGCATCGACTTACAAATAATAGCTTATACAGTTATACTAAAACATTCGCCATTACATCAACGAATTATCACATTCTAAACTGAAATATACTTGGAAAAACCTAGGCTAGCAAGCTCCATGTCATCAGCGAGCAAAAAAATGTAGAGACGGGAAGCTAAACGTGATCTGAACAAAGCGGCTGCACCTTGTAGTACTCCTCGAAATCCGGGTTCTCGGTGGCGAACGGCTGCCAGCCGCCGTTTCCCTCGCCTCCGGAGGCGGCGGGAGGGCGCTTGGGGTTGTCCTTCCAGACGTTCTCGCGCTCCTCCTTGAAGTGGCGGCGCTGCGAGCGCCCGCGCTTCCTGCCGCCTCCCATCTCTCAGTCTAGCACGACGCTCCGCAGCTTCTGCCGCTACGGAGGCTGCGCGGAGGAAGGTGGCGGTGGCAGGAGGCGCGAGCGAGGCGAGGAGTTTGAGAGAGCGGCTGCGGCGGTGGTGGGGTTTAGGGAGTGGCGGCGATGGGGGTGGGAGGAAAGGTGAGGAGGATGTCGCGAGGAGTGGGGAACGTTTGGCGGGCTTTGATTGGGCTCATTGCGAATTGGAGACGCGTGGGCTGAAATATCACACTAGAAGCCTAATGGGCCTCGTGGTTTAGCAAGGAAAAGGTACAGAATCCACCCTGAAATGTACCAATTGGGAGCAAATTCACCCTGAACTTCAAAACCAGATAAATTACACCTGAAGTGTGACAAACCGGAGAAATCACACCCTGGAGTGGTTTTGCACTGATTTGGGGTGGTTTTGAGTCAATTTTGACTTTTCTTGGGACGACGTAGCGCTGATGTGGCGCTGACATGGCGCAAAAAAAAAGGAAAAAACCCCAAGCTCGCCGGAGAGCTCGCCGGAGCACGCCCACCTGTCATCCTCTCCTCTGCGTTGACCTTCAGATCCGGCCAGCCCATCCGCCGCCGCCGGCGGGGCTGCTGCTGGTCGAGGCGGCGGTGGCGATTATAGAATTCGCGCTCAAGGGGAGGAGCGACTGAGCCGAGCGTCCCCGCGAGGCGGCGCGAATCCCCGCCACGCCGTCGCCGTGCGGACGCGACAGTAGCTCGCCATAGATAAAATTGAGGAGCCTGGCGAACAGGTAAGGCACGCGATCCACCAGATCGTACGAGGCGCTGCCACCACCCGAGGCGGCCATGCTCCGCTCGGCGGCGGTCTGGGGATGGATCTCGAGATCGTCGGCGACTCCGGCGGTTGCCAGCTGCATCTTCGATGGCGAGGACGGTGGGGCCTTGGCCTCGAAGTCGACGACGGCGTAGGCGCACGCCGTACCCTGCCCGTCCTTGGGCATGAGGTTCCGCGCGTTGCAGACCTCCACCACCACCCGCCGCCGCGCCCCCTCCTCCACCATGGCGAACGGTTGCTGCTCGCTTTACTTAGGTAGCTACGTCGGCAGGGTTCGTGTTGGTCTCTCGGATCGTGGAAGCTTCTTGGCCGCGACGGGAAAGGGAAAAGCTTGCGGCTCGAATCTCGGGGAAAATCTTTCTCCGGGTGCCGTACCTGATGGGCGGCGGCTCCGGCGAGCAATTCCGGCGGCGAGGCAGGAGCCGAGCGGCCGGCGGCGGCTGACAAATTGGGGATTTTACTCTCTTTTTTGCGCCACGTTAGCGCCACGTCATCCCAAGAAAAGTCAAAATTGACTCAAAACCACCCCAAATCAGTGCAAAACCACTCCAGGGTGTGATTTCTCCGGTTTGTCACATTTCAGGGTGTGATTTATCTGGTTTTGAACTTCAGGGTGAATTTGCTCCCAATTGGTACATTTTAGGGTGGATTCTATACTTTTTTTCCGTTTAGCAATGATGTGTCACTTGTGCAATAAATTTGAACCAAGAATCAAACTACTACGCGTACTACTTATTTCCTGATCTCAAAAAAAAAAACGTACTACTTATTTCCATCTGTTCTTTCTCGTGGGGAGATATTCAAAATTAGATCTCATATTTATATATAAGGATAATTATTTTTTGTACTACTGTAATCGCTGATGTCTCACAAGTGATATTGTTCTAGGTGTCTATTTGCATCTCCTTGCATCTTGTAGTGTAGTACCATAATTGCTAATTTTGGATGGTCTTGGTTATGCTACTCTAGTTACTTTATGGACTACCTTGTGTCTAGTATTTGTACTGCACTTGGAGGCGTCAAGGTAATTATTTGTCAAATCTCATCACGGGAAGCTTTGTTATCGGCGTTTCAGTTTAGGGAAGTTGGCAATCAGTCCAGGGTTGCTTCATATCCAACGATCAAATCCACAAAAGGGACGGTGATTGGAGATGCACATTATGTGGTGACCCAGAAGATATCAAATTCACAAAAGTGATCTTCACAAGCATCATTGGGGTGTCATGTTCTCATGTGTTCTTTCCATTTTATTCTGAATATGTAATCACGGACCGATGACCTCTTTATGATTGTGCATGTGTGCGCATGCGTGCGTATGCTTTGTGTATGTTTCACTTGGTCAATATGGTTTTATCAATTTAAAATCGGACCCGGCTCATGGTGTGGACATTTCATAGGCACTAGCGGATATCTAGGAGAACTGGAGAAGGATGTCAGGTTTGAGAGCTATGGCCTGGTATGAGCATGAGGCTGCATTGGATATGGTCATGAGCCTGCATTGGTGATGAGAGTGTTATCCTCAAGGAGTTACGACAAAGGAGTACAACTGTACAAGGAGATGAAACGTTTAGTGCTTGAGGGGCTGATTGCTATATTTATGGTGTGATTTACAATACAAGGAGATATAAAAATTGAGTAAATGATGTTAGCTATTTCTGTGAAAATTTGAGCAATAATGTGTTGTACCGTGCTCACATTTTCATGCACGATCGGCCGTGAGGGAGAGCCAATCCACCAAATCATGCTCAGTGGAGGTAGAATTGTCTTCGTGAGTATATAATTCAAAAGTCAATGACCACGAGGCATGAAGCTCATTTGAAGAGGTTCGCGGCGTGTGGCTGCGCGAGTTCTGCCGTTGTAACTGATAGGCGGGTTTTGTGACATGCTTTCGCTTCACGAGCTTATTCCACTGGTTGCACCGGATGAACCCGGAGAAAGAAAAAAATTAACAACCTGGTGTCCCTGTATAAACCATGGAGGTGACATACTTTTACTCATAAAGATACAACAATTGGTACATGAACCCATTCCCAATTTGGTTGATTGGCTGCTAACAACTCGCAAGAACAAAAACTGCCGCGGGACAAATTCAGAATGCTGCGATTGGTACGTTTGAATTTGGTCTACACAGCCTACGTACCTGTTACTTGTAGAGACTTGGCAGGGTGTCACACCGGCCGGAAGCACCACTCGCAAAGACGCAAAGTCTTCCGTATTTTCAAAACCAAAAAAGGCTGTCTCGTTGCCACGGAGAGAAGAAGCGCTGAGTCAACGCCGAGTTTCATTGGATTGGAGACCTTCAAGTTGGGATAGTCTCCTCACCGGGCTGTATTAATTTGCAAGTTAGAATAATCTTGTCCGTTCGAGAAACAACAGGCGGTTTCGAAATACCGGAACAATTCATTGAATCAACTATCATGTTTATGCGCGATTTAATTATAGAGTGGTGGGGTGGAATGATATCTACCCCGATATAACTACCTAGGGGGAATTCGTCTAAATTTCTTGATCAACGCCCCGCCGACGGAACGAAATGGGGCATCCTTCTCTTTAGAATGATGACTTTGTCACTGTAACAAATGTGTCCACTGGGCTCTACCACACATACAAGCCAACATAACCATTCGGCATGCGAATACGTCTTAATTTAAAACTTGCATCTGCCTATAGACCTAGAGAAACAATCTAAAAGTCGACTCTTTTCAAAAACAATCTAGTGTTTCTGTTACCGCCTTTGGATTTCTATTGTCTAATAGTATTGGAACCTTCTTGATGTTCACAGCCATGGTTTTTGTATACGAAAATCTTTGACACCCCATATATTCACTAGTTCTCCACATACACTGCTAGATCTGCACCTCATTATGCATAATAACAGATGCCGTGTGAAAGTGCATGTGTTGCCCCATGCGTGGTTTTGGTAATTAATGACAATCCTTATGGACTAATGTTTGCATTGAGATACACTTGTAGATCTTGTCCATAGGTAAAGATTGGAGTTCATGTGTGGGACTCTAGAAGATTTCATGATGACCAATGCTCTATTCAAGGGTTTATATGAAGAATGGTCATGTGTAGAGAAGATGAAGTGCAAGCTCAATATGATCCAACTCGAAAGATATCATTTGATTGAAGCTTGCAAAGGAGACATGAAGACGGAGCTTAGCGAGGCCCTCCCATAATGGAGTATGGGGGAGCATTTGGAGAAGTCTTCATCAAGCATGTGCTAGCAAGCACAATCAAGAAAGGTGTTCCAACTTGAGAGAGTCAAGATCGTCATCATCGAGCTCAAGTGGAATGCGCAAGGCAAAGGTATGATCTTGATAGGTTTTCTATTTTACCGGTCTCATGTTGTTAGTGGGAGACCGGGTTTTAGGATAGACGGCGTACTATCAAGAGGGGCTCTCAAGTGAGTAACTTGATCGCATCTTTGTGGAGAGCTCAAACCTTTGCATACTTGGCATTTCATCTTTCTTGGTTCTTACTTGGCTTTTCTCCTTGTTGGGTTTTGGTGCTTGTTGTGATCTTCACGACAACCCAAGTTCACCGAAAACGAATTTCGTATGGAAAACTTGTTGCGTTTTCGGTTTTGGAGGTTTGCCGGTTATTCCTTTTTAGAGAGGTTTTACCTTTCTCCATTTGGTTTTATCTTCCATTGTTGGACTATGATGTTTCTCTGCATGATCTTGTAAAGCTCTTCGTTGCGATTCCAACGAGCCCGAGAACATCGAAAACGGAGTCCGGATGATCAAGATATCTTCGTTTTCGTGTTAGTGTTTCTGCAGTTTTCTGAGGGGCGGAAGTTCCGGTTTGGCCGGAAATTCCGGCCATCCGGAAGTTCCGGCCAAAGTTCCGGCCGAGTGCAGTACCGTTTTTTAGTCGCTTTTCTGGGGGTCCGGAAGTTCTTGGACGGAAGTTCCGGCCTCAACCGGAAGTTCCGGCCCAACCGGAACTTCCGGCCTAAGTGAAAACTGTGTGGTTTTGAAGGCAACGGCTAGAATTTCTGGAGGGGTATAAATACCCCTCCACCTCCTCCAGCCAAGTAGCTCGCCCAGATTTCTCTCTCCTCCATTGTTGCAAGCTCATTTCTTTGATATCTCCCAATCCCTCCACCCAAACTCTTTGATCTTTGGAGGATTGAAGGAGAAGACCTAGATCTACATTTCCACCAATCAATATCTCCTCTAAGTGAGGGGAACCTAGTGGATCTAGTTCTTGGAGTTCTTGTGTGGTTCTCCTCTTTGTTCTTCCTCTCTTATTCCCCCATAAGCATTTGTTGCTTTGTTGGAATTTGAGAGTGAAGGATTTGAGCACTTGTGCTCTTGCCTTTTGCATTTGGTGCATCGGTGTGCTCTCCACGAGGATTCGTGGAAGTTGAAAGCGTGTGAACTTGTTACTCTTGGGTCCTTGGACCCTAGACGCCTTTGTGGTGGTTGGACCCTTGTGTGGTCACTTGAAGCCGTTCGGGAGCCCCCAATCCATTGTGGGTTGTGCCTCGATTGTTGTTGAGAGCCGTTCGGGAGCCCCCAATCCCTTTGTGGGTTGTGCCCGGATTGTTGTTGAAAGGCTCCGGATTCCGCCTCGAAGGAATACCGATAGTGGAAGGTGAACCAAACCTTTGTGGTGCGGTTCATCGGAGAAGGGTGAAACCTTTGTGGTTGAGATGACCGTTGTGTTCACACCTCTCCAACGAGACGTACTCCCTTTCAAGGAGGAACTCGGGAATACATCCTCGTCTCCGCGTGCTTCGGTTATTTCTATACCCGAGCTTTTTACTTATGCACTTTACATTGTGATAGCCTTCGTGCTTGAAGTATTCTATATTGCTATCACCTTGTTGCTTGTCTTGCTTAGCATAAGTTGTTGGTGCACATAGGTGAGCCTAGTTTATTTAGGTTGTTGGCTTGTTAATTTAAACACCTAGTTTTATTCCGCAATTAGCAAGCCTAAACCGGAAAAGTTTTAATCGCCTATTCACCCCCCCCCTCTAGGCGACATCATTGTCCTTTCAATTGGTATCAGAGCCTGGGCTCTCTTTTTGGGCTTTACCGCCTAGAGAGTAAAAGATGTCGTTTAGGGAATTAGTGCACGATCCCACTTTATATTCGATGGCACAAATTATGATGTTTGGAAAATTCGCATGCTTAATCTTTTTAGGGCCATGGGTCCAAATTATATTAAGAGGATTGTGGATGTGGGTTTTTCTCCTCCAAAGGATTCTCAAGAATTATCTTTAGAGGATGAGGAAAACTCTCATCTCGAGACTCTAGTTTCTAATGGTCTTATATGTGTTTTGAGCGATGTAGTTCTTGCGTCAATCATGCCTTTTCGGAACGCTCATGAGCTTTGGACCAAGCTTCAAGATATATATGAAGTGTCCAAAATTATTGAGGATGATTGTTCTCCTTCCACTTCCGGCCGTGATGAGTTCACAACTTCTTCCACTTCACCAACATGTGATTTGTCACAAGGTAATGATATGGTGAGTGGTGATAGAAATTGCATTGGTGATGGTGAACTTACTATTGATTATACTTCTTCTCTATCACATTGCAATGTTCTATCTTTGGACTTAAACTCTTCTAGCACTCCAAATGTCATACATGCTAGAGTTGATAGTCCTTGCATATCATGTAATAGTTGTTTAACTAAATCTCATGATGATATGCTTCATATGTCTTGTTGCCATGAAAACAATGCTTCCATATCCTCTAGTACTTGCATGACTAACAATGTAGAGGAATCCCAACATTTGTTGGAACAAGACATGGACCTAAATGGTGCTTCAAGTAATTCTTCATTCTTTAATCATGTTTGCCTTATGGCTAAGGATTCCGAGGTGTCTCCCACCTCAAATCCAAATTGTGATGATGAGGATGAGGATTCTCATGAAGAAGGTTTTGATTTTGAATCCTTAACCAAGATGGGTGAGATGGTACTTGGTGCTCTCCCCAAAGGTAGTAAAGCTATCCCTCCTCTTTGTGAAATCATTGATTATGTTACTAAGAGTAGGGAATTATTGAGGATTTGGAAAGTCAATTTGATGAGAAATGTCAAATTGAGAGGGATGACTCTATTACTATAGCTTCCTTGAAAGCTTCTCTTGAAGAAGAAGAAGAACTTAGGTCTTCTCTTGAAGAGAGACTTGAATCTCTTGATGAGTCTAATGATCTTATTATTGCTAAAATCATTAAGGAAAGAGATCATGCCCTTGCTAAATTAAAGTGCTTAAAAAGGAAAAAGTTGAATTTGGTGTTGGCAATGCTAGACTAAGTGAGGACATAGAGAGACTTGACAAAGCTCACAAGGCTTTAGAAAGTGAACACTCTCTCCTTATCAAGTCTCATGATCAACTCCAAACTCAACTATCTAAGAATGATAAGCTTGCCAAATTGTCTCCTTCTATTTCTAATATTAATGATGCTTGTGCTACTAACTCCACTTCTTGTGAAGCATCTATTTTGAAGGAAATGTTGAGCTAAGGGCTCAACTTGTTGCTATCTAGCAAGTATGGGAAATTGGAAGAAAGTCATGAAAAGCTTTCTAGCTCTAATGATGATCTTCTAGCATCCCATGCTAGGCTAAAGTTAGCTCATGAGGCTATTTCTAAAAGGTAACATCTTGTGAGCCTCATGTGGACAAAGGCACAACTTCTACTAAAATGCTTTATTGCCATGTGCTAGTCCTAGTGATTCATCCACTCACAATATTCTACATCTTGTGATGAATTACTTTCATTGCCTTGTTGCTCTAACAATGAAGCTTCTACTTCCTCTAGTGTTTTTGTTGATACTAACCATGTAGAGGAACTAAATGAGCTCAAGGCCCAAGTCACTTCTTTGAAGAAAGACTTGGAAAAGCGTCATGTTGGGAAGTCCACACTTGACAATATGTTGAGTGTTCAAAGACGCCCCAATGACAAGAGTGGACTTGGATTCAACTCCAATAACAAGAACAAGTCCAAGTCTATCAAGAAGAACAAGGGCCAAGAACAAGTTAAAGATTCGGCCAAGATTGTTTGCTTCAAGTGCAAAGTTGAAGGGCACCATGTTAGATCTTGCCCTTTGAAGAAGAAGGCTCTTAGTGAGAAGCAACAAGGGAAGAAGCCTCAAGTTCAAACTCAAGTTCCTCAAGTTGAAGAACGACCTCTTCCCAAGAAGAATCAGCTACTCCTCCTCAAGTCAAGATTCCAACAAGAAGAGAGGAGGAAGTCGATGTTGCTACCTATGCCGTGAGAAGGGTCACCTTGCTTCTTCATGCACAAATGGTACCTTATCCAACCCCATTATATTGATGATGTTTATTCTCTTCGGAAGGATAAGGTTGGCAATGTGTTTGCCAAATATGTTGGACTCAAAGTGGTGTCAAGAAAAGAACCATTTGGGTTGCCAAACCTATTGTGACTAACCTCTTAGGACCCAACTTGGTTGGGGACCAACAAGCTAAAACTTGATCAATAGGTGTTGTTGGAGGCATTGGAGACTTGGCTACATCATGAAGAATTAAGGGATCTTCATCAATTATATTCTCTCAAGCCAAGTCATTTGGATTATATTGTTCTATCTCATATCCAATGTTCCTCCTTGCGGTAACTTTTATTTAAATCATATATACATTGAAAGTTGCTTGCACCCTTGCATGTGTTTGGTTTTGTACCTTGCTAGTGTTTGTATGTGTTGTGCTCTCTACTTACTTATCTTGAGAAATCAAGTATGTGTATGTTGGTTTGCACACCATTTACTTGTTTGAGCCTTATTGCTTTTATTTGATATCTTATCTTGTTGGCTCTCTTTTGAGAGATTAATGGACCATTCCATTTTTGGAGAGTGATATGCTTCGTGCACTTCACAAACCAAAAATGTGTGTACATGAGGAATACCACTTAGTGATGATATATCAATCTTATCTATTCTCTATGTGGTATGTCATGCTCATGAGAAATTCAAATTCTATTATGTCCATTAATTTCTCGAGTTGGTTTTGTTTGCCTCTTGCTTTAAAAGAAAATGGATTATCACATTATGGGGGAGTAATAAGCTATGTGCATATTACAAGCCTAGAAAATGTGAATATGTGAGGTGTTGCCACCTAGAATTGATATTGTCTATTATCCTTTTCCTTTGTGGCATGTTTCTCAAACAAGTTCCATTTTGCATTTGCTTTTGTCTCTTCGTTGGATCTTGTTTGTGATGGAATTTCTTGTATGGCTTTCCCAAATATGTTCTCATATATCTCTTTGGGAAACCAATTGCTTCAAGCTACTCCTTGGAGTTGCTTTGCATTATTGCGTGATTTTTGAAGCTATCAAGAATTTCTATCTATCTAAGCATGGCTTTTAATTCCTATCCTTTGCCATATGCTTATGTTTTGTGAATATGATCTTGAATATATCTTTGCAATCCACCACCGAGAAATATCTCCATACATTACTTGTCTTGACAAGTGATAATCATATTTGTGGTAAATATATTGATCATATTCACTTTGGCTCTTGCTTTGAATTGCCTTATTTGATTGCCAAGGATTTGTTTTGATCTAACTCTCATTTGTCTTCCTTGTATCTTTTGGATCCTTTATTGCTCTACTTGAAATTTGTTTTGTGCTTTCTTGAGTTGGGAAAAGCAATGAACCAATTCTTGTGCATTGACATTCAAAAGTCATACTTCTTGATAATGCACTATTCTTGGGAAGCTATCCTACTTTGAGTAAAACACCGTTCTTTAAATTGGTATTGCAATTTCTTGCCTTCTTGAACATGACTAGTGTTTGAATATATATATGGAGAGTGATGATCTCATTTGTGTGCATTTTGTATTCAAATGCAAAATCTTAAATAATGCACACATCTTGGGGGAGCAATCCTATAGTTTTTGAACATTAGTTGTCTTCATTTGATATTTGATCCCGATGACGTGTCTCTTGAAGACAAACATTTTTCGTCTTGGTACTTTGTGCCATCATGAAAAGTGTAGAGGGTTTGGTTTATTCCTTGATGATATTTTCATCATTGGTATCTTGTTTTCATTGGTATCTTTTCAAAGTGGTATCTTCACTCATGTGTTGATTTGGGTATTTGATATAATTTGGACACTTTGTTTTCTTGTCACACTTGTGTGTGCTTTGTTGGTTTACTTGGTGTTTTGTCTAAATTATATCTGTTTGGTTCTTGAAAGTCATGTGCATGCATATTTATTATATGTATATCTTATGGCATGCTTACTTTCGTTGATCCAATATATAGGATAAACTCCATCAAATCCTAAATGCTAAGATGTGCATGAAATTCAATTTCATATCTATATGCACATAGTTATGTGGAGTTTGTCCTATGTATTGTAGTTGCTCTAACTACTTTGGACCCAATGAGTTTGGGCACCATTTTGTACTTGAATTTGTTTTAGGTACATTTGGAGATGCATTGGAAGCTTGTCTCATCTACAAGGAAGGTGTTGTCACCATGTGCTTATTGGAGCCAAGCTTGGATGATCATGAGCTCCTATCTTCTACATCACCAATGCTATCTCGGTAACAAGTATCTACCTCATGCATACTTTTCTAGCTCTCAACCTTGTGTAGGTTGTTTCATGGCATGAATCTCTTTGGTTGCAATTCTTTTGATTTTGCAAAACGTCTTTATTGCAAATGTGGAAGCCGGGATGATTACATATAATCATTTTCATGATTCATCGATCCCATTTATGTCAATCTAGCACTTTCTACTTAAAGTCTCATGTGCAACATTGATGTTTTCAAAATCATTTGCTTTGTGATACTTGTTATCTTACTCGGAGCATCCCGTTTATCACCTTTATCCTTTGTGGATAGTTTTTGATGCTATGATGAGTATGTGTTGGAAGTTCATCTATATCCCTTTAAGATAAAATTGAGCTTTGTGCTATGCTTTTAAGCAAAAATCTTATTGGTGTATTTATGACTTCCTCTTGGATATCATGACCCTTACCTTTGTACCTATTTTGTGTGTACATGTTTATTTGTGGACTTATATCTTCGTGATTCGTGTCTACTTAGAAACTTATACACATGAGAATAGTTACATCTTTAATTGATATTCCAATTCTTTAGTGACCACCTCTTATTGCTTTTGATTCTTTGGTGGTTTCTAAAAGGCACAAGCTTTATTTTTTGTGTTATGCTTTGTGCATCCTTCTAAGCTTGTGGAGCTATTTGATTTATCTCCGTTGGTGTGTGAGTATGTGAAAGACATGATATGCACTATGTGCAACACTTTTTGAAAGACTATGTTGATGATTTTGCTCATCCTTGTATTAGTCTCCTAAAATGTCTTTATATCTCACACCCATCCTTTTATTTGCCGCTCCTTGCTCATGTTGCAAAATGAGTGTATTTGTTGCAAGTTGTTTGCCTCACTTCTCATTTATATTCTCTTGCATGGGCTTGTGTTCGAATTTATCTAGGAGGGAGTGAGGATTCCATGTTGTGCACACTATATTGAAATAGAAATCCTATTTGTGCACGTACCTTGGGGAGTTCCCTCTTGATATTTAGAACATTTTTCGGATCCTTTTGATTGCTTGCTTCTTTCGTTGAAGTATCTTTCTATTTGATTTTCATTTGCAATCTTTGGATCCTCAATATAGTTTGATCTCCTTTCCAACTATTCGTTATTGGA
Organism: Poa pratensis; assembly: GCA_947311845.1. Lineage (NCBI taxonomy): Eukaryota > Viridiplantae > Streptophyta > Magnoliopsida > Poales > Poaceae > Poa > Poa pratensis. Next base: position 17,373,745 of record CAMZMU010000079.1, read on the forward strand.
TATGTGCATTTGATTTCACTCATATTATGAGAAATGCACACATTATGGGGGAGCTCTTATTATATTGGCCTTCTTACTTTTCACCCATTTCGGCAATCGTTGCCAATGGGGGAGAAGTTTAGAGGGTTTAAGAGTTGTTGGTTTTATGCTTTAGTTTCGTTCTCAAGCATTTGCCTTTCTTGCTCTTGCATCCTTGCTCTTTGTGTTGCTTGGTTGCTTAATTCATTATATAAACCCTCGTAAAAGGGATTGTCATCAATTACCAAAATGGGGGAGATTGAAAGTGCATGTGTTGCCCCATGCGTGGTTTTGGTAATTAATGACAATCCTTATGGACTAATGTTTGCATTGAGATACACTTGTAGATCTTGTCCATAGGTAAAGATTGGAGTTCATGTGTTGGACTCTAGAAGATTTCATGATGACCAATGCTCTATTCAAGGGTTTATATGAAGAATGGTCATGTGTAGAGAAGATGAAGTGCAAGCTCAATATGATCCAACTCGAAAGATATCATTTGATTGAAGCTTGCAAAGGAGACATGAAGACGGAGCTTAGCGAGGCCCTCCCATAATGGAGTATGGGGGAGCATTTGGAGAAGTCTTCATCAAGCATGTGCTAGCAAGCACAATCAAGAAAGGTGTTCCAACTTGAGAGAGTCAAGATCGTCATCATCGAGCTCAAGTGGAATGCGCAAGGCAAAGGTATGATCTTGATAGGTTTTCTATTTTACCGGTCTCATGTTGTTAGTGGGAGACCGGGTTTTAGGATAGACGGCGTACTATCAAGAGGGGCTCTCAAGTGAGTAACTTGATCGCATCTTTGTGGAGAGCTCAAACCTTTGCATACTTGGCATTCATCTTTCTTGGTTCTTATTTGGTTTTCTCCTTGTTGGTTTTGGTGCTTGTTGTGATCTTCACGACAACCCAAGTTCATCGAAAACGAATTTCGTATGGAAAACTTGTTGCGTTTTCGGTTTTGGAGGTTTGCCGATATTCCTTTTTAGAGAGGTTTTACCTTTCTCCATTTGGTTTTATCTTCCATTGTTGGACTATGATGTTTCTCTGCATGATCTTGTAAAGCTCTTCGTTGCGATTCCAACGAGCCCGAGAACATCGAAAACGGAGTCCGGATGATCAAGATATCGTCGTTTTCGTGTTCAGTGTTTCTGTTTTCTAGGGGCGGAAGTTCCGGTTTGGCCGGAAATTCCGGCCATCCGGAAGTTCCGGCCAAAGTTCCGGCCGAGTGCAGTACCGTTTTTTAGTCGCTTTTCTGGGGGTCCGGAAGTTCTTGGACGGAAGTTCCGGCCTCAACCGGAAGTTCCGGCCCAACCGGAACTTCCGGCCTAAGTGAAAACTGTGTGGTTTTGAAGGCAACGGCTAGAATTTCTGGAGGGGTATAAATACCCCTCCACCTTCCTCCAGCCAAGTAGCTCGCCCAGATTTCTCTCTCCTCCATTGTTGCAAGCTCATTTCTTTGATATCTCCCAATCCCTCCACCCAAACTCTTTGATCTTTGGAGGATTGAAGGAGAAGACCTAGATCTACATTTCCACCAATCAATATCTCCTCTAAGTGAGGGGAACCTAGTGGATCTAGTTCTTGGAGTTCTTGTGTGGTTCTCCTCTTTGTTCTTCCTCTCTTATTCCCCCATAAGCATTTGTTGCTTTGTTGGAATTTGAGAGTGAAGGATTTGAGCACTTGTGCTCTTGCCTTTTGCATTTGGTGCATCGGTGTGCTCTCCACGAGGATTCGTGGAAGTTGAAAGCGTGTGAACTTGTTACTCTTGGGTCCTTGGACCCTAGACGCCTTTGTGGTGGTTGGACCCTTGTGTGGTCACTTGAAGCCGTTCGGGAGCCCCCAATCCATTGTGGGTTGTGCCTCGATTGTTGTTGAGAGCCGTTCGGGAGCCCCCAATCCCTTTGTGGGTTGTGCCCGGATTGTTGTTGAAAGGCTCCGGATTCCGCCTCGAAGGAATACCGATAGTGGAAGGTGAACCAAACCTTTGTGGTGCGGTTCATCGGAGAAAGGGTGAAACCTTTGTGGCGTTGAATCGACCTTTGTGGTTCACACCTCTCCAACGAGACGTACTCCCTTTCAAGGAGGAACTCGGGAATACATCCTCGTCTCCGCGTGCTTCGGTTATTTCTATACCCGAGCTTTTTACTTATGCACTTTACATTGTGATAGCCTTCGTGCTTGAAGTATTCTATATTGCTATCACCTTGTTGCTTGTCTTGCTTAGCATAAGTTGTTGGTGCACATAGGTGAGCCTAGTTTATTTAGGTTGTTGGCTTGTTAATTTAAACACCTAGTTTTATTCCGCAATTAGCAAGCCTAAACCGGAAAAGTTTTAATCGCCTATTCACCCCCCCCCCTCTAGGCGACATCATTGTCCTTTCACCGTGTGCAAGATAAATAATAGCAACTCTGGTTTATTTATTTATTCGTCCTAGGCAAACAGCTAGCTAGCAAGGGCGCAAGTAGCTACCAAACCGTGATTCCAGTTATTCCCACTGAACTTTGCATGCTGCCTCGCCATTCTTCTTTGTGTTTGGACCAAACCATTGAGGGTTTGGACCTAACATTTCTCTTGATGGTTTTATGCTGCTCATTTGTGTTTGGACCTAACCATTGAGGGTTTAGTTTGTGTAGTAGGGTTGTGCCTGTTAGTATTTGGTCTTGATGCCTTGAATTGGTCTTGTCATCCCGAATTTAATTTTTGTCATCAATAGACTACTACCTAACAAAGAGACGTCTCCCATTACTAGATAGCAATCAAGTAAGAGATAGTCAATTACTAACCTTTATGTTCCCTATTGATTCAATATCATACATACGCATAGATACTTGATACATGCCTTGCTGTGATCTTTAAGTGTTTTCCTTTTCCTTCTCCTGTTTATTGGGATCTGGTCATGTAAAATTGTGAGCAAAGATGTTTGGCTTTTTACACTATGTTATCCATTCAAACTGATCAGCCGTGTTGCCCTTTTCTTATATTTTGTCTCTGTCCTGAATGCTTGAAACACACATGGAGTAGTAGTAGCTCTGTCAAATATTGGAGTCGTTATTTTTAGAACCAGCCAGCCATGCTTGTAACCCAGCTGTGAAATACGCTCTTAATTCGATGTGTCTCGCTATATGCAGGCAGTGGCATGGGAAGAGGCATCGCAGCAATACGAGGACCTCTTTTGTTTGGTTACTTTTGATAAAGTTACTGAGCAGTAGCAGGCACCAAGGTATTGATAATCTGTTGCTTCAGTAATATTGTTGTTGCACCAGTTATATACACGAACTAGTATTGCTACAGCACCATATATTTACATAGAGCAAAGAACAAAAAAACATTGCAAATGATTCACTACTATAATTAAAATTTATGCAACACTTGTTGCTTGTTGAAGCTTGCTTGCTGTGTATATTGCTTGCAATACTTTTATTGCTTGCAATATTCTTCAGTATCATGTTATGTTATCCATTCCAGGAGTCCTTGATGTTCCGAGTATATTCATGCCTTTTATATGCGGGGATAGTATATTCATGCCTTGTTGTCCTTGTATTTGTAAAGTTGGGATCAGTATATTCCTGCTGTGGAGTTGGGATCAGTATCATGTTGATGTCCTTGTATTTGTAAAGTTGTCAACTCATTGTCATGAGAAAAAGGTCAATGATGCCATACCATACCCAGATGTCATTCAAGTCCCAGTTTAGCCTAAGTTATTCATGTTTTTTGCACTCCATGGTCCATGCTCCACTTTAGCCTAAGTTATTCATGTTTTTCGCACTCCATGCTCTGGTACCACTCGTTACATGTTCCAGAGTACTAGTGCAGGCAAAAGTAACTGCTGGTTCATCATGATCTTGCAGTTCATCTTGATTTTGCATAGATTCATCTTGATCTTGCATAGGTTCATCTTGATCATGTGGACTGAAATTCAGATAAGGTACATCCATGCAGGTCCCTGTTGTTGCTACCAGAGATCGCGACGAAGAGCACGTGGAGTTGCAGAGCTGCTGCTACGGGTGATCATGTGTGGAGGAGCATGACATGGCGAGCTAATGCGCCAGGAGCTGTTGTGGTGGGTGGCGGCAGCGGCCGGTAAGCGGAGGAGCCGCAGCAGCCGTGGCCGGCCGAGCGGAAAAGCAGATTGGGGAGAGGAGCAGCGCGGGAGAGGATCTGCATCTTGGGGAGAGGAGCAGCTGGAGAGGATTTCTGGTCGGAGGGAGTAGTGATTCCAATGCTGAATCGTATCATGTCTGTAATCAGCCATTTATTGGCTTTTTTTTTGTTCTGGCCAGTATGTATGCCGACGGCAAAAGCCCTCGGCATATACTTGGGTAGAAGTGAACCAGAAGGTGCCACGTTGTGGTTGTATGCCGATGGCCAGGCCGTCGGCAAACATTTTGACGCCGTCAAGCGGACGTGCCCGTTCGTTTGTTTGCTGACGGCCTAAGAAAGCCGTCGGCACTATCGTGTATGCCGACGGCTTTTTGAAAGTGCATGTGTTGCTCCATGCGTGGTTTTGGTAATTAATGACAATCATTATGGACTAATGTTTGCATTGAGATATACTTGTAGATCTTGTCCATAGGAAAAGATTGGAGTTCATGTGTTGGACTCTAGAAGATTACATGATGACCAAGGTTCCATCCAAGGGTTTATATGAAGAATGGTCATGTGAAGAGTTGAGCTTATTGCAAGCATGGCTTGGAAAAGAAGATTGAGTGAACTTCATGTTTATCGCCAAGCCATCATCTATATCAAGAGAAGAATTTGAAGCGCAAGTGGATACATGAAGACGGAGCTAAGCAAGGCTCTCCCATAATGGTTTATGGGGGAGTATTTGGGAAGTCTTCATCAAGCATGTGCTAGCAAGCACAATCAAGAAAGGTGTTCCAACTTGAGAGAGTCAAGATCGTCATCATCTAGCTCAAGTGGAATGCGCAAGGCAAAGTTATGATATTGATAGAGTTTCTATTTTACCGGTCTCATGTTGTTAGTTTGGAGACCGGGTTATAGGATAGACGGCGTACTATCAAGAGGGGCTCTCAAGTGAGTAACTTGATCGCATCTTTGTGGAGAGCTCAAACCTTTGCATATTTGGCATATCATCTTTCTTGGTTCTTATTTGGCTTATATCCATGTGAGAATTTAGAGCTTGCGTTCATCTCCATACCAAGCTCTAGTTCATCAAAAACGGATTTCATTTGGATATCTTGTGGTATTTTTGATGTGGGAGGTTTTACCGGTTCGTCTCTTGTAAAGAGGCCGAACTCTCCTCTTGTGTTATCCTCCTCACATGATGGACTATGATGTGTATATGAATGATCTTGTTGTGCTTGTGATTATCTTCGGAGCAAGCCCAAGATCATTGAAAACGGAGTCCGGATGGAAAACTTGTTGCGTTCTCGGTGTTAGAAATATTACGGTCCTCCTCGAGATAAGGTCCACACCTCCCATGTGTGATATCTCCTCCATATTTGTGACCCTTAATATCTCCTCCATATTTGTAGGAAAGCTCTTGTCGCTACCTTTCCAACCTCGTTGGTTTCATCTCGTTTGGAGCTTCCTTGCAAAAGTTATTGCATTTCAGGATTTGCTGTTCTGTGTTGCTTTTCCTGTCCGGAGTCTCCGGCCTCAGGGATGCTCAGGGCCGGAGTCTCCGGCCTCCCTGGTTTTGGAGCGAAGTGCCCCGCGGACGGCGCTTGCTGTATTGCGTCCGGAGTTTGTCCGGAGTATCCCTAGAGTCTCCGCCCGGCCGGAGTCTCTGGCCCTCGTGGTCCGGAGTCTCCGGTATGAGTTTTTCTGCATCGGCTTTTTTCCTGACTTTCTGCGTCCGGAGTGTCCGCCCTTTTTGGTCCGGAGTCTCCGCCCGGGCCGGAGTCTCCGGCCTCCCAGACCGGAAACTCCGGACTAAGTGGCTGCAACGGCTCTTTTTTCGGGAGGGGTATAAATACCCCTCCACCTACCTTCAGCCACTAAGCTCTTCCAAGCATGTTTTCCCCCTCTCTCTCCTCCATTGTTGACCTTGAAAAGCTTGCCCCTCTCCCAATTCCTCCCATGATTCTTGCATATCTTTGAGCGATTTGAGAGAGGAGATCTAGATCTACATTTCCACCAATTCATCTCTCCTCTAAGTGAGAGGAACCTAGTAGATCTTGATCTTGGAGTTCTTGGTGTTCTCCTACTTTGTGCTTCCTCTCTTCTCCCCCCCCCCCCTAAGCATTAGTTGCTTGTGGTGATATTTGAGAGTGAAGTATTTGAGCACTTGTGCTCTTTCCATTGCTTCATTGCATCGGTTTGTGCTCTCCACGAGGATTCGTGGAAGTTGAAAGCTTGTGAACTTGTTACTCTTGGGTCCTTGGACCCTAGACGCCCGTGTGGTGGTTGAGACCCTTGTGTGGTCACTTGTAGCTGTTCGGGAGCCCCCAATCCCGTTGTGGGTTGTGCCCCGGATCGTTGTTGAAAGGCTCCGGATTTCCGCCTCGAAGGATGATACGTCCAAAACGCATCTATAATTTTTGATTGTTTCATGCCATTTTTATGCTTTTAGCACTTGTTTTATATTAAGTTTATTATTTATTTGGACTAACCTACTAATAGTTGCAAAAGTGCACAATGTTCTTGTTTTACTCTTTGATGTGTAGAAATTATCAAGAATACAAGAGGAAACCTTGTTGGAGTCGAATTGGGACTTTCCTGAAATCTGTCTGAGAACTTTTTACGAAGATTGCCAGTTTGACCCTCGAAGATGACGTTATATGGAGACCTGGCTGTTACGAAAGTTGTCACAATTTTCCATACGAAGATTTTAAGCCCGAGATCAGCCCAATCGGAGTTCGGACGCGGCCTGTAGGCCCGTTTTGGTGGAACCCTAAAAGGGGGTGACGGAAATCCGAGAAGATATATAAAGGGAGGAAACCTAATTCGTGGAGGACTCCTCCACCCACGAATTTCAGCCACCAAAAGCCACGTTTTTGCCTCCCCCATGGATCCCATCTCCATGGGGGAGGGCTCCCAAGAAGCCATGAAGGAGGGAGGCTAAGGGGCGGCGCTCCCCATGGCCGGCGGCGGGAAAGGAGTTCCCCGCACCGCCGGCCGCGCCGCCCTGCGCCTCGCGCTGCCCTCTCCGCCGTCTTCACCGCCATCTCCATCACCATCTCCTCCTTGTATTCAGTGGTTCATCCTCCCACAAACCTCTGTACCGTCCTATGTAAACATGGTGTTTGATGCTATAATATTTATCCTATGATTTATCATGTTTTAGTTTATTTGTCTTTTGATTGCTTAATTGAATGCATGGTTCATTAGAGTTGTATGTCTATATGGTGCTGTCCTTTGGTGTCCATTATACTTGTGCGCGCATGGATCAAACACCCTAGGGTTGGTAGTATTGTAACGAAGGGGGAAGTTCTGCCGGAGTGACAGAAACCTGAGAACGCGAACCGATTAGTTGCACGTATGGGAGTAAGAGGACCTTGAACTTAAGGCTATGGTTGGGGAAACCTTAATGCATTGTTAGTATTTGCGGATGTTTCTAACAATCCAATCATATAGTACTTGTAATCCCAAGTAGTGGAGTGCATGTATATTTAGCCTCTCCCACATAGAAAACTGCATCGAAGACAATGAACCAAGTACCTTCACTAATTAATCTTGGACAAAGCCACCACAATTACCACCACTTTTCCACACTCATGGTACTGTTAGTATATGGTTACTTAGTGTATTTTATTGCTGCAGCACTAACATTTACTTTCTTGTATTTATTATCTTGCAAAACTACCTCTCATACCCGTATTGCTACCGTAGTTTTATTTCTAGATAATGCAAACGTTTAGTGTGCGTAGAGTTGTATCAGTGGTTGATAGAACTTGAGAGAATACTTATCCTACCTTTAGCTCCTCGTTGGGTTCGACACTCTTACTTATCGAAAAGGCTACACGCGATCCCCTATACTTGTGGGTTATCAAGACCTTTTCTGGCGCCGTTGCCGGGGAGCCATAGCGTAGGTTAATGTTCTTGTGTGCACTTGTTTGCTTTATCTCTAAGTAGTTTTTATTTTCAGTATTAAGTTGTTCTTTATCTTACTATGGATAGGGAATGCGAATTACAAAAAAAATTAGGTGTAGTTGTTATCTAAAAACGTTTTCAAAAAGAAAAGTGATTGGAAAGATGAGTAATGGTTAAATGGGGGTCGACCTTGAACACTTGTGTTCATGCCTATGAAACCAAAACAAATCTTTCCATGGAAGCTTTTCATTAAAAACATGTAAATATTGTGTATATACCTCTGTACATAAAAATAAAATGCTAATTATAGTCTTTAGTTAATTGAAAGTTGATAGTTTTACTTTGCTGTCCAGAAACAGATTTTCTGTGCTCCACCGTATTAAATGTTTAAAATCACCAGAACGTGATCTTGATCTGAAATTTCTTGAGTGCAAAGTGATGCTTATTAGCTTTCTTTCATTAGACTAACTTTTTCTGATTTAAGGTACGTAGATAGGTCGAAAAATTCGATCTTTACTGACTGTTCTGTTTAGACAGATTTTGTGCTTCTCTGTAAATAAAATCGTGATAAATCTCAGAATAGTATTTTGACTTGAAAATTTTTGTGCATAAACCTGAGATTATTATCTTTCTTTCATTAGACTAAAGTTTTTCGATTTGAGCTACTTAACTATCTCGTTGAATGCCATCTTTACGGACTGTTCAGTTTTGACAGATTTCTTTGTTTATTCAATATTGTACTTGGTGTTGTTAGTTTCATTAGTTTTTCGACGGACAACGGAAATCATGAACACCTTAGTATATACAGTGGCTAATGTTGAGTAAAAATTATAAAACTTGTCAATGCTTGAACATGAGTGGATTTTATTTAATGAGTACTAACCCTACTAATGAGTTTTGTGAAGTTTTATGTGGATGTAGCTTATAAGATCTAATCAATATGGTGATATGAGATGAATAAGAAGACGCAAGAGCTCAAGCTTGGGGATGTGTAGGTGCATCCCAAGAACATATTCAAGAAGATACAATCATCTAAGCTTGGGGATGCCCGAGTCATCCCCCTATTCATCAACTAACATGAGGTTGTCTCGTTCATACTCTATATTACCCGTCCACATGATATGTATTGTCTTAACTTGTATTATAATTGCTTTTATATGTCTTGGTTTTACCTTCTTTAGTTTTATTAGGCTCCTTATTTGGTTTCGATTGCTTCTTTACTTTCACTTATAAATTCAAAATAACAAAAATATTTTCTTTTGTTTTGCTTCTTTGTTTGGTTCTTTATTTTAATTTTATTTGGGTTTTACTTTTGATTTTTATTTAGAGTTTTCCTTGCTGTAGCTAGCATGTTTAGGTCTTGCTTAGCCTCTGGTTTCTTAGTTTATCAAAAATAAAGTACCAAGTTTTATCCATTTAGCTTAGTTGATACATATGTAAAAAGTGATTTTCTGTTTTCGGTATCTACTGCTTATTGCGCGATTTTTCATATTTTACTGGAAGCTCTAAAAATCACAAAAAATTACTGATGTTGTAGCACCTAATCCTCTGCATGTAAAAAATTGGCTAAAATTTCGGGCATGTTTAAGTGCACCTAAAAATTGCGTTTTCCAGCTGCTGTTTTTCTGGACAGATTCTGACTTTTGTTGCAAGAGTGGCCTCTTTTCGTTTTCATTTGATTTTTAATGGTTCTTACCTTTCATTTATAAGTTGGCCATTTAAGCAACCTTTCTGTAACTTAAAAACAAAATTTTATTTGGTTTAATAGTAGCACTTGGGAAATATTATCTATTGTACTAATGTCTAACCGCAGAAAAGAATGGGAAAGTTTTTGTGTTGAAGTTTTTTCACAGAGAATGAAGGAACACCAAACTATGGAATATTGAAGAATTACCAAAGTCATAAGCTTGGGGATGTCCCCGCATCCCTCTTCATCAATAACCCCACGGTTTGCAAACCTTTAAACTTTGTTTTTTGAGCAACATAGGAACTTAACTAAACTTGAAGCGGCTGTATTTTATTATCTATTTATCTTAGCATCAAACACCAGTTACATTAATAAGTGGATCGTCACATATTTTATTTATCCTCTGTTTTCAATGTTTACTTGGTTAATGGATTACTTGTTGAAACTTAAAAATGATGTGTGAATAATACTGTTTAGTAGTTTATGTTTTCTTATGGTTAGTCTCAACTAGCTAATAGTGCATATTATGTTATTTTGATATCAACATGCATTGTCCTGTTCATAAGATGGTATGGTATTGTGGTATCCTCCTCTGAATAATTCACTTGAATCGACTTGGCACATGCTCACACATGTTATGACTGAAAAATAAAAGTCAATTAAGCCTTGATGATCTATTTTGCCTCAGAGTTTTAGTATCGTTTTTATGCCTCCGTTAATTTTATTTTGTCGCAAGCATGATTATGACCGTTATCGCTCTCGTGGTTGTCGCTTCCCAGTCTATTGCTAGCCTTCACTTGTACTGAGCGGGAATGCTGCTCGTGCATCCAAATCCTTAAAACCAAGTTATCCCAAAGAGTCCACCAAAAAATTCCTATGCATGGTATTTCAAGCCATTCCAAGTAAATTTGCATGTGCTACCTTTAAAACCTTCAAAATATTTCTCTTTTTGTGTCAATGTTTACTAGCTCATGAGGAATTAGTGTGGTTATTCTTTATTCTATTTGTCAAATGGACTTTTACACCTGGACTAGTGGCATATACATCCGCTTATCCAATAACTTGCAAAAAGAGCTGGCAACGGGGTGCCCAGTCCCAATTAATTACAACTTTAACCAATTAATTCTCTTCACACTTTTGCCCTGATTCATCAGTAAGCAATGACAAACAGTGAAATACCTGAATGTGTGTAAACCAAAGAGAAAGAGGGATGATCTGCCTTGCTGGTAGAAATAACGTCCTTCATGGGAGCCGCTCTTAAAAGTCCGTTTGACAGGTAGAATACTGTTCTCACCCGCTACCATTCGTTGACAATTAACAAACACCTCTCAAAACATTTTTACCTCTGTTTTTAAAACAAAAAGCTCTAGCACGTGTTAATCCCTGCTTCCCTCTGCGAAGGGCCAATCTTTTATTTTTATGTTGAGTCACCATCCTTTCTTTGAGCACTTCTTCGAGAGCATAGCTGTCGTTCTTAGTGTAATGTGCTTGTCCCAGAATACGATTAATTGAGGTATAACCATGATGCTTTTATCTTTGATATCTCTATATCTAGTCTTCACTTGAACTTCAGAGGTGCCTTGGCATTTATGTTTTGCTCCACAATTAAGGGCAAGCGAGATACCACTCTATCATGCTTTATTATGGTCATTACAATCTTGTTGATGTTTATAAATTTCATGTTATAAGCTCTTAGTTCGTTGATACTTTTCATTAGGAAACATGATTGCTAAGTTTTATTATCCATACATCATGCAATTGTTAAAGACCTGATCATAGCATTTACAATCAAAAATTATTTTGTTATCATTTACCTACTCGAGGACGAGCAGGAATTAAGCTTGGGGATGTTGATACGTCCAAAACGTATCTATAATTTTTGATTGTTTCATGCCATTTTTATGCTTTTAGCACTTGTTTTATATTAAGTTTATTATTTATTTGGACTAACCTACTAATAGTTGCAAAAGTGCACAATGTTCTTGTTTTACTCTTTGATGTGTAGAAATTATCAAGAATACAAGAGGAAACCTTGTTGGAGTCGAATTGGGACTTTCCTGAAATCTGTCTGAGAACTTTTTACGAAGATTGCCAGTTTGACCCTCGAAGATGACGTATATGGAGACCTGGCTGTTACGAAAGTTGTCACAATTTTCCATACGAAGATTTTAAGCCCGAGATCAGCCCAATCGGAGTTCGGACGCGGCCTGTAGGCCCGTTTTGGTGGAACCCTAAAAGGGGGTGACGGAAATCCGAGAAGATATATAAAGGGAGGAAACCTAATTCGTGGAGGACTCCTCCACCCACGAATTTCAGCCACCAAAAGCCACGTTTTTGCCTCCCCCATGGATCCCATCTCCATGGGGGAGGGCTCCCAAGAAGCCATGAAGGAGGGAGGCTAAGGGGCGGCGCTCCCCATGGCCGGCGGCGGGAAAGGAGTTCCCCGCACCGCCGGCCGCGCCGCCCTGCGCCGCGCTGCCCTCTCCGCCGTCTTCACCGCCATCTCCATCTCCTCCTTGTATTCAGTGGTTCATCCTCCCACAAACCTCTGTACCGTCCTATGTAAACATGGTGTTTGATGCTATAATATTTATCCTATGATCTATCATGTTTTTAGTTTATTTGTCTTTTGATTGCTTAATTGAATGCATGGTTCATTAGAGTTGTATGTCTATATGGTACTGTCCTTTGGTGTCCATTATACTTGTGCGCGCATGGATCAAACACCTAGGGTTAGTAGTATTTGTAACGAAGGGGGAAGTTCTGCCGGAGTGACAGAAACCTGAGAACCGATTAGTTGCACGTATGGGAGTAAGAGGACCTTGAACTTAAGGCTATGGTTGGGGAAACCTTAATGCATTGTTAGTATTTGCGGATGTTTGCTAACAATCCAATCATATAGTACTTGTAATCCCAAGTAGTGGAGTGCATGTATATTTAGCCTCTCCCACATAGAAAACTGCATCGAAGACAATGAACTAAGTCTTCACTAATTAATCTTGGACAAAGCCACCACAATTACCACCACTTTTCCACACTCATGGTACTGTTAGTATATGGTTACTTAGTGTATTTTATTGCTGCAGCACTAACATTTACTTTCTTGTATTTATTATCTTGCAAAACTATCTCTCATACCCGTATTGCTCCGTAGTTTTATTTCCTAGATAATGCAAACGTTTAGTGTGCGTAGAGTTGTATCAGTGGTTGATAGAACTTGAGAGAATACTTATCCTACCTTTAGCTCCTCGTTGGGTTCGACACTCTTACTTATCAAAAAGGCTACACACGATCCCCCATATGCTTGTGGGACATCAAAGGATTCCGATAATGGAAGGTGAACCAAACCTTTGTGGTGCGGTTCATCGGAGAAGAAGGTGAAAGCTTTGTGGTTGTTGAACCATTGTGTTGGTTCACACCTCTCCAACGAGACGTACTCGCTTAACAAGGAGGAACTCAGGAATACATCCTTGTCTCCGCGTGGCTCGGTTATTTCTATACCCGAGCTTTTTACTTATGCACTTTACATTGTGATAGTCTTCGTGCTTGAAGTATTCTATATTGCTATCACCTTATTGCTTGTCTTGCTTAGCATAAGTTGTTGGTGCACATAGGTGAGTCTAGTTTATTTAGTTTGTTCGCGAACACGGACGTTGTGCACCCGGGAGCACATGCTCCCGGTTTTTTTCGAAAAAAATTGAAAATTGAAAACTTGTCAAAAAATTCCGAAAAAAATCATGCACGTACCTGAGCATGTCACACACCATCGTGTCAAATTTGGCGACGAAAAATTTGAAAATTGAAAACTTGTCAAAAAATTCCGAAAAAAATCATGCACGTACCTGAGCATGTCACACACCATCGTGTCAAATTTGACGACGAAACGACATCGCGGCCGCCCTGTGCAAAAATGACAAATCCATCGTGGGGAGATATTCAAAATTAGATCTCACATTTATATATAAGGATAATTATTTTTTGTACTACTGTAATCGCTGGTGTCTCACAAGTGATATTGTTCTAGGTGTCTATTTGCATCTCCTTGAATCTTGTAGTGTAGTACCATAATTGCTAATTTTGGATGGTCTTGGTTATGCTACTCTAGTTACTTTATGGACTACCTTGTGTCTAGTATTTGTACTGCACTTGGAGGCGTCAAGGTAATTATTTGTCAAATCTCATCACGGGAAGCTTTGTTATCGGCGTTTCAGTTTAGGGAAGTTGGCAATCAGTCCAGGGTTGCTTCATATCCAACGATCAAATCCACAAAAGGGACGGTGATTGGAGATGCACATTATGTGGTGACCCAGAAGATATCAAATTCACAAAAGTGATCTTCACAAGCATCATTGGGGTGTCATGTTCTCATGTGTTCTTTCCATTTTATTCTGAATATGTAATCACGGACCGATGACCTCTTTATGATTGTGCATGTGTGCGCATGCGTGCGTATGCTTTGTGTATGTTTCACTTGGTCAATATGGTTTTATCAATTTAAAATCGGACCCGGCTCATGGTGTGGACATTTCATAGGCACTAGCGGATATCTAGGAGAACTGGAGAAGGATGTCAGGTTTGAGAGCTATGGCCTGGTATGAGCATGAGGCTGCATTGGATATGGTCATGAGCCTGCATTGGTGATGAGAGTGTTATCCTCAAGGAGTTACGACAAAGGAGTACAACTGTACAAGGAGATGAAACGTTTAGTGCTTGAGGGGCTGATTGCTATATTTATGGTGTGATTTACAATACAAGGAGATATAAAAATTGAGTAAATGATGTTAGCTATTTCTGTGAAAATTTGAGCAATAATGTGTTGTACCGTGCTCACATTTTCATGCACGATCGGCCGTGAGGGAGAGCCAATCCACCAAATCATGCTCAGTGGAGGTAGAATTGTCTTCGTGAGTATATAATTCAAAAGTCAATGACCACGAGGCATGAAGCTCATTTGAAGAGGTTCGCGGCGTGTGGCTGCGCGAGTTCTGCCGTTGTAACTGATAGGCGGGTTTTGTGACATGCTTTCGCTTCACGAGCTTATTCCACTGGTTGCACCGGATGAACCCGGAGAAAGAAAAAAATTAACAACCTGGTGTCCCTGTATAAACCATGGAGGTGACATACTTTTACTCATAAAGATACAACAATTGGTACATGAACCCATTCCCAATTTGGTTGATTGGCTGCTGACAACTCGCAAGAACAAAAACTGCCGCGGGACAAATTCAGAATGCTGCGATTGGTACGTTTGAATTTGGTCTACACAGCCTACGTACCTGTTACTTGTAGAGACTTGGCAGGGTGTCACACGGCCGGAAGCACCACTCGCAAAGACGCAAAGTCTTCCGTATTTTCAAAACCAAAAAGGCTGTCTCGTTGCCACGGAGAGAAGAAGCGCTGAGTCAACGCCGAGTTTCATTGGATTGGAGACCTTCAAGTTGGGATAGTCTCCTCACCGGGCTGTATTAATTTGCAAGTTAGAATAATCTTGTCCGTTCGAGAAACAACAGGCGGTTTCGAAATACCGGAACAATTCATTGAATCAACTATCATGTTTATGCGCGATTTAATTATAGAGTGGTGGGGTGGAATGATATCTACCCCGATATAACTACCTAGGGGGAATTCGTCTAAATTTCTTGATCAACGCCCCGCCGACGGAACGAAATGGGGCATCCTTCTCTTTAGAATGATGACTTTGTCACTGTAACAAATGTGTCCACTGGGCTCTACCACACATACAAGCCAACATAACCATTCGGCATGCGAATACGTCTTAATTTAAAACTTGCATCTGCCTATAGACCTAGAGAAACAATCTAAAAGTCGACTCTTTTCAAAAACTCCTCGCTGCCAAGCCAACACTGGAAACCAAATGGCTAGTGCTGGGGGACTTCGACCAAATTTTCCATGCCCGTGATATCAATCGTCCAAAAAATAGTTTCACTTATCAGTGCCACCACTTGGATTCAGTTGACCAAAACATTCATGAAAATTACTCCCTTCCGGTACACAAAAAATGTCGGTTTTCACTAATTAACCGGTAAACTCTCTTTTTCTTAGTTAATGAAAATGACAAGTCTCTTACCTCAGTTCGAAAAAAGTGACGGTTTGGACAATCCTAAAGTTGAAATATAAGAACTTTTACCACTGATTTTACTTTAAATATCTAGAGTTGGAACTTAAAACCATTTGCACGTATTTGTCTCTAGATTTGTTTTCTAGAATATTATAATTTATTGGTCTTTTTTTTTTGAGAAACATAGTACAACGCAAGCGCTTATATATACGCGCATACACTCACCCATATGAACGCACACACGCACACCCTACCCCTATGAGCACCTCCGAGAGACTGAGCCGGCGGATCAGGTCTTGAGATTGACGAAGTCATCACGGACGCCTCGCTGTCGACAATATACATGTATATATTGCAATAGAAATATCAAGTATGATATAATTTTGAAGACCTGTCAATATCCAAAAACCAAAATGTCACATTTCCGTGTACCGAGGAGGGTAGCCTTGTCGACGGCCGAGCAACAAACGCTTGCTTTGTTCATTCGTCTATTTATAGCTAGCCCACAATTGCACCATTTTCAGCTAAGAGCTTAGATCCCCGGCAAAAAACAGAACCAAAAACTTAGAGCTCACACGAACAAAATACTCGCGCTGCACGCGCCCGTTCACCGGCAATTATGAAGCTGGGGTGTTCTCCGCTTCTTCTCTCTGGCCATCTTTTTCTCTGCCTTGCGGCGATCTGGGTGCTGGCGACGGCCGATGGACTGGCAGGCCAGCGTCCCGGCTGCCCGGCAAAGTGCGGCGAGGTTGACATCCCGTATCCGTTCGGCATCGGCGATCAGTGCTCGTTCCACCCCGAGTTTACCCTCAACTGCACGACCGTGGATGGCGCCACGAAGCCTAATTCGGAGGGTGTCGAGGTGACCAAGATCTCCGTGCCTGACGGCAAGGTCTGGATAAATACCCCGACGGTCTCCACGCAGTGCTATTTGCCATCCACTGGCACTATGGACTACTCTACTGTATGGTGGAACCTCACCAGTACACATTTCTCCATATCGGAAGTGGATAACGCAATTATCGTCATCGGCTGCAATACTCTCGCCTATATGATGAGCTCTTCGGTAACTATTTCGCCATCTTTTTTTTTGACGTGGAATACATAGTTTTATTAA
This sequence comes from Poa pratensis, assembly GCA_947311845.1. Lineage (NCBI taxonomy): Eukaryota > Viridiplantae > Streptophyta > Magnoliopsida > Poales > Poaceae > Poa > Poa pratensis. The sequence goes on from CAMZMU010000079.1 coordinate 17,390,644, forward strand.
ACCACTAGCTCAGCTGAATCGCTGGCTACCAGAACAGATACAAAATCTGGAGAATAATCGATCCACTCTGAGATCGGCAGCCCCACCCTAACACCATATTGAGCAAGCTCATGTGCAACCTTATTACAGTCTCGGCGACAAAAGCAGAAATCAAAAGCATCGAGATTTAAGATACAATTAATTTCCACGGAGTAACATCTCCTGGCTCTATTTTTATTATGAAAACAAAACCTACAGCACGTGTTTTACGTCCAGTACACATTCCTTATTACAGAGAACTAGACTTTACCGGGCAAACAACATGCGAACATAACATGCTAAACACTAATGTTCTGCAGCTGGAGAGGCTGGGGTTATTCCCTTTTCAAAAACAACCTAGAAACCACATTTTTCACTCATTATTATCTAGATAGGCATCAAGGCTCTGCTGATCTTCGCTTGAAAGATTCTTTGTCAAGCGTAGACATGTAGGCATGTAGCTTTCATTACTTTTTTAAGAAAATTCTCCGACCCTCGGTAAAGCAAGAGGTTCTCTCACCCGGCACCCTTCCTTAGCAATCAGACCGGGACCCAAATAGTTTTCCTTCAAATTGTTACAACAATTCTATCGATGTATCCTGTAAGCCATTCAGTTCCTGATGTAGGCCAGCATCATGCGCTGACTCTTACTGAACACCATTATGCTCGATTTTTAGTCTAGCATATGGAATATATTAACCAAAGAACACGATCCACACGTAGCACACTTGTCCCGACATTAATAGATAGGGCCATGAAAAAACTAAGAAATACATCCAAGATCCCAAGCATTAACTAGCCCAATGCATACTTATGTTGTATCTAAATTTAATTATTTTGGTCTCATGCATGTATACGATTGGGCTAGAAACACGAGCCACACCTAACACTACTTTTATTAAAAACTTCAATCGAGATATGGTTCCTCGCTAGGGCTGGAACTAAAACTCGAAACTCGTGATCTAAATGAGTACTCCCTCTGTCCTTGAATAAGTGTACTTCTAGCTTTATCACTAAATCAATTTTTTACATTTGACCAAATTTATAGAAAAACGTAGCAACATATATGACATCACATTGGTATATTTTGAAACTTCATTTCAAGATGAATCTAGTGATATTAATATAACGTCATAAATGAGGGTTCTTTTCCCAATAAATTTGGTCAAAGATTAATAAGTTTGACTTGCCCTAAAAGGGAGAAGCACACTTATTTGAGGACGGAGGGAGTAGCTCGTGACTTGGCTCGGCTCGGCTCGAACTCGCTTTCTCACGAGCTGAGCCAAGTTTCATTTCTGAACTCGTTTGTTGACCAAGCTACTCGTGGGTAGCTCACGAGTAGCTCGATTACTCGTTTAACACATTCTAAGTGTTCAAAGATGCGCGCATATATGAAAAGACAAGTAATTTTCCTACTAATTCTGAACTACAACATTGATGATCTTTCTAAAAATATTAACATCTTGGCACTAATATATCAAAAATCCATATTTTTTATTTGAGCGAGTTAAACGAGCTACTCACGAGCTACTCACGAGTTTACCGAGTCAAGCCAAGTTTCATTTCTAAACTCGTTTGTTGAACGAGTCGAGTCGAGCTCGATTCGTCAGTTGAGCGAGTTCAAGCGAGTCGAGCCGAGCTCGCTCGGCTCGAATTCCAGGCCTATTCCCCGCCCCTCCCAAAACCGGCTAGGCCAGCGAGAGTAGGTGGCACCAACGAATGGAGGAGGTGCAGTTGCAGCGGCTAAGTTTTCTAGATGGAGAAAGTTGTGGCTGCACAAGACGGGTTTTAGTATGGACGGGTTTCATTTTAAAAGTAAGTAACAAGACCTCTAATCTGAAGAGGCATGTTTTTATCTCCAACATTGATGTAATTAGGGGATTTACTGAAACAGACCCCTTGGCCTCCTTTGATTCATAGGATGGGAAAAGTGTAGGAATCGGAAATCCATAGGATTGGAATGTCATGGTTAGTTAAATTCTTTGGGAAGAGAAATTGTGTTTGATGGCAAAGGAAAAGTAAAGGAATTGTAAAAATAGGTTGGAGTGAATGTTAGAATTCCTATGAGAAGTAGTACTCTCATAGTACAATGATTCCTATAGGAAAATTTTCTATAGGAATCGATCCTATGAATCAAACGACCAATGTGGAAAAAAATTCTATAGGATAAAATGCTTCAAAAATCATCTATAGTTCCTTTGAATCAAAGGAGCACGCGGAATCATATTCCAAGAAGCATATGGAAACACAGATGTCAAACAAAAATAATTACTCCTATTAGAGAAGCATAGCCAGCCTGTCATTTCAATACAAATACATGATGCGAAGTGGAATTCGTAATTCGCTCTAAAGATATAAAATACATATTTTTTAAAAATGTCGTGTTTTAGTTTGGTTTAAGATATCTCATATAATATTTGTATTCGTGCAGTATGTAATAGGTTGCTACGCGACATGCACCGACGTCACCCTCGAGAATGGCATATGCTCTGGTGCCGGCTGCTGTCAAGCCGATGCCCCGGAAGACATTCTGGATTATCATGCATATTTCAACGAAGAATATAACACGACAAAAATATGGCAAGACAGTCCTTGCAGCTATATGGTACTGATGGAAAAGGCTGCTTTCAGTTTCAACATCAGCTATGTCAAGTCGACGGTGTTTAATGATACATACACGGATACAGTTCCACTGGTCCTGAACTGGAGAATAGAACAGTTCCCTTGCGAGGTAGCTCAGAAGAACATGAGTTCCTACACATGTATCAGCAGGGATAGCGAATGCGTTGATACCACCATCGGCAAGGATCCTGCAGGTTACCGCTGCAATTGCTCCCATGGGTACCAAGGCAACCCTTACATCACAGATGGATGCCAAGGTTCCTTCCCTTTTGCTGCCTTACATTTGACCTAAACTCTCGAGTACATCAATTAACTCAATGAATCACCTGTATGCACATCTAGTAACTTGAACTAAAAAACAATTGTGTTGTTACAGATATTGATGAGTGCCGTGAAAATGCTAATCCTTGCGGCCTTGGGATCTGCCAGAACACGCCGGGGAATTACAGCTGCTCATGCCCCCCGGGAAATTATATGACCAGTGGCATTTGCGTGCCAATTCAAAAGCCTTCAGGATTTCGGCCCATGCCTGTTGTAGGTAAGTTCCTTTCTTCTGTGAAAGTACTTCATGTATCCCTAAAAAAAACTGAAGTACTTAATGTAGATAATTAATTGGATACTATAGGAACAGAAATTAGGAAGTTTGTACCAGCCAAATTTCTACTCCGTCTGATCACAAATGTGGTCATTTTTTACCGGACAAACATTTAGAGTTTGACCATCAGTACTAAAAAAATTATCAACACTGATAACATAAAATTGATACCATAAACATCTGTTTGTAATGCATTTAAAAAAATTGTTTATTCAATTTGCTGGTCAAACTTTTGCGTTGAGAGACTATGTGCTATGTCCATGTTCAAGACGATATACATGAGTCATCAGCAGGAGTAATTGGCATTTCTCTCTTTCTCATCAGTATTTTGTCTACTGCAAAAGAAACTAATACTTTTAAGTGGTCGTTGCTGATTGTTTCATTCCAACATGTGTATGGTTTTATTTGAATAGGTGCAAGTATTGGACTAGTCGTCCTTGTGATATTTGTTGCATGTGCATGCATTATCCAACAGAGAAGAAAGCTACAAAAGATGAAACAGAACTACTTTCGGCAGCACGGTGGTCTGATATTATTTAATGAGATGAAGTCAAAAGACGGCAATGCTTTCAGAATCTTCAGTGAGGAAGAATTGCAGCAAGCGACGAACAACTTTAGTGATAAACAAGTCCTGGGCCAGGGAGCCCATGGAACCGTGTATAAGGGACTTCTTAAGGGCAATGTGGAAGTAGCGGTCAAGAAATGCAAGACGATCGACGAGCAACACAAGAAAGAGTTCGGTAAAGAGATGATAATCCTATCCCAGATCAACCACAAAAACGTCGTGAAGCTCCTCGGGTGTTGCCTTGAAGTGGAAGTCCCCATGTTGGTGTACGAGTTTGTGCCAAACGGGACGCTCTTCCACCTCATCCATGGCAAACATGGCATGTATATCTCCTTGGCTACTCGCTTAGGGATCGCCATCGAATCTGCTGACGCACTCACCTACCTCCACTCGTCAGCTGCAATACCTATCCTGCATGGAGACGTCAAGTCCTCCAACATCCTCCTCGACGGCAACCACAACGCAAAAGTCTCTGACTTTGGCGCCTCCATCATGGCACCAACTGACGAGTCGCAGTTTGTCACACTTGTACAAGGGACATGTGGGTACCTGGACCCGGAGTACATGTAAACATGCTATTTGACAGACAAGAGCGACGTGTACAGCTTTGGGGTTGTTCTTGTGGAGCTGCTCACGTGCAAAATGCCGTTCAATCTCGATGCCCCTGACAAAGAGAAGAGCTTGGCAATGATGTTTATGTCTGCAATGAAGGAGAATATGTTGGATGAGATATTGGATGACCAGATCAAGGGTGAAGACAACATTGAGATTCTAGAAGAGATCGCAGAGATAGCAAAGCAGTGCTTGGATATGTGTGGTGATAACAGGCCCTCGATGAAGGAGGTCACGGAGAAGCTCGATGGACTGATGAAGGTGATGCAACATCCGTGGGCGCAGCAGAACCCCGAAGAGATGGAAAGTTTACTTTGCGAGCCCATGACCAATTCGACGATTGGCAGTGCTGAATATTTCAGCATTCAGAAGAAAGCAGTTAATGGTATGCAATCAGGTCGTTAAGTAGGCACACTGTATATTGTTTTGATTTCCTTAAAAAAAATAAGAGACTAGTTTTTGTATCTAGCTTTGTTATTCCTTCTGCCAATTGTATAACGATTTTCGGTACTGTATGGTTGTATTTATTTTGAAATGTGCAAATATCTCATTTGTACAATTCGTCTTTCGAAATCCATCTACCGTGGTAGTAAACCGGTAAACACTCTCATGGAGTCCAACCTTGCCTTAATTGGTTTATAACACTAAAGCCACAAGCACTTAGTGAATAGCCATTATCAGTTGTACTAATAACTATCCTAGATACACTATTGGGTTTCAGGTACTGGCAAATAGTGATAGCGAGTAATGTGCTAGTCTAGAAGATTCATTGCTAGCCTTTCTCCTTTTTCCTCATTCTGTCATTCACACTGGTTGACACTGACACTGTTAATAGCCATTATCAATATGATTCTTAACTGGTTGTACATGTTAACCGGCCGTGCCAATATGCGATCATGGCTATCAGTTAGTTCAACTGAATATTGATCATAAGCTACATGTAGTTACGATGGGAAGTACTCAGCTGACTATTCGACCATGAAATTGTACACAGAATGGTCCATGAATATCTAATGTCATTCTCTGTTTCTTCGGCTCACCATTTTCGTTGTGAGCTTCAGTTTGGACAGTGTATTGCCGTAACACAAAAAATGGGGTCAGGAGACAAATAGCATACCTTCTTATGGAAGTTATCAGTTTCGTTTTGTAGCTGGCCTGCTGCTGTGCTGCAGCTAGCTCTGCTCCCGCAGTCCTGCTCTACGCCTCTGCTTGAGACCGGCCCAGCGCCAGCGCCTGAGTCGGCGAGTGGCCGAGCGCAGCACCTGTGCCGATGTGCGCCTGACTCATCGAGAAATGGGGGAGCCGGAGCGGAGTTGCAGCGGCGGACAGCCGGGGGAGTCAGGGAGGGGGCCAGCCGCCGCCGGATTTAGGTCTCGCACGCCGCAGCGCTCGCGCCGAATATACGAAGAATCAAACGTTCTCGCATAGAATCGCGGAATCACTCGGTATGGCCCGAGCGATTGCTACCACCGTTTCGCTAAAAAGGCAGCCACGTCACGAACAGTGCTTCTTCAAAGGTATTTCTTTCTTCTTTCTATTTTCCCTTTTATTTATGTTTCTTTTTTATTTCTAATTCTATTTTTTCTTTCTTTTTTATTCCTTGTATTCGATTCCTTTCTCTTATTCTTTTTTCTTCTTTTGTTTAAATATTTTTGTTCCCCGTCAGTTATTCAAATTTGTTTCTCTCGTACTTAAATATTTTCCGCGTGATCTAAATTTTATTTATAATTATGATTCATCGTATGGATGTCAAATTTTGATTCCATTTACTATTTATTCCCTTTGCACCAATGATTTGTTCTGTCGTCTCTATATATTTTTTTCTTTTTTCTATTGTTTTGTTCCTTGGCGTTATAATTGTTGACCTAACTCCACTGTGATTTTGTTCCTTGTCATCTAATTGTTTTGTTCCACGTGTAAGCGCGACATGTTCGTCGGACTTTACAGTTTGGTTCTACCTATAGATTCGATGTATTTCTTCACGTCAATTTTTTCGCCTAATTGTAGGGTGATTTTGTTCCTTATAGTATATTTTTGTTCCCGTGTAGCGTGACTTGTTCCTCGAAAAGTGTGCACCAAACGGAACAAGAAATCTGGCGAAACAATCTTGTTCCTCCGTGTACCCAAACAAGGAGTCTTGTTCCTCTGTGTTCCCAAACAAGGAGTGTTGTTCCTTCGTGTTACCGCTTATTGTTCCCGAAAAGTGTGCACCAAACGGAACAAGGAGCCCCGCGAAACAGTCTTGTTCCTCCGTGTTCCCAAAGAAGAAGTCTTGTTCCTTTCATGTTCCCACTTGTTCCTCCGCGTTCCCAGACAAGGAGTCTTATTCCTTTGTGTTCCCGCTTATTGTTCCCGAAAAGTGTGCATGAAACAAAACAAGGAGCCTCGCGAAACAGTCTTGTCAGGAGTTTTGTTCCTTTGTGTTCCCGCTTTTCTGTTCCGGAACGCAGCGCGCAGGATCAGGCGCAATGTTCGTTTGGCCACCTTGGAAGATTAATAAGATCCGCACCAGATTAAATAGCTCGGTTCGTCCACCGGTATAGGAGTAGCAGGAAGTCACTCGAAAACATCTGACAACCAGACCCCACTGCCAAAGAAACCAACTGAACGAAAAGGAATACTCCCTCCGTCCCAAAATAAGTGTCTTAAGTTTGCCCAAAAGTGAATGTATCTAGACATGAAACATGTCTAGATACATCCATTTTTTAGCAAACTTGAGACAGTTATTTTTGGACGGAGGGAGTATTATTTTTTTAGGGTAATATGAACGAAAAGGAACATAAACCAAGGAAAGAAAGGAACAAATTCCCGAGTAAGTGGGCCGGCCCAACCGGACGAAACGAGAGCAGGGGATCGCCTAGGGGCGAGGGAGGAGGACCCCTTGTGTCGGCCTGGGAAACTGTAGTTCCCGTGGTACGCGCACGAGCCCACGGCTACGCTTATGGACATGCATGCATGAGCTATGCGTCAGTACTCTGTACTGGAACTACCGATTCATTCCACTGGCCATCGTCGTGTCGGCCGCTCTGCTATTCTGCTCGATTCAGCTTAAGGTAGAAGCGTCAAGTGATACATGATTTACATGTGGTACTATAGCATATCACGAGGAATCAAATGGACTAGCCATCCTTCTACACCAGGACAATTTCGCAAAAGGAAAAGAGACCAAGATAAGATAAGCAATGAATTGTGAAGACAGTGTGCGGGTCAAAATAAGGTATTGTTTCACGTGAAAGGATACGTATGCCTCGCGATGGGCGAGGTCGCGAGGATAAACATCGTGTGATTACGAGAAGAACGATCATTCCAGCACCAAGTCAATGCTCCCCTTTCCCCAGCCAAATAAACAGCCGGCCGTGCTATCCTATCCTATCCTATCCTATCAGCGAGCCCGACCCCGCCGGATATTTTTGACGGCACCGCACCGGACCGGACGGGCCACCCACGAGACGCCCACACCGCACCGCCGCGCCCGTGTGGCCGTGTTCCCTTTATAACTACCGGCCATGGGCCTCCCACTAGTACGCTGCCACGGCAGAGCAGAGCAGAGCAGAATCCCGTAGCCAGAGCCCCTCCTGCGTCTCGCTTCGCCATGGCGCTCCCCCGCTCCTGCCTGCTCCTCGCCCTCGCCGTGTGCCTCGCGTGCGCTGACGCGGCCGCGCGGGAGCTCAGGGTCGGGTACTACGCCGACACCTGCCCCGGCGCGGAGGAGGCCGTGCGGGAGGCCATGGCGCGCGCGCTGTCCCGCGAGGCCCGCAGCGTCGCCTCCGTCATGCGCCTCCAGTTCCACGACTGCTTCGTCAACGTGAGTTTTACACTACTACACCGCATACGCGCGCGATCGATCCCCGTCTGCTTCGGCTGGCTCTCGGGTCTCTGATCGCTGCGATTTCTCTGTGTCAGGGGTGCGACGGGTCGGTGCTGATGGACGCGACGCCGACGATGCCGGGGGAGAAGGAGGCGCTCTCCAACATCAACTCCCTCCGCTCCTTCGAGGTCGTGAACCAGCTCAAGGACGCCGTGGAGGAGCGGTGCCCCGGCGTCGTCTCCTGCGCCGACATCATCGTCATGGCCGCCCGCGACGCCGTCGTCCTGGTACGTACGCCACTTCTCCGGCCGCGTTCGCTGCTCGATCGGGTAACCCGTGCCCCGCAGCCGCAGATTCTCCGTTGCTTTTGACATGCCTTCCGTTCCATTGCCTGGCGTTTCCCGTGCAATTGATCTCCCTGCCGGCGGTTTCGGTTCCAGAATCCCGGTCTTTCAAAATGAAGAAGGGGACTAGTTCAAAATCGCCTTAATTAATCGCTTTCTCGTCCACTAGCACCACTGCTTCGAATGCCAGCAATTTGTTTGTGCTTTGGTTGACGGCGCTCACCGTTGTCCAGCTATCGTCGCGATGCGCAAACCTGTGGTCAGCCTCTCTCGCACGCACCGTCGCTTTTTTCACACTTCCTTGGAAATCCCATACAATATGGACGGCCCAACGAGCGACCTAGAATCGCTTCCAACTTACTTACTTTACTCCGCTACCACCTTGGTTTGATCCAGAAGCGCAGCAATGGGAAAGACGAATAATTCCTTAGTTTTGGCATGAAACGTTCGGGGCAGCGTGTTTAATGTTCTGACCCGCTGCCTTAATTTATTTCTGAAATTAATGGTGAGGCCGGAAATGTTTGCGAAGAAAACCGGGGCCCTTTGACAGCGACGGCAGCATGTGTGCCCTTGCTCCCCGTAACCACCACACTGAACAAGAATCGGGCGTCAGCGTCACGCTCCTCCATCCTTCACTGCACTTTCACATGAGTCATGACTCCTCGTAGGCAGGCAGGCGCATTGAACGAGGCCGGAAAAGGCCAGGCGAGGTGGGCTCGCCGACGGAAGGGCCAACGGCCCGGGCTACTGGTATAGTAACCCTGGACGTTTCATGCCGACAGACGTAGCCCCCGGAGACGATAATGATGTTGCAGGATCATTTTCGTACTTGGCCTCGCCTGGCGCCGTAGTATGTTTTTTACTAAATGGCATTTTCCTAACCTTTAGCTAATTGTGACCCTTTAAATAATTTTCAGCCACATCTGGACTCTCGCCATAAAATGCCACATACTCCCTCCGTCCTCAAATAAGTGGACATATAGAAATTTGAAGACAAATTAGGGAGGAAATTTTTTAAACCTAAACGTCCACTTATTTGAGGACAGAGGGAGTAGTTAGGCGTTCTAAAAATCTCATATGCTCTAAAAATCTCAGAAAACGCCATACACTATAGAGTATCCCGAGCCTAAGAAACGCAAAAATTTCTAAGTCCTTTGAGAAAAGCTATTTGATGTGATGTTTTTAGACTCAGAGCCTCTGAGAATCTTAGAGTGCGCCTTCTCAGGTGGCATATTCTGAGATTCCTAGAGCCTCTCTGACTGGAAAACGCCACATTAAATGGCTTTTCTCAAATGACTTAGAATTTTTTGCGTTTTTCAGGCTCGGGATACTCCATAGTGTATGTCGTTTTGTGAGATTTCCAGAGACTCAGGATACTCCATAGTCTATGGCGTTTTATGTCGAGGGTCAGATGTGGCTGAAAGTTATTTGAAAGGTCACAATTAGGTGAAGCTTAGCAAAGGGCCATTTAGTAAAAAAATATACCCTGACGCCTGCTTCCTTGTTCCTTTGCGCGTGTGTCGCTATGTCAGCCATACGTTATTTCTTCCCACTGAGATTCCGGATGTTTGATTGGTGCACGCGATGGCGATGCCACTGTTGTCTTGGGCATATCTCGGTTACGTTTCGAGTTTGTTGTCGCATAGAGTTGATGGTGTTTCTTCAAGTGCATTATATCGATTAGTCAGAGTAGTATTAACCAGTTGATGTGTTGCCGGCAAAAAGCAACAGCTGAATTGCTCTGTTGATGGTGTTTCTTCAAGTGCATTATATCGATTAGTCAGAGTAGTATTAACCAGTTGATGTGTTGCCGGCAAAAAGCAACAGCTGAATTGCTCTGTCATAAACGAGCACTGTGCCATTACTGACGAGTCTTGAATTTCATTACTAATTTCAGCACCAATTAAGCAGCGACATTAAAATTGGGAATGAGTTGACCAATTAATGCGCCATGTTTTGATTGACAATGGAGTCAGCATGTTGACCTATTTTGACTCTGCATTTGTCTCCTGTCCTCGCAGACCGGTGGACCCCATTGGGACGTGAGGCTCGGGCGCGAGGACAGCCTGACGGCGAGCCAGGAGGACTCGGACAACATCATGCCCAGCCCGCGCGCCAACGCGAGCGCGCTCATCCGCCTCTTCGCCGGCTACAACCTCAGCGTCGTCGACCTCGTCGCGCTCTCCGGCTCGCACTCCATCGGCGAGGCCCGCTGCTTCTCCATCATGTTCCGCCTCTACAACCAGTCGGGCTCCGGCCGGCCCGACCCGCACATGGACCCGGCCTACCGCCGCGCCCTCGACGCGCTCTGCCCTCTGACCGTCGACCAGAACGTCACCGCCGGCATGGACGCCACCCCCGTCGTCTTCGACAACCAGTACTTCAAGTACCTCGTCCACCTCCGCGGCTTCCTCAACTCCGACCAGACGCTCTTCTCCGACAACCTTTTTACCCGGGTGCTGGTGGAGAAGTTCAGCCAGGACCAGGACGCCTTCTTCAAGGCCTTCGCCGATGGGATGGTCAAGATGGGCGAGCTGCAGAACCCCAGGAAGGGGGAGATACGGCGTGACTGCCGCGTTGCCAACGGCTCGCCGCCGCCGCTGAAGAATCAGGTCGCGCCGTTCCGGGTGATTGATTTCTGATCTCCGGAAGCCGCGCCTGTAGGTGTCTCACGAGATCTCTGATGTGGGAGTGATAGATATGTTCGACAGGCCCGCCTGTAGGTGTCTCATTGATAGTTTTTGGTCGTGCCGCAGTTCTGTGCCTACCTAAGAAATGGTTTCAGGTCTAGCTACTGCTTATTGCTAATTGTTGAGGAATAAATAGAGAAATCGAGGCCTCTGGTACTAGTGATTGCCAAAGGATGCATTTAGGCAGAAACTGCAAATGACTCCCGAGCTACATGGAGCTTGTTTTTGGCAACAACAAAAATCAAAATCAGCATTTTTAAGTTTTCAAAAATAGCAAAAAAAATCCCAGATAAAGATAGTGTCGGGATCCACAAACGTAAAAAAGTTCAACTCAAAATTCGTTATATTTTGGACTGCAGAAAAAAGACAAATTGGGAATAATTTCAAGTTTTTAAAACTGTGGACTATTCACAACCAATTTGTCATTTTTGTCCAGCCCATAATACAACGTATTTTGATTTAAAATTCTGTACACGTGTAGATCTCGATATTATCTACATCTGAGATTTTTTCCACCATTTTTGAAAACTCAAAAGTGTCGATTTCGAATTATTTAAATATACAAGCTACATGGAGCTCGGGAGCCATTAGTCCACTCTCGCGTTCAGGTTGCTTATGTGTAAATGCCTTCGATACTTGGACACGGCATTTCAGGTCACTGGTGCGGATGCACCCGTTATGTAAAATATTTTTATTTATTTTTTTAAAATGTCAAAAACTTTCAAATAAAAATTTGGATATAGATCATGACATTTTATTTTAACACAAAAAAAATCGCGAAGAAAAAACATTTTTTGTGACATGTGCAAAAAAGACAAAAACAAATCACGTACAAAGTCATTTTGAAAACCCCGGATTTGTCTTTTTTGCACAACCCACAAAAAAATCATTTTATTCGCGAACTTTTTGTGCTAACATAAAATATAGTATGTTCAAAAAAATTATTTGCACAACCCAGAAGGCGGTGTTCGAGTCTGACCTCTGGGTCGTCATAGCCCGCTCTTTGCTCCCTAACGAGGGACAAGGGACAGAGGAGGCGGCATTGCCAGAGGAGGCCGTCGACGATGCTAAGCGAGCCTGCCTCGCCTAAGGTAAGACCTCAATCACTAGATTAGGTTCTAATCTAGTTTAGCTTAGCACTTATCAGGTTCTAGTTTTTCTTAGCACTATTTGCATGTTCTAGTTATAGTTACTTGAGAAATATACTTTTACTAAAGTACTAGTTCTAGTTCAAGATATTTACTAAAGTACTAGCTAGTAGGATTGTTGGGATCATGAACTTGATCGCTGCAGTTGATCAGTCTTCCTTTATTAAGGGAAAATACATTTTAGAAACCGCTGTAACTACACATGAAATGTTGCATTCGGTGGTGCATTCTAAATCAAAAGGCCTAGTGCTTAAATTAGATTATGGAAACGCTTTTAGCAAAGTCAGGGGGATTTTCTTTTAGATCTTTCAGAAAAAATGGGTTTTGGTTCAATTATCATCATTTGGATTAAAGCCATTACATGCCTCTGTTGGAGTCAAACTAAATAATATCATTGGTAATTACTTTCCCACTGGAAAATGTTTGAGGCAAGATGACCCTCTCTCGCCCTTGTTGTTCCATTTTATTGTTGATGTGCTAACTAGAATCTTCATTGAAGCTGCCAATGCAAACTGAATTAGAGGGCTTAGTCGTGATGTTTGTCAAGGTGTGTGACTCCAATATGCAGATGACACCATTATGTTCTTTTAGCAGTGTGACCCTGTGTAGGCCACCAACCTCAAATGGGTCCTAACTTGTTTTGAACAAGTTTATGTGATGAGGATAAACTACTCTAAAAGTCAACTTTTCCCTGTGGGGTTTGCTAATGAGGATGTTTTCAGGTTTTAAATATTTTTGGATGCAGTCCTGGCAAACTTCCAATTAAATATCTTTGGTCCTCCTCCACTATGAAAAACTTAGAAGGGAAGAGATACAACCTTTAATTGACAAAATCTTGAAAAGAATTGCAAGATGGAGAGGAAGAAAACTCTTGGCATATGATGCTGGTTAGTGCTAATCAAAATTTCCATTGCATATCTTCTCTCCTTTTTTAATTTTTCAAAGTGAGATCTAGAATTGATCCATTCCCAGGTGGCAAACTGCCTTTGGAATGACTTTGAAGTTCATGCGAAATTGCATCTTGCCAACTGGAAGCTCATATTCCAAAACAATGGGGGGGGGGGGGGGGGGGGGGGGGGGGGGGGGGGCTAGGGATCCATGATTTAGCCAATATCAATCTTTGTCTCCTAAGTTCCTGGATTAGTAATATGCTAATGATGGTTGGAAACTTTGGAAACAAATGATTAACTCTAACTATAGCACCGATAACCCCAATATTTTCTGCAGTGAAACTGTTGGGGTTTCTCAGTTTTGGAAATGAGTGATGTGGGCTGCTAAAAGCATCCGGTTTGGCTATAGATAGAAGATAGGAGCTGGTGATAAGGTTAGATTTGTGGAGGATACCTGGTTTTGCCACCTCCCCACTTGTTGTGCAATTTTTTGACATCTATTTCCTGTACAATCAGCAAGGAAAGAAAGTTCAACAATTTGGGATGGGTGATGGGTCTACCCTCAAACAAACTTTTAGAAGGAACTTTTCCCACAAACTCATGCAACTACGGTATGAATTGAAAGAGATTGCCTCTAGCATTGTGCTTTCTCATGATGTTGATGCTTTGATTTGGCAATATGAACAACGGAGTGCATTCTACCTCCTCTCTATATGTTGTTGTCAACTTTGGTTTCATGTTGTGTGGCAACTTCACATCCCACATAGGATTCACATCTTCTTTTTTGACGAATTACAGTGGGAGAGGCTCCCACTGACTTAATTAATAAAAGGATATTTAGAGGGTTCATAGGTACAAGATTAGAGGAGTGGTGTTTTGGCTCCCGGGTGCATATGCACCCTTTATTTAAAATGCATTTTGCACATATTTTGAAATGTCAAAAAAATTGGAAAAAAATGTTCCATCTTTTAGGTTACTACAAAAATGTTCCATCTTTTTGAAATGTCAAACTGCCTTCCAGAGTACTAAAAAAATGCCTCTTCCAGCTTACAAACTGTCCCCTCCTGACATAGGTCGAAAGAGAAGGAAAGAGAAACCCTACACTACCTAGAGCAAAGCAAAGTAACATCTAAACAAACTTTTACAGATGCTCAACGGAGATGACGCAGCACACAAAATCATCTACTATCATCATTCGGAGCTCGCTGACACTGAATCATCCCCTGTTGGCTGTATAAAAGCTAACCAATCAACAAATAGCTGGACCATATTTACCAAGGAGGTATCTACAGGAAGCCTATGTTATTTCTCGTGATCACATTGTCCTGTTGCCGAAATGAAACCGATTGCTGACAACAAGGTTTTCTGCAAGCAGAAGGATGGGAGTCCTGATGGCTTTGGCGTTTGGAGAGACTGACTCGGGAAGACTGGGTAAGCAGGTTGGTAGATATTCACCATGCTCCTCAGGATGAAAATAGAAGAGGACTGCTCGACAGAAAATAAACCTGATGACAAAGAAGGAAGAATATTAACATTTCACATAGAGAAATCAAGAGTCTAGAATGCAGGACAAACAATGCACTGAGAAATAAATGCAGGATAAACAAGATACGACTGAATAGAAATATAAAACATAAAACTGAGAAAGCATAAGATATGCAACATAATTTATCTAGCTAGCAAACCATATTGTGCCAGGAGAAAATTTAGTTGGCACGTATGCGATGAATTTTTAATGTGAACATGTTCTTTTACCCACGAAATGAGTCTGCATGAAAAGAATATGGACATATAGTTCACGCTTCAAGACACCTTTACATGTTCTACTGCCAAACTAACATGCAACTGCCAGAAACTCGAGGATGCAAGGTATGCATCAATGTACCTGAGAATCAGGCGCCTGAGAAATGGATCAGGTAAAATTTGTCCCCAAACAATGTTCAACCCAACAGATGTGCAGAGGGTTTCTTCATATTGCTCCAAACAGAGAAAAGTATGTTTTCAGCATTGGCATATGTGTCCTGAAACCAAGACACGAGGAAATCAAATTGCCGAAATAAATATCTCAGGAATACTCAACTCAAAACATTAAAGAACGTACAACGTCGATGTCGGAAGTTATTCCAGCTAATTGGCAGAAGGCTTGCATCGGGGCAGTCAGGAAGTATGTAAATTGGCCTCCATTACCCACAGATTCTGCACCAGGCATTGACGATGCTATCCTAGGAGAAAGAAGTAAGGCAGCTGGTTCTCCCTTCTCTGCATTATGTATGGCCTGGCAAGAATACAAGCAAATGATTATTCACTCAAGGTTCTACCTTATTATCACAAAAAAATAGAGAAAGAACCACTTCAAGAAATTAGAATTGCTTATCATTTGTAATCCCGACTTCATGCGATAAAACGGGTTGTTAAAGAGAAAACCCGTTTTAGAAAGTTTTTACTAATCCATTATCGATTGTAATATAACTATGTGCAAGGAAAACAAAAGGATCCAACGGAATAAGAAGTCCACCGGATGACTTTACAGGCTACTAACAAGGATAGCTTTGAGTGTTTTCTGTATGAAAGAGGTATGTCTAGATATTTTAAATATAAAATTTAGTGGACATAAAATTAAGTAGAAACAGAGAGATTCCATAATCCTGAGCTCACTGGAACTAGAAATCAACCTTCTCAGTTCAGAATATGTTATGCACAGCAGATGACCAATTAACAGGCTGATAACTATCTTATCTTTGTTTAGTGGTTTAAAGATCAAGAAGACATAATAGATCTGTGAGCCCCATTGGACAATAATACCAACTTAAGTATAGCGATGCTTCCGCTTAGTAGGAAACAACTGAGTATGTGACCCTTCAGATTCAATGCATACAATTAATCATGATGTGAACTACAAAGAGAGTAAAAGATACATACATATAATCTGGTAGTTAAAAACAACTGAAAGCTCACGCAATATGGTAACAATTTTTCTCTTCTACCAAGCCAAGATAAGTTCTGACAAACCTGCCTTGAATGCATAGCTATTTTCACTGTCAATTACAAGGAAAAGTGGATATCTCGTAAATGGTATCAGGTCTTCTGGATAAAGATTGTTTGGACCTAGCAAAATGATAATCTTGTCAGCATGAGAAAAACAGGATATCCATCCTCAAACAATAAGATAATACTTCAAAATTTAGTCGCCCACCAATCTAACGAACAAGTGAACCTAATTGATAACTGACATTGCCAAGATATATAGTTCGGTAAATAGTCATGTGAGAAAGCAGGAGCATACCGCCACTTCCACGAGGACCAAGCCATAGATGATTATCTGACCCAGTATGTGAATTTGGCTTATCGATGGAGAAAGCAGAAGCAGGCCTTGCACTTGATGAGGAGCTAGATGCATACTTTTGAAAAGCATTCTGGTCAGCAAAGCCTGGAAGTGTAGTGGTGGAAGTTAGAAGGGAAACCTAATTAAAACAAGAGTGCAACATTAATTAGAATGCCAGATTAAAGAGGAACCTGATGCTGATATATAAATGAGCAAAATGCTATCTTGAGAAAGCTCCTCGCAGATTGTGGCAAGAACCTGCAATAACCATTCATGAAGTGGATTTAAGATTATGAAGATTCTGGTGGCAAAAATAAACAAAAAAATTTACTTTGCAGATCAGAATTATATGTTGTCAGTGTCCATGTGATTTGGACTGTGTCTCACAAGATGTAGT
This sequence comes from Poa pratensis, assembly GCA_947311845.1. NCBI lineage: Eukaryota > Viridiplantae > Streptophyta > Magnoliopsida > Poales > Poaceae > Poa > Poa pratensis. Next base: position 17,407,655 of record CAMZMU010000079.1, read on the forward strand.
AATATATTAAGTTTTTATTACCAATTTGTGGGAAAGTCTGAACATCTTCATGTGCAATTTGACAATTTGGGAGTGCCTGTGCTCAAAATTCTGATGTTCAGTACTGCTAACAACCACGTATAACATCACTATGCCTATTTACAAGATGTGTTCTGAAGACATTAATACTGGTGAATGTGCAATGGGGCAACTATTGGTAGTTAACGTGCAACTTTGGGAATGCCTGTATTCACAACTAAGATATTCAATTCCGCTTTAATCTTATTCTCGTAAAAGGGAGAAAAGGTATCGACTCCTATGCACATCGGTATATCATATGAAACTTCAAACAGAGAAATATTAACTATATCTTCATGGATTTGCAGCAAACAGCTAAACTGGTAAAGCAGAACTGCAATATCACAGAGCTGAAAATTTTCTAATGACTAAGAGCTGAAATATATCAGTAACACAGCATAGTGAACATACCACAAAATACATGTATCCCAGGGTTGAAAATGCGTAAAAGCAGCCTATGAACACATCCAGCTCATAGTGAGGAGCAAAGGCTGCCTGCCAACCATGTTGCAGCAGGAATGCAGGAAATCCTTTTCTACTCAACTTATTTTTTGAACCGATTCTACTTAACTTCTGCTCAGTTCAATACAGTTTATCGTCACTTTGATTTATTGCATATCAACAATATGTACTCTATCGGTTCTTTGGTCGACAACACAAACAAGTCTACACGGAATTATATCAGTAATCAAATCACAAACATCGACCACATTGTAGGCACGAAGCATCTTTATTGATTTATTCAATACTGCAAATTATCATGGAAAGTATATGTGATTATACCGGTATTACTCGTACCACATATAGATATGCAGAATTTGAACTTAAAAGGGGAACAATATTTTTTAGAAGCTCCCTACCGCTATAAGATGAGAGACTGTAGGGTGATATATAATTGCTTTTTGAGGATTTGAAGGAAGACTTCCGTCAGAGATTTCTGCAGAAAGGTGAATATCGATCAGACCAGAGGGTCCACTCTGATCACTCATAGTGCCATTTTCTGTAAGTTCTTTCACGGCTATTTGGTAAGACCCTGTGGGCTCCCATTCTAAACACTGTAACATTCTAAAAGTGTCCAAAGTTAGCTCTGTGAACTTGACCTGCGTTGCACACAATGAAATTCCGTGAGGGATATTCTCAACTGATCAACAACATAGTATTCAAACAAGCTAAAACTAGAGGGGTAGTAAAATTATTGATGAAGGGATATATATAAGTAACCTCATTTCGACGATAACTTGTTAATACAGCTTCCTTCAGTTTCAGTACCCTTTTTGAATGGAATCTTGCAATAGATGCAAGGTTCGATGCATAAGAATCAAACAAATTGTCGTATCGAAGTGATCTAGATCCCTTGTATGCTCCATCAGCTTTCAAGAATCTCTCAAGCTCTTGAAGCACTTGTTTCCATTCCTTGAAGTTGGTTTTCTAAGAAGAGGTGACCGTGTAAGTTACGATGGAAGATAAATGATAAGCAAAACAGGCTTAAATGTCCTAGTGTAATGAAATGGACAAAAATTGAAACCCAGTTGGGGTAAGTAAGTGGGTAACCATCAAACAAAACCCACAACGGAAAGCTTTCATGTAGGCATACTGGCATAGCAATAAAATATTCATTAGTCTTCCTCATGCATAGATCCATTGATGTGTTGCTCCGTTCCTAATATAGATACCAGTGATTGTAAAATTGCCCTAACGTAATCCAGAATTTACAAATCCTAAGGGTAAGAACATACTACTACTTGACACGCTCAGATCACCACGAGCTGAAACACCAAAATGACCAAATAACAAGAAAAAAGATGAGCTCGGTCACACAAGCAGAAAGGACGTAACTAAACTGAATTAAGAACTGCTCGACTGAATAGCAGCAACTTGTGGCAAAACAACTGACGAACCCCACTTGTGAAGAAAGAAAAACATAGTGCTACATTCGTTCGCTAATGAAGAGAGAAACCATCTACTCTTTCCCAGAATTATGAACCAAAAATAAATAAAAACCTAAACGCGATATTGAACTCGTGCTCCCCATTTCAAAGCACAGAGGGGAAAAGCTTCTTACGGGATACGCCGACTTGGATTCCTGAACGAGCGAGCGGAGGCGGCCGGCGAGGTGGTCCACCGCCTCGGCTCGGCGCATGAGCATGGCGACGACGAGGAAGCGGGCGATGAACCGCAGCTCCTTGTACCGGATCAGGAGGCCCTGGTGCTTCCCTCCTCCGCCGCCACCGCCTCCCTCCGCGGAGGCGGGGGCGGCGAAGTACCCTCGGCTGTAGATGGCCTCGTAGAACACATACGCGCCGACGAGCGAGCGCGGCTCGGCGGTGCGGAGGTATCGCGCGTAGTAGAGCTGGCCGATCCGCGAGGCGACCTCGCCGATCTCCCAGCGGCGCAGCCCGCCCGCGACGAGCTCCCGGCGGCGCCCTGCTGCAGCGCCACAGGCGCGTGTAGGCCTTGAAGGCCTTGCGGCTGTGGTGGTCCCCGCCGCCGTAGAGCGGCAGGTCGCGCGCGCGCGCGAACTTGCGGTCCGCCGCCTCCACCAGCGCCTTGAACTCCCTGTACGCGCCGGCGGCGGGCTCGCCGTCGGTCATCGCCGGCGACGAGACGAGACGAGACGGGTCCCGCCTCGCTGTTTCCCTCCTCTGGTTTTGGGCGGCGAATGGGGCGGAGGGAAAGAAGTCTATATACCCCCCATATGTTTCAGAGAAAGTACGCAGCACCCCCCAAGCTAAGAAACGGCACACTTAATCCCCTCATGTTTGGAAAACCAGACAAATCACCCCCTCGAGCGGTTTTGAGCGTGGTTTTACCTACGTGAAACGCTGACGAGGATTAGCTGTTACATTCACACTGCCACATCATCGTGGGACCCACTGTAAGAAGTAAAAAAGAGGCATTGCCTCGCCCGTGTTCAGCACATCCTGGCCCGCCGCAGTCATGGCTTCTGCGGCAGCTCCTCGGCTCTCCCATCGTCGTTAACACCAAGATGGCGAACCCCAAGGCCAAGACCTCATCAAGCCAAAGTGCCAGCAGTTCTTCGAAACATTGTCGGACGACACCCCGACGAGTCCAGCGACCCCGACGGTCCGACGCCGCCGGATACAGCTCGCGCTCGCAAACAGAGAAGGGGTGCCTCCGGCCGCATCTCCTCCTCGGCTCGCGCGGTGCGACCGTGCTCAAGATGTACGTCTGGGCAGCGTCAGCTCCGGGCGGCTGCTTGGGATGGCTACGACCTCGCTTGATCTCACGGGCGCCGTGGCCAAGCCTGCAGTCCTGCACAGCGGCTGGATGTCCGTAGGGCAGCACGGCGGCGACGACAAGGCCGCGGAGATCGGTCGCGCCGACGGAGAGGAAGTGCTGGTCCCCATGGTGCTGGCCTCCATGGTGACGCCTGGAAGCGCGGCGCGGGCGGACGTCGTCCGGCAGCAGGTTGTGGCCGTGGGGTACCGGCGGGTGGCGTGAGGAGAGACGGGGACAAGTCCCAAGGTCGGGGACGACGGGAAAAAAGTTTTAATCGCTCCTAATCCAGCGTGGCTGTTGACTTTGTTTTCTTTTCATCCCGCTGCCACGTACGCAAAACCACGCTCAAAACCGCTCGAGGGGGTGATTTGCCTGGTTTTCCAAACATGAGGGGATTAAGTGTGCCGTTTCTTAGCTTGGGGGGTGCTGCGTACTTTCTCTGAAACATATGGGGGGTATATAGACTTCTTTCGGGCGGAGGAGGAGGTGAGGTGAGATGGCGACGGTGGGCAGAGAGAAGAGAGAGTAATAAAAGGGGAGTCAGTTCGTTCGAGAAGAGATAAAAAAGCAGAGCGGCCGTGGCGTGAGCTGTTACTCAGTAAAAACGCTGTCATCCGGGTCATTAATTGGGCTCTTATGCAGATTTTTTTTTTAAAGCCTGCGTACATCAGAGAGTACCACATACCAACGTATGAAGTACAAGGACAAGAACAGAGCCCACGCAGGGGAACAGAGCTAGATCAAGCACCCGCAACATCGCCGGCGAAGAAGACGAAGACCACTGACCTCCTTCTTACCACGGCCCAAGGGTACCTCCTCCATTGAAGAACGCCGCAGAGCCCGTCCACCGCGCCGCGACGGAGCTTATGCCGATGAACGAATCCGGCGAGCACCCTTCCACTCCAGCACCACCACCTTGCCGCAGTCGTCGTCGTCCCCAGCGCTGGCAGAAGCCGCGAGCCTCGCCCAGCCCTGAGTTCCAGCCGCCAAGACCGCCGCCAGCACGGATCTGACGGGGAGCCGACAGACTCGAGCACCACGCCGGGTCTCGAGCCTCCACTAGTCGAGCGCGTCGCCGCCGAGCTCCCTGGAGCTCCGCCGTCGGAGAAGGACGCCCCGACACCAAAACACCCGCCGCCAGCACCACCTCCTCCACAGCAGCGCCGGCGAGGTCTCCACCCTAACCTACCATATATACAAGCCGGAGCCGGGATCTCCCACCCTCCCGCCGCCGAGGCGGCCGGCGGAGGGGAGGAATCCCGCGGCTCAGCGGCGAGCACGCGGTGGTTCGGCTAAGTTCGCCCAAAAATCGCCCGTCGCCCCTCTGCAACAGTGACGGGAGGGGAGAGGATAAGCACCAGTTGTTAGACAGTTTTATGCAGATCTTTATTCCCTCGCAGGTTGGTGACTCTTTTTTGTTCCCATCAAAGACAACAGTTAACTCTGCAATCAGCGACGGATATTCTAAAAGTTTCTAACCACCACAACCGCCTGAAAGACTCCTTAATAATTAACAAAAGAAGAGAATCGGAGAATATACACCTGCTCCGACCCGTTGCCCACTGAGGCTGCCACAACTGCCTAAACTGTGATCAGTAATCTAATAGCAGCACTTTTAAGAAAGAGATCGAAAGGCGGCTAGCTAAAAATTCTTGCACGAGCAGACACGGGCACTAAGTACGCCACTTTTGCGCGGGACTCAGCTGCAATAACATCTCTCTGCGGCCATGGTCGGTGCAGTAGCAGTGCCTGCCGTGCAAATCATTCTTCATTGCAGTTGGAACAGGCTGGCGCCGGGGTCATTAACAAATCCGTTTACGCTGGGAATCTTCAAAAGGAGTTCAGAGGCTGCTGCGACGTGGAGATTAGGACAAGGATTAGCTGAGCTCGCCGCGGCGGCGGCAGCTTTACGGCAACGTTTCATGGTAAAGTGCCCTTAAACTGCTGCTTGTTTGGCTTTGGTCCCAACTGGTCCCGTGCAATGTCACCGGAATGGTTAGGTCGTACAGTATCTCTAGTTTATATGGACTAGGATTCTAAAAATTCAGGAATGTTAATAACGTTGAATTAGTGTGGCGTTGCCATACTGTCATGCAGGAGAAGTTCGGTTGCATCGTAAAAAAAAGCATGAGCAACCGGTTGCACCATATGATGTTCCTTTGAAGTTTGAACCAAAGTGCCCCTTAAGGGCAACTCAGATGGCGCCCTCCATTTTGTGTCAAGATATGTCCGGTTTTCATCTGTTTTATCTGTTTGGGGGGACGATGGACACTTGTTCACGTTTGGCTCCCGGGTTCCAGTGATCCTGCCATCCAAGAAAATTCAAAAATCGTATTTACGAGTTTTAAAAAATTACTGAAAAAATCTCATATGTAGCCAACGTGTAGTCCACAAACGTGCAAAAATTAAATTTGAAATACCTTGTATCCTAAGCTAAAAAAAAGATAAAAGTGTGGAACTGAGTGTGCATAGTTTTAAATCTCTAAATTTTAGTCAATTTTGTCGTTTTTACGTACCCATAATATAAATTACTCCATTCGATTCACTTTTATATGGTGCCATATAAAAGTGAACGGAGGGAGTATTTGAGAATTTTTTCATAAGTTTTTGAAACTCGTAAATATGATTTTTGAAAATTTTAAAATGGCAGGAGCAAAAGACACTTTCTGATTTAAACTAAACTTTAAGATAAATATAAGCACAAACATACACATAAATATGAACTTAAACTTAAACATAAAAGTTCCACACAGTCCAAACATTTAAAAAAATACATAAAATTTTAAATAAAAACCCTAGTCTTCATCATCGGACTTGATGACGATCATCGGCGCAACCGACATGGTGGCAGCAGACGCTGGAGGTGGCATGGTGGCAGCCAGCGGTGGAGTTGGCAGCCGGCAGTGGCATCGTCGCCTCCTGTGTGGACGCTTGGAGTGCCCCTCCAAGCCACGCCACTCCATGGCCTCCTCCAGGGGTTGCCCATGTCGTCCAGCTGTCGCACTTTACATCTTTCCAGAGTTCCGCGCGACGTCGGAGGACTCGGAGTCCACGGGGGAGGGCTCATCCCAGAACCACTCCTCCGGTGGCTCGATGGCGAAGAAAGAGTTGAGCCGATACTCGTGCTCTTGTGCAAGGCAAATGTCCCAAACGGGTGAGTTCTCGACGTGCTCGGGAAGCGCCCGGTCCTCCGAGGACATGGCCGCCTACCAAGCGTGGTTGGTGGGAGAAGCGTATTGTTGTGGGTGGCGGCGCCACCGGAACTTTAACGAAGTTCATGCGCCAGCCGTGTGGGAGGATACGGTCAAGCGACACCTCCCAGTTGTTGCGCTTGTAGTGGTGCGCCTAGATCAGCGTCAGCCGAGGACGACATTGGTCAGGCGCGGCGGCAAACAGGCAGAGCCACGCGGGACGAGCTCGCCTCACGTTTTCTCCTCTAGCCAACGGAGCGGCTCGCGGATCTGAAGCACAGTGTGGTATATCAGCGAATGCGGACGGTTTGATTAGTCAGGTGGGACAAGGAGGCGAGGCGGCGCGAGGAGCCCACGCATCAAAAGTGGAATAAGAGAGAAGTGGGTGGGCGGTTGAGGGACCGACGTGCCCATTAAAAAAAGACCCAACGAGAGAAAACCTAGACACGGCATGCCTTGATCCATGAGGGATGCCCACTAATGCGCTTAGTGGGCTCCCTCCTATATTAGGGTATCTTTTTTTTTTTAGGGAAGCCTTTCGGCTAGCTTTATTGATTATCGAACACAGATACATCGTTTAACATCGCTGGCCGGATGAAACTAGGTGGGTCACCATCCCATACATTGGTTGAAAAAAATTGAAAACTATTTCTAGCCAGCAGATGAGCTACTTCATTACATTCTCTAAAACAATGATCATAGGTAATATGAGTAAAACCTGAAGCAAGAATATTACAATCAAAGTAAACTGCAGCTGCCGACGTCGCCGAGAAACCACCTCCATTCATTGTATCTATTACCTGCATATTATCTGACTCAATTATAAATCTTGTCAATCCAAGATGTTGAGCCAAGCTAAGACCATCCTGAGTGCGTATGCCTCTGCCATTGCCGCATCTGACACAAAGGGGATACATGTACTAGCAGCTGCAATAAACTTTCCCTTACAATCACGCACAACAACTCCTGAACTGCCTCTTCCTTCATCAATCTCAAAAGCTGCATCTACATTTATCTTTAGTAGACCTTCGGGAGGGCATTTCCAACCCTGTCTTAATCTAGGAGCAATCTTCCTTGCCCTTGAGTAATTCAGCGCCAGTGCCCCAATAGACATAGCTGATCGGTGTGGAGGTTGGACAGGTTCAGCATGTACACACTGCCTCCTCTCCCACCAAATGTACCAGGCGGCAGTTAATACAAGTTCAGGGATACCAACCTCTCCTTGGTTTCTCCATTGTCCTCTCAAACAGATAATATTCTCTAAAGCCATTGCTCCCGATCGATCAAGTGCCGTAGCTTCCTCTATGACAGCATGCAGACCGAGTTGAGCCCAAACCTCCTTTGCCCTTCCACACTTGAAAATCATATGCATGATATCTTCACAGTGGGTGCTGCACAGAGGGCACGAGCTCTCATTTATTATATGTCGGTTAGCAAGAACACCCCTACATGGTATAAGTCCATGGAGTACACGCCATCCAAATATTTTGATTTTTGACGGCAATTTCAACTCCCATAACTTCCTCCATACTAATTTGGTTTGTGAATCTTCTAGTCCCATAATATTTCGCTCATGTCTCCCAAATTGATACGACCATTCTGCATGGTAAGCTGACCTTACCGTGAAGAAACCAGATTTTGTATGGTGCCATGCCACAAAATCGTTCATGCCTGATGGTGCCATAGGCGTCTCCAAAATTCTGATAGCATCAATGGGCCAGAAAATGCTTCTGATCAGCTCCTCGTCCCAGGCCCCTGTCACAGGATTAATGAGCTCACACACCTTTGTAGTGAGCACGTTGCCCCTTGGTGTAAATATTTTCCTGTTGGGGCTAGTAGCGACCCATGGGTCTTCCCAAATGTTTACTTGAGTACCATCTCCTATTCTCCAAATACAACCTCTCTTAAAGTTTTCCAAACCTGCTATGACACTTTGCCATGTAAATGAACTTCCTGGTTTCAGTTTTGCTTTCAGAAGATTCCCATCCGGATAGTATCTCGCTCTCAGCACTCTCGCACATAGGGATTCCGGTTCCTCCAGAGTCTCCAACATTGCTTTGCAAGCATAGCTTTATTAAAAGTATGCAGGTCTCTAAAGCCCATACCTCCTCTCGATTTTGGTATACATAATTTCCACCACGCTACCCAGTGCATCTTCCTTTGGTTCTCATCATCACCCCACCATAATTGCGAAATAGCATCACATATTCCTTTGCAAATGTTTTTCGGAATTTTGAATACTGTCATCGCAAAAACTGGTATGGCTTGTGCAACCGCTTTTATTAATGCTTCCTTTCCACCCATAGACAACATTTTTTCCTTCCACCCACTTACTCTGGCCAATACTCTCTCAACCAGATGTTTAAAGCAGTCCGATCTATCTACTCCAACCATAGCAGGTAAACCCAAATATCTATCATTCAGAGATTCAACAAATATGTTTAGTGCTTGGCAAACCTCCACTCGGTCATCAATCCCGGTATTTGGACTGAAATAAATACTCGATTTTGCATCACTCACAAGCTGGCCCGAACTTGCACAATAATCATCAAGGATCTTCTTCAACGTTACAGCATTACTCTGATTTGCTTCCATCAAGATTAGAGAGTCGTCCGCAAATAGAAGATGTGACACCATGGGCGCATCTCTGCATACTTTGACTCCCACAATCTTCCCCATATTCTCAGCATCATTTAGTAAACTTGATAGACCTTCCGCACATAATAAAAAGAGATATGGTGAAAGAGGGTCTCCTTGCCGGATCCCTCTTGATGGAATAAATTGCTCAGTGGTATTAGAATTAAAACGAACTGAATACCTCACTGATGTTACACACGACATTATCAGGTCAACCCATTCAGTTGCAAAACCCATCCTTAGCATTGCTTTCCTTAGGAAACACCACTCCACACGGTCATATGCCTTGTGCATATCTAATTTCACCGCACATAGTCCCTTCTTCCCCTTCTTTTTCTTTATCGCATGGACACACTCATATGCCAACAAAATGTTATCTGTGATTAGCCGACCAGGAACAAAAGCACTTTGATGCTCCCCAATGATTTCAGGGAGCAGAGTTTTAAGTCGGTTTGCCAAAATCTTCGAGATTACTTTATACACCACATTACACAAACTGATTGGTCTATACTGTGATAAATTCTCCGGATTATCCACCTTCGGAATCAGCACTATCATAGTATCATTCCACCCGGGCGGTATAATCTTGGTGTTCAAAGCTTCCAACACTTCATCTGTCAGATCATCCCCCACCATGGGCCAAAATCTTTTATAAAAAACTGCATGTAAGCCGTCGGGCCCTGGTGCCTTCAAATCACCTATTTGGAAAAGAGCTTTTCTTACTTCCTCCCTGGTATATGCAGCCAGCAATTTATTATTCATCTCCTGAGTAACTCGGCGGTTTATTTTATTTACCACCGCATCATCTGGTTCAACTACTTCCGAGTTAAACAAACCTGAGAAATAAATCTTTATTAAGTTACTCATACCATCGGGATCCTCCCACTTCGTCCCACTATCATCAGTCAAGTACTTTATAGTATTTTTCTTCTTGCGGGCTGTAGCGAAATTATGAAAAAAACTAGTATTGCTATCTCCATGCCGCAACCAAAGGGCTCTCCCCCTCTGAATCCAATGAACTTCTTCTTGCTCGAGGAGCGTTTCAATTTTCAGCAGAACTTCCTTTTGTTTCGATAAACTCTCATCTGAGATCGGTCCTCTTCTCAACTCTTCCAGCTCTTTTTTCAGCAAATTTATGCGTGTACGAGGCGCTTTCAACTCCCTTCTATCCCATGCGTGCAGCTCAGCATGGACTTTGGCCGTTTTCTGTTGAAACGATTGCCCCACACTAGCTGAGTTTGCTTTCTCCCATGCACTGCCCACTACGATATCTATATTTTCTTCCTCAAGCCATCTTGCTTCAAACCGTTTCGACGGGGGCGCCCCAAGGCTATGCACACCCGCATAATACTCAGTGTCAATAATAACAGGACGGTGATCACTCTTTGTTCCTTCACCATTTATTACACAAGCATTTGGGAAACGAGTGATCCATTCGCCATTTGCAACAGCTCGGTCCAAGCGCTCCCGGATCTTCCCCCTTCTCCATGTAAACCTGTCACCCATATATCCGAGATCTTCCAAACCACATGTGTTAGGCAGTTTTGAAATGCCTGCATATAACGATAAGCACGAGGCACACCACCCTCCTTCTCTTCCGAGCATAATATTTCATTAAAGTCTCCTACTACCATCCATGGGATACTTATTCTCCCACTCAGCTCACACAAATATTCCCAAGACTTGTATTTATCCTCCCACTTCGGTTCGATGTATTCAAATTTATTCTGTCGTCGTTATTGTATAAGGTTGCCCATGCCATTGCTTAATATGGCTATCAGCGAGCTTGCCGATCCCTGCGCGGATTAAGCAAAAGTCTGCTGTGTCTGGTGTTTAGTGGAACTTTTTTCCAGTTAAAAAACAATAAAAAAACAAGATGCATCTTTGTAGTAGTGATTGGAAGATTCTCTTAGTAATATGATAGCATAACAAATATATCTACAAATTCTTTGTATAGATGCTAATCAAGTACACGACGGAAAATTCCGTGATTCAAAGGACTCCAAAGAAAGGATTGGTGATGGCAGAGTTCAACTCGGCTCCAGCTGCATTCAGGATCGCCTTGTCAACCTTGTCCCTCGCCAAAACAAGAATTCGTCGCCTTCGAGTTTCTCAAATCCACACAGCTCAAGGAACTGTATGCCCCCAAGATTTCCTACCCTCTCCTGTAAGGTGCAGAAACAGATCATCAATCTCTGGACTCTGGTTGTTCAACGGATCATTTTACCAATCCTAAGAATAGGAAACTCACCTGAAATGTAGCATTGCTGAGTCTGATCTTTCTGAATTTCTCCTCTTCGGGACTTTTAACTACGTTCCCAATGTAGGTAAGGAGTGTTTGAAAAGCCCTCTTCACCTTGGCATCCTTCTCCTGTCGCCAATTCAGTCTCATGGTTAGGTAAATATGATCAAATCGATAATAGTACCAAAATTAGTATATGTTTTAAGGTATGTGGACATATACTGGACTATTTCCTAAAACTTCACTTATTAGATTACTACTAAATGATATCAAAGATCAACACAAAACAGGAATCCAAAGGCATGCAAATCATTCATCCATTCAAGAAATGCCAGTCCTTCCAATAGTATGAAAATACATTTGAGACAAATATCCCCTCCTTGCTGATATTACGCTTGGTGGTTGCAGAAAGTCATATCAGGAATCAATACAAAGTTGGAGATAAAGCACTACATATTACGATACCCATTTGTGCTGAAGCCTATTGTCTCCACCATTTTGTACAAACAGGCTGTTTCTCTCATGTTGGTTCAACTGCCCATTATCTTTTAGATTCAACTCCTCACGTTTGACTTTTTTCATCTCAACAGAATTAAGCAAATATTCATGCCACGTGCATTATATGTTAGGTTATGCATCCAGAGCATACATTGTTTGTTACTTTTCCTCTATGAGTGCTACATTTAAGAAGATATAATGCACTAGGAACACAAGTTTTTGGCCATCTAGTACAAACTTACCATCTAGTTACAGCTATTCTGCTACACGATAAATGATGGCACAAACCCCGTCTTCTTGTTTTGGCATTAGGAGTCAAAACTACTTAAAACTTGCAGCTGTCATTCTAAGTTAATCAAGTGCTAACATTCCTAGGTTCCTTGACCTCATAAACTAGCGCGTAGAGTTGTTACAACTGCCATTATATTCAGTAGCAAGTTTATCTGCCAAAGTGCACCATTTAGTAATAAATACTACAAGGGAAAATGTGAATAACATGTGCCTCCAAGGGAAAATTAGAATGCATACCTTGTTTTGCTGCTTAATATTTCGTAAGCAATCCCTCATCCGCTCTCCTTTTGTGGCTGGTCTGACAGGTAATGCACTCTGAAAATGTGTACACCAGAGTTAATTCAATAAATAATATTAAAACATATCTTACAAAGCTCTCTAGTACGATTCTAAAAGGCCCTGCACAAGCTGCCTAATCAAAATCAAGTAGGATTTTTCAGAAGAGTATCTGTTCTGAGAAGTGAGAGGTTCAAAAGTATATGAAAATCTTGCCAACTTATCTCAGACGTTAGATTCTGGAAAGGCAATTCAGGTGCTCAAAACAGTAGTGTGTCATGTTTAAACTTAATGGATGCACGAAATCTAGATCAACAGCTTATAATGTTAATGATATCCAAATTAAGAAAAAGTACCTTCTTCTCTTCGACAGGCGGTGGCGCGCTTGGCTTGGATGCAGATGGGACTTCAGGCAATCCAAGTTTTCTTCTCCGTTCAGCCTGAGAAACAAGAAGACAAAACGTTTTAAGGCAAAATTACTAGTTAGTTAGGAAGTTAATACATTGCATTCAGTTGAATATCCACAGGTTACACCAAAGTAAACCATTATGTGACTATATGAAACATACGACAATACTAGTAACTTAGCAATACATAGATATTCCTGAGTGAGATGAAAAAACAAGAAACCTTGTCCTCTTCCAGTTTCTGGCGAATCTTTTCTCTGGCCCTTTTCTCTTCCTCTTTCTCAAGCCTTCTCAATTCTATGATGCTGCCAGTGATGAGGACATAATTATTCAAAACCTGATATCATTTGTGAAAGTGTAGTAAAATAAAATCGGGATAAGGAACCAACCGTTTCCTTTCATTCACCTCCTCCATTCTCTTAGCTTCAAGAAGCTCCTTACCAATTCGTATACGGTCCTAAACAATGACCAATATGTGAGAAAAAATAAATACTAGCTATAGTAATGCTAAGGTCATTGCTTCCTAATATTGCGCTAAGAAGTGTAACTCGTAATGATGAGATGACAACATATGGAACATAAAACTAGTATTGAGATAACATGGATACACCTTTAAGATTGGTATCAGCGATCATCAGTATTCTCAAATAAACAATGTATTATAGTTTGTAAATGCTGCCGTGCTGATAGCACTGAAGACTAACATGATAAGGAAAATGCATGTACCCTAAAACCTCTACAAACTAGCAGTTAAATAAGATAAAAATGAATCCATAAGGATATTTTGTGCTAAAATATTAACATAAAGGGCTATTGAGTATAAGTGGCTCAGCAAATATTCTTCCTGTTTGAATTGTATTGTCAAAGATCTGAATATTTAAATAATTATGAAAGGACAAAGGAGTAATGACAATCTGTACAAAAGAAGCCAGATTGAGATACATGTTACAGGTTATACGGATGTAGTGTCTCGTTTGTACTGATAAAACAAATTTGTACACCTTTTAAATACATACACAAGTATATTACTCCCTCCGTTACTAAATAAAAGATGTTTTAGATATTTCAAATGTGGACTGGATAAGTGGATAGAGACTGAAATAGGTGAACGTACACATTAAAACGTGTCTAGATACATGTGGATTTGGAAAAAGCTAAAACATCTTATATTTAGGAACGGAGGGAGTACAAAGGAAGAAGGTAAAACAATATGAGGATTCATGGAAGTTGATATACCTTCTCCCTTTCTCTCTCCATCCTTCTCTCTTCTTCTTCTTTCTTTTTACGAGCGCGCTCCCTACAAACGAAGTGGATAACTTCAGTATGAGATGTCTTGTAAGAAAACAATATTACAATGAAAAATAAGAACGAAGTGGATAACTTCAGTATGAGATGTATTGTATGAAAACAATATTACAAAGAAAAATAAGTTCCAGAACAATTGTTCTTATGTCACAGTTTCTTTATTCATAACCTGCGTGTTGTGATGTTACTATGTCAATCCATCCGAGTTCCTAACTCTACGCATGTGGGGGGAAATTATAGAAAAAAATTGACCCTCTTCCAAAAGCAGTGTTATCAAAACTGCACAATTATGTTCCATGCTGCTACCATGCTATCATTTTCCAAAACTTTAATCTGACCATGCTGCTACCATGCTTGTGTTTTACATTATGGCTCTTCACTAAAGCTAGAGGTAAAACATAAAGAAAGAACATATCCGAAAGTGAAGATAAGATTCAGAACCAGACCAAAAAAAAAGTATACAAACAGACAAGTATCTGCTATTTCTAAGGAGAACAATGCAACCACCAGCCATGATTCAGGAGTGTTTCAAAAAAGAACCTTAGCTCCTGCGTCTTAATCTTCTTTTCCTCCTCAGTAAGAGAGGGTTTGTTAGCTTCAGAGTTCGCCGGCACCTGAGAGAGGAGAAATAACATAAGAAACCTGCAGATGTTATGTGCTGGATGAACATGATGTTTTCTTGCCAAAGCGTTGATATTATCTATTCATCTCCCATTGGACACATTTAATGTATACTCTGTGGAACAGTTGACCCTAGTTGTGCATGGGCTGTACACACAGAAGCAGCCATCAATGAGGAGCTTTGGCAGTTGAATTCGGCATCAGCTATAGTTCAAACGATAATGCATACTCTAAAGTAGCTTTCCATCAGAAATGTGAACATTCAAATCTGGGCTATTTTTATCAAAAACGTAGTGAAACTTGACATGGTTATTGTTAAAGTATAGACACTTCTTGAACAATGGGAGTGCAAAATATGTGAAAACATGCCATTTCGAAAATGTATGCTACCCTCCATATGTATAAAAATTAAAAAGCATTGCTTCTGGAAAGCTCATGGATAACATGTATCAAAGACTAGAGTATGCCACTACTGCTATGAAGCACATCCTAATATGCAAACATGGGATCAAGTTTAGCATCATCAGATGATCAATATGAACAATCTCTTATAAAGAAAGAAAAAAATAAAAATCATCATACCATAGGCATTTCATCAATATCAGGATCCTCCTGGTGCTCAGAAAGCCAGTTAATGGCACCTTCGATGGTGCTATTACCTAGTACAAGTACATGGGTTCAGCAAAGTTATGAACATCACTGTGTTCTAATTATAGTTACATGAGATAATATCAACAAAGGGAGTATAAAGCTATGAAGCACGGATACGGGGACGGAAAGACGGGGATACGCATACGGGGATACGGGATACGGCATTTTCCAAAAACAGCCATTCGGGGATACGGCGAGTATATATAAAATAAAATGAAAATATGCCGTGTAATATAGAGTTAATACAGAAAATTAATCAGAAAACAGCCATTTTTAGAATCTGCACCAGCCAGCCCAGCCACGGCCCAAGAGCAGCCCAACTCACGATGGCTAACCTAACTCCACACGCACACGAGACACCACAGAGCACAGGGAAACGATTCGACGCTCCCCTCGCTCGTTCCTCTTCCTCACAGCGCCGCCACCTCCCTATCGTTCCTCTCTCTCGCGTGACTCGCGTCGCTCCGCCGCCGCCGCTTCTCCTCTCCCATAGCACCGCCCTCTCCCTAGATCTCTCTTCTTTATCCGTCCATCTCCATCCCCCAGCCGCCGCCCCTCTGCGTGCGCCGCCGTCAGCCGCCTCCCCTTTGCGCCGCTCCTCCGTGACTCCTGTCCTGCGCCGCCGCCGCTGCGGCCTCCTGTCGTCCGTGTCCCATGCGTATCCCTCCGTGTCCCTGTATTCTTTTTTTTTTTTTAATTCGAATCTCGGGGATACTGCAAAACTCGCGTATCCCGACGTATCCCGGCGTATCCCCGTATCCCGCCGTATCAGGACGGCAGTTCGGCAGTTTTGGCCGTGTCCGTGCTTCGTAGGTATAAAGTATGACGGCAGTAGGCAAGAAAATATTTCCTACACATTGTTTATTTTGGTCCATTCAGATGATTTAGTAGTTCGATATCACGATTATTCAAAAACAAAAAAAGTTTAATAGAAGAGATTATAGTTTAATTAAATTTGGTTATCACTCCCCTTCTCACTTTTTATGTTATCCAATAGTTAAGTTATCTATATTTTCTTCGACATGGTTTTCCTTAGCTATCTAATCTGATGTCATATGTTAATCAGAACCCAATAATATCACCTATCGTAATACGGCACTTTGAGTAAGGCTGTATTGTACTTCATTTGGTTAATGTGAATGAACAAAAATAAGGTATGTCACATTGGCACTGGATAAATCACAGCACCAACTAGTAACAGTGCCAAAAGGAGATATAGGCCCTACTCTGAAGATATTCAGCATGGCATACTACAAACCATCCCAAACAGGATGCAGCTGGAGGAAGCCACAGAACAATATGGATAGTGAGTATAGGCCCTAACATGGTAGTCAAAGGAGTCAGATGCTACACATACCGGAGAAGTGAAGTGCCCTAGTGGCACGCCCGGTCGAAAACCCCATCGATTCCAGGTCGGCAAGCATCTCCTTGTTCACCTCCGGCGCCACCATCTCTGCCAATCGAACATACCCGAATTACACAACCAACACTCGGTAACTCCTTGGCATATCACAACTTCGAAACCTCACCTTGCGGCTCCCCACTTCCGGATGCATCGACGTCCATGGCCTCCGAGGCCGGCTTCAGCGGCGCCTCAAGATCGATGGGCTTGGCCGCTTCCATGGTCTTGTCCGTGAACTCCGTGTGACCCGTGCGCTTGGTGTGCAGGTCCACCTCCTGTGAACCAAATCGATAACCAAAACTGGATCACGCACCGACCAAGATGCATCGGACCAGCAAATCGGACCGAGTTTGGCCGAGAGACGAAGAGGGGGAGCGAGATCTTACGGTCTGGGAGCGACAGGGCTTGCCGCAGTCGGCGCAGATGAGGTTGAGGACGGCTTCCGTGGACTCGGCGAAGTTGGTGTGGGAGGTGGCGTCGGCGTGCGCCTGCGCCTCCTCCACGCTCCGCAGCTGCGCGCCGCAGTCGCCGCATCGCAGAGACAGCCCAGCCATTGCTGCTTGCTTTCCGATCGAGAGAATTTGGGGGCACAAGTCGAAAGTTGCTTCCTTTGCGAGGATGTTTATTGGGAGAGGAGGCGACAACAGGGCGGACGAGCAATTGCAATCGGGAACGTGCAGAACAATGGCTTTGATTTTTGCTGTGTCACAGGCGTCTGTTTCTCATTTGGTCATCAGACGAATTTTTGTCCGTTGGATCGTCGCAAGATCTGCGCTGGTTACTCACGCTTTCTGCTTGCGAGCGTGCGTGTATTGCAGCCTCGTGGGTCGGGCTTCTTATCGGATCAGGATACTTGTGGGCTTGTAGGTTTCGGGTCCGTGTCTTTTTTGTTTTTCTTTCTGTGCAGTGGCCCATGGGAGCGCATCGAGCGCTATCATCCCCTCGCCCAGCTAAGCCGGCCCATACGTCGTTCCTTTTCTTGGTATTCTTCTGTTTGATGTCGTTTCTTTTTCTGATTTTTTTTGTTTTTGTTCTTTATTTTAGGTAATGCATGAGTACATAATTATGAACCATTGAACTTTTTTATTGCATCTGTTAAATTTATCTAACCATGAGCATTTTTTGGAACACTGTTTTTAAACACATGCACTTTTTTTTAGCCCATGAAACTTTTTATCCGTGAATATTTTGAACACTGCAAATATTTTAAACACGTCTTTTACACCGTGAACATTTTTCAAACACTTGATTTTTATTAAAACATGTGAACATTCTTTTTGGATCATGAACATTTTTTTCAAACACTTGATTATTTTTAATGAAATCATGAACATTTTCTAAACATATTGATCTACTTTTTCAGCACTACTATATTTTCATTCACCCAAATTTAGTTCCTTTTCGGCCGACCAACATTTTTGGTTTGTGGGCATTTTGGTGCACTATTATTTTTGGTACAACTGCATTTTTTGTTTACTATTATTTTTGATTCACAAGTATCTTTGGTTCATTATACTTTCGGTTCACCGGCAGTTTGGTTCACCGGAATTTTTGGTTGCCTATTAACGAGAATAAGAAGGAGTTGTCCTCGTTGGTGGGATTTCACCTTTCCACTGGTTGTCACCTGCAAAGAAGCTAAGATGTAATGGGCCGGCCCACGATGAGAGTGTTGTCGGCGCACATACTCGCTTAAAGTGATGTATAGAGCGACCTCGTGGGAGGGGGTGGGGTCATTTTGAATTCTCTAGCCGATCTTTTTTTCTTTTTATTTCTTTATCTCTCTCTTTCTGGTATCTCTTTGTTCTTGGATCTTTTCTATCTCTCTCTATCTCGCTATGTCTCTCTCTATCTTTTTTTTTTATCTCTCTGGGGTTGAAGAGTGTCTCTGTCTCTTGGCTCTATCTCTCATTTTTTTTGTCCATGGTTGTCTCTGTTCCTTGGCTCTCTCTCTTTATTTTTCTCTCTCTATATATATATATCTCAGTTTTTAATATTTTGCTAGTAGGGACTGTCTCTGTCTCCTGGCTCTATCTTTTTTTTTCATGGTTGTCTCTGACCCTTGGGCTCTCTCTCTCATTTTTTTCATGGTTGTCTCTCTATCTCTCTCTCAGAGGGGCCTTAGAGTGTCTCTGTCTCTTGGCTCTCTCTCTCTCCCATGGTTGTGTTTGTCCCTTGGCTCTCTCTCTTTCTCTCTATTATTTCTTTCAGGGTTGTCTCTGTTATATATTTATATGAATTGGTTACGTCAGTAGTGGATACTTTTGATCTATACATTGTATATAAAATGATGGTAGTCATATTATCTAGTACTTGTGTGCATGCTTGTTGACCAATGTTTTGTTGATAACTATTCGCCAAAACTGTCGACATGAAGATACCCAACTAGTTATGAATCTCAAGCAAGCAAGCTTTGTCTCTGTTTTTTTTAAATGCTCGATGATGACTCTTGATTAGATGATGTCAATTTTTAGCATAATGGTGCATGATGGTTGAGCAATGGTGTAGTAATTGTACGGTCAGGTTACTATCAGGTTACTGTGTTGTTCACGGTTGCTTCAATTATCTGGATATAGTGTTATTATCCAATACTTGTGTGCATGTTGGTTTACCAATGATTTACGGATAACTATCCGCCAAACGTGTATGTTGCTTTGTTTGTGTGATTTTGTATGAGCACTGGGATCATGAACCATAAACTTTCGACATAAAGACACCTAGCTAGTAATGACTCTCAATTAGCCATTCCATGCTTGATATATCTCTGTTATCCAAAATGCTCGATTCGATTATGTTTTGATTTTTAGCGGATGATGCATGTTGGTCCAGCAAGATTGCCCAGAAAATTGTAAGTAGGTGATTTTTTAAGAGCATGTTAGGTGTCTAATATATCCTTCACTAACTGGATCATCTATTTGACAATCCTAGCTTATCATTATGTGGTGGTTGGGCAGCTAGTCTAGTTTGTGGACTGCTATGCCATTTTTATCTACCGTAATGCTTTGAACCTTTATTTTGTTGTCGGTTTCATATGTAGGAACCTTATATATTTTATCGTCATCTCTATGTTTGGAATGTTCGAGTGTTCATTTCTGACAGGATGGGATTCGGTCTCAGCAGTCTATTTTGCTTGTATGAAATTATGAAGGATGACCTTTTCATTTCTAAGTAATGTCCTGCTTTTTCTCTGGTGCCCTTTTGATCATCTGTCCAGTGTGTATATTTCTCCTATTTTTCTCATTAACAAATCTACTGATGATTTTTTTAGTTGAACAAGGAAGCATTGCACACATAATTCCAGTTTTTTCTTGGAGATGATTACCTTCAGATGGTAGGACTGCTGTATGCTCAGGGCGGTTATTGTTTTGGCCATATATACAGTCTGGTTGACTGGTTCATCGGTAGTTCTTGGTCGTGTTGATGGTGAAAAGAGTTGCAGCAATCTTCAGAAAAACAACATTTCAGAGTCTGAAGTTATTTTGAGTTGCACGGGAGGGGGGAGTTCATCAGGGATCCTGACGCGTGCTTGCAGTGTCTGTTGCCGCTAATTCTCAGGCCAGCGACGCGGTTCGTGGCGGGCTGCTCGCCGAAAGCAGCAGCGATGGTGCTAGATGGCGCATGCTCCCGAGAAACTGAGGCCTGGAGCGGCTCGTCAGGGAGCACCTGCTCGAAGGCCGTGGCTACGACGGTGCTGCACGGCCGCTGACAAGATGGACGGCGAGATCCTCTCCGAGCTGAGCCGTCACGTCCGCCGTCGTGCTGTCCGGTCGGCGCCGCGGAGCCGCCGCCCGTGCCCGAGCTGAAGGTGTGTCTCGCGATTGGACATGGCGCGAGGCCGCTGAGGCGCGGGGAGACGATTCTGGCGCTGTAACTGTCATGCCCTCGCCGGCCGACCGTTTTGACTTTTGAGCCTTCTATCGCCGCCGATTTGGTCGGATCCGGCCAAGAACTGGTTGCTGGAGGGGGTGACGGAGGGGATGGGGGCCGGGGCGGAGCTAAGGCATGAGCCCGTGGACTCGTGCAGGTGCAGGATGGGGCGGGCCGCAGACGGGAAAGAGAAGAAGGCCGTCGTGCTCGATCTGCCTCAACGCGGTCGTCGCCGCTGGCCGGGAAATGTCGCGAAATTAAACAAGACTAGGGGATTGAGCGCGGGCTCCGCCGCGCCATGGACTTGAAAGAATTTTATTTTTTGGAGGGATTAATTTTGAAATTTGGATTGGAAAGTTTTGATATGGTTTTTTCCTTCTTAATTTCCGTCGGAATTTGTGTCGTGTGTAGTATCTTGAAATATTTGGCAAATTTGTCAAATATGTTTTCATTTTAAATAAATTTATAAGGTAACTCTATATACCTGGTTGCTTAAATGTGTTGCTTTTTTTAACAATTTTTAATGCTTAAATGTGTTGCTTTTGGTTTAACTTCATAATGAAGGTAAGTGCAATTTGTGAGATATATTTTAGAATGTTTTTAATTATGTAACAATTTTACAATTCGCATGTATTGTTTTTCTTTTCTTTGTGAGAATTGTGATACTAATATTTTATCGTAGAAGGAGCAATTTGTTATATCGAGTATTTTTATTTCTTTTAAAAATGAGGATGCTTGCATACTTTTGAAACATAACACTTGAAAGAATTTTATTTTTTGGAGGGATTAATTTTGAAATTTGGATTGGAAAGTTCTGATATGGTTTTTTTCCTTCTTAATTTCCGTCGGAATTTGTCGTGTGTAGTATCTTGAAATATTTGGCAAATTTGTCAAATATGTTTTCATTTTAAATAAATTTATAAGGTAACTCTATATACCTGGTTGCTTAAATGTGTTGCTTTTTTTAACAATTTTTAATGCTTAAATGTGTTGCTTTTGGTTTAACTTCGTAATGAAGGTAAGTGCAATTTGTGAGATATATTTTAGAATGTTTTTAATTATGTAACAATTTTATAATTCGCATGTATTGTTTTTCTTTTCTTTGTGAGAATTGTGATACTAATATTTTATCGTAGAAGGAGCAATTTGTTATATCGAGTATTTTTATTTCTTTTAAAAATGAGGATGCTTGCATACTTTTGAAACATAACATAAAATTTGTGTCAACTTTGTAATTAGAGTGAATGCAATTTTTTGAGATATATTTTAGAGTGTTTTTAATTTTCTAGCAATTTAAAATGTTCGAATGTGTTGCATTTTTTTAACGTCTACTTCAAATGTGTTTTCTTTTTTAAAGGCTGTGTGAGATAATATGTGAAGTATTTATATTTTAGAGTTTTCCTTTTTTTATAGCAAATTGAGTTTTAGAAATGTGCTGCATGTAATTTTTTTGTGAGAAATATGATATATTTTATCGTAGAAGAAGCAATTTGTCATATTGATTGTTTTCAGATATTTAGAAAATTGGGATGTCTAGATATATTTGAAGTATATCATAACATTTGTTTCGACTACATGGTTAGGGTTAATGCGTTTAATCAGTTATATTTTAAAGTGCTTTAAATTTTCTAGCAATTCGGAATGTTCAAATGTGTTGCATTTCTTTGAACATTTATTTCGAATGTGTTTTTTTTTAAAGGAAACACTTTGAAATAGGTAGTATTTTTTTGAGTGCCTTTATATGATATACGGTACCGTCAAACGTTTAGAAAATCGAAATGGTTATATATGTTTGTATGTTGCTGGAATTTTTGTTTGAGTTTCATAATTAGAGGATGTATAGTATAACTTTTGTGTGGTAAGTTTGAGAATTTGTTAAAGTTAGGAAATTTTGTCATATTGTTTGCATTATATTAGAATGTACATTTGAAAATTTTGTTTTTTTGTTTGAGTCCTATTTTTTTTTGTATAATTGTTATTTTGAATTGCATGGTGGAAGATATGTATGTTGTGTGTATTACTTATCTTTGTTTGAATATCAGTATTTTTTTGTAATTGCTATTTTTTAAATTTCAATATTTTATTTATAGTTGTTTACATATTGTTTGCATAAAGTATTTTAAAATTGTGATTGTTTCTCTCATAAAATATAGTTATATGCTGTTGTATTTTTTTTTTTGCCATCGTAATCAAAGGGAATGTATTATTGTGAGAATTTTTAAAATGTACTCTATAATTAAGGGAATTTTAATTTTTATTTCCTATAAATATTTGTAACAAATCGTGTGTCCAAATTGTTTTGAACTTATAGAAAATGCGTTACATTTTATTGGGGGGGGGGGGGGGGGAGGGGGGATATTTGTTGTTTAAAAATCTAACAAATTTTGTTTGGAATCTATTTTGAAACTAATTGGAACATGTGGTTATTTTTTTTGGAGGAAGAATTATTTGTTTTTTTTTGTTGCATTTTAGTTTTATGCAAGGTTTGCATAGTTCTAATTATTAAATTAAAGTTCTTAGTTATTGTTGAGTTTTTGAAATTTATGTTGGAATGTAGGTAGGAAATGAATATTTTGGAGAGAATTTTTTTTGTGGGAAATAATTTTGCTGTGATTTTTTTTTTACATATGGGGTGCATTGTGTGTTTCATATTGTTTGGAATCTATTTTGAAACTAATTGGAACATGTGGTTTTTTTTTTTTGGAGGAAGAATTATTTGTTTTTTTTTTGTTGCATTTTAGTTTTATGCAAGGTTTGCATAGTTCTAATTATTAAATTAAAGTTCTTAGTTATTGTTGAGTTTTTGAAATTTATGTTGGAATGTAGGTAGGAAATGAATATTTTTGAGAGAATTTTTTTAGTGGGAAATAATTTTGTTGTGATTTTTTTTTTACATATGGGGTGCATTGTGTGTTTCATAAATTTGAAGAATTTGATTTTGTGAATTATTGAATTTTATGTTAGAACTTACCAAAAATAAAAAAAAATTTTGTTTATGTATTTTGTATGTATGATTTGCATTATTGTAGTCATAAGTTTAAAGTTTCTAACACTTTTCTTTTTTTGAAATCTATTAAGGGGGACTTATGTATTATTTGAATTTTCTAAGCTTGGAAATAATTTTTGAAAGTTCCCAATGTGCTTGAAATGCTGTTTTTTGTTTTGTTTTATTTTTAAAAAATTGCTTTGAATCGATTTGAAGATGTTTTTTTTTGAATTTTCTGAGTTATAAAAAAAGGAAAGGTATGATTATGGCATTAAAAGAAAGGTTGCATTTTTATGAAATTTTTGATATATTATTCTTATTTTTCTGGGTTTCATCTCCATAAGAGTGGCTGGGTTTTTCCGTTGGCTTGCCAAGCCTATCACAACCCTCCTCCTTTATCCGGGCTTGGGACCCTCATTAAGGATATGTATGATAATGTTGTGACAAGTGTTCGAACAAGTGATGGCGACACCGATGACTTTCCAATTAAAATAGGACTGCACCAGGGGTCAGCTTTGAGCCCTTATCTCTTTACTTTGGTGATGGATGAGGTCACAGGGGATATACAAGGAGATATCCCATGGTGTATGCTCTTTGCGGATGATGTGGTGCTAATTGACGATAGTCGAGCGGGGGTTAATAGAAAGTTAGAGCTGTAGAGGCGGACTCTAGAATCAAAAGGTTTTAGGCTTAGTAGAACCAAAACTGAGTACATGAGGTGCAGTTTCAGTACTACTAGGCACGAGGAGGAAGAGGTTAGGCTTGATGGACAGGTGGTACCTGAGAAAGACACCTTCCGATATTTGGGGTCTATGCTCCAGAAGGATGGTGATATCGATGAAGATGTGAGTCATCGAATCAAAGCTGGTTGGATGAAGTGGCGCCAAGCTTCTGGCGTCCTCTGTGATAGGAAAGTGCCGCAAAAGCTAAAAGGCAAGTTCTATAGGACGGCGATTCGACCTGCGATGTTGTATGGCGCAGAATGTTGGCCGACCAAGAGACGACATATCCAACAGTTAGGTGTAGCGGAGATGCGCATGTTGAGATGGATATGTGGCCACACAAGAAAGGACCGGGTTAGGAATGACGATATACGTGAGAGAGTTGGGGTGGCACCAATTGAAGAGAAGGTTGTCCAACACCGTCTAAGATGGTTTGGTCATATAGAACGTAGGCCTCCGGAAGCGCCATTGCATACCGGACGGATAAAGCGGGATGAGAATGTTAAGAGGGGTCGTGGTAGGCCAAACTTGACATGGGAAGAGTCTGTTAAGAGAGATCTGAAGGATTGGAATATCACCAAAGAACTAGCCATGGATAGGGCTGCGTGGAAGTTAGCTATCCATGTTCCAGAACCATGACCTGGTTTCGAGATCTTATGGGTTTCAACTCTAGCCTACCCCTAACTTGTTTGGGAAAAAGGCTTTGTTGTTGTTGTTGTTGTTGTATTCTTATTTTTCTGATTTAAAATGAATAAGTTATGATTTTTCAAATTTTAATCAATTTTGGCCTTTTTGTAAAAAAAAATGGAAAACTGATAGGGTGGGCCCACTGTGACGTCCCGCCAAATCGCCGGCCGCGGCGACCACGGTGGCGCGCGGGGGAGGAGAGAGCCCGTGGTTGTTTTTGCATAAAAAACCTCGACGTTTTATCAATTTGCGTTAAGGTCCTTCCGCGGGGGTTTTCTGCAAAGTGCGCGCGCCAAAAATCGTGCAGGAGGGTTACCGTCTGCGACGGGGGCGACCGGCC
The DNA here is from genome assembly GCA_947311845.1 of Poa pratensis. Classification (NCBI taxonomy): domain Eukaryota; kingdom Viridiplantae; phylum Streptophyta; class Magnoliopsida; order Poales; family Poaceae; genus Poa; species Poa pratensis. Next base: position 17,433,072 of record CAMZMU010000079.1, read on the forward strand.
GGTGACCGGGGCGACGTGGCGGCATGTGGTTGGTCAAAAATCGCAGCTACAGTACCGAGCGGTTTTGGGGGTGACGTGGGCGCATCTCGGCCGTCGATTTCGCGGATCGGACGGCTGTGGTGATCCCGCGACGTGGAGGGCTGGAAACGCAGCGGATCCCACCATCTTTTATATATAGTAGAATAGTGGAGTGGGCCAAAGCTGGGTACGTGTCAACAAATGACTGGTCGTAAAAATGTGTCTGTGCCCGAAATCAAAAACAGACGTCTGATAATTAGCTTACCGTGCAGCGTACCCGCCCGCCCTCAGGGAGTCACGGTTTCCGTTTCCTAAACTAAATCGTTATTTACTACTCTCCCTTTGTTTTGTTTTAAATTACTAGTTGACGTGCACATGCAACGCACGTAACCAACCGTTGCAAACCATATAGGCAATAGGACCAATACCGATGCAATTGTTCGATACATAGTTAATACACTGCAATTCTTGGATACATGAGATTTTTCAGATGTACAAATGGATTCTTCTTGATGTCTTACACACATAATTCGGTGAGGAAATATAAATGGCATATCTTTTTTTCAGGTGATTTAATCTGAATGCACATATGTACATGTAAATTTCTAGGCAACAATATGTGTTTGATTACATACTGGTATTTCGTTGAACCTATGATATTCATATATTGTAAACTAAAATACCAAGAAAAAATATCAATCATGCAATTTTGAAGATTTACCAAGATATCTGGCTATCTTTCCGTTGAGAGACACAATTATCTTCCATCCAAAGCATATACCTGCAGCACAAGAGACGCAGTTTCAAAATTTTAGGAGCACCATTGGCCTTGATGAACGGTCTAAAAAAGGTTAGAACCTCAACAGCGAGTGCATCGAACCCACAACCCACAAGGAACATCAAACAGATAACTTGTCATGTAAATCTAGTCTTGATTCTTCTTGATGTTTTACACACAGAATTTAGTGAAGAAGATATAAATGGCATATCTTTTTTATTCAGGTGATTTAATCTGAATTTTCCGCACATATGTAAATGTAAATACCTAGGCAACAATATGTGTTAAATTACACACTGGTATCTAGTTGAACCTATGATATTCACATATCGTAAACTAAAATACCAACAGAAAAACTTATAACATGTAAGGGCTCTGGAGTAAAGCCAGTCGTAGAACATGTGATGGCATTCCCGTGCTTGCATCACCTTACCGAATTTGCAAACATCAGTGTCGCTACATACTTGCGATTTAATTTTCAGGTTCCATTAAAAAGGAAATCGCTATTCAATCAAACACGTGTACAGTACAAGCACGCATGCGCTTCAAATTGCAAGGAGCCAGTAATTAACAGAATATTACATGGAATAATGAGCAGACAAAGATATGTGGTAGCACGTAATAATCATAGAACACCTCTAATATAATCTTGGAACAGAACTGACGCGGTACAGGGACCTATCAGCTTCAGAACTGAGGGAATGCAGCGTCTCTGCCATGGCATGCGCTGGTGCCGGCGGTTAGAATCCACCAGCACCATCTCTCCAGGTTTCTGCACATGAAGAATTAATCACCGCCCCAAGTCGGAATTTCTGCATACTTTATACATGAAGCCCTAAATGAAAATTCAGAAAATACACAGAATATCAAATTTATTGACATATCTGTCTGTATTCATTGACAGAGCATGATCATAGTCCATACTACTGAACGAAGGCAATGATTATAGTATCATGGCCTACAGACTACAGTAGTTTTCGTCTCAAAATTGCATGACAGAGACCAATGTTTTCGTTCAAATGCAGGTCATTGCCTCCAGCAAAAGCAAGAGCCTGATGAAATCTCTCCTTGTCATGGAAAAGTCAGCTCCTGATAAACCATTGCTTCACGACAGTTCTTGAACCCAATCGATAGGTACAGATTAAAACGCAGATCAAGAGGTCTTGGAAGACGTCAAACCTGATGAAAAAAGTGTGGCGCCCAGTGTTCGAACTGCACTGAAGATTTGGAGCAATGGAGCTGTTGGTGGCCAGTCGGGTGCAGGGGGCGTGCAGGCGGCGGCCGCCGCAGCGTGCAGGGCAGCGTGGATGTCAGCGTCCAGGGCGGCTTCGCGTGCCGTCCTGCAGGCATGCAGGGCGCGGACCTCGCGCGGGACGGCGAGGAGCTCGGCGGTAAGGCTGCAGCGTTGTTAGGGCGGCGACGGAAGGGCTGCAGAGCGAGGGACGACCGGGGTAGGTCTGCGGCGGCTGGAGTGCTGCGACGGGCACGGGACGACGGTGTTGGTAAGTCGTGGAAGGCCGCGCGTCAGGTATGGCGCCGAGCTTGCCGGCACGGAGGTTGGAGCCCAGATCAGGTCGAGCAGCAGGCTGCGGCGTGGAGAGTCAAGAGTGTCGCCGGCGCTCGGGAAAGGAACCGAAAAAACCGTTCATGTTTTAGCTGTGGCAAATCCGTAATTATCACGAAAACGAAAGGTGTGTTGAGTTGTCAAACATTGGAGCGATCTGGAGCGTTGATCAAATATTGAACGGTACAAATTTAATGTATCAACACATGTTTGCTCTTTTAATAGTAGTATAGATAAGATATTTTAAGTGTTGCTAAATCGTATGATCTAAACGTGTATTAATGTTTTATTCACTCATCTCAATCTGTATGGAATTTGTCACATTCTTATACACTCTCATTTGTGCAACAATGTTTTTTTGAAATCTCCCTAGGCATCAGTCATCGTTAACAGCTTGAGACACTAGTCTCAACACTCAGGTTGCATAGCGGCGCCTGTACCCGACCCCCTCCAGTAAAAATTAGGCATACTACGTGTAACATTTTTCAATAGAATATTTCATCTTTGTACTAATCCTTAGTTAAGCGGGCCTATGCGGGACGCCGCTTGACACCTTCACTCAACACACATGGTTGAAGAAGAGGCTGCGGCCTTGTAATTCTGTTGAGTTTTATTGCCTCATGTGTGATAAGTTGATGAAGTTTAGGGCTTCATGACCATGATTGAAGCTCGAGATGACTATTGAATACTTGCACTTTTTGGTGGGAATCACTTCGCTTTTACTTGCTTGAGACACTGGATTGAACACAAGGTTTGAATAAGAGGTTGTGGTGTGGTAGACATGCGTTGAGTCCAGTGCCTCGTGTGCTAAATAAGTGATTATACCAGTGATCTAGAATCAACCCACTCTAATTGCTTGTGACTCCGAATTGAACACGGGGTTGAAGACACGCGCTACGTCCTAGTGGAGTTGTGTTGAGTTCAACGTCTCAAAGTTGCAAATGTGATTCTGTGGACATGCAACAATGGCGGATGGTGGTCTGAGGCGTCTCCGACGGAGGTGGCGTGAGTTCCCTCAGTCGCGATGGTCCGAGGTCCTTCCATGCTCCGTCTACTAAGAGTTGTTGGCGAGCGTCCATGGTGCTTGCCCCATGGTTGCGCCAGTGTGCCGAGCCCGTAGCCACGGAGAAGGGCGTGGGTCCAGATTTTGGCAGCCGATTGGAGCTGGTCGGTGTGGTGGTAGTGGTGGTGCAATGTGAGCATGTTGGGATAGCCTTTGGAGGTGTTTTTGTCGTTTTGTGCGGCGTTCCAAATAAAGGTTTGTCTTGATTCTTGTCAGGGTCAGGGGCAACAAATGAATTTGGGTGTTGTGTTCCTCGTTGGAGGCATTGTTGTGGAGCTCGCCACATCTTCACTAGCTCATGTTTCTCCAAGCGATAGCCCAATTGATCCGATTTTCAAGTAGGGCGACAACGTTATCAATGATTCCTTCTTAGAGGCGTCACCTTGAAGAAAACGAATTTTGCTCGCAGGGCTGGCATAATGCAGCACTCACGGGCAGCTGGCATGAGGCTGGAGGTTTGGATGTAGGACTCTCTAGCATCGGCAAGTTTAACGATCACAGTTGAGATGTTTCAATGTGTCACTTGGGAAGGTCTCCCAGACGCCTTGTAGCTATGAAGTTGAAGTCCTTATCCCTCAGGGCAAGAGTGCGATGGAGGATGGACGATGACATAGTATGTAGTGTTTTGGGGTGTACCTTATTTGTGTGTTGTGCCGGCAGTTTTTTTCCTACTTGGCGGTGCTTAGGCCTAGTTTAGTTAGGTTGCTCTCATGTTGTCGGGTTTTTCCTCGGTTTTCCTAAATGTATCGGGTGTTTGAAATATCTAGCCGGTGTATCATTGTCGCGAGAGGTGATTTTTTTACAATCAATACCATGATATATTTATAGTAGTGAAAAGTTCATGGTAACTACTCCCTCCGTATCAAAATATAAGACTTTCTAGCTATTCCACACACACATATATCTAGATATGTTTTAGTACAATGCTTGTGTTGGAATAGTTTGAAAGTCACATGAGCTGACTACTGCGAACGCTGCTAATCAGTGCAGGAATTCCCAAGACGGGCCGCGGGAGCTGAAGGGTAATGAGGTGGGCTTTGCCGCAAGGCTTGATTCGGGCCAGAGTAAAGAGGCCACCGGCCCAGTTCGGCGCCATTCTCAAACGATGAAATTGGGAATCCAGTGCTCCAGACTTCTCAAAAAAAAACTCCAGTCAGTCTAGTTTTCTGCTGAAAGAAAGACAGCCTAGTTCCACTAAAAAACTCCCCTAACGAAATTTCCACTGAATGTTCTTTTGTACGCAAGGAACAGTATATTAACGAGCAGCGGTTGTCAATTTTATTCATTCTGTGCATCTTCCAGGCTCAGTTCCAGCAAGGGCTGCAAGCTCGGCTGTGCACATATTGTCAACCAGCATACTCATTCGGAGCATTGCTGTCGTGAACCCGTAGCCACAAAAAAATAGGGAAAAGTTTGACGAAATTTGATAGGCCATGAAGACAAGGGCAAAATCAACTTTGAGTGACGTTGATAGAGGAGCAACTACATGCATGTCACGTAGTAGTATTATATAAGTATTTATTTTTCATCCATGGAGTCCGTCAACATCACCGGCTCGTCGCCAACGTTTCCTCACGGACACACTCTAGAACCACTCTGAAATCTTATTTTTGCGAGTCAAATATGGCAATTTCTCAACTTAATTTCTCCGATGCGATTCTGAGCATCTGTGTGTCTGCGCACAGGCTACCAAGAGGTACAACCTGACCCGGTCACCCGTCACAATTCCGAGCAAGTTGCTCTGAACCATCAGTTCTTCGAGGGTTTTATCCATCTGCAAGAAGACACCTCAATCTCGATCCATTTGTCTCGCTGGCAGCGCATATATCAAATCCATGCCCCGTAAAGAACAAGCAGAAGGGCATGAATCCTTATCGGAATCGTTCAACAGTGCGCGACAGACAGATGGAGAGTACTTTGAAGAGCACCTGAAGCTGTCCGTCTATCCTCCCACTATACAGTGAATTTACCAAAATTAAATAAATAAACCGTCGACAGTCGAGCCGCAGCAAGGAATCTGCATCGAGAGACATAAACAACAACAGATCTAGCTGGGTCGCTGGATAGCTTGGCTGAGTGCTAAAGCAGTGCAGTGCACTCTCTGGAGCGTAGAGTTTAAATTAGTACACTGCTAGCAGGTGTTTAAGCTTTCAAAGCGAAGGACTAGTGGTGGTAACTGGGTAAACACGCCTCAGGTCTTATTTAACCCGGTGCCGGTAATCATTCCGACAGAATATTCGGCGGCGCGCGGCGGCCGGTGGCCACACGATCCCGACGATCTTCCTCCACGGCCTTACCGCTGCTGCTGGAGCACGTAGCAAGCGCCTGATTGCCCATCATCATCATCACGCTCATCAGATCCTCCAAAGAACGCACTCGATCACAGGGATGACGTGTCCGATCACCCGCGGAATCTCCGAGCAGAAGGGGGCCGCCACACCGTAGGCTCCAAAAAGCTTCGCATCATGAGAGCTGCTCCTCTCCAGATTACATGCGAAGTACAGCGTGTCGATACACGGATCACAAGCGCACAAGGCTCCAGACTTCAATTGGAAACCAGCGACGTCCCCGGCCGAGGGTCGCCGTCGACGACGATCGCTTTCGCGGAGGAGGCCCGGCCGCCGGGTGGACGACGATGGGCGGGTTGGCGTCGCGGAGCGGATGGCTGTCGGTTACTCCTCTGCTCCCCATCAAGCACGGTCAATGGGAGGCCCAATGCCTGCGCTTCACGTGGCCGCCGGGGCCCGCGGGACAGCGACGCTGTCCCGTGGGCCGTGCATTGCTTGCTCTCCCTTCCGCTTCACTGCTCCGTCTTCACTGTCCTTTCCCCTCCTTTCACCCTCTCAACCTCTCGTGGGGGTTTTACACTTGACCCCAGCTATCTTTGATACTTGAGTTTTAGCTTAACAGCAATGGTTTTTTCAGAAGAAAAGCTAGGAGTAGAGCTATTACTGCTGGCCTAGGGTGGGCGAAAATTGACAGAAACAGACTAGATAGAAATAAAATTTTGTAGAAAAGCCCCAGCTTTCTTCACTAATCTTTTATTCCCCCACACAAGGTGTCTCTCAAGGCTCCCTGTCACGCCTCATTTCCAGGGATCCGTGGTAGGCTCGGTCCACCACGCCAGCGGCGGCTCGTCGGCGAAGAACCCGCCGCACGGCTCGTCGTCGTCCAGGAACCCCGTCTCGTCCTCCTCCAGCTTCGGGAAGTTCCCGTGGAAGAACAAGTGGGCGTGTCCCGCCACAGCCGCGCCGGACCCGCCTAGGAGCGTCGTCACCGCATCCGGAGCTGGCGCCTCCTCCGCCGCCGGCGTGGCGCCGGTCGCGTCCGTGTCGTTCAGCACCCCGCTGGAGTCGCTGTCGGATGACCCCACGCCCACGGGCGGCGGGCCGTCGGACGCAGCCGGTTCCTCCTTCACCGACGTGAAGCTGGCCGCCGCGTCCTCGTCCCCCAGCTTTCCCTTCAGATCCTTGATCTGTCACACAGGCACAACAACAATCAGCCATTGTAGCCGCACGACGCACTAGGAACTGGCATAAGCAAACATGGGGGCAGGCGCGTCGTGCTTACCTCGGCGAGGAGGGCGTCCTTGTCACGGCGGAGGGCGTCGTGGTCCTGCCGGAGCGCGTCGTACGAGTGGCGCAGCGCGTTGTAGTCGCGCTCGAGCTGCTTGGTCTTCCAGCGCGCGCGCCGGTTCTGGAACCACACGGCGACCTGGCGCGGCTGCAGGCCGAGGTCGCCCGCCAGCCGCGCCTTGCGCTCCGGCTCCAGCTTGTTCTCCACCTCGAAGCTCCGCTCCAGGGCGCGCACCTGCTCCGTGCTCAGCCGCCGCTTCTTCTCCCCTCTGCCGCCGCCGTACGCCAGCATCTCCTCCTCCGCCTCCACCTCCGCCTCCATCCCGACCACGCCGTAATCCATGTCTAATTAACGACGCACGGTAACAAACACTCAAAACCTTTGCATCTGCTTTCAACTCTAAAATACGAATTCCGGCCACACACAAAAGAAAAGAGAGAAACATGGCGAGTAAATTACCGTTCGGATTGGCCATCAGGAGGAGGGAGGAGGGGCTTCCGCCGCCGGGTCGCTTCATGACGAGCTTTACTGGAATTCAGAGAGCGCACCACCACCAACAACTTCCCTGATTACTGCGAACAGAGGACCAAAGAACTGGAGGAAGAAGAAGGGCTCTGGTGTCTCCATTGCTGATCCCTCCCGCTTCTCCGGTGCACGCTTTGATCCATGACCGACACCACCATGTACGCTCCCTCCTTCAAGCAACCCTTGTCAAAATGTTGCCCGCAATCGGGAATTCCTTGCGCTGTTTTTCATTACGATCCAAGAAAGGGAGAGGGGCTGGGCTGGGCTGGGAGGAGGAGAGTGGAGGAGTGTGGAGTGGAGGTCTTGCTCTGCTTCTTTTCCTGCTTTTCCTTTCTGTTTTGCCCAACACTGCGTGCCTGCATTTCCGTGTGCGTTAATAAAGGAGGACGAGAGAGGGACAGACGGGGCCGGTGATGTGCTGCGGCCCGGCGCGCGCTTGGGTTAGGTTGTGACGGTGGTGCGGTCAGGAGCTGACCATGGTTAAACCAGCACGCGTCGCACCGCGATCGCGAGGGAAAATACGGGATCATTTGCCGCTCAGCTCAGAAGCGAACGTGCCAGGTGTGGCGAGCACGGACTAGTGCGTAGGCAGCATCTTTGGACTGACTAGACGACCTACGCAAGGCTCACAGTAAATAAAAAAGGCAACAAGTCCAAAGACCACACCGTAGATTTTTTTTTTTGCAAGGCACACCGTAGATATCTGAGTATTTTATACGAAATATGGCCCTTTTAGAAACTAAATACATATATGAACTTCTTAAAACTATTTTTTTAAATCCTTAGAATAATTACGGAACCAAAACTAATGGCGTCGAACTACACAAGTTCGGCTCCAACCTCTTTGGCGCCGAAGGGCCAGATTTGGAAATAGTTTTGAGAAAGGACCACACATGTGTTTAGTTCGTCAAAAGGGCCAGATTTAGCAAAAAAATAAGATATCTGAGCATGCACCCTTCAAAGCCGACCAAAGATCCATGAGTGACTTACACAAACAACGGCGACAATGGTCTGATCCATTTACTGTCCGGCACAACCCGTGCGGGATTTCAAACTTTTGGACAGACTGGGTGATAGCAGTCAGACAATGCCTCAGACAGGCAGACCCACATGTCATACTCACACGCTCGGTCAGTCGCGACTAATGTCATGGTGTAGAAGGACGCTCCGTCGCTTAATGGCATGCACCTTGCCGGGCGGTTCCCGAGGCGACGCAACGGCGGTGTGCCTGCAACACGAGTTGTATTAACGCTGGTGCACTGCCCACTTTTATGTCTAGTTGATACAAGGTGCTCGCCGTGCATCCCACATCGTTTCCCAGCTCGCCTCCCCGCCCTCAATCCCACCGTGCATCCCATCTAGCCACCTCGCTGCAATGACGAACAACTTCGAAGCGGGCAACTCGGTAATTCACGATTTTTCGTGAAGCACGAACTCCTCGCCGCAATCCACGATTTTCTGGTGCAATGTTCCACACACGCAGTTGCCTCCACCAACGTCGGCGACTGCTGCTGCTGAAGGAGAAGCCGCGAGTGAAGTAGGAGGTGGTGCTGGAGGGCTATCACGTGTCAACGCTGCTACGGGACGAGGTGCACAACAACGACTGCCTTTGATTCAGCAAGGCTATGTCATCGAGATCGAGAAGGATTCCCCGGCTTCAGGGAGGCCATCGAGACCTCATCGCAGATGGCTGCCTCTTTCAGCGGTGCTTCTAGCTTGCGTGCGCTTTCGAGACGGTACCTCCACCTCCCGTGATGTGTCCTCCTACATCGACATCTACATTGACGATAACAGCAACAAGAGCGTCGACTACGACACCCTCGGGAACGAGGACTACAAGTAGGGTTAGTGTTAGGTGCGTCAGCGTCGCATGTGTTTTTTCTATGTTATATTCATTTTTTTGTAAATATAACAGGGTTTTAATAAAATTTAGAACCGTTTACAGCACAATGTTTTTCTTACTGCTGTGGGAAGCACACCGGATAACGCTGGAGAAGGGCACCCCAAAACGGACACAATTTAAATGTGTTGGACAAATTTCCGGAGATGGCACCGGAGATACTCTACCATCGTGTGGATTTTTTCACCACATATGTATGTTTAGCCGTATCATCCTGCTACTACATATCGTATTTTCTTCCTCTCGCGTAGCAAATCCGTTCCCAACTTGATCGAAATCTCTAGGGGGCGGTAGTCAAGGTCAGGTCAGCGTTCAGCCGGCGTCATTCCCGCCCATGCACCCAGGCAAAGACGAGGAACAACTCCCTCCTACTTGATCGGCTGATCCGGTGATCCCTACCACCAAATTCCAAATCCAGGCATGGCGGCGAGCTCGCACCGGCGTACGTGCGTCAATCGTGATCGAACCAAAAACCGCAGCGTTGCGGACGCGAAACTGTGGGACGCCGACGGCGGCGTGTGGACGGACTCGGCGGTGGCCGGCGGTTCGGTTCGTCCCGTGCGCAAGCGCGCGCGCGGCCCCAGACGAGGCGAGACGTGGCGTGCCCAAGCGCGCGGCCGCCGGGTGGGCCCCAGTAGGGGAAAAGGCGGGCCGGTTCCATTGGTCGGGGATCGGAAAGGCAAGCCCGCCCGGTAAAAGCCAAACTATACGGAACTGCAGCCTTTCTGGGGAATGCTGCCGCCACTGTAGTGGTAGCAGTTGCAGTAAATTTTTACTCACGTCCCACTTATATACTTTGCAGCTTCACCCCTACGGTTCGCACAATTTCTCCATCTCGCTGGTCTGTGTGTGTTGCGGGTGCACGTCTAGCTCTGCTGGAGTACGTGATAAGTTTTGTGCTAACGTTACTAGTAGTATAATCACCGAAGATTCTGTGCCCCCGTCCGTTTCAGCGGTGGATAGCGACCGGGCGCAGATCGTTTTCGATCGGCTCTATAGTCGCCGTGGAAAAAGTAGTCCCGGCTTTTGCGACACATCCTCCTCAGTTTTTTCTTATCTGCTTGTTAGCCGAGTATTTTAGTTTGCGAAAATCCCATCAGATCCCATCGGCGCAGGAGACTGGGTGTATTTTAATCGATCGGCTCGGCTAGATTTAGAATAATCCATTCCTGGAAAGCGATTCGTCCCAAAAGCTGGATCGTTTGGATGTTCCGGTGGTTCGGTACCTCGCTGCGTGTGTGGTATTTTAATCGTGTTTCGCGTGGCCTTTTGGTCGTGTTTGTGTCCCGTGATCAGGTCCATGTTGGAATTTGGAGAAGCGTAGATGCGCATCCACACTAAATGGCAAAGATGAAGGGAAGATAAAATTAGCCTTTTAAAAACAAGTGTAAATATGAAAGTGCATATATATGCATATTCAAATCAAAGTACTCGTGCCAATTTCAGGGAGATGACAATTACCCAAACTAAAGACCTAACAAGTAAGCAAATATTTTATGTGTGTGATTGAGTTACTTACTTATTTATTTTATCAAAACCAACGCTGCATTTGTACAATATTCATATATGTCATGAGTTATGTAAAACATCTATTTGAATAACATCCGCTCTGCTTACATATCCGAGAACATTTATCTTTGTATTCACATTTGTTTTGAAAATATGAAAACAGAAGTGTTAAGTGTGCTATCTGTATCCACCCCTACTTCATTTCGCATGTTATGACTCAATCGATTTACAAATAGGCTATTACAAGTTTTAGGTAACACAAGCAATTATTGCTAGGTTACGAGTACGGTAATTTAAATTTTCGACCACCATGCTACGCAACAGCTTAAGATCTATACTATGAAGATATGATGCACCCCATAATGCCAGATCTAGAATACTTACAAACACCATTGCGGAAGATTTTGTGTTTGTCGAAGTAGATGTTGGTGAAGCCTGATGAAGAATCTCACGTACATGCCGGGAGGTGAGATTTGAAGGAGATATGCCCTAGAGGCAATTAATAAAGATATTTTATTTGTCATATCTCGATTGTTCATAATATGTTTTATACCATGCTATAACTGTATTGAGCGGAAACATTAATACACGTGTGGTATATAAACAACCAGGTCCCTAGTAGGCTCTTGATGGTCAGAGTGTGTAGTAAGTGGAAGACAGTTTTCCCCACGAGGGGTGACTCGAGGGTTTAATATCGAACTCTCGGGGAATCTGAAGTGGTAGATTTATCTTCTTATCCTTCTTTTGGTTACCTACAAAACAAGGTTAGATGTTTTGGTCCTCAACCTCACCTGTGGTTGTCAAGCACAAGGTGTAAGAATGATATCAGGATAGTTATGCAATGCAAACAAGAAATAAATATGCAATGATGGTGGATGCAATGATAAATGATATTTTTGGGTTTTTGAATGATGTATGCAAGATGAAAAGTATTTTTGTATTTTCGGATTTAATGATGGCTGAAAATAGAAAAGTGGTATATGGTGTTGGAAAGGTGTTTCTTATGATTAAAAATGGACTGGGGTTCATGGTTTCACAAATGCACTCTCTCTTTATAAAGTGGTAGACAATGGAACACACACAGTTAACATATGAGATTGCAACACAGGGTTTGATAACAAGTTACTTAGATATATGGGCATCACGTCCTAACATAGAGATCTTTTGGTTATTAACCTCTCTTATACTCCACCAAGATGCGAACTAAATCATAACACCTCAGTAATTAAGATAACTCAGAGTATAGCATTAAGTATCATGACATGAAGTGAAAATAAGAACATGCTAGATCTAGTCATGGAGTAGTGGCAATGGTCACGCCCACATCCCCGGTAGCATGGTATTTTAGTTTATCCCTAGTGAGGTAACAAAGTAAGGTAAAGATACCAAAGTGGATCGCAGAACTTTCTCTCACGTTCACTGCACTAGCCACCCCCCGTTACTCCAACTAATGCACACGTTCCCCCACACACGCTCTCATAAACATGCTTGATCAAAACAAGTAGACAAGAACGGGGTACATAATATGCATCTATACTCATAACTGAAACAAACATTGCAATCTCAAACATATATTAACTCATAAAGATCCACCACAAAGGTATTACAACGGTGACCGTAATCATGTTCAGCAGCTCATACGGTGCTAATTAGTGAAGCTCAAGAGAGGAGAGATACATAAGTTACTTCCACAAACCCATAGTCCAGAGGTGGACTACTCCCTCTTCATCATGGAGACGGTGGAGAAGTCGATGGAGAAGATGGAGACCACGCCGGCAGCGCCCCGCCGGAGTTTTCCCCCTCCAATCTGCAGCTCCTGATCTCCGTTTCGGTGTTTCTGTGTTTGTGCGGCGCTCCTTCCAGAGAACGTCGGGGGACCTTTTTTATAGGCGTTTTTAGGTCAAGACGATGTCGGTGGAGCGAAGATCGACGGCAACGGAGCCACGAGGCCAAACGGGTGGGCCCACGCGGCCACAGTACCTGGCCGCGTGGGCCACCCCTTTGGCCTCGGCCTCCGTTTGTTCGCTTCCTTCGCCCACAGGTCTTCTTCCTTCCAAATATTGACGCCCGTAAATTTCCAGGTGATTTCGTTGACGTTTGGGTCCCTGAAACATTAAAATAAGAAAACGGGTTTTCTGCCTGTGCAGGGTTAATTCCATAAAAATAGGAAATAAATGAATATTCCCAAAATCATTATAAAACATTGATATAACCCTTATATGATGCAAATATGATTGGAATATAAGCAATTAAAGTGCAAAGTTCATGTATGCATTTTACATGCATCAACATCCCCAAGCTTAATCCATGCTCGTCCTCGAGTATGAAGATGATAAAACTAACATGGACTTTGCAATTTAATACTTAACAATGATATCAAAGATGATTACTATTGCTACATATAGTCAAATGATTCATTCTTCAAAGGAGTAGCAATATGCAAATAGTTTATGAAGTGATATCAAGTATTCAAGACAAGGATGTTCATTGATAGTTCACAAAGTGTAACATAGTAGCAAGTAATATGGAACACATGTATGCATAATGATAAGTAGAACATCCTACAATGGTCATAGAGTGTAGATGAAAATCTGAATATGATAGGTGTACACTTTGGAAAGATGTATATGTGAGTAGAGGTAAAGCATGCATAAGTTTCATCCAACTTCCAAACTCTTCTACTTAAGTTAATGATTGCAATAAGGTATTCATTGGTGTCAAGCTCTCATTGCCCCTATCATAGCATCTTGAATGATTAAGGTTAAAGTGAAAGCAAATATGAGTAGTGTGCTTGATAAAGAATGGGTTGAATGTCTCATGCCCCTTGAATACAAGTACTTACACCATGTGTTACTCAACTTGGGAAACAAAGCAAGTTCAATTAAATATCATTGTAAGCATAATAGTATCATCAAGAGCGTCAACTGGGGTACCTCTTGTCCCAAGATATGGAACAAGCCCATATCAAAATGACAAGACAAACAAACAAAATGAACAATCTCAACACCCTTTTTATTTACCATTTGGAATAGTTTTTTATTGCAAGGTGTATCACAGAAGGTTCACCATAGTATGTAAGTAAATTTCCACCATGAATGATGCATGGCTTAGATTAGCGGCCCAGGCGTCTCTCTAACCATTTACACAAACTCATTTAAACTCACTCTATTTCCACATTTATTTCAACATGATAAGCATCCATAGACAAAAGCACATGATATCAACTAAATGAGATGAAGAGCGTGTTGAAAGCTTGCCATGTGACAGCACATATGGGCTAACTTCCAACCCAAAACATTCATCAAGCCACAAACATCATAATCTTAATCACAATGGGTCAAGTTTTATTATGCAAATAAAAGAACATTGTGCATCAAGTTCGTGAGAGCTATATAACCAATTTTTTCCATTGCAATCAATAACATAAACATTTTCATTCAGAGGTAAGATAACACAAACAACATGTTAAACATACTCGGAATAGCATAAAGCCAATAGGTAGATATGGTGGACTCACTGGAATAACTTTGGTTGAAGGTGTTGGAAACAAGTTTTTGCTTGTTGGAGTTTTTGGGCTAGCAAAAGGGAGAAAGTTGACCATCTAGATGCATGCATGAGTGTCCATAGAACTAACTAATCCATGTTAAACCAAGTAAATAACAATCAGCACCAAAACATGAATAAGTGATAGCTCTACAAAAAGAATTTGCAAACTATTACTCATAAACAAGCTCATGAATCATGCAACTATATGTATCATTAAAAATCAAGTCAAACATCCCTTTTCCCAATCTTATAAAAGCATCCAACATATTTCAACCCATATTTCCAGTAGCTCTCTCATATATAATGATAGTGTGGTGGTCTCTCAAGACTCAAACAAAAACAAAAAAAGACGCTCCAAGTTTATGCGATAAAGTGTTTCGATCGAAAAACAGAAGTTGGACGTGTGCAAACCGAGAGTGTGTAGGTCCAGCGGGGTTGTCTTCACATCCCCAAGCTTATGGTCTTCACCATCCTTGGATAGCTCTTGGTGCATCTCCTCCAATCCCTGTGAAAAAACTTCAAAACACCGTTTCTCCCATCTCTTTTCTGTGGGGTGCATTAATAGTGATAAACAAATAGGTTCCTTGCTGCATATAATCCTTGAACAAAAATTCATATGACATGTCCAGAAAGTGTATAATGTTGTATGCCTACTCATAAACTCAATTGGATCAAAAAGATTCAACTTAAAAGCTCAAAGCATGCATCAAACAAAATGGGACAGAATCTGTCCAGAAAAACAGCAGCAGCAAAACGTATTTTTCTACCCTACCAAACTTTCTCGAAAAATTCCGAAAAATTCATGCATACAGAGGATGAAAAGTTGCAACTACAGTTCAAATATGAGCTCATTCGGAGTTACAGAATAAGAATTAAAAATCATACCGTGCACTGACTCGTGCAGGAATAAAATCTCCGAACGCTATAAGCAACTTTTTCAAACCAAAAAGGGTAAAACTTGGCACTTTATTGAAAACTCCAGAACCTAAACTAGACACAAAGTCTCTTGTTACAGCAAGAGGACACAAAGAAAATCACACATAAAAATAACCGGGTTGCCTCCCGCAAAGCGCTTTCTTTATAGCCATATAGCTAGGCTTCTTACTTGTTGTTTTATTGTGGACGAAGCTCATGAGGGAGCTTAAACTTTGATGGTTCCCTCTTCGTTGGAAAGTGTTCCATGCACTTTGAAAGGGCATGGCGCCCCCATGTGTGGTTTTGGTAATTAATGACAATCCCTATGGACTAATGGTTGCATTGAGTTGTACTTGTAGTGTTTGTCCATAGACCATGCTTGAACTCCATATGTTGGATTCAAGGTTGATGCCATGAATATATTGATATAATGAAGTATTTGGCATCAAGATCATCGAGTTGAGCATATTGCAAGTATGTCTTGAAGAAAAGAATTATGTGATCATTCATGGTTATCTTCAAGACATCATCTATTTAAAAGAGAAGAAAAGATACAAGGTTGATCAAGTATTGATCAACACACAAAGCTACAAGATGTACCAAGTGGGATCATGTATCTCTTGGTATGGTAAGCAATTGTCCATATAGCTTTGTGAACTAACCTATGATATGTGTGTAGCATTTCTATGTGTGGTTAGGTATCTTTCTATGGGCTTGCATCAAATGAAGATTTCATATGGCCCATGATCGATGACGTCAAGTGGTGATCGTCATCAATGTTGAGAAGCGCAAGTTCAAGAGGAGCATCTCGAAGAAATCCTAGGCTTGAAGCTTGCCACCCATTTAGAGATAATGTTCATGTGAAGATGTGCCTAAGAGAGGCTCTCCCATAGTGGAGTATGAGGGAGCAATGTTTGAGTCTTCACCAAGCGAAGCGCAATCAAGAAAGGTGGTCCACTTGAAGAGATCAAGATCGACGTCATCTAGCTCAAGTGGAATGCGCAAGGCAAAGGTATGATAGGGTTTCTATTTTACCGGTCTCGTGGTACTAGCTGGGAGACCGGGTTATATGATAGATACCGTACTATCAAGAGGGGCTCTCGATTGAGCTTTAGCGTATCGGTTGGAGAGAGCTCAAACCTTTGCATACTTGCCTTCATCATCTTTCTTGGTTCTTATTTGGATTTTCTCCTTGTTGGGTTTTGGTGCTTGTTGTGATCTTCATGACAAGCCCAAGTTCTCCGAAAACGGATTTCGTATGGAAAACTTATTGCGTGTTCTGGTTGGAAATATTATCGGTCCACCTTCGAGATAGGGTCCACACCTTCCCATGTGTGGTATCCCCTCTATATTTGTGACCCTTAATATTTCCACTTTTTATAGCAAAACTCTTGTCGCTACCTTTCCAACAGAATTGGATTCATCTCGTTTGGAGCTTCCTTGCAAAAGTTATTGCGGTTCTCCTTTCCTGGTTCTGCAGTTTCTTCTTAGGCCGGTAGTACCGACCCTCGCCCGGTACTACCGGATTACCCCTTGCGGAACTACCGCGGGCAGTACCGGGCCTAGTACCGCATCTCCGGATGGCTCTCTGCCTCTCGAAGTTTTAACCCGGTAGTTGCCCCGGTAGTGGCACGGTACTACCGGGAAGGGAGCACTACCGGGACAGGTGTCCGGTACTACCGTTGCACACCGAGTCAGGAGCGCTGACTGGTCTTTGTTCTTCCTCGAGTCAACACGGCTCGGTACTACCGGGATCGGCCCGGTACTACCGCTGCGGCCTTTTTCGTCTGCAACGGGCAGATTCTTGAAAGGACCTTTTTAAGGGGGTTTCTTTCCCAACGGTTCTCTCACCCCTTGATCTAGCTTTTCCCCTCTCTCTCCTCCATTGTTGACCTTTGGAAAAGCTTGCCTTCCTCTCAATCCCTCCCATGATTCTTGGATATCTTTGAGGGAATTTGAGAGGAGATCAAGATCTACATATTCATCCAATCCATTCCTCCTCTAAGTGAGGGGAACCTAGTAGATCGTGATCTTGAAGTTCCATTTGTTGAGTTCTTCCTTGTTCTTCCTCTCTTCTCCCCCCACAAGCATTAGTTGCTTTTGGTGGGATTTGGGAGTGAAGGATTTGACCACTTCTAGTGGTCTTGCCTTCTTGCATCGGTTGCATCGGTTTGAGTTCTCCACGGTGATACGTGGAAATCGAAGTTGAGAAGCTTGTTACTCTTGGGTACTTGGGGTGCCCTAGAGCTTGTCCTCTTGGGTACTTGGAGTGCCCTAGACGGTCCTTGTTGATCTCGGAGTTTTGGTGGCTCGCGGGATAGTTGGGAGCCTCCAATTAAGTTGTGGAGTCGTGCCCCAACCTTGTGATTCTTGTGGCTTTGGGAGCCGCGGGAATTCGGTGAGAGCCTCCAATTAAGTTGTGGAGTGTGCCTCATCCTTGTACGGGTTCGGTGACCACCCTCAAGTGTCCCATAGTGGTTCGTGGCACTCCGCATTGGTGGAGGCACGAAGGAGATTACGGTGTGCCATTTGACGGCTATTCGGGGATCACTTTGTGACTCCGCACCGCTCCAACGGAGACGTAGCTTCCATTGGGAAGTGAACTTCGGGATAAATCATCGTCTCTAAGTGCCTCGGTATTTCTATACCCGAGCTTCTTACTTATGCTATTTACTTTGTGATAGCCATCGAGCTTGAAGTAATATATCTTACTATCACATATTTGCTTATCTTGTTTAGCATAAGTTGTTGGTGCACATAGGTTAACCTAGCTTGTTTAGGTTTCGTGCTTGATAAATTAAACGCTAGTTTTATTCCGCATTTATTCAAGCCTAAACCGCAAAGAATTTTAATCGCCTATTCACCCCCCTCTAGGCGACATCCGTGTCCTTTCACACTTCTTGTGTGGAAACTGAAACTTTACATTCCCTTCCTTTGAATCAATGATAGCACCTGTGGTACGAAGAAAAGGTCTTCCAAGAATAATAGGACTAGAGGTTTTACTCCCCATGTCCATGATTAGAAAATCCACAGGCACAAAAGTCATATGTAACTCTACATAACATCACTTACTTTTCCCAAAGCATGTTTAATAGAGTCATCAGCAAGTGCTAGTTCAATAGAGCATTTTTCAAGATTTTTCAATTCAAGCACTTCATATAGTTTCTTAGATAAAACAGAGACACTAGATCCTAGATCAAGTATAGCATGGTGTGTCTATTTTCCAATAGTTACTAGTACCTTAGGTATCCACATATCCCCAAGCTTAGGTGGTATCATATCCTCTTGGTTGTACCTAGCAATATTTTCTTTCAAGACATGATTAGCAATATAAGAACCAAAACCTGCTTGGTTAGTGTTGATGGAAGGATCACTTGCAAATTTTTGTAAGATTGATATTAATTCATGCAAGCTACAATTTTCTAAGTCAAGCAAAGGATCCTTGACTTCATTAAGCATTTTAACTTCCTCAACTTCCCTCTTTCATTACCCCAATAGATTCTTTAGCAACTCTCTCTTGCTCATGAATGTGTTCCCAAGACTTATTGATACCTCTTGGCAATATTTTATTGTTTCCTCATGTTTTTGGGCTGTAATGATGCTCTTTAATGATGAGACTTCCTTAGTAAGCTGATCTACCCTTTCAAACAAAGCATCTTGTTTTTCAAACTTAGAGATAAATTACTTATTAAGCTCTTTTTGGGTAGATATAAAAGATCTAATGGTGTTTTCCAAGTCACTAGAAACATTACCACTAGAAGCATATTTATTTGGCACATATGGGGGTTTATTGTAAGAGTTATAATTGTTGTTACCATACCCATTATTACCATAGTTCCTAATGAAGTTGACATCAATATTTTCAGAATTGTTTCCAACTAGTTCTTGCAAAGGAACATTTTCAACACTAGGTTTATTAAGCAAAAAAGAATAGTATCCATTTTAGATGACAAATCATTAGTTTCTTCAATAGAGTTCACTTCTTAGAAGGATTAGGTGCCCTATCAGTATGCCATTGACTATAGTTTTGTAAAATGCTTTCCAATATATTTTTAGCTTCTACTATAGTCTTACTCATAAAAGCACCTCCAGCAGCAGAATCAAGTATGTTTCTAGACATGTAGTTTAAACCATTGTAGAAAGAGTGTAATATGGTCCATTCATTAACTCCATGTGAGGGACAAGTTCTAAGCATAAGTTTTATCCTATCCCAAGCCATAGCAACATGTTCATTTTCATTTTGCCTAAAAGAAAGGATGTTGTTTCTATTTTGCAAAATTTTAACAGGGGGATAATATTTCTTAATGAAAACTTCTTTTAGATCATCCCAAGAATTAATACTACCAGATGGCAAGGAATGCAACCACTCTTTAGCTTTTCCTCTAAGTGAAAAAGGAAATAACTTCAGTTTTAGGATATCACTTTCCACATTTTTAAACTTTTGCATGTCACATATTTCAACAAAGTCATGAAGATGCATAGAGGCATCCTCCATAGCACTACCACCAAATTGTTCCCTAGTTATCAAGTTCAACAAACTAGGACTTACTTCATAACTCTCAGCATTTATCTTAGGTGTGGCAATAGCTCTCGTGATAAATTGATCATTAGGAGTGTTTGTGTAGTCACACAGCTTAGTTCTTTCTCCCATTTTAGCAAGTTTTTTTTGTATTTTTAATTTTTTATGCAAAACTGAAATAAATATGATATGATATGCAATGACACTAACAAAACAAATAAATTGCTTTGTAAGTAAAGATGGATAAGATGGTGCTCACGTAGGTGCAACCTCCCCAAGCTTAGGTGTTAGCACAAGTTGGTGACGTTGACTTTGTTGTGAGATGAATGCGATGATGCACACCCTTGGATAAATCTCTCAGCTACGATTCCCCGGCAACGGCGCCAGAAAACGTCTTGATGGTCCCGAAGAGCAAGGCCTTGATACCTGCAAAAGTAAACGGGATTAGGTTGAGACTCCAAGTGCAGAGTGTGTAGTAAGTGGAAGACAGTTTTCCCCACGAGGGGTGACTCGAGGGTTTAATATCGAACTCTCGGGGAATCTGAAGTGGTAGATTTATCTTCTTATCCTTCTTTTGGTTACCTACAAAATAAGGTTAGATGTTTTGGTCCTCAACCTCACCTGTGGTTGTCAAGCACAAGGTGTAAGAATGATATCAGGATAGTTATGCAATGCAAACAAGAAATAAATATGCAATGATGGTGGATGCAATGATAAATGATATTTTGGGTTTTTGAATGATGTAAGCAAGATGAAAAGTATTTTGTATTTTCGGATTTAATGATGGCTGAAAATAGAAAAGTGGTATATGGTGTTGGAAAGGTGTTTCTTATGATTAAAAATGGACTGGGGTTCATGGTTTCACAAATGCACTCTCTCTTTATAAAGTGGTAGACAATGGAACACACAGTTAACATATGAGATTGCAATACAGGGTTTGATAACAAGTTACTTAGATATATGGGCATCACATCCTAACATAGAGATCTTTTGGTTATTAACCTCTCTTATACTCCACCAAGATGCGAACTAAATCATAACACCTCAGTAATTAAGATAACTCAGAGTATAGCATTAAGTATCATGACATGAAGTGAAAATAAGAACATGCTAGATCTAGTCATGTAGTAGTGGCAATGGTCACGCCCACATCCCCGGTAGCATGGTATTTTAGTTTATCCCTAGTGAGGTAACAAAGTAAGGTAAAGATACCAAAGTGGATCGCAGAACTTTCTCTCACGTTCACTGCACTAGCCACCCCCCGTTACTCCAACTAATGCACACGTTCCCCCACACACGCTCTCATAAACATGCTTGATCAAAACAGTAGACAAGAACGGGGTACATAATATGCATCTATGCTCATAACTGAAACAAACATTGCAATCTCAAACATATATTAACTCATAAAGATCCACCACAAAGGTATTACAACGGTGACCGTAATCATGTTCAGCTCATAAGGTGCTAATTAGTGAAGCTCAAGAGAGGAGAGATACATAAGTTACTTCCACAAACCCATAGTCCAGAGGTGGACTACTCCCTCTTCATCATGGAGACGGTGGAGAAGTCGATGGAGAAGATGGAGACCACGTCGGCAGCGCCCCGCCGGAGTTTTCCCCCTCCAATCTGCAGCTCCTGATCTCCGTTTCGGTGTTTCTGTATTTGTGCGACGCTCCTTTCGCGAAACGCCAGGGGACCTTTTTTATAGGCGTTTTTAGGTCAAACGAATGCGGTGGACGAAAGATCGACGGCAGCGGAGCCACGAGGGCCAAACGGGTGGGCCCCACGCGGCCTCAGTACCTGGTCGCGTGGGCCACCCCCTTTTGGTCCTCGGACCTCCGTTTGTTCGCTTCCTTCGCCCACAGGTCTTCTTCCTTCCAAATATTGACGCCCGTAAATTTCCAGGTGATTTCGTTGACGTTTGGGTCCCTGAAACATTAAAATAAGAAAACGGGTTTTCTGCCTGTGCAGGGTTAATTCCATAAAAATAGGAAATAAATGAATATTCCCAAAAATCATTATAAAACATTGATATAACCCTTATATGATGCAAATATGATTGGAATATAAGCAATTAAAGTTCAAAGTTCATGTATGCATTTTACATGCATCAGCTCTTTACTAGTCCATTGAGATCAATAGATGATCAAGGTTTCCTGATCATAGACATGGATGTCAATTGATAATGGAGTCATGTCATTAGGTGAATGATGTGATGGACGCACACCAAATATAGGAGAATGTAGTACCCAAGCCTTCGACTGTGAGATCGTATTTAATCACTATCTCTGGAGGCTGCCTTGATTGCATCAAACGTCAGACCTTAAACAGGGTGACAATAAAGGTGTCCATCTCAGGTATCCGAAGGAATAGGTTGAGGCGTATGAACAAGAGCGGGATTTACCAATCCATATAGCAGGATAGATACTCTGGGCCCACTCGTGAGATTGCATCAATGAGCTTGCAAGCATGTGACTAGGTCATGAGGATGTAATATCGCAGACGAGTAATATAGTATTGTCGTAACGAGATCGAGCTAGGTATCGTGATACCGGAGATCGAGTCTCGGACAAACTAAGTATCGCTAGGCAAAAGGAATGAGACTTGACGTTTAAGGTTCAGACGACAAAGATATTCGTGGACGCACAGAGGCTATCATGGTTTCCAGATCCCGCTGTTAGTCATTGATCAGAGACAGGTCTCGATCATGTCTGAAGTGATCCTGAACCGTAGGGTGGCATACTTAAGGGTAGGCGACGTTTAAATTAGATTGGACACCAATGAGAAAATAGAGAAGAGCACC
Organism: Poa pratensis; assembly: GCA_947311845.1. Taxonomy (NCBI): domain Eukaryota; kingdom Viridiplantae; phylum Streptophyta; class Magnoliopsida; order Poales; family Poaceae; genus Poa; species Poa pratensis. The sequence continues at coordinate 17,455,791 of CAMZMU010000079.1, forward strand.
GGAATCTTTCCGAGACATATCCGATGAAGTTCGGAGGGCAACGAAATAAGTTTTGGAGTTAGAATAAATAAGATAATATGTATTTATTATTAAATAAAGTAATTAATTAATAAAATATTTTTTATTTTATTTTAAAAGGCTGCACACCCTAAATGGGCCTCTCTCAGGAGAGAAGGCCCATGGGGGGGGGGAGATCCCCCTTTGGGGGAGGCGCACCAGGAGGGTGGCCGGGTGGGCCACAAAGGGCCACCTAGGGCCGGCGCACCCTAGGTGGTGCGGCTGGTGTGGGAATAGTCCCACACCGCCAAGCCACCAAGTCTGGCAGCCTCCCTGCACCTATATAAGGAGGTGCCGCCATGCCTTGGAAATAATCCAGACATTTTCTCTCTCTCTCACCTTCGGATGTGACTCCGCAATTGGAGTTGCGCATAGGTTGACAAGACCAGGAACTCTTTTACTTTGTTCATATCTGTACACATGCATTGGAGGTTTTCCTTTGAAGACTCACTATTCAACTGCCAATGCAGTTGTAGCATAAAGATATAAACGTTTAATAATAAACTTAGAGATAAAATAATACTAAATATTATTGTCTCTAGGGCATGTCTCCAACAATTATGACTCAACCGACTTAGAAATATATTATTCTAGGATATTCGGAGACCTTCTATCAAGATTTTTTTTTCCGAAAAGACCTTCTATCAAGATAATTTTACCATCTTTCCCTTGTGTGAATCACAATACTCACATAGGAGTAATTTACATGCACGTGAGGAGTAGGAAAACCGTTAAGATTTTTCATGTTTTGATAGGTTAGAGGTATCGCCAATGTGCATGAGAAAAACTCTTCGCTCCACTAACGCTGACGGTGCCTTACATGACACATGTTTCCTCCTCCGTAAGTTCCATTGCCTCCTTTCTCACCTGTATTTGTCACTGCGGCATTGCGTATCTATTCTATGTTGGGTTGGTCTCGTCGATTTTTGTTTTGTTGTATATTATGTGATAAGGACTAGCTCACACTCTTTTCTCTAACATTGGTAAACTACTTTTCAAGATAAAGCTTGCGATCTTACCTTCACTGGTCGGATCTATCAATGACAAAGCATGTGTGCAACATCCAGACCGGCCCATTGGCCGGGCAAAAGGGCGACCACCCGGAGCTGCGAGAAGTGAAGAGTCCAAAATGGTAAATTATATTGTAATTATTATGCTCCTGTACATTAATTAGTCTCCCATAAAACAAATTAAAGTATGCATTTTTTTCTCGTAAAAACACACACAATTTGACTATGATTTTACTTATAATATATCTAAAATGTATTGTAAATACATATAAAAAATGTTTCACGAGAAGAAACGCAACGACGCCATTTCTATAAGATCAAAACCATACACTTTGGTATTAGAGTAAAACGCACGTGGAGTCTACCAAGTTGCATGGTTGGAGCGTTTTGGTCACGAACTGGGAAAATGCAAACTTTTGGTCACGAAGTTGTGTAAATGTGGGACGTTAGTCATTCCGTCAGTCCCACCGTTAAAATGCTGACGTGGACACTGATTTTTTACGAAAAAGACCTTAACCTTCTGGAAAATCACATTCGCACCCGAGCTCATATGCTACAGTGATTTTTGGGAAAATAAAAAAAATTGTAAAACTTTTCAAAAAAATCTGAAAAAAATCAGGCAAACATGAGTATGGTACGCACACCCGTGATTTTTTCGGATTTGTTTGAAAAGTTTTACTAGTTTTTTATTTTCCCGAAAATCACAGATCTGAAAATTCAAATTTTCAGATCTGTGATTTTCGGGAAAATAAAAAAAATAGTAAAACTTTTCAAACAAATCTGAAAAAAATCACAGGCAAACATGAGTATGGTACGCACACCTGTGATTATTTTTTTGAAAAGTTTTACTATTTTTTTTATTTTCCCGAAAATCACTGTAGCATATGAGCTCGGGTGCGAATGTGATTTTCCAGAAGGTTAAGGTCTTTTTCGTAAAAAATCAGTGTCCACGTCAGCATTTTAACGGTGGGACTGACGGAATGACTAACGTCCCACATTTACACAACTTCGTGACCAAAAGTTTGCATTTTCCCAGTTCGTGACCAAAACGCTCCAACCATGCAACTTGGTAGACTCCAAGTGCGTTTTACTCTTGGTATTAATACCTATCAAATAAGTGAATCAAAGATGGTGAAAATCAACAGTGCCTTACAGTTTAGAACGGAGGGAATATTGTAACATAATAAAAAGTTTAACTTATGGAAGAAAATACACACGACATGTCTCTTGGAAGGAGATATGTTCGTCGCTTTTGCCCCTTCATATCATGTTGATTGTAACCAAGTACGATAAGTCATGACAGTGATTTTCGCCCGGACATGGAGATGGCCAAGTTCTTTTTAGTTTTCTGCCACGGAATTATATTTGAAAAAGAAACAGTGCCGAAAAGTAGACCCCGTTTGATCTCCATCACGTACGTACAGATACATGCGCGCTCGATCGGCGGGTCGGGTCTGTCCGATGCCGGAGAGGACAAGAGAGCGTTTGGGAGCCGTGGCGCAGGCAGGAGATTCCGGGGACAAACAAAGGTGGCGACGCGACGTGCTCCCTGCAATCAACAACAGGGAGAGCTCTCGATGGGATCGATCCGTCGGCAACAGGATAGGAGCGAGCGAGCCCGTGTCGATCACTCAGCCTCGCCTCGCCTCGCCTCGCCTGGCCCCCGGCGGCTTCAGCTCCGCTCCGGGTGGGCAGCAGCGACTGTGATCCTGCGGCACTGTGGCAGGCAGGCCCACTAGCCTTTCCCCGGCTCCCGTCGCCCCCGCCTGTAGCTCTGTCTGCCTACGCCCAGTACACCTACCTACCAGTACTGGCTTATTTACCCTCCTACTACTCAGACAACGCGATGGATCATGGTCATCATCGACCTGGTTTATTTTTACAGTTTGTACAAGTGATTGAATTTTACTGCTGGTCAGAACTACAGATGCGTTTAGGCGCGCGCACAGTAGAACAGCCTTACAGAAAGGCACCTGCATGCTTGCAGGGCACCGAAAGGTGTGATCTCTCGCCAGAGAAACGGGTTGGGGCAAAAGCCCGAAAGGCGAGAAGAAAAAAGCTTGGGCCTCCACCATGAATCTCTTTGTTTTTTCCACAGTGAACCGGGAAGGTGAAGATCGAAGCGCCGAAGTAAGTACACCAAAATGTGAAGCTCGCTCTTTCGGTTACTGGAAGATCGTAGATCACCAAAGTGTCAACTGTAAAATTCTCTACAGCTCTACTGTCAGTCAACAAGGGTCAGGGAGACCCCATGTACGCCTTCCTGCGGCCGTAGAAAAAGAGCGCAGAAATGTTATTGATGACGGCGCATGTGTCCAACGAACCTTTAGTCGTATTCAAAGACCTGGACCCCCATTTCTCCGGCCGGTACACGTTAGCTCTCTGTCCCCAAGAACCAACACGATGGGCCACGCCCAAACCGGCCCGTCCCATTAGCTAGTCCACGTACTGCTCGTACTCTTTCCAACCTGTCAGTCTTAAACCTGCTCTACAAGGAAGGAAGGACGTGGTAGAGAGACAGAGATGGATTAGCAAGCGGCACCCGCCCAAAAGGCCTCGACCCCGGCCGGACGGACGACTAGGAAAGCGATGCCCTCGACCGGGTCCATCGGCCCCTTTTCTCCACGTCCATGCAGCATCCATCGACTACACGTACCACTATATATGCTTGCTGCTAGCTGCTGCCGTGCACGAACCCCACACGCACCCACCACCACCTTTCCTGCACAAAAGCTTTCGTGCTTTATACTCCTACTGTACCTTTCCCTGCCGGACGGACGAGAGCGGCAGCCAACGATTGGCACGTACCGGAGATCCACGAGACGGGACGACAAGAGGACTCACGGCATAGAACAGCAGTTTTCTTCTGTGACGGAACTAGGAGTTGGCGGCATGGATCATGCGACGTAAGCTAACACCGCCTAGCTAGGCTAACGCAGTGCTCCTCAGCGTGCGTCACGCACGCAAGGTGCCAACCCCAGCCTCCGAAAGTCGCTAGCTAGGCTTCTCCTAGGCACCCGAAATCAAAAGAGCTTTTGCTCCCATAGAAAAACAGAAGAAAAGATGATATGTGCGATCATGACGACGACCGAGAGGCCTACGCAACCACCTCCCGCTTATGCTAAATGGAAACCTGACGCCGTTCTCGGCAACCCTGAATTCGTTCGGGACTATATACAAAAGAAAAGAAACGCTTTTCCTCCTACTCGATACGCACGACCACGACGACGGTAGTACGTACTACGGCACGATCTTTTCCGAAAGGGATCAAGCTGACGAGGCATTGGGCGAGGCGTAACGAGTGTACAACGTGTACGTGCGCGCGTTGGCCGCAGCCGCGGGCACCCGTCGCGTCGGATCCGTGGAGCAGAGGACGGGACCATCCTATCGCTTGCTTTTGAGTTGGTTACGATCAGGTGGTCCACCACTACTAGAGCTGGCTGGCTGGACTGGAGCTGGAGGACCATACTCCCTCCGTTCCAAATTAGATGACTTCAATTTGTATATACGTACGTCGGGGACGGGATGGGAGGCCGCGGATTCATGGCGGGGCTTTCGGCTCTGCCCTTGAGCTGGTTGGCGTGACACGCAAATTTCGGTTTCCAATCGGTCAAGTGTGGGCTTAAAGTACGTTCAGTGGTCACTGGTCAGTGACAAAAGACAAACAAAGATAGGAAAAAATGTTCCACGTAATATTGCGTATTACTGCAATATTCTTTTTCTCAGCTAAAGTTAGCCCTCAGTTAACTCCTACACCACCGGATGCATCGTTCGTGCAACTTGGGTTGGAACTAAGATTTGTTTCAGGTTCAACCGGGTTTTTTTTTTGAGGGAAGGTTCAAGTGGAGTTGCAACTGTAATGTTTGGATTTTTTACTCACACCCTTTTTCATTCGACTGAGAATTAGTCACTCTTTTTTTTTTTACCCTGAATGGTTTACTCAATGCGCTCCATTTTTCACACGGATAATACTTCGGGTAAGAAATGATGTTGGTAGAACAATGACAGCAATTTAGAAATAGACTAATACTACAACAATTAAGACACTGTAACAAGATTGACTCTATTTCAGCATCAAACTGTTCCGGCACTAATTTACATTTCCCAGGTAGGAGAGGGGAGATGTACAAGCTGGCGAGAAAGATGACAAAAGCTCTGGGCATCGGCATATATGATCTGCTATTAGCCTATTATTATCGACAGATCACCACAAGTGTCCAAAATAAAATAAAAGGACAACAGACCATGTAAGCAGTATCACTCCAGCACAATGGTTCAATGAGCTCAGCAAAGTTTCAGTCAACTTCGAGTGCAGCAACTGTTAATAGAGCCCCAGAAATTTCCACCAAAAGGTTCCAACAACTCCCCATATCAAAGCGTTAATCAAGGCTGTTACGAAACCCAGCCTGAATATGTCAGGAAGCTCCAGATACCCCGCTGCGGAAGGAAAGCAACAGGTTACTGACTACGTGAGCTTATCGATGTCATCCTAACATGGTAGATAAATATAGAAAGAAAATGAAGAATAAAGGAAAATAACTTGTTCTCATTATACATTTTCATCTGTGATAGCATGTCTTGTTTTTTTTTCCATTCTACATGTCATTCTACACTCATATGCAAATGCAGGTAAGTTTCATTTTGAAAATTCAGAAACTGAATGAAGCTACACAGAAAAATTACCTCCAAAGTATACCGCAGCTTGCCCACTACTATAGTGAGTGAGTGCGCCAAACAGATTTGTGTTGAACGCCAAAGCAAGTGCAGACAGCACACCAGGAACACCAGCGGCTACATGCATAGCCAGAAACGCAGAAAATAGAGCTCCAACATGTCCGGTTTGGCTTGCAAATAGGTAGTGAATGAGGAAGTAGGAGGCCTCAAGAACAACAAAAGCTGCAGGCCAGCTCAATGAGAAAGATTCGAGCAGCTTGGCAACAGAAGCTGACATCCACGACACAATTCCAAGATTTGTGAGCTGTCCTGCCATTGCAACTAGAACTGCAAACCAGGACAACGTATCCCAGGCTGACTTTTCACTCAAACAATCATCCCAGTCTAGCACACCGAGCAGGAGAAGAATAGAGAGCCCAAGCATCGCAGCAACAACACTAGATACACCAATAGCATCCCTGAAAAAAATTTATGAAATGGATTATACGGTGAGACATCATGACTGATAGTCCACTACAGAGAAGAAATATTGCCAGAGCATATCTCATACTTATGGTATTCTGAACTCTGAAGCTCTGTCAGGTTCCTAGTGCTGGCCAGTAATCGGTCATCACTAGATTATAACCCCATAGTGTACTGGACTAGAATGAACATGTAGAATAAGCTAGTGTTTTGAATCCATGGTAGTACTGGGATAGGATTAGGAGTATAGGTGGGATATACTGAGTTGGGCGTGCCACTGAGATACAGGTTTTTACTACAAACATAGACAGGCAGTTTTGATGACTAGAGACTAGATGAATATGAGGTCATCAGAAGCAGGATTAAACCGGTTTCTGTTCATCTTGGATATTAAATGTTTAATGGAGTTTCAGTACAAATGTCTTAAACATTGATTAAGTAATTTTCAGACCTTTGAGTTATAGATATATTTGTATAATTGGAACTTTTAATCATCAATGCTAAATCGTATCAAAATCCTAAATTAACATGAAATGTGATTAGATCCAGGCTTATATGACGAGGTGCCTATCAATTTAAAGATTCTTCTTTCTAAAACAAGTGTTTGCCCCAGTTTCTTGTCGACTACACAATTAAACAATTACATTACTTCAATAGATATATGTTATCAGTTTGGAGGAAGCAGTGACCAACGAAAAATCACAATCAATAGCATAGTAAAAGATATCAAAAGCTGCATGATCGTATTAGTACTGCAAGTCAACATTCTGCTGTGATTTATTACTGAAATAGAAGCTTACCCAAAAACCCATAATGAGACCGCAAGAATCATTGTACCAATCATAACCCATTCATTCTTAGTCACTGGGCCCATGCGCTTCAGCTTCTCTGCAGCCAATGCTGGGGCTTCAGGTGTGTCCTTTATTTCAGGGGGGAATATTTTGTATAGCAAGTATGGTGTTGCTAGTAGAGACACAATAGCTGGCAAGCTAGCAGCCTTGAACCAAGCTACCCATGGATTTGCAACTACGATACCAAGCTCCTCAGCTAGCTTCAAGCATAGCAGATTTTGTGCAGCAGCTGTCAGGAAGAGAGCACTTGAGTTACTAGCAGCCTGCCAAGGATAGAAAGAAAATTAGTTATGCCATAAGATTTTAATGATTGTAATTTATAAGTAAGTAAAATACAAATAGTGCCGCCACCCCTCCCCTACCACCACCCGAATTTCCCAACACACACTCATGGTCTAAACCAACGAGTTGTACCTAGGATATGCTGCCTGTTGGATCCAAACATCAAACATATAAGTGAACTGAGGACCAAAGGGCAAGCAGGATTCTATGAATGCTGTCCAATCCCATGTTGTTTGGCCATTGTGTAGATTTTTGGAGTGTGAGAACAATATACAGGACAGTATGATCATAAAAATATTGCGTTACTCCATGCAAATATTCACCCATACAGATTTCAATTCAACCTTAATAAAAATTGATCATAAGAATCCAAATCCGAAAGATTCATCACTTGCACTAAGGGCCTAAAGAATTTCACGTTAGCAGTTCGTTTCCCTAGGAGCAGGGAAATAGTTCCTGCATTAAAGAAGAACTGCTTTTTATTTATTTGTCAGATTCCCATCTCTCTATTTATTTAATAGCTGTTGCCATATTTCTAAATTGTTTTCCTTGACCCAAAAAGTATTTGAGGCATTTGGGAACATTCAGCATGTCTCGCCAAAATAGTACTCCCTCCGTTCCACAATGTAAGATGTTTTAGGTGTTACACATGCATGTCTAGATTCATGCTAAACAGAATGGACACAAACACTTAAAGTGTCTAGATACATGTGTGTGCATGTGCATGTGCATGTGGAAAAAGACTAAAACATTTTATATTGTGGAATGGAGAGAGTATATCTATCATGAAATCCATGTTCATCTTCAATGGCCATTTCTCAATTTTTTTAGTGTGGCTTCAAGAAACCTTCAAATACGCAAAGTTATCAGACCCTTTTATTTGAAAATTTCATATACCATTATAATAACTAGTGAGCATATGTTTACGAAGACTGTAATGTCCCAGGGCCCAAATTAGCTTAGGCTTAACCCATTTTAGATATGCCTTGCACATTAAATAACCCACTTACATTTTCATAATTAACTCAGGATATGTTGGTGAGTCTTCGGCCAAACTAACAAGGCGGGATTAATCACACTTCCACACAAGCATACATAGGATTTTATGGTCCTACTTCGAACGGGGATCCGTATTATAAAGATAACTTGAACAATTCAATCATTTCTGAAATTTAACTAGATTTGAAACTGTACATATCAAGGAAATTCTGCAACACCAGCATTGTTCTAAACAGATAAGGTCTAGGCGCCTAGCCATTCACATAAGAAGAAAACTCTACGGGGTCAGGTAAGGGTATGAAAGCCTCTTTAGTAGGATCGTTTTAACATGAATACAGTTGCTATCATAAATCATGAATATACTGCCCAATTTCCCAGGGATGTTGTAATGTGGTTTAGAATAAAATGGACCCTTTCTTCCTAAATCTCCATCCATTTCCTATATTCATGATCAAAGCACTGCCATCATGATCCATGCACGAAATGTTGTCATAAAAAAACTTAAAATTCAAGTGGTCCTTTAATAGGCTAACTGAACATTAGGTTGAAATTGCTGAAATGGATCTTAGTGTCTTACATTGAATTCGGTTGATTTCTATACCTCTCAGTGGCTTACCTAGGTTAAAACCACAAAGTACAGTATGGACCAAGCTTAGGTTTGATATTTCAACCATGTCACTTATTGTGCTTAACTGTTTATCCCCTGTTATTTTTCAAATATGTCAGCATTTTCTACCAGTTCAACTTTACCAGATATAATGTAGTCAGTACCCAGGTGAATGTTGTACTAGATCGTCCTAGAATCCTCCAAAACTAGTATACCCCCTTAGAAAGACTTGATGAAATCACAAGCTGAATGCAGAACTAACACTCATGCTAGACAGTAGACCCTGAAGTTAATTTTCGCCCTGCGGAGTGTACACTGAATAATTTCTGACCGTACAAGCAACCATACATCACTGAAATCTCTTTCCAAAACAAAAATTGGCTGGGGGAAATGCACCAAGCTAAGTCACAATTCGCAACTCAGCGCGATCATTACTTCGTTTATAAGAAACCTATGGTGTCAGGACAGGATTGTAAGATCTATCTAATCCATGGCCAAGTTACTAGCAGCTATAGTGCATCAAGTGATCCCATGAAGAATGACAATTCACACCCCACTTACCTGGAATTGTGTCATCACAAGATAGGACCCGAGCTTCCGCGACGACGGGTCGTTAGGCTTGCTGCCTGCCGAGAGCGAGAGCGACTTGATGATTGGCAGGAACACGCCCCCGGCCCTGGCGGTGGTGCTGGGCATGGCCGGCGCGATGCACGCCTCGCTGACGGTGAGCCCGTAGGAGAGCCCCAGCGTGCTGCTCCCGAGCCACTTGATGAAGTAGGTGGCGATGCGGTCGCCGAGGCCTGTCTTGACGAACCCCCGCGCGAAGAAGAAAGAGATGACGATGAGCCAGATGACCTCGTTGGTGAAGGCGGAGAAGGCGGCCTCGAAGGGGAGCGTCCGGTGGCCACGGCGGCGGTGAGCCCGAGGAAGGCCCATGCGCCGACGGGGAGCGGGCCCAGCACGAGCCCCGCGATGGTGGAGAGGAAGATGGAGAGGAGTTGCCACGCCTGCAGGCTCACCTCGGCGGGCCGCGGCGCGAGGAAGCGCACCGCGAGGCCGGCCGCGAGGGAGAGGACGAGCGGGACGAGCTTGGCGCCGGCGGGGGAGCGCTGGGCTCGGGTTCGGGGTCGGGGATAGGTGTTTGGGAGGCGAGGAGAGGCGGGGTGTCGCGGCGAGGGACGGGGGCGAGGGGATGCCGGGAAGAGAGGGAGTGGGAGGCGAGGGGAGGGAGAGGGGGGCGGGGATGTGGAGCTGGCGAAGGTAGAGACCGTTGGAGGCCGGGAGGAGCGGAGGTGGGCGGTGAGAAACGGCGATCCGGAGGCGCTCCATCGGCGCCGGCGGCGGGAGAACGGGGGCGGAGTGGTCCAGGAGGCGGGCGCTGGCCTCAGACTTGTAATGCTTTGCTTTTTGAAATAAATTATTTTAGCTTAGATACTAACGGCGGAATTTCGGCTGCGAACGCCTTGTTAATTTCCCCCACTGACATGTAGGGTCATGAGTCGCCCAGCCGGGTGGACCCACCTGCAGTGTCTCTGCTGTGCGGCGCACACGTTTGTTTCCAGGATACCTGGGAGCTGCGTGGGGACCAGTCGCAGTCAGAGGAATCTGGGTGGGTGCTCACCTGTGTGGTGTGGCTGAGCTGAGCAGTTTCGTCACCGCCGGTGGATCTCACGAGGCATCGCGTTATGACAGGAAGCGACACCCAATTGGAGGATGACACCTGGCGCAAGTATACACTCGATGACCATTCTTCTGCCGCCGGATGAGAATTGAATGGCTCCGATGACTAAGGGCATCTCCAATGGGCAGGCGCATATGGTCACGAGAATATGTCCCTTTTTGTCCGTTTGGGCGTGGTCCGCGGACAAATTTTGTGTCCTCTCCGGTTTGGGGCGAGGGTGCACCCAACGGCACCGCGCAAATCCTGCTCTAAACCCAGCCCAGCAACATCACCTCGCTCTGAAACTGAAACTGCTCCGTCGAGCGCCGCCATGGCCGCTGTGCGGCGCCGTAGCAGGAGCTTCACGTGGGCGAAACGGCCTCCGACTCGACGGCCGGAATGATGAACGCCGAGCCGGACTTGGTCTGGAGAAGCACCATGGCATCCTCGATGAAGCAGCGGCGCTTGAGCTCGGAGACGTCGAAGCAGCGGAAGGAACAAGCGGTGCCGGTGTCAGTCTCGGCCGCGTCGGAGCGATGGCGGTCGGGCGAGAGGAGCTTGGCACGGGAGATCGCGCCGAGGTCGCCGGAGCTCGAGGACGACAGGGACGAGCAGCGCCTTCAGCCGGCTCGGAGAGTCGACGCCATTGGTGGCGAGGATGTCGATGAGGTCCGGGCCGTTGGTGGCGGAGATCTTGGGCGCGGTGAGGAGGGTGTCGGCGAAGGGGTTGGCGGTGGGGGTCGGGGCCTCCGCCTGGAGCTGTGGGGCCGGGGCGGGAGGCGGGGCTGGTGCGTCGGCGGCGAGCGCCGGGAAGGCGAGCGTGGAGGCGAGGGCGAGGAGGAGCGCCGGGAGGGGCTTGGAGGAGAGCGGGAGGCGCGGCGGGCGGAGCGAGGAGGGCTTGGGGAGCGAGGCGGTGATGAGGAGGTGGGAGGAGGAGAGGGAAGGGGGCGCCATGGCTGCTGGCTTTGCTTGCTCGAGCTTGGGCAGAGCCGAGCGGAGGAGGAAGGGGATATCTCGGCCGAGTCGGGTGGGGAAAGAGAAAAAGAGAAAGGAGAGAGAAGGAGTGGGGGTTGGTGGAGGATATGTTTGACTGACGGATGGGCCAGGCCGGACAAAACTGACGCGCGGACTGTCCACGGCTACCCCAAATCCAGACCAAACTTGGGCCAGCTTTGGTCTAGCACGGACAGTCCGGCCGGACAAATGTCCCTATGCGCCAGCCCGTTGGAGGCAGTCATTTGTCCGTCCGGACAAAAAACGGACAGGGCTTGTCCGTTTGCTCCTCCCTGGAGGTGCCCTAACAAGTCATTTTCAGGAAGATCGCCACATTTCCCACGCGAAATTTCCATGGCTTGTTCATGAGAAAACCAGTAGCTAGCTGGGCTGGACTACAGGAGAAGCATCATGGGTCCACCTGTCAGTGGCCAGTTGGTAGCCACTTTTTATTTTTCAAGAAACCTGTAGAAGCAGTGCCTTTCCGTTAAGGCGAAGAAGAAAGTATTTACATACATGGGTTGGTGGCTACCTAAGATGGTAAAAGCATTCAACAAAATAAACGTGCAAGCCTCCAAAGAGTGTGAAGAAGACCAGAGTTGGACTAAAAGAGTGTGCAGACTGGAGAAACCATATTAAAAAAAACTTAAGGGGAGAACCGCAATCCATGAAACAAAATGACCTCCGTTGCAACCGTGATTTTCATCAGTATAATACTGCTTTTACAGCTTCGTTTCGACTCTAGTCACCAGTGAAAATAATTCGTCCAGCCATCCACAACACACCAGCTATATCCCAGCTGCACTGTAAGAGACACAACACCTTCGAAACTACCAAAACCTATGAGCTAGTTTCAGCATACTGTCGGAAAATTCTATGCTGAAGCAATGAGAGCGAGGCCTACATCTCTGACTAAAACCTCGTGAAAACTTGTCATGTTAAATATGAGTGATCGCTTTCTTGAGACCGCCCTTCCTGTCGTCAACCGGTACTATAGTAGTACCTGTAAATATAGCCCCTGAATGTTTCACATCAGGGACATTTGGTCGGTGGACAGAACTCCGCTATGTCAACACTGGTATCCTCCATTGCATCATGCTGACAGTTGGTGGGAGTGCAGCATTCCGATATGTCAATGCCGGCAACCTCCATTGCATTATGAACCCACTTTGGTACATCGCCCTTTGGGAACTGTCATAATAATTTTAGCATGTTAAGGAAAAGTAAGAAAACAGAGTATTTTTGGGTTTTTAGGTGATTGCCTAGCAAATAGATCAAGGAAACAGCTTATTTGTTCAGGTGTTTAGACTTTAGTACTCAAACACGTGCAATTTCATATATGCGTGACAGAAGACAGGACAAGACAAACCTGCATCCTCAAGAATCCTCTCACGAATCTGCAACATGTCAGAAGAATTTCATTATTCACTAACACACTTTCACCAATGAATCAGGTATATTTATGTCAAATGAGACAACATACTCTGGAAATCGTCCTTCAAGAATTGACATGTGGAGATCTCTACTTAACTGACATAGAAAGGTGAACAATCAAGAAATAGCAGACAAGTGCTTAAAATGAAAACCTCAGCAAAAACATAATTAACATACCCGCATCATAAAAGATAAATTATGATATGACAGCAGTTGAGAACCCATAGGATCTTTAGTGACAAGGCAATGCAAGTAAGCACGTGTATAGTTTTTGCAGACCTGAGAAGGTAACCATGTTACAGAACTCCAAAGATGATAATATATCAACTGGTTTACCACATGTTCCTAGTTGTGGTGAAGACATACCATGCATGGACAGGAAGAATCAATTGGCCTTTCATCAGTTGCCATTGCGTTTTGCTTCAACTTCAGAACACCCTAAGGAGATACAGAAAAGGTTGCATAAATCATCAACGCTAATTAAGTTGAAGGAGCCAATAAACTAAATTAGCACTAGCTTAGAAATAAAGGCGCCATTAAAATAATCTTAAAGCCCAGACCTCCTATAAACATGCCTACTTTTACGACAAGCATAGCTAATATAGAAAATGTACCCAACAGGCGCAAATGCCAGGGTCCCTTTTGCACCACCATTTTGGTGAAGAAAGAATGTCCCCTACCAATCACTCACCCGGGCAAACCTCTCATGTGAGTTCATGTTAATGTTCTCACTCATATAAGGCTAACTGAAGAGCAAGTACTGTGAATGCCAAATATCAACAGAAAGCTTTCAAGCAAAAGACTAGAAAAATCTAATTATCGGTGATAAAAGAAAATGCATAAACAGTGAGTCTCTAGCTTGAATTGCATTGACCTGTCAAATGGGATATAATTTTCTTACCTCAGGCACAAGTGCAGTCCCAAAGCGAGCAGTGCGTGTTGGATAAACACAGTCATACATATCTGCACCCAGAGCACTGCAGACTACAATATCAAGTGGATAGCCAACACCCTGCATATCAGTATAATAGCAATGTCAACAACAAGATTGAATCATATGCGGACATGATACTATATAGTTGGCTTAACATGAGCACTTCAAGAAATATTAAACTTATTTCTCAACACACATAAATGCATGTCGTTTTGTATTACAAGAAGAACACCGAGAAAGCACGGGAAATTTAGAACATACCATTACATATCGGGGTTTATCCTCAGGCAATCCAGCGGTGCACTGGGCAACAACGCGCCAAAATGAATCTTTATCTTCACCACCTGCAAGACCACCAATAGCATATCTAGCAACAAAAAATTCAAATATCAGCGACTGAACTGTTGAATTAATAGCACGGATCCTTCCTCAAAAAAAAAAAAAAAATTAATAGCACGGAGCCATGGAAGAAACAAAAAGACATACAAAAAAAATCTTCAATTACGTGACAGATCGCAAAAGAATGTAAGAAAAGGAAAGCAATTTTGTTTGTCAAGCCGTAATGATGTGAACATTTAGTCTGACATACCCAGGAAGGTCCGCTCGACCAAGCCCCTCACGCAAATATCTCTGGAATTTCAAAAGTTGCATAGAAACGTATAAACTTTATAGATTACATGTATGTCTACCTTTTATGCATGTACCAAGAAGCCAGATAAACTCACCTAAGAACTGGATCCAATCCTCCTTGAACAATCCCAAATAAGTTTTGGACATCAGGCTTCTTATGAGCTACATTTGAATATTAGAAGACAAAACACCAGTTCTTAGTTAACCATCATTATCGAATTTCAAAAGATTCTCAATACATCCGAAATTCATAGCATAAGTAGAGACAGTAAGTGAAATGATGCCGAGCTCTAACTTAAAGATGGTAAATTATTGATTTAAAAGCCGGATAAGTATATAATTTGGACAGCAATCAGCCAAACTAATAATCATACCAGATATGCACCTATCAATCCAACGAAGGGTACGATACATAGCTTCCTCTATCCTTGGGCCGGTAATTGTAGTCTTCACAACATCGTCAAGAGCCATGATTATATCAGCTCCAATGTTGTTCTGCATTCGTGTCACATACGCGAGTTTTAATATCTGAAATCAGGAATCTGTGACTATTCACAATGACACATGTGTTTCCAAAGTTTGTTAAGGGAAGGACGCACCTGAATATGGATTGATTCCTCAGGTGTCAAGAGCATGGGTTTCCCATCAACAGGTGACTGCAGATTGGGCACAAAAGAATAATAAAATTAGAAAAACAGAAAGCATCTGCAGCAGTAAAGTTCATCCAAGGACACAGAAAACAGAAATGCATCATGAAATGCATGGGAAATTTATTTCCATAAAGAAAGCAAAAGAAACTTTCTGCTTTTAGCATCAACATGAAAATTCACATAGTAGATGGACGAGAAAAAGGATAACATTAGACATTATAAATGATGATACAACGGAACACACACTTGATTATTCATTATTCAATATTTTCCAACAAAACAATTAACATATATCTGTCAAAATACCATCAGTCGATTGTACTACTTCTGAAGTTTGTTCATCTTGCCATGTTGGAAATTACAGTTTGCACAATGGAAAATGACAGGAGTAGAGGAAAATGGAAAATACAACTGAATTCAGAAATATAACGTTTATGTAGACAATTCAACTTTAAGAGGGCAAAGCAGAATCTTAATACTCACCAACCCTAAAAAACCTGAACCTGGCTAATTATTCTGTTAATATGTGATACCAGATATCGCTATTATTTCTACAAACCAAGAATGATGAACAGTGTCTTATCTTAAATTTCAAATGTACGAGTTATTTTAATTTGTCTGTAGGATATGCATGAAAGCTCAAAAGTTGCACAGATCATATATTCATGTGACGGAAGTAAGAAACGTAATTTAAGATGACTTTTGTGAAGAACAAGCACCAAGAGTACCTGAAATGTAACTCCTTCCTCGGTAATGTCAGCTAAATGCAGCAAAGAGACCTAAACCCATTTGTACTAATTAGTAACATTTCAGAAGCAAACCTAAAGAACTGAAAGGGACTGAAAACGGTGCTAATATAAAGACCACAGATGAAACTCAGCATGCCATTTAATAGCGAATAGCTACATGTTTCAAATATTGCTTGAATAGGTGGAATCAAAACTTGATGTGCAGAGCAACTAGTTTCTGGTAGCACCAAACAGAAATATTACTCATCGCGTATTATTAGGCAACCGCCGCAAATCAACAATTGTCAACACAAGATTTAAGCGATTGTACAGTATAGGATTATTTACTTAGAATGAAAATGACACATTTTATCAAGCAATGACTTAGTTGAGTTAGTTCTGCATGTTCAAATGGTGCACTACAAAACTTGATGTGAAAAGATAATGATTTGAAGCAACCATTTGAAAACCACCAGAGTCAGTCAGAAATGCCCTTTTCCAATTCATAAACTTGTGAAGGCCACCCAAATCATCAATAAGTTGAGAGCCTGGACGAAGTTCAAGGTGGTAGGTATTTCCAAGTATAATCTGGCAACCTATGGTCTCTAACTGGTCTGTAGTCAGGCCTTTTATTGTACCTGAGAAAAAAGAACGGAGAAACGATACAAGAACAAATTGTGAGATGCGAGAATCCCACATATCATTCTACAATATAAATACAGCGTTAACCAGTGAAGTCACCTCAGGTAATTGCTTAAAAAACAGCAAGATCATATAATATACTATAAGAAAAGGCCCCATTACAGACTGAAGTATCATATGGCAGAGAAACGGTACGAGATCCAAAAATGATATACCTTGGGTTCCAACAGGCATAAAAAGTGGCGTTTGACAAGTAAAGTGTGGCAGAGTTAACCGAGCTGCACGAGCACGATTAAATCTTCCTAATACCTGCAAGCACGAAATAAAACAAATTTCACTTCAGATTCATCATGTTTAATGCTTCAACTTTAAGGTCTACTGATTCAAACTTCAATATTCATATTCCCAATTATAAGAACGTGGGTTCAACCAGCCACCTTCCATCATTTTGTCCAACAGAGGTGATGAGGTTTGAAGGAAGCCCAACATGAGCTGACAGTGGTACCACCGTAGTACCAGCCCTCTGTATCATTTTGTCATCTTGTGCCACGTGGCAGTTACATCTGGCCCACTTTTCATACTTTTTTCCACGTTCTTTTTCTTATTTTATGGAATGAAACAGCTAAAAATTTCAGTGAAAGAAACATACCAGGATATCTACAGTACCAGGTAAATACAATATGTATATCTCCCTAAAAGACAAAATGTAAATATGAAAAACACGTGCCTCGGACAGTATGTTGACAAAGTATGTCCAACTGCCATTTTTTGGACTAATCAATACAAATACTAGTCTTAAAATAAAAGGTACTCCCTCCGTCTTTAAATACAAGGCCACATCATATTTTTAGGACAAAGTTTAATCATTAATTTTGTCAACAAAATCTGAGTTATATACCACAAAAAGTATGCCATTGGATGCACATTCCAATGAACTTTTCAGTGATATATTTTTTGTGAAATATAACTCATATTTTGTTGACCAAAATTAAAAGTCAAAGTTTGATACGAAAAACGAAGTGGCCTTGTATATAAAAATGGAGGGAGTATTAGCAATTGGGAATTGGGAATCCGTGGTTGCAGAAACTCATCTGAAACAACATTACGACGTGATATAAATTTATCAACTAAGAATACGGAAGCGGTACGGTCTTATCTAATTCGTCACCACACTGACTTCAGCTAAACTCCACATTTCCGCAGTCCGAACAAACCGACAGCTGGAGCTGCTTCTCATCCCAGGAATCAAGAGGCGCAAACCGAACCATGAAAGCGTAATCTCCAAGAGAGAAGGAAGCACATGTAATAATCGATTAAAACTTCAACAAACCTCGAACCGGAGCGCCGCCATGGAGGGGGGGAGGGCGGGACTCCAACCACCGAGCCGAAACCTGCGCAGCCGCATTCTCAATTAGCAGAGGCGCTTTTATTTTGGCGCGAAACAGAGCGAAGAATGCGAACGAGTGGAAGAATCCGGTGAACTAACCTCAGGTAAGACGTTAGGGCAGTAGGGGGCTGTTGTCGTGGAGATGAAGAAGGCGGACGGACGGACGGCTCCGCGCGAGGTTTCGCCGGCGGCTGGGAAGAAGCCCTAAAACGCGTCGGCTCTTGCGAATGGAATGGCTCCCGTGGTCCGCGGCGGCGGCCGGCCGTAGAAGTCTAGAAGGAATTTAAAAAGGGAAAGAGGAACGAGGAACGAGAGTTTCCCTAAAGGCTACAGGGTTAGCGACGGCCGCTTGATAATGATGGATCGGGCCGAATGGGCCAGTGGTCTCCTCGGACGGGCCGAGTGACCGACGTAATTTCATTCTCTCCCGCTCCCGGCCGGGCACTCCGGCAAATCCTATGCGCCGCCGTTAGCGCCGCATAGAGATAGCGCCGCTGAAGAGGATCCCCGCGACGTGTTCCTGGGCCGGTCCGTCTGGCATTTTTTTTCTGTTTTTTTTTCTTTTCTGTTTCTCTTTTTTATTTTTCTTTTTCGTTTCTTTTTCTTTATTTTGTTTTTTTGTTTTTCTTTTCTTTTTTCTTTTTTCTTTTTCGTTTTTTCCTTTTTCTGCTTGTTTTCGTTTCTTTTAAAAATGGAACCATTTTCAAAAATGAATAATTTTAAAATTGGGAACCATTTTAAAATTTGAAAATGGTTCTAAATTTATAAATGGTTCTAATTTTAAAAATGATTTCCAATTTTAAAATTGTTCATTTTTAAAACAGGTCCATTTTTTAAAATGATTCTAATTTTTAAAATGTTCCATTTTAAAAATGGTTTCAAATTTAAAAATGGTTTCGAATTTAAATGTTCCATTTTGGAACCATTTTCGGCAAATATTCAGGAGTTGCTAAACGTAAAGAAACAGTCAAAGCAACGCGAAAAATAGTCGAAGGAGTGAAACTATATGCTAAACACTAGCGAAACGATAGCGAAACGTTTTTGGGCCGGCCCATGAAAGCAAGCGTGTAGGCGGCGCGGGAAGAAATCGTCGCTAACGAGCGATGTAAAGCATCTCCCGGGCACTCCTGTTCACCGCCTTCAGCGGCGTCAGCGGGAGGCGCCGCACAGGGGCTCTTCCCTGTGGCGCTTATATAGGCTGCGGCTCATCAGGTATGTCTACTTTTTTTTCTTTTTTCTATTTTATTAAATCTGAACATAATTAAAAATAATAATATTTTTTAAATCTGAAACATTTTTTAGTTCTGAACAGTTTTCAAAAAAAAAATCAAATTTGAACAATTTTCGCTTTTGAATAAAATTCGAATCTGAACAAATTTTGAATCTGAACAAATTTTCGAATCTGAACAAAATTTGAATCTGAACAAATTTAAAATTTTGAACAAATTTCGAATCTGAATTATTTTAAAATTTAAACAAAGTTTCGAATCTTAACAAATTTTTGAATCTTAACAAATTTTCGAATCTGAACAAAATTTTGAATTTGAACAAATTTCAAATCTGAACAAATTTTCAAATCTGAATTTTTTTCAAGTTTGAATATTAAAAAAATTAAAAAGAGAAAGAAACAAAACAGAAAGGAAACGAAAAAAAACGCAAAATGGGTCGGCCCAATGCGGCGCGGGGTATGTGGCAAATAGGATGTGCCCTCCCGGCCGAAGACCTCGGCCGAATGGACCAATTTGACACATGAGCTTGGGCACCCATATATATCGGCCCGAATAGGCAGGTCACTGTTTTTGCCATAACCTGTATAGAGGATAGAGCCAACTTCCCCTAAAAAAAGGAAACTTGTATAAAGCCAACTGGAAGGATACCCTATGCTAAAAAAACTAGAAGGATACCCCGCGCGTTACAGCGGGATTTTCTTTGGGAATTGTATTGTGTAAATAAAAGGGTAAGTAGTACAAAACCTTATGTTTTCTAAAAAAATATGTAAATTTAAATTGTCATAGTTGAGATACTAAATTTAATAGACATGAATTGAGTATGTATTAGAAATTATTAAGTAAAGAATTTGATGGTCGAAGGAAAGATGTGTAGATTGCATGTAGAGATTAATAAATATTGGTTGAGATGGCATGGACAATTTATTGGTTAACAAAATGGATTATGTGGATAACTTGCATGCTAAGACAGACAATCGTCAATGCATGTTAGTGGGGTCATCGTAAAAAACTTGTAAAGAGCCAATTTTTCGAATGTCGATCATTCTCAAATGTCAGTTGTGAACCATTAAGTGACCTTCCGATGAAGTTAAACTTGTGTTATGTTAGAACTTACGCGCTCACATGACAGCATGACAATTCTTTAAAAAAAACTTTGCTAAAAAATAGAGTGTAAAAGCTTACTTTCTCAAAAAAAAAAAACATAGCCAATTGCGATATTATTTGACGAATATTGCATGGGAAAGTTTCAATGTAAGTGGCCGTTTTCAAAATTTTACATAACTTAAACATATTTTTTTGCCAAGATCTACAAATTGTGTTGTTAGTTATGTTTTACTTTTTTTCACACAAATTCTGAAAGGAGATCGGACTTGGGGTCCAGATTTAGAAAAGTCGTCCCTTATGCACATTAGCTCATGCCCAGTAGTAATCCATTAGTCAGAGAAGTTTATACAGACCCACGGGTTACCCACAAAGTCGCCTCATAAATAATATGACTTTACTTTGTGACGACTGTTATGTCTTTAGTTGTACCTACCAAACTAACCTCACGTGTTCCATCGACAACAACATTGGACTTCTCACTCAAGCATAACTATGTCACAACTCCAAGCATAATTCATGATTTTTACCGTTTCTCTTGATCCCATCAACAACTGCTCAACTAAGCCCTCTCCCCTCTTTGTTTGTTCTAACATATCTTGTTCTTATTTACCATGTATTATGTATAATTCATGCCATTTTTTAGAAATGTCAACATTTCTATTATGTTGTTAATATACACATGTTTGATTGTATTTCATGTCCCTATCTGTCACTTGAACTTTTTGAAAGTGCATGTTGCCCCATGCGTGGTTTTGGTAATTAATGACAATCCTTATGGACTAATATTTGTATTGAGTTATTCTTATAGGTTTGTCCATAGGCATCGCTTGTACTCCATGTGTTGGAGTCAAGGTTGTATGCCATTAAGATCATTGATTATAATGGACATATTTGATATGATCAAGTAGAAGAAAAGATACAAGGTTGATCAAGACTAAGTGCAAAGAGTGGATTCGAGTTGATCAACACACAAAGCTAAATGATGTACCTTGTGGGATCATGTGATCCAATGGTATGGTAAGAAATTATCCATATAGCTTTGTGAACTAACCCATTATATGTGTGTGTGACATTCCATTGTTGGGTTAGATATCTCTCCATGGGCTTGCATCAAAAGGAAGATTTCATATAACTCATGGAGGACGTCATGTGGTAATCGTCATCAAGGTTGTGTTATGCAAGTTCAAGATGGACATCTAGAAGATATCATTTGCTTGAAGCTTGCCACCCATTTGGAGATTATGGTCAAGTGAATATGTGCCCAAGAGAGGCTCTCCCATAGTGGAGTATGAGGGAGCAATATGTGAGTCTTCACCAAGCAAAGCGCAATCAAGAAAGGTGGTCCACTTGAAGAGATCAAGATCGTCATCATCTAGCTCAAGTGGGATGTGCAAGGCAAAGGTATGATCTTGATAGGGTTTCTATTTTACCGGTCTCATGGTGTTAGTGGGAGACTGGGTTATAGGATAGACACCGTACTATCAAGAGGGGCTCTCAAGTGATTAACTTGATCACATCTTTGTGGAGAGCTCAAACCTTTGCATTATTGGCATATCATCTTTCTTGGTTCTTATTTGTCTTTTATCCATGTGTTAATTTAGAGCTTGTGTTCATCTCCATACCAAGCTCTAGTTCATCAAAAACGGATTTCATATGAATATCTTGTTGCATTTTTGTTGTTGGTGGATTTACCGGTTGTTCCTTTTAGAGAGGTTTACCTTTCTACATTTGGGTTTATCCTCTCTTGTTGGACTAGGATATTTTTCTGCATGAACTTGTAGAGCTCTTCATTGCGTTTTCAACGAGCCCAAGATCATCGAAATCGGAGTCTGGATGAAAAAATATTGCAGTTTTCGTTTTGTTGTTTCTGTCAGTTTTCAGCAAACCGGATATTCCGGTTTTGTTCTGCACCGGAGTATCCGGGTAGACCAGATTTTTCGGGTTAAGTTGGGACCAGAATATCCGGTCTTGTCCAGAAAATCGGCTAAGGACTCCCCATAAGCATTTGTTGCTTTGTTGGAATTTGAGAGTGAAGGATTTGAGCACTTGTGCTCTTGCCATTTGCATTTGGTGCTTCGGTTTGCTCTCTCCACGAGAATTCGTGTAAGTGAAAGTTCGTGAGCTTGTTACTCTTGGGTCATTGGACCCTAGACGGTGTGTGGTGTTTTTGGGAGCCTCCAATCCAGTTGCGGATGCGTGCCCCAAGTTGGTGACTCGGGAGCCTCCAATCCTTTTGTGGATGTGTGCCTTGGGATTGCTGTAAAGGCGCCAGTTTCCGCCTTGAAGGTTACCGATAGTGGAAGGTGAACCGAGATTTTGGGCGAGGTTCATCGGAGAATCGGGTGAGGCCATTTGTGGCGTTGAATATTGAAACTCACACTCCTCCAACGAGACGTACTCCCCTAAAAAGGAGAAACTCGGGAATACATCATCGTCTCCGCGTGTCTCGGTTATTTCTATACCAAGCTCTTTACTTATGCACTTTACATTGTGATAGCCTACGTGCTTGAAGTCCTTTATATTGCTATCACCTTGTTGCTTGTCTTGCTTAGCATAAGTTGTTAGTGCACATAGGTGAGCCTACTATATTTAGATTGTCTGCTTGTTAAATTAAAACACCTAGTTTTATTCCACATTTATCAAGCCTAAACCAGAAAAGTGCTTATTCACCCTCCCCTCTAGGCGACATCCTTGTCCTTTCAATTGGTATCAGAGCCTGGGCTCTCTTTATTGGGCTTTACTGCCTAGAGAGTAAAGATGTCATTTAGAGAATTAGTGCACAATCCCACTTTTAAATTCGATGGCACAAATTATGTTGTTTGGAAAATTTGCATGCTTAATATTTTTAGGGACATGGGTCCAAATTATATAAAGAGTATTGTAGATATGGGTTTTTGTCCTCCAATGGATTCCCAAGAATTATCTATAGAGGATGAGGAAAACTCTTATCTCGATACTCTAGTATCTAATGGTCTTATATGTGTTTTGAGCGATGTAGTTCTTGCATCAATCATGCCTTTTCGGAATGCTCATGAGTTGTGGACAAAACTTCAAGATAAATATGGCGTGTCCAACATTATTGAGGATGATTGTTCTCCCTCCACCTCCGGTCATGATGAGTTCACATATTCCTCCACTTCACCAACATGTGATTTTTCACAAGGTAATGATATGGTGAGTGGTGATATAAATTGCACTGTTGATGGTGAATCCACTATTAACTATACTTTGTCTCTATCTCATTGCAATGTTCTATCTTTGGACTTAAACACTTCTAACACTTCAAATGTCTTACATGCTAGTGTTGATAGTCCTCGGATATCATGTAATAGTTGCTTAACTAAATCTCATGATGATATGCTCTCTATGTCTTGTTGTCATAAAATAATGCTTCCATTTTCTCTAGCACTTGTATGGCTAACAATGTAGCGGAATCCCAAAATTTGTTGGAACAAGACATGGATCTCAATGGTGCTTCAAGCAATTCTTCATCATCATCGTCCATTACTCACTTTTGCCTTATGGCTAGAGATTTAAAGACATCTCCACCTTTGGAACCCTCTACATCTTGTGATGATGAGGATGAGGATTATTATGGTTTAAAATATAATGATGCCGACTCCTTAAAAGAGAAGGGTGAGATGGTATTTTGTGCTCTCCCTAAATGTAGTAAAGCTATCTCCCCTTTATGTGAAATTTTGACTTATGCTATTAAGAGTTGCGAAGTCATTGAAGAAAAGGGAAGACTTGAAAGAGAATATGATCTTGAAATTGCTTCTCTTACCGGTAATCTTGAGGAAGAGCAAGAGCTCCGGGTTTCTCTTGAGGAGAAACTCGATTCCATTGAGGAGTCAAATGATTTAGTGGTTGCTAAACTCATTAAAGAACATGACCATACGATTGCAAAGTATAAAGTGCTTAAAAAAGAAAAGGTTGAATTTGGTGTTGGCAATGCTAGACTAGTTGAGGATATAGAGAGACTTGAAAAAGCTCATAAGGCTTTGGAAAGTGAACACTCTCTCCTTATCAAGTCTCATGATCATCTCCAAACTCAACTATCTAAAAATGTTGTGCCTAGCTCTTCTATTTCCTCTTGTGATCATGCTAATATTATAGAGGAAAATGCTAGGTTGAATGATGAGCTTGCCAAGTTGTCTTCTTCCATTTCTAAAGTTAATGATGCTTGTGCTACTAACTCTACTTCATGTGAAGCATCTATTTTGAAGTAGAATATTGAGCTAAGGGCTCAACTTGGGTTGTTAACTAGCAAGTATGAGAAGTTGGAAGAAAGTCATGAAAAACTCTCTAGCTCTAATGAGAATCTTCTAGCATCCAATGCTAGGCTAAAGTTAGCTCATGAGGCTATCACTACAAAGGTAACATCTTGTGAGCCTCATGTGGACAAAGACACAACTTCTACTAAAAATGCTATATTGCCGTGTGCTAGTCCTAATAATTCGTTATCTCATACTTTTGCTAAATTTTGCAATGAATTACTTTCCTTGCCTTGTTGCTCTAACAATGAAGCCTCTATTTCCCTTAGTGTTTGTGTTGATACTAACCATATAGAGGAATTAAAAGAGATCAGGGCCCAAGTCACTTCTTTGAAAAAAGACTTGGAAAAGCGTCATGATGGGAAGTCCCCACTTGACAATATGTTGAGTGTTCAAAGACGCCCCAATGACAAGAGTGGATTTGGATTCAACTCCAATATCAAGAACAAGTCCAAGTATAACAAGAAGAAAAAAGGACCCATAACAAGTTAAAGATTCGGCCAAGATTGTTTGCTTCGAATACAAAGTTGAAGTGCACCATGTGAAAGCACAAGGATGTCGCCTAGAGGGGGGTGAATAGGCCATTAAAACTTTTCCGGTTTAGGCTTGATAAATGCGGAATAAAACTAGGTGTTTAAATTAACAAACCAACAACCTAAAAACTAGGCTCACCTATGTGCACCAACAACTTATGCTAAGCAAGACAAGCAACAAGGTGATTGCAATAAAGAGTACTTCAAGTACGAAGGCTATCACAACGTAAAGTGCATAAGTAAAGAGCTCGGGTATAGAAATAACCGAGGCACGCGGAGACGAGGATGTATTCCGAGTTCCTCCTTTTTAGGAGAGTACGTCTCGTTGGAGAGATGTGAGCCACCACAACAGGTTGGTCTCAACGCCACAAAGGCTTTACCTTCTTCTCCGATGAACCACATCATAAAAGGTTTGGTTCACCTTCCACTATCGGAATCCTTCGAGGTAGAATCTGGAGCCTTTACAACAACAACCCGGGGCACAACCCACAACTGGACTGGGGGCTCCCGGATAGCTACAAGTGACCACAAAAGGTCTCAACCACCACAAAGGCGTCTAGGGTCCAATGACCCAAGAGTAACAAGCTCACAAACTTTCAACTTCCACGAATCCTCGTGAAGAGCACAAAGCAATGGCAAGAGCACAAGTGCTCAAATCCTTCACTCTCAAATCCCATCAAAAGCAACTAATGCTTATGGGGAGAGAAGAGAGGAAGAACAAAAAAGAACTCAACAAATGGAACTCCAAGATCTAGATCCAAAGGGTTCCCCTCACTTAGAGGAGAGATGGATTGGTGGAAATATAGATCTAGATCTCCTCTCACTTTTCCCTCAAAGATATGCAAGAATCATGGGAGGGATTGAGAGAGGGGCAAGCTTTCCAAGGTCAACAATGGTGGTAGAGAGAGAGAGAGAAAATCGTGCTTGGAAGAGCTGACTCTTTTGGGGAAGAAGGGGGCCTTTTACAGGTCTCCCAAAAAAAGAGCTGACGAGGGGTTAACTCATCAATACCCATGGTTCGATACCTAGGGTTAAGATTAGAGGGGAGAGACGTGGTGGTTTTGGTAGTATCGTCGGCTGACAAGTGAGGTTTACCCAGGTTCAGGCCCCGGAGGGTAACACCCTACTTCCTGCTTGTCTGGTTATTGATATATGAGGTGTACAATGGAGTTACAGCGATGTCCCGGCGAGATGCAATCTTGCCAGGGCTATGTAGGTTCGAGTATTGCTTGCCCTAGATCGGCGGCCCTCCCAGCCTTTATATAGGAGGCTGGGTCTCGGGGATTCGCAACCGATCCGGTTTACAGATAAGGTCGGTTTCTACTGACGTAGGGTTTACTAAACTTGGAGCTTACATCATCTTTTTGGGCCACCTTCGTGGGCTTTAGGTCGAGGCCTGCCCATGGGCCTTAGCTCGTACGTGCACCAGGTATCCTCATAGCAGACACCCGAAGGGTACATCCCCATCACTAGCCCCCGAGTGCTTGGTCGATTCGAAGAATCGGGCAAGGACTCTTCCGTAATGCACGTCAAATTTTGTTTACTTTGCTGTATTCCTGGTAGATCAGGTATGCTGTGAGTATTCGATTGTTTTGTTTTATATACTTATGAGCCGAGATTGCCTCGTATGCACATGTCAAGCCAGAAATTCGTCGACTAATACTTTGTTCTGCCTAGGGATATTGGCATAGTAGGCCTAGTACACTCGACGGATCGGGACCAGTTAACTGCATTTTTGGGCAAAACCTTACTAGCCTACCTCAAACTCGAGTCCCCGGACTCGAACCTGGAACAAGCTGGTCAGATTTGACTCAGGCCGTGGAGGTCTTACAGAGTTCGGTCTGCAGCATAACTTTGCAACCTAACGCGTCCGCTAGGGTTTTCTTCATGTCTGTTGAGATGGAAAGTTGCAGGGGTTACACTGCTGGCAGTGCTCCCTGGCCCAACTCGACGGATCGGCGGGTCTTAACTTTACACTGTGCGTGCAACATCCGAGGTACATATGCGGCGGACGCAATCCCGGGAATTTGTGATAGAGTTAAGCAGCTAAGTCAAAATAAACTTCGACTGCATGTTTTGAGTAATCTTATGTCGTTTTTCTTATCGGGTGCGCGACCGCGCTCCCGATGGGAGTAACCCCCGTGATTATGCTTAATTGCTTGCAGTTGAGGATGATCTCAACTTTCTGAAACTTGCGCAATATTTGATAAAAAAAATTAATTCGCTCCCGATGGGAGTTATGCCCGTTAAGTCGATGGAACGGTCGAGTGACCATATTTGCCCACTTTGAATTCCACCCTCAAAACGAACGAGGCGGTCGAGTGACCTGCTTTGCCTTAGTTATGATTTTCACCCTCGAACCCAACGAGGCGATCGAGTGACCGGCTTTGCCCTAGTTTTGACTCGAATGCTTTTGAAGGATCTGCTTGCAGTGATGTCAGGGGTGACGCATTTGGCGACTGCGCCTACTGACAGAGCGGTGGCGTGCGCAGTATGACCGATGGGACGTGACATACATGGGCCCAGTTTTGCAGTGCTGACCGAAAAAACGGTGCCGTTTGAACTGGATTTGACCGCTGAAGCGCGGTTTTCACGGCGAGGTGATGATGGTCTCCTAGATTCCCGTGCGTGGTGGGCGGAGTGGCTGGCAACGGTTGCCCTCCGTGACTGCCACGCGTACGGTTAGATGTGGATTGCTACCCACAATCTTTCATCGACGGTTGGGATCTGTAGCCTATTGGAATAAGTACGGGACCGGCGTGGTAAATCAATTTTTACTTGCCATTTGCTCCCCGCCGCCTCTGCTTCTACTTCTTCTTCCTCCTGCCTCACGCTCTGCTTTCCTAGCCATCGTAACCATGACCAAGACGACGAAGAGGAAAGCTGCCACGGGCGCCGCGGCCTCCACCGCGCCGATCAGCACCACCGCGGGCGCAGGTGGAGCGGTGCCGCTGAAGAAGAAGGCTGGGGGTTGGACGAGGTCCGTTATGACAGCCTCAAAGCTGGACGGATATCGGCGGGATGGGTGGCTGCCCTCCATCGCACTGCTGCCAGCGCGCATCCCCGGCGACGAGGTAAGCCCTCAACGCAGAGAGGGCGAGCGCGTGTGCTTCCACGACTTCGTGAACAGGGGCTTCTCTTTCCCTGTTCACGATTTTGTGCGCGCGCTGATGTACGCGTATAGGGTGCAGCTGCACGACTTCACCCCCAACTCCATGCTGCACATTGCTGTGTTCTTTGTGCTTTGCGAGTGTTTTCTGGGGGTGCACCCACATTGGGGTCTTTGGAAGAAGATCTTCAATGTGAAGAGGAACGCCGGCCCATACGGCGTCTATGCCGTTGGCGGCTTCAACATCCAGGCTCACAAGGAGGTCAAGTACTTCGACATCCAACAGGTCGACTCAGCGCAAAACTGGTGTAGGAAATGGTTGTACGTCAGCCCACAGCAAGAAGGACTGCCAGCTTTTGATGCCAACGCGCCTCTGGTGAAAACTCGAGCTTGGTTGCACCAGACCACCGCTGCGGAGGAAGCCGAGGTGAAGCCTTTGATGGAGAAAATGTCCAAACTTATGAAGACTATCGGCCGCGAAGTGAGCGGCCTGCATTTGATTTCGAATTTCATCAAGCGGGGTGTGCAGCCTTTGCGGGTGCGAGCGCACCCGATGTGGATGTTCCAGGGTGTGCGCGACCCGGCACGATTGGCGGGAGAAGAAGGCTTGCCATCAGCAAGGGAAGTAGAGACTAGGGTGCGGTCAATCACCAAGCTGACCGCAAGGAATGGCTGCCCCCTCGACTGCCCCCGCAACGCGTTCGACATCGACCATCCACTGCCCGCGGTACGTTTTTGTCTTCTGCTTAATATTTCATGGGAAATATATGCCTGTTAGCTGATGTATGTACATCTGGTGTGTGCAGAATTGGGCGGCTGCCAAGCGCTTCCCTTCACTTCCCGAAGATGGGGAAACTGCGGAGGTGGAGATTTTGTTGGCCGAGAGCGAGGCCGATGATATTTCTCTCGCTTCTGCTCACACCCTACTGACGAGGTGGAGGAATCTAAGCAGGAGGAGGAAGAATTGCCTCCGCCTAAACGGCGCCGTGCAGTCGAGACTGCATCGACTGCGGATAGCTCGCCCCCACCTGCTGCACATGGTGAAGACACAGGCTCTTCTTCACCTGACGCGAGAGGGCCAAGGGCGGTGACCCCGTTGCGCACGGCCTCTCCAGCTAAGTCGTCGTCATTCGAGGCATGCTTGGATTATGATACCTTGATGCTTTCTGACGACGAGGAAGTCAGGTGAAGACTTTTGCAGAAGATTTGTGCGTTGCTGTATGTTTTCCTTTGACAACTGACGCTTTGTTTTGTGCAGCCCGGGTGAGGATGATTTGCCCAAGGATGACCTCCCACCGAACGCTCCCGGAGCGATGCCAGTGTCGCCTTCGGGTGAGGCGCTTCGGGCGGAGGCTCAGCAGACCTCTCCGGTGAGTTCTCATCCCAATCTGCAGGAAGACGCGCCTTCCACGTCGAGTAGTGCGCTGCCCTCACGCTATAACCATGTAAGTATTATGCTGAACTCTTCAATGTTTTATCGGGTGCGCGACAGCGCTCCCGATGGGAGTAGCCCCCGAGGCTATGCGCAACTTGCATAGTTGGGCATAGGCTCAAACCCGATTGTTTATGTTTTGTGTGTTATTTTACTGAATCCTTTTTGCCGCACAGTCGTTCATCTGCACTCTCCTTGAGTCGGATGGAACATATTTGGAGGTGGAGCACGAGCGCGATCAACTGCGAGCCAAGGTGGAGCAGCTGGACCGTAAGAATCACACGCCCTTTCTGTTTACGAATGTTTGAGGAATCTGTTTGCTAATCTGTTTCCTTGCGCTGTTGTCAGGTGACAAGGCGAAAGCCTTAACCCGTGTGCAGGAGCTAGAGAAAGAGATTGCAGCTGAACGCTTGCGTGTGCAGCAGAAGCTCAATGAAGCGGAGGATCACGAGACCCTCCAAATTCATCGACTCCGCTCGCTATCCCACGTGATGGGAGGTAATATTCTGACAGAGGTATCGTGTTTGATGAATTTTGTCATGATTCTAACTTGTGATTTCCCAATAGAGGTTGTCAATGTCGCCCCGGCTGCGGATGAGGGCTCACTCGAGGATGCAGCGAGCGCTTTTGATAGGATATGCGCGCGGACTCGGGACGCCCTTCGGAGGTCCACGAGTGCGCTGTCATCTGTCTAGCAGACCATCCTGCCGAAGAACAAGCCGCCCGCGACTGTGGAGGCGTTGGCCGATGTCTTTGCGCCTGGTACATCTACCATGGCAAATTATGCCCGAGCTTAGATGGTAGGTGGATCTGAGACCACCTTCATTTTGCTGATGGGACACGGTATAGCAGGCGACTTCGAGAAAGCTGTAGCTGGCTTTCCGAAGAATTCTGAAGGAAAATCCGCTGTCACCAGTGCGATGAAGAAGGAGGCTGGGACACTATCAAGGAAGATGGTGACTATGCTCGAGCAGCGCGCCGCCACTGTGTTCGAGCGTGCCGCTCGCACCTCTAGGGCCAGATCCGAGTCAGCGTCGTAGATAGCATAGCTGGCTTACCCGCGTTTTTGCTCTGTTTGTAATGAATTTAAATGCCGTATGGGGCTTTTGATTTATATGATCTTCTGACCTGCACACCTTATGCCTATAATATGTGTGAAATTTGAAAAAAAGAGCCCCCGAGCATGCTGGTCGGGGTTTTTGCGAGTGATATATGGAGCTTATGTTTGAACTTTGCTTTTATGTAGTCTCAAGCGTGTGGCGCGTCGACTGATCACACTTCGGGAGTTCGTCTTTGAAGCCAGGCACCCGGAGTGTCAATGACCAAAAGCTTATCGACTACCTTACGCAGAAGTTCATGACGATGGAGAGAGAGCTGAAGGACACGAAGGACGCCCTTGCCAATCTTCAGTCGAGACCGTCACCGGCAGCGGAGCGGGAGTTATTTCTGCTGGCGGAGCTGGACAAAGTGAATCTTCAACTCGAATGTGAGTACACTCGAGTCAAAACATTGTCCTTGCTCAGCTCGTCGACGAAATGTCACCGTGTTATGCTTGTGCAGGTGCATGCTTTGATAAACCGAAAGAGGAAGCTCGACTGCGCGAACGTTTGGATGATCAGGCCAATAGGCCAGAGTATTCAACCCACCCTTTCTGGTCAGATTGGGCAAGAAGTCGAGTGCTTGTTCAGCTTCAGAACCGTGCTTGGCTCGTGGCCATTGTGCTCGAGACCTGCAGGCTGGCTTTGTCAAGGGTGCATCAAGCGTTGTTTCATTGATCTGAAGAGAATTGCTTGATCAGCTGGAAGGTCTGTCAGCTTTGCTGGAAAGATTCCGTAAAGGCAAGGCCATCAAGAGATTTGTGCGAGAGCAGCTCATCGGTGGAGCAAATGTTGCACTCGCATTTGTGCGGACCCATTATCCGAACATTGACCTGAAGAGAATTGCTCAGGGACCCGCACCTGTGCCTGGTGGCGGTCATGTGCCTATGCAGGAGCACTACAAAGAGACTCGCATGGACGCGCTGGTCCTGATTCATCGAGTGTTGAAAGAGGAGAAGGAATGGGCCGTACCAAAGGATGAACCTGCAGAATAGGCTAGGCATGTATGTGGTTAGAAATTTGTATAAAGTTTATCTGATGAATTTTCGCGATCTGCGTGTATGTAACACATGTATGGGGCTCAGCCCTCGAGTATAAGTTATGTATAGTTTTCATGTCGCGTAGCCCCCGAGTGTTCAGGTGAGTGCGAGAGGTTTTACTTGTCGCAGCACAGCCCCCGAGTCTTCGGGTGCGTCGGTGGTTGTGCTTTGTTTGACATGTTGGCGCAGCCCCCGAGTGTTCGGGTGCGGCCAAGGTTTTGTTTGTGGTTAACCTGTTAAGGCGCAGCCCCGAGTATTCGGGTGCGACCAAGGTGTCGTTGTGGAAGATTGATGTTCTTTGAGAGCGCAGCCCCGAGTATTAGGGTGTGGCTGTTTTTTGTTTTTGCATTGTTTGTGCGAAGAGTAAACAGAGAAGAATAGAGGAACATTGATTATATTCCTTTTGAATGTTAAGCTGCAGGCCGCCTCATTAAAAACCTTCCAGTCCCCTTAGGTACCCTGGTAAGGAAAAGAGCGCGTCTGAAACCTGCAGCTATCCGACATATCGCCTATTACATTTGATGACTGAGCAGTCTAAGCATAGAAACGCGCAGGTGCAACGTTCCAAGGATTGTGCGAAGGTTCGCCTGTCTTCGCGTGCTTCAGTCTGTATGCGCCGCCATCGATGACCTCGGTGACGATGAAGGGTCCCTCCCATGGAGAGGCGAGCTTGTGCACCTTCTTCTGCTTCAGTCGCAGCACCAAGTCGCTGACCATGAAGGACCTGGTGCGCAGTCGACGGTCATGATTGTTGCGGAGGTTTTGCTGGTAAACAGCTGTACGAGCGAGCGCAATGTCTCGTGCTTCATCCAGCGTGTCGACACTATCCTCGAGTGCTTCATCCGCATTTTCTTCGTATGCCGTGACCCTGGGTGCGTCGAACTGCACGTCGAAGGGTAGGACGGCCTCTGCGCCGTACACCATGAAGAATGGTGTGTATTGTGTCGATCTGTTTGGAGTAGTGCGCAGACTCCAAAGTACGGACGGGAGTTCTTCTACCCAGGCACCCACAGCCGTTTGAGTGGCACGAATAGCCGCTTCTTGAGCCCGCTGCATACAAGTCCATTGGCCTTTTCCACCTGACCGTTGACTGCGGGTGCGCCACCGAGGCGTAGTTCAGCTTGATCCCCTGGGCTTTGCAGAAGTCGCGGAACTCTTCGGCTGTGAAGTTTGTACCGTTGTCGGTTATTATGCTGTTAGGGACCCCGAAGCGGTAGATGATGGACCTGATGAAGTTCACCGCCGTCGTAGCAGTCGAATTTGTGATAGGGACCGCTTCGATCCACTTGGTGAATTTATCGACTGCCACCAAGAGATGTGTATGGCCTCCACGCGAGGATTTCTTGAGTGGCCCAACCATGTCAAGTCCCCATTGGGCGAAGGGCCATGCCAATGGTATGGTTTTGATGATGCAGGCGCTAGTGGCCTTTTTGCGAACTTCTGGCAACCGATGCACCTTTGTACTATGTCCTCTGCGTCCCTGAGTGCGTTGGCCAGTAGAACCCTGCTCGGAAGGCTTTGGCTACGAGCACCCGACTGCTCGCATGGTGTCCACAGGTTCCTGCGTGGATGTCTCGAAGGATGGCCTTGCCGTCTTCGAGTGTGATGCATCTCTGAAAGATCCCTGATATGCTGCGCTTGTATAGTTCCCTTTGATAACGTGTAGGCCTTGGCTCTTCGAGTGATCCGACGTGACTCGGCGCGTCATCGGGTAGCTCATCTCGTAGGAGGTATGCGAGGAAGGGATGTGTCCAAGTCGGTTCAATCAAAAGAACTTCGACTGGGATCCGTTGTGCTTGGGGGATGTCCTTGTCGGCTGCGGCCGGAGTCGAAGGTGCTGCAGGCTTCTTCACCTTGATAGATCTCTGCGCGATACGCTCGAGGAAGACGCCAGGTGGTACTGGTGCTTTGGTGGAGCCAAGGTTGGCTAGCATATCTGCTTCCTCGTTGCTTTCACGCCCGATGTGGCGTAACTCGCAGCCGTCAAAGTTGCCCTCCATGGTGTTGTATAACTCGCGATAAGCGATCATGTTGTCTGCAGTGGCGTCGCAGGCTTTCATCGTTTGCTGCACCACGAGATTTGAGTCGCCATAGATCATGAGGCGTGTGCACCCGCAAGCTTTTGCCATCTTCATGCCGTGCAGGAGGGCCTCGTACTCAGCCTCGTTGTTAGAGGGTTTGGAGAAATCCATCTGCAAGACATAGCGAAGCTTATCCCCTCGTGGGGATATGAGTATGACACCTGCGCCTGCGCCTTCATTTTTCTTCGACCCATCGAAGAACATAGTCCATGAGTTGGACACATCTGGGACTCCTGGTAGCTGAGCTTCGATCCACTCGGTGGTGAAGTCAGGCAAGACTTGAGCTTTGATGGCCTTCGGGTGTTCATACTTTATATCTCGAGGTCCAAGCTCGATGACCCACTTAGCGACCCCCGGTCGCGTCAGGGTTGGTGAGGATATCACGTATGCCTGCCGCGCTGACGACAGTGATCGGATGCTCGACGAAGTAGTGCACGACTTTGCGTGATGTCATGAATACGGCGTAAGCCAGCTTCTGGTAGTGCGGGTACCGCTGCTTTGATATGGAGAGGACCTCGCTGAGGTAGTACACGGGTCTCTGTATGCTATGATTGTGCCCTTCTTCCATACGCTCGACGACAAGGACGGTACTGACCACCCGGTTGGTGGCGGAGACATACAAGAACAGCGGCTCACGCTCCCGAGGCGCGACCAAGATTGGAGGAGTTGTGAGTGTGCGCTTCAGGTCGACGAAGGCTGCTTGAGCTTCTGGCGTCCACTCGAAGTTGTCTGACTTCTTCATCAGCTGATAGAAAGGGAGCGCTTTTTCGCCGAGCTTGCTGATGAATCGACTGAGAGCGGCCACTCGACCCGCTAGTCTTTGCACCTCTCGAAGTTTGGTCGGCTGTTCCATAGTCAGTATGGCCTGTATCTTCTCCGGGTCCGCCTCAATGCCTCGAGCTGAGACAAGGTACCCAAGAGCTGTCCGGCTGGTACGCCGAAAACGCACTTCTTGGGGTTGAGCTTGATATTGTATCGGTTGAGATTGGCGAATGTCTCGCGCAGGTCGTCGAGGAGGGTGTCCTCCTGTTTGGTTTTGATGACGATGTCGTCGACATAGACTTGGACGTTGCGCCCAATCTGTTTGCTGAGGCAATTTTGCATCATGCGCTGGTACGTAGCACCGCGTTCTTGAGCCCGAAGGGCATTGTGGTGTAGCAGTAGACGCCATGTGGCGTTATGAAGGCTGTTTTGTCCTCGTCTTCGGCCTTCATCCTTATCTGGTTATAGCCTGAGTAGGCATCCAGGAAGGATAGGCGTGCGCAGCCCGCAGTCGAATCAACTATCTGGTCGATGCGAGGCAGCGGGAAGTGGTCCTTGGGGCAGCACTTGTTAAGGGCGGTGAAGTCGACACACATGCGGAGGATCTCTGTATGCTTCTTGGCACGAGGACTGGTTGGCGACCCAGTCAGATTTCTTGATCTCGCGGATGAACTTGGCTGCGAGTAGCCTGTCGACTTCTTCACCTATGGCCTTCCGCTTCGGCTCAGAGAAGCGGCGCATCGTTTGCTTCACGGGTCTCGTATCTGGAAACAATTGAAGAGAGTGCTCGGCAAATTCCCTGGGAATACCTGGCATATCGGCTGGACACCAGGCAAAAATTTCCCAGTTCTCAGGAGGAACTTGACGAGCGCGCCTTCCTATGCGGGAGTTAAGCTTGATGACACGTTGACCGTCTTGGACGGATCCGTCGGGTGCACCTGATGCGATCGTGTGTCGTTTGTTGCGCTGAAGGCAGCATCGGGTGCCGGTTTTTTGGCCTCAGGGAAGAGTGTGCGGTCATTGGAGATAGAGAGCTCTGCGAGCTGCTCCTGCATGCCGAAGAACTCGGATATTTTGCTGAACTCCCTGTCGCAACTGTCCGAGCGTTGGAAGTTCCCGTTCACCGTGATGACACCGTTTGGTCCTGGCATCTTCAACTTGAGATATGCGTAATGCGGGACCGCCATAAACCGAGCGAATGTCGGGCGTCCCAATATAGCATGGTATTGTGATTTCCAGTCGACGACCTCGAAGTCGATCTTCTCCGTCCTGAAGTTTCCTGGCCCGCCGAAGATGACCGGGAACTGACTGTGCCGAGCGGGTAGACCGCTTTGCCTGGGACGATACCGTGGAAGGTGTTGCTTGACTTGGGCAAGTTTTCGTCGAGTGGTTCATCTTGCGGAGCGTATCTGCAAATAGGATGTTGATTCCACTTCCTCCATCCATGAAGACCTTGGACATGGCGTAGCCACCGATTTGAGCGTCGAGTACCAAAGCAGCGTGCCCTGGGCGAGCTATGGCAGGTGGATGATCCTCGCGGGAGAAGGTGATGCTGGTCTCCGACCCCTTCAAGTACTCAGGAACGGCGGTGGCGCCATGACAGCCAGATTGACTTGTCGGGTTATCAGCTTTTGCTCCCTGTTAGAGGGACGTCCTTTTTGTATCATGTTCATCTGCCCGCGTGCCTCGGGATATGGTTCTGCTGCTACTGGAGCTTCTATGAGCTGCTGGTGATGGATAGCGCCTGCTATGTTTGCGGCTGCTGGCGCCGGAAGGGGCGGCGGAGCCGGTAGCGCCGCCGCAGCCGGCCTCGGGTGATAGCGTTTGACGTAGCCAAGCGCTAACCTTGTGAATTTTCTGCAGTCTTTCAGCAGATGTTTCGAGTGAAGCTTACCATCTTCACCTTTGAACATGTGGAATCGGCATTCTTCCTCGAGTTCCCGTTCATTTTGCGGGTCTTCTCGGGGTTTTCTCCACTCCCGTTTGCGGTATCCATCATTGCGCGGGGCGTAATCGCGACTGCGATCGTCATATCGGCCGCCGTCGCGATCGTCCTGTCGGTTTCTGCCTCGGTCACGCTCATCGTGTGTCGACTGCTGCGACAAGGCCAGCGCCTTCCTCATCATCATAATTACGGGATTTGCGCCTCTTTCTACGGTCGTTGCTATGGCCATCCTTGCGACTCCAGTCTTTGCTGTCGCGCGTGGTGACCTGCTTTGCTTATCTCGTATCGAGTCTTCGCCGTCCGCCCACTCATTGGCGACCTTCAAGAGGCGACAATGGACTTCGGCTTCTCGTGCCCCAGTGCTTCCTGGAAGTCGAGCCTGGTGAGGCCTGCCGTGAAAGCATCGATAGCCTGTCCTCCGAGACAGTGCCTATGGAGTTGCGTATGGTGGTCCAGCGTCGGATGTATGATCGCAGCATCTCGTCCGAACGCTGCTTACAGGCGCGCAGTTCTTCGAACGTGGTAGGTCGGTCGCATGTCATGTTGAAGTTCTTGACGAAGTCCTCCTCGAAGTCGTCCCATGAATATATGCATGATGGGGTAAGTTTCTGAGCCAAGCACGGGCCACGCCCTCGAGCATCAGCTGTATGTATGCATGGCAGTTGTGAGAGTGCCGCGTTGGCATGCGACTGCTATCTTGTAGTCCTCTAGCCAAGATGCTGGCTCCTGGCGACCGTTGAATTTGGGTGTTCAGATGTGAGTTTGAACCCTTTGGGCATCTTGGTCTCACGGATGCGTCGACTGAAGCACAAGGACCCACATGGCTCGAACTCATCGTCTGAGCGTGACTCGCTGCCCGAGGAGCGAGACCTCCCAGAGTGACTTTTGCTTACTCGATGCTGAGTTACGACTCCGTGTACACCGCTATCCTCCGCGCGGTGTCGAGTGCTCCTATCGCTATCGCGACGTCCACGATCTCGGTCCTCACGTATTGTGATGGTGCTGTCGCGATTGCTGCGAGTTTGTAGTGCTCTTTGTGGGCTTTCCGCGCGGCGGGTTCTGCTTCCACCATGTGGCGTGCTTCCTTCAACACCGTCGACTACCGGAGCTAATGCCGCAGTAGCTAAATTGAGGGATCTGATTTGCTATCGGTGCATTGCCCCGTTTGGATCGTTTGCAACTGGCTGCATTGTTCTGAGATATGCGGATACTGACATCAAGGCTGCCTCGGCTGTCTTGGGGACAGGGATTCCTTCTTTGTTGACTGTCATAAATGACACATCAAGATTGCGGGTAAGATCCGCTCGGTCCCTCTCGGAGAGGCGTGGCACCCTGGAATGATGCCGTGCGGAAGTTTGCCCTGTCGAGTGGAGGGATGACAACTGTGCTCGCCGCGCACTCGACACGCTGGCCTGTCTCCTCCGCTCGTCGAGTGTTGCTTTGTAGTTCTTCAGTCGAAGATTTTCTTGACACATGAAGTACTGGTATGTCGCGAGTTCTTCATGAGTCGAACCTTCGGGCATTAGGAGGCATTCTTCAATGACTTTTTTTGCTTTTGCTGCCATCTCCTCCGTGATGGTGAGTTGCGTCTGACCGTCCGGCATGGTTACCGTGGCGGGATATGCTGTGGTGCGCGATGAGCTATGGCTTCAGATGTCTCGCCTTCTGTGCCGTTGTTTCCCAAAGCCATATAGACTTGAAAAGGGATGGCGTTTGAGATTATGCCTTGTTCACCACCGCTGCCATCGGTGGAGTAGTCGAAGTCGCTCCAGTCCTCATACTGCACGTGTGGCTTGTCGCTGTCGTATTGGAAGACGGACTCGACATCCTCTTTGACTTTGCCGTGGAGGTCGAAAGATGCCGATGCAGAGTTTGGTGAAACGGTCGATGAAGACATGTTGTTCGTCGTCGAAAGAATCGTGAATTGTGCAGTCGACACAGATACAGCCGATGGAGACCTCGGCAGCGCGGCCATAGTTGATGCAGATGCGATCGATGGAGATGCTGGCGCGATTGCCGCGAGTTGATGTGGATCTGTCAAGTTTTGCGTTCCCCAACGACTAACATGGAAATTTAAGTTACCAAAAGTCATATCCGCACCTGAGTGGAGATCCGCAAACACCGGACACGCGATTGGATGGTGCGGGTGATGTCTACTATAACTTTTATTCTTGTAGACAGTGTTGGGCCTCCAAGTGCAGAGGTTTGTAGAACAGCAGCAAGTTTCCCTTAAGTGAATAACCCAAGGTATATCGAACTCAGGGAGGTAGAGGTCAAAGATAACCCTCTCAAGCAACCCTGCAATTATGATACAAGAAGTCTCTTGTGTCCCCAACATACCCAATACACTTGTCAGATGTATAGGTGCACTAGTTCGGCGAAGAGATAGTGAAATACAAGTGGTACGAATGATTACAAGTAGTTGATGCAATCTGTAGTAACAATGGCAGCAAGCAAACATGCAGCAGAACTTGGAGTAAACGGTGTTTCAATGCGTGGAAACAAGGCCTAGGGATCCTACTTTCACTAACTAGTGGACACTCTCAACATTAATAACATAATTGAACACATAGATACTTCCTCTTTACATGCTACTCTGAACTATTCTCCCATTGGATCAAGAATACTACGTGTAGGGCTATAACAGCACTCACTAAAGTCTGAGTAAACAAACACCACAATAGCAACATCCAACACAAGAACACAAATGATAAGTATCACTTTAATCTATTAATGAAGCCACACACATCACCCACACTGTCACCTTGATAACGTGTTCTTACATGACTCCAAAGATCACAATGATAAAACCACTAGAGTGTAGCATGTTCATAACAATGAGGGAAAACATCTATAGATTTAACTAGATTACAATGCTCATGATCGCAATAAGATCACACAATGGGAGAGAGAGATGAACCACATAGCTACCAGTAGAGCCCTCAGCCTCGATGGAGAACTACTCCCTCCTCATCATGGGAGGCAGCAACGGTGATGAAGATGGCTCCGGGGGCGATGAAGATGGCTTCGGGGGCACTTCCCCGTCCCGGCAGGGTGCCAGAACAGAGACTTCTGTCCCCGAATTAGGGTTTCGGATGACGGCGGAGCACGGAGATGTATTCGGGAGTATCATCGATTCTTCTAGGGTTTTCTCCGTGGAGGCAATAAATAGGCCAAAGGGCAACGCGAGGGGGTGCACGAGTCGACCATGCCACCCCTCGACACCACCCCCTCCAGGCCGCACCGAGCCCTGGCATGGAGGCCGTGGGCCTCCCCCGGTCTTGTCCTTCTAGCTCACGGAGTATTATGGCGAAATAGAATTTATGGAATTTTTCGGGATTTTTCTGAGCACTTTGTTTTTGGACCTTTTCTGCAATGCACAGACATAATAAACAGAAACTGGCACTGTGACATCTTGTTAATAGGTTAGTTCCAGAAAATGCATAATAATGGTGTGAAGTGTATGTAAAACATGTAGCAATATGTATAAAACAAGCATGTAACATAAAAAATTATAGATACGTTTGAGACGTATCAGCGGGTCGAACCCGAAGGAGCCGAAGTACATCGGCGCGATGATCGATGAAGATGGCGAGTTGCCTTTTACTGGTGGAGTAGGCGAGTCGATCTTTGCCGAAGGAATTGGCGGGTTGCCGTTTGCTGATGAAGCTGGCGAGTCAATCTTCGCCGAAGGAATCGGCGGGTTGCCGTTTGCTGATGAAGTTGGCGAGTCAATCTTCGCCGAAGGAATCGGCGGGTTGCCGTTTGCTGATGAAGTTGGCGAGTCGATCTTCGTCTCCGAGGTCGGCGAGTTGCCGTTTGCTGATGAAGTTGGCGAGTCAATCTTCACCGAAGGAATCGGCGGGTTGCCATTTGCTGATGAAGTTGGCGAGTCGATCTTCGCATCCGAGGTCGGCGAGTTGCCGTTTGCTGATGAAGATGCCGAAACCGCAGATCCAACACCGGTCTCTCCCACAGATGGCGCCAATTGACGAGGGGTTAACTCATCAATACCCATGGTTCGATACCTAGGGTTAAGATTAGAGGGAGAGACGTGGTGGTGTTGGTAGTATCGTCGGCTGACAAGCGAGGTTTACCCAGGTTCAGTCCCCGGAGGGTAACACCCTACTTCCTGCTTGTCTGGTTATTGATATATGAGGTGTACAATGGAGTTACAGCGATGTACCGGCAAGATGCGATCTTCCAGGGCTATGGAGGTTCGAGTATTGCTTGCCCTAGATCGGTGGCCCTCCTAGCCTTTATATAGGAGGCTGGGTCTCGGGGATTCGCAACCGATCCAGTTTACACATAAGGTCGGTTTCTACCGACATAGGGTTTACTAAACTTGGAGCTTACGTCATCTTCTTGGGACACCTTCGTGGGCTTTAGGTCGAGGCCTGTCCATGGGCTTTAGCTCGTACGTGCACCAGGTATCCTCATAGCAGACACCCGAAGGGTAAGTCCCTGTCAAGAGCCGTTGCAGGAAATCTTACACCGGAGACTCCGGCCAGAGTGACCGGAGACTCCGGCTTTGGCCGGAGACTCCGGACACATTCCAGTAAGTTTCCGGCCTGGGTCTAGGGACTGAACCACCTTGAGGCTTGGAGCAGGTCAGACCAAAGTCTTTTGGTCCAAAGACCGGAGACTCCAGCCTGGGGCGGAGTCTCTTCCTCCGGTAACTTTCCGGTAACACTCCGGACAGGGTCCAGGGAGTGAACCAACTTGAGCCTCTTCGACTGAATCCCTTGAGTCCGGAGACTCCAATTGGGGCACACCGGAGACTTCGGCCTAGAAAACCATCAAAACTGCAAACCCAATAACTTTTACGTATGAAATCCAAATGAGGTGAAACCAGTTTTGTTGGAAAGATGAAAGCAAGAGCTACCTTACAAAAACATAAACAGAGTAAAGTCGCCACACATGGGAAGGTGTGGAGCTTTCCTCAAGGATAAATTGATAATATTTCCAACACGAAAACGAAACAAGTTTTCCATACGAAATCCGTTTTCGGTGAACTTGGGCTTGTCACGAAGATCACAACAAGCACCAAAACCCAACAAGGAGAAAAGACAAGTAAGAACCAATAAAGATGATATGCCAAGTATGCAAATGTTTGAGCTCTCCATAAAGATGTGATTAGGTTACTCACTTGAGAGCCCCTCCTGATAGTACGCCGTCTATCCTATAACCCGGTCTCCCACTAAAACCATGAGACCGGTAAAATAGAAACCCTATCAAGATCATACATTTGCCTTGCGCATTCCACTTGAGCTAGATGATGACGATCTTGATCTCTTTAAGTGGAACACCTTTCTTGATTGTACTTGCTAGCACATGCTTGATGAAGACTTCTCCAAATACTCCCACATACTCCATTATGGGAGAGCCTCGCTAAGCTCCGTCTTCATGTATCCATTGCAAGCTTCAATCAAATGATATCTTCTGAGATGGATCATATTGGACTTGCACTTCATAATCTTCTCTCTCTTCACAAAGAGGATGTCTTGAATCCTTCAAGACATACTTGCAATATGCTCAACTCTACACATGACCATTCTTCATATAAACCCTTGAATAGAGCATTGATCATCATGTAATCTTCTAGAGTCCAACACATGAACTCTAACCTTTTCCTATGGCAAAGATCTACAAGGATATCTTAATGCAAACATTAGTCCATAAGGATTGTCATTAATTATCAAAACCACACATGGAGACACCATGCACTTTCACCATGTTAGATCTTGCCCTTTGAAGAAGTCTCTTAGTGAGAAGCAATAAGGGAAGAGGTCTCAAGCTCAAACTCAAGTCCCTCATGTTGAAGAACGGCCACTTCCAAGAAGAATCAAGCTACCCCTCCTCAAGTCGAGATTCCAACTAAGAAGAAGGGAGGAAGTCAATGTTGCTACATATGTCGTGAGAAGGGCCACTTTGCTTCTTCATGCACAAATGGTACCTCATCCAACCCTATTATAATTGATGATGTTTATTCTCTTCGGAAGGATAAGGTTGGCAATGTGTTTGCCAAATATGTTGGTACACAAGTGGTGTCAAGAAAAGAACCATTTGGGTTGCCAAGCCTATTGTGACTAACCTCTTAGGACCCAACTTGGTTGGGGACCAGCAAGCTAAAACTTGATCAATAGGTGTTATTGGAGGGCATTGGAGACTTGGCTACATCATGAAGAATTAAGGGATCTTCATCAATTATATTCTCTCAAGCCAAGTCATTTGGGTTATATTGTTCTATCTCATATCCAATGTTCCTCCTTGCGGTAATTGTGCTTATATCATATATATATTGAAAGTTGCTTGCACCCTTGCATGTGTTTGGTTTTGTAC
This sequence comes from Poa pratensis, assembly GCA_947311845.1. Classification (NCBI taxonomy): domain Eukaryota; kingdom Viridiplantae; phylum Streptophyta; class Magnoliopsida; order Poales; family Poaceae; genus Poa; species Poa pratensis. Next base: position 17,498,739 of record CAMZMU010000079.1, read on the forward strand.
CTTGCTAGTGTTTGTATGTGTTGTGCTCTCTACTTACTTATCTTGAGAAATCAAGTATGTGTATGTTGGTTTGCACACCATTTACTTGTTTTGAGCCTTATTAATTTTATTTGCTATCTTATCTTGTTGGCTCTCTTTGAGAGATTAATGGACTATTCATTTTGGTAGAGTGATGTGCTTCGTGCACTTCACAATCCTAAAAATGTGTGTACATGAGGAATACCACTTAGTGATATATATCAATATTATCTATTCTCTATGTGGTATGTCATGCTCATGAGAAATTCAAATTCTATAATGTCCATTAATTATCTCTAGTTGGTTTGTTTGCCTCTTGTTTAAAAGAAATGGATTATCACATTATGGGGAGTAATAAGCTTGTGCATATTACAAGCCTAGAAAATGTGAACATGTGAGGTTTTGCCACCTAGAATTGATGTTCTTAATAATCTTATTCCTATGTGGCATGTTGCTCAAACAAGGTCCATATTTGCTTAATTGCTTTTAGTCTCTCTCACTCTTTTGGATCTTGTTTGTGATGGAAGTTCTTGGTATGGCTTTCCCCAAATATGTTCTCATATATCTTTTTGGGAAACCAATTGCTTCAAGCTACTCTTTGTAGTTGCTTTGCATGATCGCGTGAATATTGAAGCTATCAAGAATATCTATCTATCTAAGCATGGCTTTTAATTCCTATCCTTTGCCATATGTTTATTTGTTGTGAAGTTGGTCTTGAATATCATTCCTACATACCACCGAGAATATCTCTATATACTCCTTGTCTATGACAAGGATACTCATAATTGTGGTGCAATTTGTATACCATCTTCATTTTCGCTCTCGCTTTGAATTGCCTTATTTATTGCCAAAATTTGTTTTATCAAACTCCTTTTTGCCTTCCTTGTATCTTTTGGATTCTTTTTGCTCCACTCAAAATTTTCTTTGTGCTTTCTTGAGTTAGGAAAAGCAATGATCCTATCCTTGTGCATTTTCATTCTAGTCATACTTCTAGATAATGCACTATTCTTGGGGAAGCTATCCAACATTGAGTAGAACACCATCCTTTAAATTGGTATTGGATCTTATTGCTTTTCTTGAATATGACTAGTGTTTGACTAATATATATGGAGAAGTGATGATCCATGTGTGTGCAATTTGTATTCAAATGCAAGATCATAAATGATGCACAAATCTTGGGGGAGCTATCCTATATGCTTTAGAACACTATTTGTTTTCAATTGGTATTTGATCCCGGTGATATGTCTATTTGGAAGACAAGCATTTTTTGTCTTGGTACTTCATGTCGTCATGAAAAGTGTAGAGGGTTTGGTTTATTCTTGATCTTATTTTCATTTGGTATCTTTTCAAATTGGCTTCCTCAATCATGTGTTGATTTGGGTCTTTGATATTATTTGGACAATTCTTTTTCTTGTCACACTTGTGTGTTTTCTTGTTTTGTTGGTGTTTTGTCCAAGTTGTATCTCGTTTGGTTCTTGAAAGTCTTGTGCATGCATATTTACTATATTATATCTTATGGCATGCTTACTTTCGTTGATCCAATATATAGGATAAACTCCATCAAATCCTAAATGGCTAAGATGTGCATGAAATTCAATTTCATATCAATATGCACATATTTATGTGGAGTTTGTCCTATGTATTGTAGTTGATCTAGCTACTTTGGACCCAATGAGTTTGGGTACCATGTTGTACTTGAATTTGTTTTTAGGTGCACTCGAGATGCATTGGAAGCTTGTCTCATTTACAAGGAATGTGTTATCACCATGTGCTTATTGGAGCCAAGCCCAGATGATCGTGAGCTTATCATCTACATCACCAATACTATCTCGGTAACAAGTATCTACTCATGCATACGTTTATTGCATTCAACCTTGTGTAGGTTGTATCTTGGCATGAATCTCTCTGTTGCAATTGATTTGGTTCTTGCAAAGTTCTTATCAAAACATCCTTATTGCAAATGTGAGTATGCCGGGATGATTACATATCAAGGGGAATATATATAATCATTTTTATGATTCACCGGTCCCAAATATGTTAATCTAGCATATTCTTTTAAAAGTATCTTATGTGCAATATTGATGAGTTCTCAAAATCATTTGCCTTTTGTGATACTTGTTATCTTACTCGGAGCATCCCATCTTTAACCTTTTCCCTTGTGGATATTTTTGATGATATGATGAGTGTGTGTTGGGAGTTCATCTATATTCTTTTAAGATAAAATTGGGCTTTGTGCTATGCTTTTAAGCAAAGATCTTATTGGTGTATTTATGACTTCCTCTTGGATATCATGATCTTTACCTTTGTACCTATTTTGTGTGTACATGTTTATTTGTGGACTTATATCTTCGTGATTGGTTTCTACTTAGAAACTTATACACATGAGAATAGTTATATCTTTAATTGGTATTCCAATTCTTTAGTGACCACCTCTTATTGCTTTTGATTCTTTGGTGGTTTTTAAAAGGTACAAGCTTTGTTTTTTATTTGGTATGCTTTTGGATCTTAATAAGCTTGTGGACCTATTTGCTATATCTTCTTTGGTTTGTGTGGATGGGAAAACATGATATGCACTATGTGTCACATATATTGAAAGACTATGTTGATGCTTAGGCACATCATTGTATTAGTCTCATAATATGTCTTTCTATCTCACACCCACCTATTTCGGTTGAGCATTTTTTTCCGCTCCTTGCTCTTGTTGCTCAACATTTTTGTTTGTTGCAAGTTGTATTGCTTCATTTCCCATTTATGTTCTCATGCACATGTTTATGTTCAAAATTATCTAGGAGAGAGTGAGGATTCCATGTTGTGCACACCATATTGAAATGCAAATCCTACTTTGTGCACGTACCTTGGGGAGTTCCCTTTTGATATTTAGAACACTTTTCTGATCCTTTTGATTGCTTGCTTCTTTCGTCGAAGTATCTTTCTCTTTGATATTCTTTTGCAATTTTTGGTTCCTCGATATAGTTTGATCTCCCTCCATCTATTCGTCATTGGATATGTGCATTTGATTTCACTCATATCATGAGAAATGCACACATTATGGGGGAGCTCTTATTATATTTGCCTTCTTAATTTTTCACCCATTTCGACAATGATGCCAATGGGGGAGAGATTTAGAGGGTTTAAAGGAACATGGTTTTGTTCTGTTGCATCCTTACTTTTTGCGTTGCATGGTTGCTTAAATTGTTTATAAAAACGCTCGTAAAAGGGATGGTCATCAATTACCAAAATGGGGGAGATTGAAAGTACATGTTGCCCCATATGTGGTTTTGGTAATTAATGACAATCCTTATGGACTAATGTTTGTATTGAGTTATTCTTATAGGTTTGTCCATAGGCATCGCTTGTACTCCATGTGTTGGAGTCAAGGTTGTATGCCATCAAGATCATTAATTATAATGGACATATTTGATATGATCAACTAGAAGAAAAGATACAAGGTTGATCAAGACTAAGTGCAAAGAGTGGATTTGAGTTGATCAACACACAAAGCTAAATGATGTACCTTGTGGGATCATGTGATCCAATGGTATGGTAATAAATTGTCCATATAGGTTTGTGAACTAACCCATTATATGTGTGTGTGGCATTCCTTTGTTGGGTTAGGTATCTCTTCATGGGCTTGCATCAAAAGGAAGATTTCATATAACTCATGGAGGATGTCATGTGGTAATCGTCATCAAGGTTGTGTTGTGCAAGTTCAAGATGTGCATCTAGAAGATATCATTTGCTTGAAGCTTGCCACCCATTTGGAGATTATGGTCAAGTGAAGATGTGCCCAAGAGAGGCTCTCCCATAGTGGAGTATGGGGGAGCAATATGTGAGTCTTCACCAAGCAAAGCGCAATCAAGAAAGGTGGTCCACTTGAAGAGATCAAGATCGTCATCATCTAGCTCAAGTGGAATGTGCAACGCAAAGGTATGATCTTGATAGGGTTTCTATTTTACCGGTCTCATGGTGTTAGTGGGAGACTGGATTATAGGATAGACACCGTACTATCAAGAGGGCCTCTCAAGTGAGTAACTTGATCACATCTTTATAGAGAGCTCAAATCTTTGCATTATTGGCATATCATCTTTCTTGGTTCTTATTTGTCTTTTATCCATGTGTGAATTTAGAGCTTGTGTTCATCTCCATACCAAGCTCTATTTCATCAAAAACAGATTTCATATGAATATCTTGTTGCGTTTTTGTTGTTGGAGAATTTACCGATTGTTCCTTTTAGAGAGGTTTACCTTTCTACATTGGGTTTATCCTCTTTTGTTGGACTAGGATGTTTCTCTGCATGATCTTGCAGAGCTCTTCGTTACGTTTCCAACGAGCCCAAGATCATCAAAATCGGAGTCTGGATAAAAAAGATATTACAGTTTTTGTTTTGCTTTTTCTGTCAGTTTTCAGCAAACCGGATATTCCGGTTTTGTTCTACACCGGAATATCCGGGTAGACCGGATTTTCTGGGTTAAGTTGGGACCGGAATATCTGGTCTTGTCCAGAAAATTGGCTAAGGACTCCACGACGCGAGCCTCTGTACTCGGCCGGATTTTTGGGCCGGATATTTGGGTAAGAGACCGGATATTCCGGTCTAAGTGTGGCTGCAATGGCTATTTTCGTGGGAGGGGCTATAAATACCCCTCCCCTTCTTCAACCTTGAGCCAAGCTCGTTTTCCCCTCTCTCTCCTCCATTGTTGACATTGAAAAGATTGCCCATCTCTCAATCCCTTCCATGATTCTTGCATATCTTTGAGGGAAAAGTGAGAGGAGATCTAGATCTACAATTTCACCAATCCATCTCTCCTCTAAGTGAGGGGAATCTAGTGGATCTTGATCTTGGAGTTCATTTGTTGAGTTATTCTTTGTACTTCCTCTCTTATTCCCCCATAAGCATTTGTTGCTTTGTTGGAATTTGAGAGTGAAGGATTTGAGCACTTGTGCTCTTGCCATTTGCATTTGGTGCTTCGGATTGCTCTCTCCATGAGGATTCGTGGAAGTGAATGTTCGTGAGCTTGTTACTCTTGGGTCGTTGGACGCTAGACGGTGTGTGGTGTTTTTGGGAGCCTCCAATCTAGTTGCCGATGCGTGCCCCAAGTTGGTGACTCGGGAGCCTCCAATCCTTTTGTGGATGTGTGCCTCGGGATTGCTGTAAAGGCGCCGGTTTCCGCCTTGAAGATTACCGATAGTGGAAGGTGAATCGAGCTTTTGGGCAAGGTTCATCGGAGAATAGGGTGGGACCATTTGTGGCGTTGAGTATTGAAACTCACACCCCTCCAACGAGACGTACTCCCCTAAAAAGGAGAAACTCGGGAATACATCATCGTCTCCGCGTGTCTCGGTTATTTCTATACCCGAGCTCTTTACTTATGCACTTTACATTGTGATAGCCTTCGTGCTTGAAGTCCTTTATCTTGCTATCACCTTGTTGGTTGTCTTGCTTAGCATAAGTTGTTGGTGCACATAGGTGAGCCTAGTATATTTAGGTTGTATCCTTGTTAAATTAAAACACCTAGTTTTATTCCGCATTTATCAAGCCTAAACCGGAAAAGTTTTAATCGCCTATTCACCCCCCTCTAGGCGACATCCTTGTCCTTTCACTTTTAATATTGCATCAAACTTTTGAAGATACATCAACGTGTCACTTATGTGATGTTGTTCTTATATTAATAATCAGACACTCATGTATGCCATACCCAATGGTTACGAGCACTTGTGCGATTATATGGGATATTATGCTCAACTTCAATTTGTGATTTTCCAACTAAGTATTGAACTTAAGGGTATGCTTTGTTCATAGTGCAAGTATGTGATAACCCACAAGTGTAGGGGATCGCTTATAGCATTTTTCGATAAGAGTGTCGAACCCAACGAGAAGCTAAATATAGAATTAGTAATTCTCTCAAGTTTTATCAACCATTGATACAACTATAGGCATACCGAATGTTTGCTTCATCAAGGAAAAAAAACTATAACAAGTATACGGGTTTGAAAGAATAGTTTTTCAATATAACAAAGAATAAGAAAGTAAAGTTAGTTGCTGCAGCGATAAAATAACATAAAGTAACGGAATCATGAGTGTGAGGCAAGGGTGGAGAGTGTGGCAGAATTATCCATAATTATTTAGTGAAGCTACAAGGTTCACCGTCTTCGATGCAGTTTTTTACGAGGGAGAGACCATTGCCAACATGTTTTTGATTACTATCTAATACACATACTTATGGTTGGTACTCTAGTAAACAATCCGTAGCGACTAGAAATACATTAAGGTAAAAATACCCAACCATAGCCTTAAGATAAATTGGTCCCCTTTATCCCATAAGATCAAAAATTAGGATGGTGCTTGTGTTTCTGTCACTCACGCATCACTAACCCTATGGTGATGATCCATGCCCACATAAATATAAAGGGCACCATAGGACTGCACGAATCAATCAAAGATATTCAATAATTCAACCATAGCACAAAAAAAAACTACACAAACATAGTATAAACAACATAGATCATCTGAAAACAATTTATAACATCAAACACCAACTTTACATAACTGAAAAAATGCACACAAAAATACATAACTGAAACATTAAGAAAAGTTGAATCATACATAACTATATTTGCATCAAAGTTTGTTCGATTTTGCTAGAGGAAAGAACAAACGATTCGTTAAAAGAGATACCAATTGATGAAAAAAAAACTTTGAAATTTTGTATTGAAAGAATCCTTAGGCCATGTACAATGGAGAGTGCTTAGAGGGGTGCTTACAAAAATAAACCAACATTTTTCCTAAGCACCGGTTTATTTTTGTACGCACCTCCCTAATCATCTTGCATTGTACATGCCCTTGGATCATACAGGCAGAAAACGTTCCAAAGATTTTAATCATTCAATTTCCCATGATTTTTTTAAAATGAGTCAGTTGTCCTTTTCCGCTATTTCCCACTGAGAGCCGGGAAGCACGTGGCGGTATGGTTTGTCGTGAAGACACATGGCGGGCCTGTCCTCCAGTCCTCCTCCTGCTAGTCGGGCCGGAAGAGAGGTCGTCCGTCCACTTCTCTATCCGCCGCGCATGCGACACCACGTGTCCCCTCATCCCCGTCCCCATTCCTCCGCGCGCCCTTCCCGAGGTGAGATCGATCACCGCATCTTCCTCCTCATCGCCACTCCACTCCCTCCCCTCGAGATGACCCGCCCCTACAACTAGGCCCGATCCCGAATCAAGCCCTTCCCGCTACCTCGCCCCACCCCCCATTTGGATGGATTCGGCCGTCTCTACGAATCGCTCCGTCGCCGCCGCCGCACGCCGAAGCAGCTCGCAACACTCCCCGCTCCCGAACCGGTGGGTTTCTTTTCGTTTCGCCGCCCTGCATTTGATTGATTCGTGCCGCGCTCACCGCTGAACGGTGTGTGTGTGTGTGTGTGTGTTCGACGAAATTCCTGTGCAGTGTGGTGGCGAGTAGGTCTGGTGTCGCGCCTGGTTGTGGAGGAGGGCAGCTTGGAAAGGCAGGCGTCTCGACTTGTTGTGTTTTGTTTTCTGGTGAATGCTTCTGATTGCCGGGATTGATCTAAGTGGGTTTTGTCGTGGTGCAGGCACGTCGGTTTGGGGCCGTGCGGATCACCACGGCGAGAGCTCAGAGCGGGAATGCTGGGAGAAGCGTGACTGAGGTATGGCACCGTGCTGCTCAGGCCTTGTTTGTTTATAGGATAGTACTGTATTCCGATCCATTTAGCTACCAGTGTGCTGAATTGTTTGTTTGATACACTCGTGGTCATTTGGCATGTGGTGAGGTACCGTCCCGGTGAAAATTTGCGCTCTGCACATTGTTATGTACTCATGAACCACCATGCCACATCTTCTTACTGCGTCGTGTTATTTTTGTTAACATTTGTTCGTTCTCAAACACCACCAGGAAAGGCAACGCACAATGGCAGATGCTGAAATGCCCTTGAAATGTTCTTCCGGTGAAGCACACCCATTAGGAGTGTCGCAAGTTGAAAGTCGTCTGAACTTTGCGATTTTCTCTCAGCATGCTTCTTCTGTCACCCTCTGCATCAAGCTTCCTACGAGGTACATACAACTTTCCTAAATTGTGCACCGTTGTTGCTTTTGATGCCGTCTAAGTTAACTGTTTGCTTTTTTGTGAAAGGGTATGGCCCCTAAGCTTTGTTGACAGGACTCCACAAAGTTACAAGATAAACAACCTAAAAAGAGACTAACACTCACCAATCTTGTTACAAGTTGTTTACGAAGCCAAAACACGTCCATATGTCACACTTTGATTAACTGGCAATACGACGACTTATAAGAGCCCATCCTTGCGATCTGTAAAAAAATCTCTGTGATAGATATGCTATATGGCACCTGTAGGTCATTTAGCAACTTGTTCTAAAAGTTAACTGTTTGCTAGATTAATGTACTCTTGTTTTCCTCAGAGGTCATGTGGTTCTGGGCTTCTGGTTGCTTTGGAAGCTCACTCTTCGACCCCGATAGTTCTCATTGCTTGCATTCCCACTATCTCCGTAGCGGCATTATGCTGTAATGTATTTTTTAAGCAACACTGTAATGTACTTAAAAACACGCAAATTGAATGCACAAGCCAATGTTTATTTGTTTCTCCGGTTCCCCATCTTGTTAGTTAGTTTAGGGTGTTGGCCTAGTTGAAATATTAGCAGCATTGTTCTTTAGTTTGTTCATCTCACATTCTCTTTCCAATGGAATATAGTTTGTCTCATCATCTGACATACTGGATTGTCCTTCAGAGGGACCCAGGATGAAGAAAATGCAGAAATTCTGGAGTTTGCTTTAGATTGTCAGAAAAACAAAACTGGAGATATATGGCATGTGTCAGTGGAGGTACTGTTATGAAGATCTGATGTTATGTACCTTCGCACATAAGTCATTTTTCTAAATGTGGAATTTGCTGACATTTATGAACCACAATCCAGCATTTATCTCATGTATATACTATAATTACATATTCTTCAAACAAGGTTTCATTTTATGAAAATCATATCGTTCGAAAATACAGGTTTTGTCACGTGAACCCATTCATAAAAGAAATAAATGCACTCCTAAGTAGTGTAGGTTCATAGGCACTGGCAGAGCTACAGACCGGCATGCCTGTGCAGCTGCCCGGGCTCCCCGGTGATGGAACTCCTTTGAGTTATGAAGGAAATGACTAGCTTAATTAAGAGTTGGTTAGGGAAAATTGTGATTACCATGGTTGTGCCTAAGTTTTGCCCAGCCTCTAGGCAAGCTCCGCCACTGTTCATAGATTTAGCCATTTTGCTGTGTTACTTCTACTATGTTTCAGTTCCCTGTAAGGACTTTGTTGGTTCGGTAATGAAATGGGAGAAAATCCCATTTAACAAAAAAAGGCTTCTAGCATGTTTCATGTCTGTTTGTTTTGGTTTTCCCTGAAAATGTTTTGTATTGTATTTATTCCTAGGAATAGGAATCTATGTATTTTCCCATTTGTCTGTTTTGGTCTTGGCCTATTTTGCTTCTATGTATTTTCCCATGCATATATGCTGAATGAAACCTTCTGTACTTTCAGGGGTTGCCTACTTCTGGAGTTCTTTATGGATACCGTGTTAATGGTCCTCAAGGATGGCAACATGGCCATAGATTTGATAGCAACATTCTTCTTCTTGACCCTTATGCGAAATTAGTTTCTGGTCGAAATTACTTTGGGGTTGAGGATGACAAGCCAAGTCAGCCTTTTGGAACATATGATTTTGACAGCTCTCCATTCGACTGGGGTGTTGATTACCAGCCTCCAAATTTGCCTGAGGTACTACGATCATTTAATAGAAGCAGAAATCCTCCGAAACATGAAGTTCACTGCTTTTCTTCTGCTACTTAATCTAGACAGATCTTGTTATATATGAAATGAATGTTCGCGCTTTCACTGCGGATGAGTCAAGTGGGCTTGACCCAGCTGTTCGTGGAAGCTATCTAGGTTTCATCGACAAAGTAAGTTTTAATTTCTTCTTTTTTGTGTGGTTTATGACCACAGTTATTTATTCTGTCGTTACTGGAGGATATTATCGCAATAAATATGTTTCCACCAGTTATTTGTTGACTAGTTTTAGGAATCTGATATGCGTATTAGCTGCCCTAGTATTATTCAATGACTAATGCTTGCAATAGTTGCGGTTCTGTAGATCCCTCATTTGCTGGAACTTGGAGTTAATGCAGTGGAGTTACTTCCTGTTTTTGAGTTTGATGAGCTGGAGTTCAAGAGATACCCCAACCCAAGGGACCACATGGTAAATTCTAATACGCCTCATTCGTGCATGATGTCTCACAATTAATCAGTGGAACCGTTGTGGCGTGACTTTTCATCTTCTGAATTGGAAGGTCAATACATGGGGTTATTCTACAGTCAACTTTTTTGCTCCCATGACCCGCTATGCAAGTGCCGGTGGTGGACCATTGGCTGCTTCCAGAGAACTCAAGCAGATGGTCAAGGCATTGCATAATGCTGGGATAGAGGTATGGACATCCAATAGACATGGCAACCTATTGTGGTATTTATTCATCCCACACTTTATATTTAATGGTTTCGTTATTATGTATAGGTTATTCTGGACGTCGTCTACAACCATACAAATGAAGCAGATGATGCTCACCCTTATGTTACTTCTTTTCGTGGCATCGATAACAAGGTGATTTATCTATTTGAGTTCTAGCCGACAAGGGAACCTACCTGCTTGTTGCTATTTTTTCTAAGTAGTAACATGCAGACTGTATTTTGTTCAGCGGTAATAAAACTAGGTTAGATAATCCGAATCTGACTCCGGTTGCTTAACTCAAATTTTTGTATAGATTTGCTTATTCCACCCCTCTTTCTTGTTAATTTTATAATGGGCCAGTACTCAGATTCTTTAAAGGCTCTGACCAGGTTAAATTAATCCGGTCTAAACCACATGCGTCTGGAAGTGTAAACCTGTTTCACATTTTGGATGTATTTACCAACAAAATACTACTTCCTTTCATGCAGGTTTATTACATGCTAGACCCAAACAACAATGCTCAACTGCTGAACTTCTCGGGATGTGGTAAAACCATGGTTCCTAAACTTGTTGCTTAATTATTTGAGATGTGCTTGTGCTACGTAAAACATGTTCTTGGATGCTATCTGATGCTTTGTATTGTATGTTCTTTTTTGCTCCGGCTTTATGGATGCTAATGTATCTTGTTCTGCTGATGTGCTTATTACCGTGTACCTTATGAATTCATCTTGCAGTTGTGTGTTTCTAGGCAATTGAACTGTATCTGTGGCTGCGACTTTGCTTTGATGTACTTCAAATGATAAATGTTGGTTTAGTCTATGTTTTATTATTTTGTTCTGATGCCAAAATGCCAGCAGACTGAACCTTGCAGCCATGTTAGCTGCTATAGTGACTGGTAGAAGGGTTAAGAGTGGCCACTTGGTGATTATTTGGCTGCAACCACTATATGTGTCAGGCCTTGAATTAACTTGTGCCCACTCTTATGTCTTCACATTGTTACCTATGGGAAAAACCTTGTTAAATATTACCAAAGCCTGCTTACTTGTCTGGTTGACCTAACATTTAGATACCTAGATACTTAATGTTTTGGTATGTTAAAAATATTCACTCTAAGTCTAACACTATGCTTGTTTTAATCCAGGGAATACACTAAACTGCAATCATCCTGTTGTCATGGAACTCATACTTGACAGCTTGAGACATTGGTACGGCAAGACTTACATGCTTTTCTCAGACAGGCATCTGCGTTTTGATATCATGCATATTTCTGTTTCATCTCGATCATCTCTTATGTCTTCAGTAACCATTATAGTCAATGCTCCGATGACACCTGTTTTTACTCGCGTTCCACTCCCAGTCAATTGCTACCAAAGAAGCAAATTTGTATGTGGAATTGAACTCTCAGAGCTATATGATCAAACCAAGATGATGCTGACACATGCACATATTAGTTCATCACTAGTAGATCATCTGGGCTGTGGCAAGATATAGTTGATGGGGTAACTTATGATACAGGGAGGGACGGCCTTCATGGCATAGAATGTATGAATCGAGTTGCTTGATCGATCGAGGTCAATAACGTGCCCCAGTGCCTTTGATGAAAGAACTCACCCAAAGAAACGTTGATTGGATCCAACGATTTCCACTTGAATTCTTCGGTTCTTGTATATGGAAGGAATTGTTGGAGAATGAGCAACTGTATTCTCAGGGGGCCAAAGACCAATACATGTACACGTATGGTAAAGTGCAGGAATCCCCTTATACAATGGGGATATACAGAAAAGGGGACTATACATCTCTCACACCCCTCCTCAAACTCATGGTGGATCAACAACATTGAGTTTGGAGAGAAAGAACCCAGGCTGCGCTCGAGTCTGTGCCTTCGTGAAGAAATCCGCCAACTGTAACTCTGAGGGCACATAGTATAAGAGCGAGAATCTGATCCTGCACAACAGCACACACAAAGGAGGCATCCACACCGATGTGCTTGGTGAGCTCATGCTTCACCGGGTCACGCGCTTGTACACAATAGGGGAGTCGGTGCAGCAGTAGAAACACCAAAGTCCTCAAGTAACCATCGTAACCAGGTCACCTCAGCCGTCAACATAGCCATCGCACGCAACTCAGCCTCTGCACTCGAGCGGGAAACTGCAGTCTGTTTCTTCGTCATCCAGTCAATGAGAGAACCTCCAAGAAAGGCAATGAGAGAACCTGCAAGAAAGACGCGCTAAGCAGACAACGAGCGGCGATCCGAAGGATCACTAGCCCACGTAGCATCAGAGTAGGCCTGGAGCTGGAGAGAGCTAGAGCGGGGAAAGAAAATAGGCGAGAGATCGTGCCACAAAGACATCGTAGAACACGTAGGAGGTGACTGTGGTGGACAGAGGTGGGAGCAGAAACGAACTGGCTGAGAATGTGGATAGGATATAATATATCTGGACGGGTGACAGCTAGATAGACAAGGCTCCCAACAAGATGGCGATAGCGTGTGGGATCGGTGAGAGGATCACCATCAGTAGCACCAAGCTGAACGTTGAGCTCCATAGGAGTCACAACTGTGCGCTCATCACTAAGAGCGGCACGAGCAAGGAGATCCTCGATGTACTTTTCTTGGGAGATGAAGAAGCCATCAGAGGTCAAAGAAAACTCAATCCCGAGAAAATAGCGAAGTGGACCAAGCTCAGACATCAGGAACTGCTCGCGGAGGCGGGCCTTAACAAAGGCAATGTACTCAGAGTCGTCGCCAGTGATGATCATGTCATCAACATATAGAAGGAGAAGAGTCCGACCAGGAGGAGAGGTGTGGACAAACAACGCTGGGTCGTGAGCACTAGGCGAGAAACCAGCGGCAGTGACCACAGAGGCGAAACGCTCAAACCAAGCGCGAGGGGCTTGTTCAAGGCCATAGAGGGAGCGTCGAAGATGGGAAACCATACCATCAGGAACAGAGTGCCTGCTAATATAATATGTGTAGTGGTCATCGTAATGACGAACAAAAGCTGGTTTCTGAAAGTCAAACTGAGACATAGACCAATGACGAACATAAGCTACAACTAGGAGAGTGCGGACAGTAGTCATGTGGGCCACAAGAGTGAATGTCTCATCATAATCACGTCCCTACTCCCGCTAAAAGCCACGAGCCACAAGACGAGCTTTGTAATGCCCAAGAGAACCAGCAGAGCGAGTCTTAATCTTATAGACCCACTTGCACGTGATAGGACGAACACCAGGAGGGGAAACCAGATCCCACGTACCAGTGCGCTCAAGCACATCAATCTCCTCGACCATCGTAAGCTGCCATTCAGGCTGAGCCATGGCATCCCGATAGGAAGTGGGCTCAGCGACAGCAAAAAGACCATATCGGTCAGGAGAATAGCGATCAGGTGGGGGGCAAGGCCGAACACGGAGGTTATGAACTGGTGGAGAAGGGAAAGGACGCGCTCCGGAAGTTGAAGGCACGTCAGCAGGATCATCCAGAGGATGAGGACGACAAGTGTAGTGGAGAGGAAAGGGAGAGAGGGGATGACACACCAGAGTGGTAGATGGAAAGGTAGGTGATGAGGGAGGAGAGGAGGAAGGAGGGAAGGGTGGCGTTATCAGGAACAGTGGGGACTCGTTGGAGGAGGAGGTGGGGGAGGAGTAACATGAGGCACAGAGGGAGATGTGACGGGAAGGATAAGAAAGGAGATATCCTCCACGGAAAAAGTCGAGGAGGTAGGACGCGGGTAGTATGGACGAGACTCATCAAAAGTCACATCACGCGAAATACGCAGTTGACGACCAACAAGATCCCAACAGCGATAACCTTTGTGCTCATCACTGTATCCAAGGAACACACACTCAACCGACTGAGTAGTCAATTTGGTGCGTTCTCGCGGAGCAAGAAGAACATAGCACACACCCAAACAGACGAATAACTGAGTAATCAGGAGAACGACCAGAGAGACGCTCCATAGGGATACCACCTTGCAAGGCAGTCGATGGCTGAATGTTGGTGAGATAGGTGGAAGCTGAATAGCCTCGGTCCAAAAGTGGGGTGGAAGAGAGGCGGCGATCATCATCGCACGAGCCGTCTCAAGGAGGTGGCGATGCTTGCGCTCAGCAACACCATTATGAGCATGAGCACCAGGACAAGAACTGGGCGAGAGTACCCTACTCAGCAAGAAACCCACACAACATCTGGGAGATATACTCATCAACCGAGTCAGCAAGAAAGACACGAATGGTTGTGGAAAACTGGGTGTGAACCTCGCTGCGAGATTTCATAAAATAAAGCCAAGTATAGCGAGAGAAATCATCAATAAAGATAACATAGTAGCGATTCGAATCGAAGGGAGCAGGACCCCATACATCAGAATGAACTAAGTCGAAAGGACGCTGAGATACTGACTCACTCGTAGGATAAGGTAACTGAGTTTGTTTGCCAAGTCTACAACCATCACATTGTAAAGAAACATCTCCGGAGACAGGCCCTAGAACACCCTGCCGCACTAAAGATGACAAACGAGAGCCACATATATGACCAAGTCGATGATGCCACTATTGGAAGGACGTAGAAGAGGAAGCAACAAGAGCATGTGAACTGGCGGGTGTGGTGGCAGCGGAAGGAACACGAAGCCTGTCTATCTCCCAAAGGCCCTGAGACTCACGACGCCGAGGGCCAGCCCCTACCAGAGCCTTGGTGCAACGATCCTGAGAAACACTAGGAACAGAATACGACAGAGTAGAAGGGTGCCATGACTAGCAACAGGAAGAGGTGTGCCATCGGCAGTGAGAACGTTGACAGGAAAATCAAGACGTCGAAAAGAAGACAAGGCGGACGAATCAGAAGACATGTGAAAAAGCTCTAGAATCCAGAACCCACGAAGATATACCTGACTGCTACGAAGCACGAACACGGCAAAAACTGCCGAACTGCCCTCCTGATACGGCGGGATATGGGGATACGCCGGGATACGTCGGGATACGCGAGTTTTGCAGTATCCCCGAGATTCGAAGGAAGCGAACGATGGAGCATGGTGCGTGGAGGCGGGGATGGAAGCAAGCGAAGGAGCGTGGATGCGGGCTGCCGGCAACGGGGATGCAGCTGGTGTGCAGACGAGCTCGTCGGGAGAGACTAAAGAGAGCTAGAGAGAGGAGTAGGGCGTTGCGTTGATTCGTGAGGAAGGGGCGGCGGCGCTGTGACCTGCGAGGAAGAGAAGCGACCGAGGGGATAGGGTCGCGTCGCGTCTGTGTGTCATTCTCGTGTTCGTGCAGATTTAGGTTAGGCTGGGTTTGTTGGGCTGGTTTTGGCCTCTTGGGCCGTGGCCAGGGTACTAGGCTGGCCTGCGTGGACAGTAGGTTAGGTGAGGTTGTGCAGATTCTAAAAATGGCTGTTTTCTGATCTCTTTCTCATTAATTTTCTGTATTAACTCTATATTACACGGCATATTTTCATTTTATTTTATATATACTCGCCGTATCCCCGAATGGCTGTTTTTGGAAAATGCCGTATCCCGTATCCCCGTATGCGTATCCCCGTCTTTCCGTCCCTGTATCTGTGCTTCGTAGCCTGACTGTGTAGGCGACGGTGGCTGACCACAGGGGCTGCAGTGCCCGTCGAGGAAGAACCAGAGGAAGCCAGTATACGCTTGAGCTGCACAATATCCTGATCAGTGAGTGACGGGGTCGAAGAAGACGCACGGGCCCTAGAAGAGGTGGAGCTCCTCAGATCACGCTGCTTCTTGTGACAATCGGACTCTGGGTGACCCGGCTTCGAGCAGTAACCACAAAAGGTGTGAGAGCGCCGACCCTCTCCACCGGACGGATGGTGGACCACCCCCCTTGAGGGCGTGGGTAGGAGCGGTGGTGCAGTGGAACGAGCAGACGATCCAGGAGCGGAGACAGCCCGGGGCGGCGGCGGTCGACCTGATGGACGACCGGGCAGGACGAGGCGCGGCCGGCGGCGGAGCGGCCAGGGAGTGGCAGAAGGCCGCGGCGGCGGCGTAGGCCGGCAAGGCGGCGGCGAGGGCCGGCAAGCAGCGACGACAGCGAGGTCGGCAAGGTGGCCGAATGTCAGGCCGGCAATGCAGCTCGGCGGCTCGGCCACGGAAAGCAAGCGACCACGGGATGGGCCGGGAAGGTAGCACGACCACGGAAAGCAGCCGACAGAGGAGAGAGAGAGGAAGAGGCAACCGATCGGCCGGAATTAGCGACGGTGACGGCGGTGGAGCATGGAGTTGCTACGTGCGGAGAAGGGAGGCTAACCTGGGCTCTGATACCATGTTGGAGAATGAGCAACTATATTCTCAGGGGGCCAAAGGCCAATACATGTACACTTATTATAAAGTGCAGGAAACCCCTTATATAATGGGATATACAGAAAAGGAGACTATACATCTCTAACAGGAATTACAAAATTAATGGTGGAGGAACTGCCAATCCTAGGGTGGCATAGAAGCTGTAACCCTAGGAGAGGATCAAAGCTCACGGAGAATATTGTCTAACCCTAGAGAAGAGATGGGCTCCCTCCTCTGTACCCACTCCCGCCAGCAAAGTGATTAGGGACCAAGCCCATTACAAGCCCTCTTGGGCTGAGCCACTTTGCTCATAATAGGAGTCAAAACAATTAGTTATGACCAGTCTAACTGACATTGAGTTATGGTTAGACCGGTTGCTCGCTGTGCCTCTGAACTGAGCCTTCAGTAGCATGGTTGTTCAGATCCCTTTCGCTATTGCAATCCAACCGAATTTAGTTTGGTCCGCCATCCATTCTTGTTTCCTCTCGCTCGTTAGTACTCACGATATCCGGCTCGTCTTACCCAAGACAAAGTGTAGAAGCATCAGGTAGCATCCAATTTGCATGAAGTTTACAAAGTGTAGAAGCATCAGGTTGCGAAAATTCCCATGAAGTTTAGTGTTGTCAACCTTGCATTGAGTGACATCACTAGGGATGTCCTCATCAGAGTATATATGCACTGCCAAGTCCTATATCAAACCGATTAGTGCAAGGGAACCAAAAGATTGAGAAACTGCACTGTTGTAATTCATTAATATTTTTGATATAAAATTCATACAAAGTATTTTCTTATGATCACTTAAAAAATCGCAATACTTTAATTGGTTTTCTTATCACATGACTATTTGATGCTTCAAGGGTTAAGGAGTATCACATAGATGGATTTCGGTTTGACCTTGCAAGTGTTCTTTGTCGTGGACCGGATGGCAGTCCTCTTAATGCTCCTCCACTTATCAAGGTAATTTATAGTTGCACAATTGCTGGGCTTAACTTTAAATCAGAGCAACCATTTTCCTCTTTTTAGCCAGACAAATGAATTTTTATTGAAATCATAAAAGTATAAAATAAATTCTGAATTAAACTACTGACCATAAATCCTAGGGCTGACTGAATACAAATCGTTACCTAGTGAATTCACATAAACCAATTGTGGATATCAGCTTGAATTATATGGACTTGCCTGTCGTACTTGCTTGTTCCTTCTCAGTTCAACTATCATTTGTTGGGCACATATTTAGTACAATCATTCAAAAATTTCAACATTAGCTGTTGAATGAATGAACTACATTTACAGACCTGAGGGTCCTACAAATGTGTAACCTTTTGAATGACCCCTTACAGTTTGGAAAATTGTAATGATGAACCCCACCTTCTAAAGACTCTAAATCTAGTCCATTAATCTCTGATTATCTGACAGCTTACACTGGTGTTTTTGTAAAACTATCAGCCTATGACGTTTGTTGTTGTTTTGTATGACTGTTTATTGTTTTGGTGTCAGGAAATTGCCAAAGACTCTGTGTTATCTCGATGTAAGATCATTGCTGAACCTTGGGATTGTGGTGGCCTTTATCTAGTAGGGCAATTCCCTAACTGGGACAGGTAATTTTGCGCTAGGACTGTATCTGTGACATATTTCCCTACTTATGTTTCATTGTTAGCACTAAACTAGTTTCACACTGTGATAATAATATTACACGAAGAGTCATTTATGTTTTCTTTTATAGCTGATATAATGTTCAGATGATCATTCACAAATTACTTAACGACTGTAGTAGTGTACTCCTTTTCGTTGAGATTGATGGATATGGAGAGCCGGAATGCTGTTATAGATTGTTTCCTATATTTCTAAGATACAATCAAATGCTATTTATTGTAGGTGGGCTGAATGGAATGGAAAGTACAGAGATGATATTCGAAGGTTCATCAAGGTACTTTTTGCGTAAAGATGACCCGTTAAAACAATTAGTACCTTGCCAAAAATCAGTGCATTTTGGCATAATAAGGTGGCAGCCGGTCTTCCTAATCTTGACAATTACTGTATATTCCTAAGCCGGCGAGATCGATCTATTTGTACCTGTTTTGTTGAAGTGAAAGATTGAGGATCGGCTACCTTATAGTTTCATTGACCAAAAGCAAGCTACAAATATAAATGGAATGCGGAAAGATAAAAAGGCCAGAACTGTAGAACTGCATGCACCGAACCAGTTCACCAAAAGCTCAAGCTGATGGGATAGGAAGGCAATGCACTTGTACTTCAACAAGAAGAGCCAAAAGAAAGAAAGATTACGACACGAATACAGAACTTTCAAGAGTATACGCGGCTTCTATGCCTGTTCGTATTTGTTGGCCTAATTCTTCATGGACTACTGTTGCGTTCACTTGCTCACACTTTCCGTAGCATAATGCCTCAATCCTTTTATAACTAGATCATCAAAGGCCCTCAACATCAATATATAACCTTTTTAGCATCAATAGATTTTGTCAACTTTAGCTCTGAATTTACAGTGCATTTTTGCAAATGAGCATTGTACAGATGATTTTGGTTATATATTTTACTTCAATTTGTTTCTGCAAGCACTAACATATGATCGGGCGTCGCTAATTATTTTGGAGTTTTTCTCAGGGTGACCCTGGTATGAAAGGGGTGTTGGCGACTCGCGTGTCTGGATCTGCTGATCTCTACCAGGTAGTTTTGTTTTTGCTTTTTTATCCACCCGCTGAGGAACTTACTTGCTTGATTATCTCATCCTTAAATGTACTTTCTTTTGGATTCGTGTTTCTTCATATTTCTTTGTAGCTTCTACAATCTTTGTGCATTCCTGATTCTTGAAACTATGCACTTGCTAATTTCTTAGCATCATCAGAGTGCAGCTAAATGCTCACTCATTAATCTGTCATGAATCCATCGAAATGTTTACTGGTATTGACTGTACTCTGAATATTCTTAGAGATGTCATTCAAGGTGTCAAATCCAGTTGTCTCTTCCCTGCAAAAAAATAAAATAAAATCCAGTTGTGTCTGTATGGAGCTACTAGGAGCCTCTGTGTATAAGCCTATTTATGTAGAAGATTTTGGATCACATGGTTCAAAATAGGAACATATGTGAAGTTAAGTTCCCCTTGTGTGATTTTGCTTGGCAGGTGAACAAGCGGAAACCTTATCACGGTGTGAACTTTATAATCGCACATGATGGGTTTACCTTGTGTGACCTCGTTTCATACAATTTAAAGGTAACTTGAGTATACCAAACACTATAAAATAAAAGTTCCTTTCTATGCAAGTACTGGTATCTATGTTAATATGCTTTCTCTTTGACCAAAATTGTAGCACAACGAAGCTAATGGAGAAAGTGGACGTGATGGATGCAATGATAATTTTAGCTGGAACTGTGGTGTTGAAGGTACCAGTGTTTAACCGAATATCATGTAGCATTGTTCTTCACATTGAAATTAGCAAGTGAAAAGAGAGGTTATTTCTGAAGATAGTTGACTGAATTAAAGTATCATACCGTAATCTGGAGAATGAGGAAAAATATTCTTTTGTTGAAAATTAGTTCTGTACTAGTATGCTTAGTCATAGTATTGAAGCTTCTGTATCAAGATTAGACCGAATAACTGTATAAGGGAATAACTATAGACGTGGCGTAGTACCTTTTCAAATACAACCATGGATGGTTATCTTTTTTTTAAGGAAAAAGTTGAATTTGTTTCACTTAACTCTCATGTTATGTGAATGTTGGCATATTCAATGTTGTTAACAACTTATGGTGTCATTCACCTAACAGGAGAAACAAATGATGCGAATGTGTTAGCTCTGCGTGCGAGGCAAATGAAGAACTTCCACGTGGCATTAATGATTTCTCAAGTAAATATTATTGATCACCCCACATTTGGAATTTTACGTAGTATTGCATCATGTATAAATGAGTACCATTTTGTGTAACAGGGCACCCCAATGATGTTGATGGGAGACGAATATGGTCATACACGTTATGGAAATAATAATAGTTACGGACATGATACCTGCATAAATAATTTCCAGTGGGGACAGGTTATGTTATTTTGCTTTTCCATTACAAATGTGCTTACTGATGTGCCAGATCTATATGCTAACTTGTTTCCCTCGTATTCGTGTGATATAGTTGGAAGAAAGAAGATATGGCCATTTCAGGTTTTTCTCAGAGATGATCAAGTTTCGCCAGAGCCACCCAATACTGAAACGGGATAGGTTTCTTAATAAAGTATGTTCAAATATGTACCGTTATTCTTGCAGTTGACTAACTTCTGTGTCTGTTGAGTACTTGCTAAGTACGTCATCTCCCTGATCTCTAATTATGCATTGCATTTTGGAAACGATAGTTCCTAGCTTTTGTAGGATGCATCTCTTGGTTTAATTGTTCTTGCGAAGGTATTCACTGAATTGTGGTCTTTCTTGTTTGTAGAATGATGTCACCTGGCACGAGGATTGCTGGGATAACTTGGAAAGCAAATTCTTGGCGTTCACGTAAGGAAGTTTGCTCATCAGTTTTTATTATGTACTTCATTTT
Organism: Poa pratensis; assembly: GCA_947311845.1. Taxonomy (NCBI): domain Eukaryota; kingdom Viridiplantae; phylum Streptophyta; class Magnoliopsida; order Poales; family Poaceae; genus Poa; species Poa pratensis. Next base: position 17,520,092 of record CAMZMU010000079.1, read on the forward strand.
GACTATATGACAGTATTGTTTTAGTTTGGTTGCGACAAATTCTTGTCTTCTCAATGGTTCATTTGGCAATTTTAATGTAGGATACATGACCAAAATTCTGGTGGAGATATCTATTTGGCATTCAATGCCCATGACTATTTTGTGGATGCTGTAATTCCCCCAGCGCCTCACCTTAAACACTGGAACCGTGTGGTATGTATACTTTCTTGTCCTGTGAAACTTCAACTCGGTAGTCCTAGTCAAACTCTAATCATGTAATAGTACTGTCTGTAGTTCCTCCTGTTCTACTACAGCTATTTCTTGGACAAATCTACCAATATATTTCTCAATGTTTTCTAAGAGAGACTAGATTTTCGCAAATTTGGAAGGAAGAGGCTTAGTTCTGAACTTGCTACAAGAGGAGTGGATAATTAGCCTGAAACTGCTATTGTGGCCTTTTGCAGGTGGATACTAACCTGGAATCACCAAATGATATCGTACCGGAAGGGGTGCCGTTTACTGGATCAGGGTACAGAATTGCTCCGTACTCTTCCATCCTGCTCAAAGCAACCCCATAGATTGGATTAGAGAAGTCAGTCCAGCATCAGAATAATGTCAGTTTCGGCTCAATTTCGAAGAGTTGTTGGCTGGTCTTACTTCCGAGCTTCTGACAACCGTACTGCAAAGTGTGACAAACTTCGAGCTGGGAGTCAGGCTCATCTCTGAAAATCGACCAACGGGTGCTAGTGACAACTCGTATATAAGGCTTTCTGTAATAATAACACACGCCGATCACGGACATGATGTTTTGGCTCGTGGGTGTAGATGTACCCATTATGAAAAATATTTTTTAAATATTTTCAAAAAGTCAAAAAATTCCAAACAAAAATGTCAGGTGTCCATTTGAACATTCTATATTCACACACAAAATTTCGTTGAAAAGAGGCATTTTTTGTGGTCTGTGTAAAAAGACAAATAAATGTTACGTTTAAATTAATTTTGGAGCACTATTTTTCTTTTTCATACAGGCCACAAAAAATGTCATTTTTTTAGAAATTTTTGTACGAACATAGAATATGTGGATGTACATCCGAATTTGTTTTTGAATTTTTGACATTTTGAAATGTCATTTTTTGGTAGTGGGTGCATTTACACCTATAAGCCAGATATGATTTCCACTCTTGTTTCCACACATAGAAGCATGTAGACTAAAGTTGCTAGTCATTTAGTTGGGGCAAGAAGGCTCGAGGGAACCTAGTCCATAGGTGTGCTGTTCTTTCATTCTTCCGTGACCTGTGAATTGTCTACCAAACCAAACTCTTGATTCGATAATAACACGGCACTTGAATCCCCTTGTCTACAACTTAATTTTTTTTGTAACAAGAGACATTCCTAGAATGGACATACGAGAGGTGCATGGCTGTGGAAGATATCGTTTTATCATTTTAAGCATATTGACCAAATTTAGTCATGTAATGCCGGTGCTGAGTTTTTGCCCGTAGCTGTAGCGATTATAACCATGCCGTTGCAGTCCCATCCAGACATGCTAACCGTGTACTGGACTGACATTGACTGGCGGTTGGCACAGAGAAAATTCTTCATGTGCAGCATGACTGCATGAGAAATGCTACAGTTGCGGTTGGCACAGAGAAAATCTCTTCATGTGCAGCATGAGAAATGCTACAGGTTTCTCAAAACAGGAATCAACGGATAGCATGGCACCATTGGCAGGGCCTGTTGCCAGCCGGTGCTTGAACCGGGCATGTGATCGAGTTCCCATGTCCACCTCACCTGAACGCCACAAATGCGGCCAGCTCCTCCCATCTTCACAGCCAGGTAATCCTCAATCATTGGCAGCCACCAAACAATCCATTAGGTTCCAATTTCCAAACAGCATGAAATGCAACAAAATGAAGCTAGGTGAGTACCTTTAGCTGAACGAATCGCCGGCAAACTTAGCTGTCCTGTTTAGGGGTCCAGATCTTAAGGCTGTGGGGGCATGCTTTGCAAGCAGTGGCTGTCTTTCTGATCTTGCTCTTTTTTTTTGTGTGTGAAAAAAGTTGCTTTGCTAGTACCAACCATCCCTTAACCTGTGGATGGTGGCATTTCGAAGTTTTTTTTGGGAAAATTCCCAATCATCCGTTGATGACCGATGAACAACTGCCGTGTAGTATAATAATGTCGAGCTGGTTCCTCACTCACTCTCGAAAGGAAATTAAAGGGCGGTTTCCCCTTGCTCTCCAGGAGAACATGTGGTAGTCTTCCAACGTAAGAATTGGTAAGAAAACACTAGTCCACTTTTACCTGATATGGGCTCTTCTAACATTTTCTCAGGAGAATCACGTGTTACTGTCTGAAAGCCTTAGGACATCTACAAAGTGCGAGTCATCAGTGTTAGCAACATAATAACCAATATAATTATAAAAATATTAAGCTGATTCTACAAGAAGAGTTAACATTAGGTCAACGCCACGACATGTAAAGTCAATGCGATCGAGTCTAGAAATTCAGTTATTTAGTGACTCGTAGTGAAGATTCAACTTCAGTTCCCTCCCATATCTTTCACACCAGCAAATTTTCTACGTAACTTTGTCTTTGTAATAAGTCTTTTTAGTGTCCAAACAAAATGCCTAGTTTTTTCGAGCTTAAAAAATGCCTAGTTGCTAACTAGTCTTTTATGATCCCTACAGCCTCCGTGACCCAGAAGGCATCCCCGGTTACTCACTGCACATCACCTTGACGACTTCGCGGTCTCCAGCTAAGTTGGTTGTGGTCGTCACGTAGCGAGCTCGGCACCACGTAGTCAATTCCACCCGGAAGGTGGACGGGGGCCTGTCTCCGCTTATGCCTTGTTTACTCCAAGAGTTTTTTAGGGGATGAGAAGAGTGGGGATGAGAGGAGATTTGGTGAACACCCAATCCCCACAAATCACCATAAATACTCTTTCCCTACAATATACTAGCATGGACTAGAGTTTTTGTGTTAGGCAAAAATGAGATGGTTGGTAGAGGATATTTGGGGATTATCCCCTCCCATCCTCTAAAATACACTAGAAGTAAACAGACTAGTGGGGATTTTCTAAGATCCGAGATAATCCTCTCTCATCCCCTAAAATACACGAGAGGTAAACAAACCCTTAGTTGGTACGTCGGCGTCACGTAGCTCTGGACGCCGCTGCTGGTTGGCCGGCGAGCTGGAATCTTCCACCCTGGCCACAGCCCATGCTTTTTGATCGACGAACCGACTTATTTCCTCTGGCACAACGGCTGTTCTTAATTAAATCGGATCGGCTGGGATGTCATTCCGTCGTGGATAATGTTTCGAGCAGTATCAGGATATTTTTTGGCCAACTAACCGCGTAGAACAATGGAAATTAATGTGGCTTATCGCCATTCAAAAGGGTCAAATGATCTTGCGAGTTGCGACGTAGAGAGATTTGTCTGATTTAGCTCTAAATCAATCATATATGAACTTTGCATGGAACATGCAGTTCGTCGATATTTGTTTTGAACTCTGGCTTCAAGACAAGGACCTCTTTGTTTGGTTCTTTGATCTTAATCACGATTTTCCACACATGGTTGTTAAGAACCGGACAAAGCGCATGCATTTGTGTGTATCTTTGGTTCAAGAAGATGAAGGTTGGCGTGGAGCGCCGGGTTTTGGAAGGCACCGGCCGGTTAGGTTGGAAATAATCTCTGGATTTATCTTATGGGACAAGAGATGGACGTTGCGAAGGAAACGGCGCATTAGGTTTGGGAAAGATTTGGCGCGTTAGGTATGTCCTATGGACCAAATCGAGCAATGTGAAGGAGTGGGACTTTAGGTTTTGATGAAAGCTCCATTGTACGTCCAAAACTCCAAATAAACACATTTCCCGTAGGGGACCAAGAACGTTATCTTCTTCTAGAGAACACTGCCAAAACTTGCAAACCAATCAGTGTGTATCGTGTATGTGTAAACGAAGATCTGTTGTATGTGAAACTGTGCTTTGTTCCTTATTTTGCTCTCTCGTAATCCCAGACATTTCGATGGAGAAACGTTGATAGCAACACATCACTTGCCAACGCGGTTGAATATCCCTAGTATATAAAAGTACAACATCTTTGCCTCCTCTCAGGCCATCCACGTCGCAGGCGTTCGCCAGCCGTCCGATCGTCGCGTCCGACGGTGCAGATCGCGCCAAGAATCGTGCTGCTACAGTAATACTGTAGCAGTCGAATATCTACCAACCACGTGCTGCCACGTCGCGTTCCGGCGGACCTTTTGCAAAAAAAACGCCCGCAAAGGACCCAAACGTAATTTTCGAAAACATGAGGGACGTCCTTGCAAAATTGACATCGAGCCCCCCCTCCCTCTTCTTCTCTCTCCCCGCGGCGACGAACTCCGCGGCGCCACCGACGCACGCCCACCCCGCTCCGGCCCCTCCCCGTCCAGATCCATGCTCCGCCGAGCTTCGCCGTGCCGATCTCTTCCTCCTGGCCGAGCGCCGTTTGCCGGCACGCCCCACGCCGCCCGGAATCGCCTCCGGCGTGCGCGGTGCCCGCCGCGGCATTTTCTGCCCGCCGGCGACGCTCCGGTGGCCAAACTCCGGCGGCGCCACCGCCTATGGACAGCCCGTGCCCAGGCGCACCCCACGCGCTCACCCGCGCGTCCCCAATCGCAGTACCGCGACGCCGGCGTCCTCAGCGCCGCCGCGGCAAAGTCCGTCCAACTGTGACGTCACGTCGACGTCACAGCGGGCCTGGGCCGGGATGCTGGGCTTCCAGATGGGCTAGCCTGCTTCCTCTGCGACCAGCTCGGCCCTTTATTTTTTTCCCAGTCTGTTTTATTTTCCTATTATGCAAAAAATTTGTAACTTTTCAAATAGAAGTTCAAACAAATTCAGACCAATTTTTTTTGTACATTTCAAATACATTGTGATCTTTCCCTTCCATTATGGTGTGAAAAAAAAATATGACAACATAAAAATGCTCACATAGAATCAATTTGAAAAAAAAGCTCACATAATATATTCCTTTCCATTATGGTGTGCAAAAAAAATATGACAACATAAAAATACTCACACAATATATTCCCATCATTATGGTGTGAAAAAAAAATGACACCATGGAACCATATTTCACCAATTCAATTTATTTGACATGTATAAAATACTTTATTACATGCATATTCCGGAAAAAAATTTACCTACAATTACGAATAGAACTTAAATCGAATTTAATAAATGTTCACAAAATGTATTTTCCTCCGATTACAGACTTAAATTAATTCCAACAAATTTCGGTAAATTCCAACGGATTTCATCATCCCACAAACTTCTTCCAAATTCACTTCTTCCAAATTCACTTCCCAAGCGCGGCATTGCCGCGCCCATTTCCCTAGTAGAATTGGAGAGCGCAACGTGCGCTCCATTGATCAGCACCAAACCAATCATTTCATCCCAGAGGTATTGATTATACAGGCAACTAATCTTAGCTGGTTGATGCTACCATGAAATGATCGCAACAAGCTCTATTTTATGTCTATTTTCTTAATATTTTTTATAAGTGACCGCCAATGAATAGTATATATGCGGCAGCTGAGAGCTGACCGCTTTTTTCAAATACTTGGTAGAGTTTTATTTTATTTTATGCACTGCATATGCGCTTGTGTATCTATAAATTGCAGCAGAAAAGAATGAAGTCTCGTTTGATTCAAAGGATTACGACAGGAATTGTAAAGGATTTTTGATCCTTAGCAAAAATTCCTATGTGCATTGTTTGATTCGCAGGATTGAATCCTTAGAAAATTTTCACATAAAATTGCATTGCACTATATATTTAAGGAAATGTTCTACCCACTCAAAACTCATGTTACATTTTTTTTGTTTTTTCCTGTGATTAAAACACTACTTGGCGAAAGTTTCTGTAGGTTCTGAATCCTATAAAATTTACTGGACATGACATTTCAATCCTACGTTTTTTCTGTTCATGCGGTTTTTTCTATCCTACGAATCAAAGAGTCCCTGATGCTTTTCCAACCAGTGTCCATGACCTAAGTACATCACAAAACAAAGTGTTACTGTATTTTTATCCACTTCAATGTCACAAGAGACGAGGACTGTCTTTTCAAGGGGTGGAGTTCTGTAAACACTACTATATATATGACTTTCACACTGGGCTCTCGGGTTGTGAGTACGGTAATTTAGAGGACGAGAATTTAGTTGGATTTCTATGTTTCGAAAAAATGTGAAAACAATCCTAAAAGTAGAAAATGATTATGTCTACCATTGTGCAATGAAATATTCTTTATTTTGGTATGTGAATAACAAACTTTTTGATCTAAGATGTGATTCAAAAAATTCAGAATTTTCAGAATTTGTCATTTTTGTGCAGGCCGGAAGATAGACTATTGCGGGTTGAAAATTTGCAGAATCATAGAATAGGTCATTGTAAACGTCTCTTTGTTTGCAGAGTTTTTTTAAACTTTAATATGTCGATTTATCTTTTTGCAAAAAAAGGCTATGTAGAGCTCATTCCTCCGAAAGAACTTTCGGATTGTTGGTGGATATACGTGTGCTGGTACCGACGTCGGTTACCGTAGAGGTTCTCCTAGTCGGGCGAAAAACTGACCGTGGTAGGAGCTTTTATAAACAGTATTGATTAAGATTTAAGAACCAACTAAAATGATCTGATATATTAACGCGTGTGCGCAGCTCTAGCAGCATGAATTTAGGATTTTCCGGTCATTACTTAACACTGTTTTCCCTAAAATTCAACTTTTTTGGGTCACGTTTTCACGAGGGAAAAATGTTCAGTCAAGGCGATGCTGAAATATGGAAACCCAGGTTACCACCGACCAAAATTACGCGTGAAACAAAAAAGGAAAGACACAAATACTTACCATATCTTTTTCCATACCATTTTTAAAAACCTGCCGTTGAGAAGTCAGAAAAAGAATCGAGGCTTGCGAACCAACAACAAGCTGTAACCGAAGCGCATCTCCGCCGTTAGATACAGATCCAACGGCTAAGCTGCTCGAAAATTATCTCCAAGCCCCCTGATACAACTCGTAATCGCACGGCGTCGCCCCGTCCTCTACCCCTTTATAATCCCGCTCGCCAATACCGTCTCGGACACCATTACATTACAGTACACCACCACCTCTCTCCCAAAGCACAAGCTCGATCCTCTCGCTCTCCCACTCACACTCTGCTCCAATGGCGCGCATCCAGCTCGTGGCTTTGGCCCTGACCATGCTCTTCGCCGCCACCGCGGCCCAGGCCCCGGCGGCCACTCCGACGCCCGCCCCCGTGTCCCCGCCTCCCACCCCGACGCTGCCACCACCGACCCCGGCGCCGGTGTCTCCCCCCGCCGTGGCCCCAGCCACCCCTCCCCCGGCGCCGGCGCCCATGGCACCAGCACCAGCTCCCGTGGTCCCTGCTCCGGCTCCCATGGCCGTGGCCCCCGCCCCCGACATGAGCTCCCCACCGGCGCCATCGACCACGGGCCCTTCCCCTTCCCCGTCAGCCGGCGACGTGCCCGCGCCCCCCAGCGCCGCCACCGGCGTCCACCCCGCCGCCGCGTGGGTCGCCACCGCCGCCGTGGCCGCCGCCGTGGCCGCCGCCGCAGCCTTCTACTGAGAGATCCGCCTCCCTGCCTGCAGATCGGCTACGCATTTAATTTATCCGTCCATTCGAGGGGCTCATTTATTCTTCTTTTGAGGTGGTGGTGTTGAGTCGTCGATTATGTTTTCTTTCTATTTATTCGGCATTCGATTCAGTGATCAGTAGTGGGTGCGTGGCGTTGTTGGACAGATTGTTTCCGTTGGTTGGCTGGTGGTGGTGTTCTCCCAATCCCCCGTTAGTAATTCATTTCGCCATGTATCATTCTTTCTCCATCTGTACGTACTTGCAGCTCCGTTGATTATCTTGAGCTCTGGCTCCAGTCCAGCTGCAGATCTGATCTTGAAGAGCGTACTGCTGGATGCTCGTGCTCGTTCGTACATCGATCACGGCCTGGCGCCAGTGTACGATCGAGCGAGCGAGCGAGCCTGAGACGAGTGGATCTGGGGAGGCACTGTGCTCTCCAGATCTGGTCTCCTTTAAAAATGAACCTCTTTCCATGCTCCACTGGCATCTCGAGGAAATTTCGTTGCTGCTTTGATCTTCTTTTAAGACGGAGCCGCGTGGGGAACGGTCCATTGGTGGCGACGGCGAATAGGGGTAGGGCTGGCACTGGCAGCACGTGCCCGTTGCCGAAGACGACGAACGTAGGCTCCTGCTTCCGGCGCCGATCGAGGGTAGCTAGGGATACGTGGGCTCCGCCGCTACGGATCGGTGCTCCGGCGGAGGCTCCGGCCTCGTCGTCTCGTGTGCGGTCGCAGTCTCGCAGCTGCAGCATGCATGATGGGCAGGCACCGGTACCCGCGGTACGGACGCGACGGTGGATCAGGGAGAGCAGAGCAGGGTACGACGAGGCAGGGTGGCCGTGCAGGCGTCGCTGGCTGGCTTGTCCGGTAGCTGGTCGCTGGCGATCGGTGGTCTCGCGAGGAGGATTCGAGAAGGAATTTGCGGGGTGCGCGTCGTGCTGCCATCTCGTGATTGCGCAGATCAATCAGGATGCGTTGCCGGCCGGGGAAAGGCAGATTCGGAGGAACCACGGGACGTGAAGGCTTTCACTAGTTGCTGTTTTAGGACCCGTTTGATTCAAAAAATATGGTAGGATTTTTGGAGGATGGATTCCTATAGGAAGTTTTCCTATTGAGGTTGTTTGATTCATAGGATTCAATCCCATAGGAATTATTCCTATAGGAATCTTGTAGTGCAAATCCTATAGAAAAAAAGCATGAGCTCCAACCTCTTGAAAAAATTCCTTCACACAATCAAACACAATCTCTATTCTCATAGGATTCAATTAGACATGCCACTCCAATCATTTAAATTTCCTGTTCCTACACTTTTCCTATCCTATGAATCAAAAGCCCTTAGGCTTTTTTGGCTTAGCCTTCTATCGACCAATTTAGGCGCTCGATTTCATTCAGGTTCTCCGCTAGGCGGCTAGCCTAACTTCGTCCACGCCGTCCACCGGCGGATGCAACTTTGGAGCTGTAAAGGAAACTTCACCGGGTTTACTTTTCAGAATTCTGTGTGGTGGAAGGCTTGGGGAGTTGGCTTTTACCGGAAATCTCATTCAGCGTGTGACCAAAGCTGGGTTCACGTGTAGGCCTCTCTAGCTCTTACTCTGAGTCCGTGCTACACGTCTGTCGTGTTGTCCCCAAAGAACGTCATGGTTCCACTACCACATAATAATGACATAAATGAGACTAGCGCCGAGTTAGGCATTTTGCCATTTTCGCCGTGCTATTGCGGCACATTTGCCCAGCCGCGGTTCGTCCTACCTATCACGTGTGCTTTGTGATCAAGGGGCATTCAAGCTGAAATGCTTTGCCTTTTCTTTTCGTAAACATGGTATATCCCAGCCTATCCGTAACTGAATTGGCGCAAACATCAATTTCAAGGAAAGGATTTATACCTGCTTACATTAAAATTACATCATGTTGCCAATCCAACTAGTTAAACACTTTGATCAGCTTGTTGTTTGACCGCCGGATGGTGTTACACTAAAGTACATGGTAATTTTTTTTGCAAGAAAAAGTACATGGTGAATTAACCGGGAGCATCAATTATCCCTCGGTTGGTACTGTACGTTCTTTTAAAGGTCAAACGATGTAAAGTTTGACCCTTTTTTTTAGAAAAAAATGACCAGCAACTATAATAATATCTGGATATCATATGAAAATATATTCATGATGTATCTAACGGTATTATTTTGACATTGTAGATGCTAATGATTTTTTTACATTATCTAACTCTAAAAGTTTATATGTCTTATTTCCCGTAACAGATGGAGTAGTTCCACAGTAATGTATATATTGTGTGCAACTTGTATTTGATTATCAGAAGTGCTTTTTTATTTTGGGACATGTTCTTTTGAGATGTACAAGTATGAGTTTCCAATACCTTGTGCACACACCCATGTAAGCACAACACACTCTCCTTTCCTTGGTAAGTTGATGTTTCAAAGTTGGTGGGCTTAAAGGCCGCTAGTTATATCACCGGACCTTGATTCTTGTATAGTTGTGCTTCCCCTTTTGCAAGGGCGGAGGTAAGAAAAATTTATAAGGGAGAGCAGAGTAGAAAATACAACTATTGGGGGCCAAACTTAAAAATATATACAACATACAGTCATAATATAAAAAGACAAAGACCAAAGTAGAATTTTTAAATCTTAGGGGAGCCAAGGCCCCAGATTTTTTTTCTAAATGGAGGATAACCCCCGCCTCTGCATCGAAACGATGCACACATCTTTCTGTAGTAACTTATACAACTTTTAGGAAGTTGTCTTGATCCTTACAAAATCAATTGGAAACTATCCAATGATTAAAGGAGCCTTATTTTTTAGAAAAAAATATAAACCGAACTTAAAGTGAGGTGATTAAATTGTACATCCACTCGTCCACTCAAGTGAGCAGCTAGCCCCAGTTTGTATTAAGAGAGCTTAATTAGGTCTTTGCATATTGAGGTTAGAACACGTAAATTCAACCTGAATGACGCAAGTTCCTCTTGGCGTGAATTACTGCATTTTGGTATGTTTTCGTATGTTGTAATTTGACCTGAAGGTTTTTTTTAGCTTTTCTAAATTTTGTTGGTGATTTTTATCTGATGATGCAATCCAGAAGAAAGGAAGGCAGCAGCTTTTCAAAAGCCATAATGCAGCCAACCAACCATTGATCTGTTCCTTCTTTCTCCTCTTTCTCCCCGGTGAAAGCTTAAAGGCACACGTCGTTCTCCTTGACGAAACGCATCCTTAATTGAGTTTCCTAGTACTATTTCTGCACCGTGATACGTCACGTAATACTCTGGTAGACTGAAGAATATAAAGTAGGATATGCAGCTAATTGGAGTATAATGTTTATTTTTTGACAGTTAAACAAAAGGCTAAAGCTAATCACCCTACACCTCGCGATATGTGTTTCTTAATTTTCATTGGAGTATTTAGAATAGGGCACTGCAAAGATTGAACTTACTAATCTGCTCCACGTTTCCCAAGAAGGAAGAGGTTTTAGGACTGTAGTTGTACTGTAGCACACATGAGCGCAGAACCCATCACAAACTGGCAGAGGTATGTAGACGACGAGTGCACGGCGAAGAATGGCGCACATGTAAAACTTTATTATGCCTAGTTACGGAGGATTATACGAATCATCGACGCCCAGTAACCTATACTCCTGTAGTACTGTCATGATAAGCGGTGGAGATCCTCTTAGTTGTGGGAAAACCACGTTAAGTACTGCCCCGACAGTCTACCCTGATCGCTTACCGACGACATGGGCTTCTTCAGAACAGCACAAGCTTCATCAGAGCCCCCGCGGCCGCGGCAGCGACGGCGTCCGTGGCAGGCATCAAGGATGCCCCGGCGCCGTCGGCAGGGATGGTGCTTCCCCTTGTTGAGCCAACGTCGCCCCGGGCGACGGTGGCATATTGACAGCGAACTTCATGCCGTTGCTGTCGCTGCCGCAGTGGCCTCGGACATTGCAGATGAAGTAGTGGACGCCGGCGGTGATGAGCGTGATGGTGGTCGCGCCGCTGTCGTCGTTGCTCAGCCGCCTGCCACCGTAGCAGACGTTGAAGCCGCTCTCGTTCACCTCCGTCACCGTGTGCGCCTTGCTCGTGTAGTTGAACACTGCACAATTCCCAACAAGTGTAGTGAGAGTATGACTACCGTGTGTATGTGTGTAAATACTGAATATTGGGTATTTGGGTGGGTAGTGTGTTGTCACCTAGCGTGTGTCCCCGACGGCGAACTTCTTGCCGATGGTCCAGTCGGGGTAGTAGACGCCGAGAGGTCCCAGCCAAGTCCGTCGCCGACGACGAACGTCTTAGCTGCGGCCGCCGTGGCGCAGCTCGCGACCAGCAAGGCAACGAGAGCGGCAGAAAAGGACGCCATCATGTACCGCGTAAAACCCTTGCCGCGCACTGTTGCTGTTATACGCTAGACAGGAGATTGGAGGGTGTATTTATACCCAGTCACAAATGCACAATTCGGAACTGGCCATGCCGAATTTCCTTTTTTTTCAAATTGGTTCCTCCCCAGCAATATTCATCTGGTGCGGGCAGTGTGTGAAGGGAATGGAATAGGACATTGCTACGTCGTGGCCGACCACGATCTGGGCTATAGCGTGGTCAGTCCCGACATGCCATTTATGGAAAGAAAACGTTTCGCGGAAAGGAAAAGAATCCCGCGCGCATGACCCAGGACGAGCGGGCCGCGAGGCCCAGGTGGTTTTTTGGCGGGACCTGAGGCCGAGACCGCGACCCATAAATGTCAAGCGCCCAGGCGCACATGATTCACATGACCCAGATGTTCTTCTTCCTCCCCTCGCTGCACCATAGCCGCCTCTGTAGTAACCTACACCCCAAAATAATCGGAAAGGCTTACATCCCCTGCAGAAGAAAAGCATCACCTGAAGAATCCCCTTCTGTCCTCCCTCCGCCCCTCTTTCCCCAAGTTTGAACAGCAAAAAACAGCACACCAAAAACCACAGATATTGCAGCTCGATCAGGAAGTAGAAGTTGCAGGAAAAGTATCTTAAAAAAGGTTCAGCAAGGAGCAGATTCGAAAACACAACAAGATGTAAATTCTTCAACATCAGATCTTTACCCCCCACAACCCAAAAAAAGACCCATTAGTTTCTTCATGTGCCGTGAGCTCCATCCTTGCAATCAACTAGTAGATGAATCAGCAAAATTAACACCCCTGTAATCATGTAAGAAACAATTTCTTGTCAGAAACGTTAGCCGAAATTGCTCACCAAAAATACCTAGGTTATTTGTTGTGAATTACTCCCTCCGTTCCAATTTAATTGACGCAGATTTAGAACATAGTTGTACTAAATCTGCGTCAATTAATTTGGAACGGAGGGAGTACATGTAAAGAGGAATAAAATTAGAAATTGTTGAGCAGGAAACTGTGTTTGTTACTTTTTCATCTTTCCTGGCTCATTGTGAAAACAGAGGGTGAACTAAACATGGGGATAGCTGATATTTTTTGTTACTGTCGTATACCAAAACTAACAAGTTTTTACACACCCCTGCTATGTTCTGAACACCCATCTAAACTAGTTTCTTACACCAATTTTTGATCTGAACCTTTTACGAAAATCAAACCTGAAATTTGCATGTACCATGATACTGTAAAATTACATCAGTTAAAGAAACCCTGTTCAGAAAACAGGAATCCCTAAGCTATTTTACACCTGGATCATCTAACTGTAAAAAAATTGCGTGTAGAAATACAAATCTCTCAGGCTTATAATGTAACTACAGAAAACTGCCATGTTTCTGATAACTTACAGTGGATGTGTAGCTGGCAGTAATTGTTTCTTACATGATTATGACAGTAGAAGACACCCTGATTAGTCGAAAAATCTAGCTAAACAAAGGACATTACTTGCTGCAGTAATTACTTCTCTTACATTTTGTTCTCAGCAGTTTTATTTTGATCCAATTTTGAGCACAAGCAAAAAATTGTAGCTCCCAGCTAAGAAACTTACATTTTTTCGCAAAAAAGATGGAACTGCGGGACTGACAAAGATCTTGTTGAACCTGCATTACAGTGACACGAAAAAGAAAAGAAAAGTTAGAGAATTATCTGTTGTAAGTAATATACAAAACAAGGTAGATGAATGATCTGTTGAAAGTAAAAATTATGAAGTACAAGAAAATAGATGCATGTTTTCTCAATTGAAAGTAAAGTATTTATCTGTGTGATCGATTAAAACATGGCACAACATACTACTTTTGTTTTGGACCAAATTCTATGATCTAAAGTTTCAATGATGTTATGTATAACCTGGAAGTGAGATTTCATGACACTAGTTTCTGCTCCAAGTCATTGAGTTTACTTTGCGCTTTAAAATGTCCATGAAAACTTACAACTACCTGATCCCTTGTACACTAAGTTCGGGAAACTAGCATGGGCACAGGGGCGCTGACACTCCATAAAAATTCAAAGTTACCGTAAATTGCTGTGAATTACTTAAAAATGAAACCAGATACTTTTCATGTGACTATAGGAAGTAGAATTGCAGAAACTAAAAGACTTTTCATGTAGTTACTCTTCATGTAGTTACCAGGATCCTACTTTTTGCTTCAACTAAAATTGACATGCTTTTTTACACCCAGCGTTTTCTACAACAAAGGCACAAGTTTACACCCCCACAGTTTTTTTAAAAATTTTGCTGATAGGGGCTAGGCAATAACATGCTTGGTTTTTTGCATTACATCTACTTTACAAAAATAGCACAGGAATATATTTTCATTTTCTTACATAGCACAGTTTTGAACAGCACATGCACATGTTTTTGACAAAGATATCATGTCTATACCATTACAGCGATGTAAATTAGGACAGAATAGTGAGATCAAGTGCATCGGAACTATAAGGGGAAATCGCAGCAAGAAAAAAAAAGATTGCTTTGCAATGAAATTATAGTTCAGTTGTGAAAGAAGTTCCATAAATTACTCCAAACAAATGTATGATGTAATATTCCCAGCATGTTGAGACTGCAGATTGTACCCCATCCTGTTCCTAGCATGAAATATTCAGATAGAGGAGCAGAAAAATGAACAATTCTCACAAGTATGGTCTATGAGCTGACAGCTTAAGACTGCACAAAAAATTGCAAGTAACCTGATTTTCGAGACAGCCTAAGTTGCAGAAACTAAATGCTTTGCATGTAGTTACTCTTCATGTAGTTACCAGGATCCTACTTTTTGCATCAACTAAAGAACTTTATTTTTGATTAAAAAACTGCTGAAACCAAATGTAAGTTGGTCTTAGTAGTACTATTTGGTATTTTACAGCAAGTAAAAGTTTTCAGTTAGTCGTCGGCCAAGAGGCTCAACGGGTCGTGCTTCGACGCGCCGCCCAAATCCACGAACGACTTGCAGGCGACCTTGGTGGTGCTGGGATTTCCCATCGCGGCGCGGCCACAGCGAGCCGCGACTGCTGCTGCCACCGTAGGCACTGCTAGAGCCGCGGTCGTAGCCACCGGAACCGCGGTTTCGGTGCGGCCACATCGGCGGCCAAATCCGGCGCGGGGAAGGCCGCGGCGGAGGGTGGGGGGCGTCGGCGGGGGTAGGGGAAGTGGGGGAGGTGGCGGCGGCGGCGGATCTACGTCGGGGCAGTGGTGGGGCGGGGCGAATCGCGGCGGCGGCAGCTGAATCGAGCGCGGGGGCGCGGGGGGAGGGGAAACTGAAGGGCGGTTGGTTCGCGCGCGGCCGAAATGAAGGGATAGGGCAGGGGCGCGCGCGGCCCTATTTGCCCCATATATGGGACAGAGAGGACCAAATTTTGGGGCAGCCCTATTATAGGGCACCACATAGGGCAGCTGTTGGAGCTCGTTTTTTGCCCTCTGGTGCCCTATAAAACCGTTTTTAGGGCACATCTCCTAATAAAGGGCAGCTGTTAGAGATGCTCTTAGCTACGGTGTAATTTTATGGCTGTGATTGTTGCATGTGCCATGTGTATGAATTTCAACTTGGAGATCAACTTACATTTAGCATCAGACTTATATTTAAAAATGGATCCGGCTCACGTATTGCAACTGCAAGAAACATACTTACATCTGGCATTCGAAGTAAACATTGAAAAATGGTTCATGCTTATGGTTTGCAAAAACAGCAGGACTCAAACTTACATCTAGCATCGAGCTAACATAGGAAAAATGGGTCATGCTACACTTATATCTAGTGCCTTATTGGTCCAAGTACCCCATTCTGGTACATAAACAAATTTACATGCAGCAAAAAAATCCATAGAAAACGTAGCATCTACTGACCTGCTAAATCCCCAGATGGTGTTCACAGGGGACCCGCTCTTCGATCTGTCGCGAAGATAGGAATCGATTCAGCACCTTCCGCAGGAAAACATCCCCTAAAAAACACACAGAAAACCCCAGCTATGCGCACACCTGAAGAATCCGGCGATGATCCAATGATACAGTCAAAATCACTAGTCCAAAACCAATGATCTGTGCGTGGAAAACGCACACATACGGACGATATGAACACCCTAAGGCGTCGTGCTCTTACCTGTCCATGAAGAAAATCGATGAACTCGTAGATCGGACGTCGCCGGTGAGATCTTGATCCCTACACCACCGACCAAATCCTCCACTCCGACAGGTGTGAGCTGTGCTCCAGTACCTTCTCCCTACCGACGGCGGTCGCGGAACTTGCGATGGCGACGGATCCGGCGGGAATCGTCGTCGGAGGAATGCGGGTGGCGAGTGGGGAAACTGCGGGAGAGAGAGAAACGGTCGAGCAAAATGCTGGATGGACACAACGCAACTGCCCCCACGCGAACCAATCCATGTCGCCTCGCCCGCGTCCGTCTCGCGCACGACGTTGGATTCGCATCGCGCGGTCGCGATGGGTGAGCACGCGATAAGCCAGAATGAGGTCAACCAAGATAAAGAAATTGCGAATGGAATAGCTTTGGTGGTGCGACTGATCAAAGCTTCCAACCAGAGGGGAACGCGAAGGTTTCGGTACAACGCTAGCCTATGTGGTTGGCATCACTGCCACTGTGCCACACATACACGGGAACACCTTTGTGGGATCGGATTCGGAGCATCCGCGTTTCCATTTTTTTAGATAAAGAGATTTTATTACTTAAAAGGTTTAAGCATTACACCTGGTCTCTGCATAACTAGAATGCACACAGCCACTGTTCACCAGTTCAATCTGAGGGGAACTTCCAAGCAAACAACTCATGGATCAACACGTCGAGGGCACTCAGATAGCCAGCTGGAATTGACAAAGACCGAAGATGAACTAATTAACCAGGGAATATGACAGAAACAGAATTCCCTTGGAGACCAGGAAATGCAATTGCTAATTCTCAGCTACTTAACACTTTGTCGGCTCCTACACCGTTGGATTTGCATGACGATTCATGCACCTTGAGTTATGAGTTGGATTGCAACTAATTTCTTTTTCCAGTTACAAGTGGGGATATGTATAATTTTTTAGGTGGTATGTATAATTTTTAAGTGGGCTTCAACTACTTTTTAGGTGCTATGTATAACCTTTTCATATACTCCTTTTTTACTTACATATATGACGGTATTTCAAAAATGGGAAATAGTGGGCTGCACATGATGGTGGCAGCCCACCCTAATCTAGCCATTGGATCACCCTATATCTTTTTTCCACCGTAGATTGATTTAACGATGTTACCATCTTCATTTTTTCGCATCCCTCAACAGTCAACACACCATGGTACCATCGCACTGCCCCGGAAGCCCGACCTACCCCGCACGGTAGAGGTTGCAAAAAGGAAAAAAGAAAAACCGCACGGTACACGCAGCCACCCGATTTCCCCACAACCTCCCCCAGTTTCTCCACCGAGCACCGAACGAGCCCGCCCCATTCTTCCCCACCCGCATCAGACGAGCCGGCGGACGGAACCACCGGCGACGCTCCACCATGCGGCATTGTCGCCCTAGACGGGCGCCACTTTCTTCCTCCTTCCCTGGCCATCGTTGACTACGCAGCCCGAAGCGAGGAAAGAGCGGCACCGCGTGCCGCCTTCTCTCCGCTCCCCAGTCCGCCATAGATGCGGCGATACCGTCTCGAGGAACTGAGACGTCCTCTTGCGACGATGTGATAGACCGAAATGCAGGCGATGGGGCGCCTAGTGTAGCAGTAGCTTCATAGAAGGCACACGTCGCCGCTGAAAGGCACACATCACTCTCGCCTGACAAAAGGCATCCTTCGTTGATTTTACTACTCTGGAAGTCTTAATGACTGAAGAATATAAAGTTTTTTTGTACAGTTACACAAAAGGCTAAAGCTAATCACCTTACACTTCATGAGGGGTGTTTCTTGATTTGCATAGGAGTATTAAAGTAAAGTGGGACAATGTAGAGACTGAACCAGAAAGTCACTTTGGCTCTCGAGCACCAGTGCTCTCTCTATTTTAAAATTAAAAATATATATTTAAAAGTTTCAAAAAAATCTGGCATGTTCTCAATGATGTATACTATAAGCGTGCAAAATAACAATGTGAATTTTCTTATATTATAGGCTACATAAAAATAACAAAATTTGGAGATTTGAAACTATGCATTGTTAACTATAACTAGATATGTATATTTGTTATTTTTGTGTCTCTCGGAATACAAAATAATTCATATTGTGATTTTGCACGCATGTAGGATGCGTCATTCAAAACATGCATGATTTTATTCAGATTGTTCGGAAACTTCTTAAGTGTTTATTGAACTTTTTCAAACAGAGTGAGCATTGGTGCCCTAGAGGCAGAAATTTCTCTGAGATTGAACAAACAAATCTGCTCCACGCACCACAAGAAAGAAGAGGTTGTAACCTTGAGTGCTTGTAGTTCTAGAGTAGCACACATGCGCAGAACGCATCACAAACCGAACTGGCGTATGTACACGAGTGCACGGCGAAGAATGGCGCACATATAAACCTTATTCACTAGTACAAATTGGGTAATTTAAAGCTCCACGATCGCACACGTGAGCACCCTTTCGTGTGCGTTATCCCTTATCGCATTCACTTCGAAATTATAGCCATGTGCGAGGCTCCAAATGCTGTCCACGGGTCAAAAGTTCGCATACGGTTGGTTACGTCCACTCATCACGTGTAATCTGAATTGCCTCCTCGGCTTCCGTTCGACGCGTGCACACTGTACAAACTTCTCGTCTCCTCTAGGTTGCCACACGTTAGCGACGAGCCAGCTTCCTCGTCCTATATAATGCTGCTCGCCGCCGTACGTCAGTGAACTCAGCAGCGGGTGTATTTCCAAATTAGAGAATCACAGTCATCAGAGAAAGACACACTGCTGGCAATTTGTTCTAATTCAAACCATTGCTCCATCATAGCATTGTTAAAATTCCTTCCGAAAGACAGTTTCGGAGTTTGCCCATCCCAAACTTGACTAATGATGGTCATCTGTTCATTGCATATGCAGTATTGTACAAGGGGGGAAGAGCCAAACCAAGTATCCTCCCAAAACCTAACCTTGGTATCAATCGCGAGACCTATCGGAGCGCCCCTCAAACAGTTTAACCGACGCCGCTGCCCCAGATCCGGCCGCCGACGCATCCGCCCGCCCTAGGTACCCGACCTGCTCTTCCCTCCCTGCTTCTAAACTCCTCATACATCTACCAATCTTTCCTCTCCCATTTCGCATGCCCTAGATGAAAGGATCGAGTAGGTTGACTAGAGGGGGGGGGGGGTGAATAGGCAACTACAAATTTTCTTTTTCTTTTAATACAAATTCGGGAATTGCTCAAATATAAGTTCTCTAGATATGCAACTAGATGAACAATCCTATATGATGAGCAATAAACAAGCTAGCAAGATATTCTACACAAGATAAGCTAGCAATACGAGTAAAGGAAGGTTAAGAGATAACCACACGGTGACGCGGAGATGTTCTACCGAAGTTCACTTCCCAATGGAAGCTACGTCTCCGTTGGAGCGGTGCGGAGTCACAAAGTGAACTCCGAATAGCCTTGATATGGCACACCGTATCTCCCTCGTGTTATCCTCCGATGAGGAGATCCACGAGCCACTATATGATGCCCTCGAGGTCGGCAACAAACCTTTACAAGGATGAGGCACACTCCACAACCGAATTGGAGGCTCTCACCAAATTCCCGCGGCTCCCAAAGCCACAAGAATCACAAGGCCGGGTCGCGTCTCCACAACTTAATTGGAGGCTCCCGGCTAATCCTTGTGGCTACCAAAGCCACAAGAATCACAAGTATCTTCTAGGTATCCAATGTATCAAGTTACACAAGATCTACAAGTGACTAGGTCGATGTAGACAAATCGGCTCGGTGGAGATGCGGATCTAGGGCTCCTCCTTCACTCCTCAAAGTATCAACGTGTTTGAGTGGTTGGAGTGGGAGCTCTAGTAGATTGAAGCTTGCAACAATGGTGGAGAGAGAGTGAGGAATCAAGCTTAGTCCACCGGAGGTAGGTGGAGGGGTATAAATACCCCTCCCAGAAATCTGGCCGTTGGAGCTGTAAACAGCCCGCAGCGGTAGTACCGGGCCTCGCCCGGTAGTACCGGCTGACAGGGAAATGCGGCCTGGCGCCAGACTGGTCAACGCCTTCTCCACGCGCGCATCGGTAGTACCGGACCGCCTGGTCCGGTAGTGCTCCCCACCCGGTAGTACCGCGCTACTACCGGGGCTACTACCGGATTAAATCGAGCGAGTCCAGAGAGCTTTTGGAGATCCGGTACTGGGCCCGGTACTGGGCCCGGTAGTTCCGCATGGCAGAACACCCGGTAGTACCGGGGTGAACCCGGTAGTACCGGCTGATGCAATGAAGACTGCTTTTCTTCCATTTCTTGAGACAAAACCTGTGCAATATTAATTGATACAATCCTGCACACTTTTAGCACACACATTAGACATCTAAGTGTGTTGTCAACAAACATCAAAACACTGTGGGGAAGGATATGTCCTTTCAATCTCCCCCTTTTTGGTGTTTGATGACAACATACTTAGGAGAAACAAATGATTTGCAAAAGATAGACGGGGCTCTCCAAATTGTGTGTTTATTAGGAATTTGCTTTTGAATGCAAAAACACACCATATAAAATGGGCGGAGCTCCCCCTATATTTTACGAACCAAGCAAGTTCATATGGATAACAATTAAAACAACTTGCACAATATAAGCAACAATAAGCAAGTAACATACTAGATAGGTCTTATTACAATACCATAAGTTCAAGGCATGTCTTACACATGCATAGAGAAGTTCAAAGCAAATATCCAAATAAAGATAAAAGATGAAACACAAGCATAAAGATCAAACGAAGTGCAAGCTTGTGTTTCCACCCATGCAAATCCCACGGCTCATCCTAAATAGAACACATTCTCCCCCTTTGTCATCGAAATGCCAAAAAGGGAGAAGCGCGATGCTAACACGTCCCTAGGAGCATCAAGCTCCACCCGCGCCGTGGTGGGTCGAAGAGGAGGCCTGGAAGCGATCACCATGTGGAGGAGCATCTTCATCACTCCAGTAACCATGCTTGGACACCCATTCCTCCTTTGGAGTGATTACTCTTCAGAACCATCGGAGACATCAATCTGCATATGCCTCATCATTGCTTGTGTCGTGTGCTGCCTTCTTGTGTTGCACATGAGCTTCATACAACGGTCTTCCAAATCTAGTTTGAGGCAAAAGGCCCTCTTGGCCTTAATCTGCAGCTTCTTGAACCATGAAGGTTCCTCAAGAGGAGGTGCACTCCCACTAGCTCTCTCAGCTTCAGCAGCAGCCTCGGGATCAAAGGGCTGGGTTTTGGGAGGAGCATGAGGCTTGATACGCAGTTCCTTCACTAATGAGCCACAACGGGCTGCCATCCTTCATGATATCTTCTCCATTCTTCTTGAGAGCCCACTTGCGGCGAATGAGCTTCATAATGAATGGGCCATAGATGGGGGCCCTTCTATCAATGATTGTGGACCACAAGTCATTCCACATCCAATCCATCACATCAAGCTTCTTGCCTTTGCCTTGATTTTCATATGAGAGCTTGAGAAGGTCAAACATGAAGCCATGAACCTCATCCCAATTTCCCACACGGGAGCAATAGTTTCTCTATAGACACGGTGGAGAATCTCAAAAGGACGCACAAGATGAGCAGTTTTACCGGTGGTGCCTCTTTCCATAGTGATTGGTCCAAGAACATCCTTGGAGCTTGATCGATCATTGTCATGGCATCTCCATCCACTAGCAACACTTTCACCCTTGTCTTCATAGCCTAGAAGCTCTCCAAACTCCGCCATGGTGGCAGAAAGCAAGGTGTCCTTAGTCATCCAATATAGGGTCCGGGCTTCATCATGGTCAAGGTAGACGGTGGCAAAGAACTGAATGATGTAGTACTCGATGTAGGGATGGTTCTCCTTCATGATGTCAATCAGCCCAAACTCTTCACACATAGCAAGTGTCTCATCAAAATAGCCCTTGTGCTTCGAGTTTCTCATGTAAGGAATATCAAGAGTGTGTTGGACAACCACGGAGTAATCCTTGTGGAGATAGATTTCCTTGTAGATGGCTTCTTGATCATTTGTGTAAAAGTGCGGATTCCGCACAAGAGGTGACCTCTCCTCAGCATAGGGATTCTCTTCTCTGAGCTTCTGATAGTCCTCATTCTTCCATAAGTGAAGTGCTTTGCGGGCTCTCGTGGGGGAGCAGTGGTGGTACGAGCAGCAGCTGATTTCTTCCCTTGCTTGAGTTCTGGCTGTGGTGCGAGCAGGCAATACTTCCTCTTCTTCTTCTTCAATCTCATCCTCCACAAGACGTGGCTTCTTGGTACCACGGCGGCTACCTGTGAAACAGCATATAGGTAGGGCAGGGAATAGATGAGTGCACAAGTTCACGGATAAGGAATCAAAAACTAGCCAGTAGATGTAAAGAATGGTTGAATCGAGCAAATTTGGAAAACCCGGTAGTACCGGGCTTAGCCCGGTAGTACCGGCTGAGCCGATTCAAGACTGAAATGGCACAAAATCGAGAGATTCAACCATACATTACACTAGATGCTAGCTAACAAGGCCTAGGTGATCATCCATCCAACTTTAACCGTTGCCAACGGAGCTACCAACATTTCCTCTCCATACATCTAGGTTTCAAGATCTAGAAACAAAGAATGCAAAGAACGGGGAAATACCGGAGGCCATGGAGGAGATCGACGAGGGGATCGCTCCCACGGAGCAGATCTGGCCGGAGATGGCGGAGTCCGGCGGCCAAGGGCGGCGGCCGGAGTGAGGAGCAGAGGAGGCGACGGGGTGGCTTCGTGCGGGTGGGGAAAATGGGGAATAACCCCCACCCTGCCCGCACGGTGAAATATCTAGATACCCGTGATTCCCGGTAGTACCGGGGCGGAGCATCCGGTACTACCGGGGCCTGAATCTTTGCGAGCAGCAGAACTGCTTAGATTCAGAGCCCGGTACTACCGGATCCCACCGGCGGTACTACCGGGGCCTCCTAAGAAACCCCAGATTTCTCTTTTTGTGTAAGGAATTTGAACTTGTGCAAGATGGAAGTTGTTTTGAGATAGATGAAAGGCATAGGATTAGATCAACACACTGGAGATGGTACTTCATACTCAATTTGCAAGAATCAAATACACACAAAAACACCAAATTGAGCATGTTTTCCATAGGAGCACTAGAAAACCAATAAAATCCAAATGAAACCAACTCTTCACAAGGAAGAGGGTGGTGGCCGAGGCCACCATGTATGAGTATGTGGTGTGATACCGCGAAGATATATCTTGAGTCCACGGCCACTACTCGTCATTTAAGCTCACAATTCATAGAACGAATATAGAGATGCAAATGAATTCTTACTATCGGCATAATGGGGGGAGGGATGGTCCAATGGATTAGGACCGCACTCCCCCTATGTCCATGCCTACATCTAAACCAAATAAGTATCGTCTAATATGGGTAGGTATGCAAGAAATCCACTAAATCCAATTGGATATGTCCACCACATTTAGTTCTCCTCTCAACTCCTTGAATCTTGCTTCACCAAGAGGCTTTGTGAACATATCGGCGAGTTGATGCTTGGTGTTGACATACTTGATTGCAATATCACCCTTCTCAACATGGTCTCGAATAAAATGATACCGAATCTCAATGTGCTTGGTCTTGCCATGAAGAACCGGGTTGTGTGCAATTTTAATAGCACTTTCATTGTCACATAAAAGAGGCACTTTGTCACAAATGACACCATAATCCTTTAAAGTTTGCCTCATCCATAATAATTGTGCACAACAACTACCGGCGGCGATGTATTCGGCTTCGGTGGATGACGAGGCCACACAATTTTGCTTCTTGGAAGACCAACTCACAAGGGACCTACCAAGGAATTGGCATGTACCCGAAGTTGATTTTCTATCCATTTTGCAACCCGCCCAATCCGCATCCGAATAACCAACAAGATCAAAGCTTGTACCATGGGGATACCAAAGACCATAGTTGGGAGTATCCAACAAATATCTTAGAATCCTTTTGACCGCGGTTTCATGACTTTCCCTAGGACTTGATTGGAATCTTGCACACATACCCACACTAAACATAATATCCGGTCTAGATGCACAAAGGTAAAGCAAAGATCCAATCATAGAACGATAAAGCTTTTGATCAACTTCCTTACCATCCGGATCTAAGTGAAGATCCGCCTTGGAGTCCATGGGAAACTTATATGGCTTGGCATTGTTCATATCAAATTTCTTGAGCATGTCCTTAAATACTTGGCTTGACATAAGAATGTTCCTTCTCGAAATTGGTGGATTTCAAAGCCAAGAAAATAATTCAATTTTCCCATCATGGACATCTCAAATTCCTTGGTCATTAGCTTGCCAAATTGATCACTAAATTCATGGTTAGTGGAACCAAAGATAATATCATCAACATATATTTGGCATACGAAAAAATCTCCATTTACCCTTTTTGTAAAAAGAGTGGGATCTATTACCCCAATTTCAAAGCCACGGTCTACTAAGAACTCCTTGAGATGATCATACCAAGCACGTGGAGCTTGCTTGAGCCCATAAAGAGCCTTATGTAGTAAGTAGACGTGGTTAGGAAATTTAGGGTCTTCGAAACCCGGTGGTTGTTTAACATACACCAATTCATTTAGTGGACCATTTAAGAAAGCACTTTTAACATCCATTTGATATAAGACAATATTATGAGTAGATGCATAAGCAATTAGTAAGCGAATGGATTCAAGTCTAGCAACGGGGGCATAGGTTTCACCGTAGTCGACTCCTTCGATTTGGGTGTAGCCTTGTGCAACCAATCTTGCTTTGTTGCGATGACTTGACCATGTGAGTCTTGCTTGTTCTTAAATATCCACTTGGTTCCAATGACATTATGGGAGGAGTCATTGGGTCTTTCCACTAATGACCATACTTTGTTGCGCTCGAAGTTGTTCAACTCTTCATGCATAGCCGCAACCCAATCCATGTCTTCAAGGGCATCATATACCTTGAGAGGTTCTAAGCTAGACAAACAAGAGACATGACCACAAAAGTTAGCTAATTGATTGCGTGTGGCACACCTCTACGGATGCTCCAAGGATATTTTCTTTGAAGTGTTGTTGATAGTCCAATTTGATGCACGCCGGATGACCCGGCGTTCCATGGCTTGACCAATTGTTTCACCACACAAATATCTTCATTATTGCCTTCATCTTGCTCATGGTCAACCCGAAGTGGAGTTCTTGGGGTTGTGGGTTCATTATGTTCTTGTTCACCACTAGAGTTGGGTGGGTCTTGACCATTTTCTTGATCTACATGTTCTTGTTCTTGATCATTGATAGTTTGTTGATCACTTGTTGAGGTAGATGGCTCAACTTGGGTAGAACTTGTTCCTTCTTCTTGAGTATCATCAATAGGTCCTTCAATAGGAATTAGTTCTCCAATCCCCATAGTTCTTATGGCTTGAGATGGAGCAACATCACCTACATCATCATGATCAATATGCTCCGCTTGGGAGCCATTATCCTCGACAAACTCCACGTTCATAGATTCTTCAACACACCCGGTGGATATGTTGAGACCCTATAAGCATGAGACTTTGCGGCATATCCAACAAATATACCATCAAAAGATCTAGATTCAAATTTAGCAATTTTGCAACCTTTAATGTAAACATGGCATTTGCATCCAAAGACTCGAAAGTAAGATACATTTGGCTTTTTACCGGTGAGGAGTTCATATGGTGTCATGTTCTTGAGAGGACGGAAGAAGAGCCGGTTTGAGTAATGACAAGCGGTGTTGATGGCTTCGGCCCAAAAGTTGTATGGGGAATTAAATTCGGCCATCATAGTTCTTGCCATATCAATAAGAGTGCGGTTCTTCCTTTCGGCAACACCATTTTGTTGGGGAGTATATGCAGCGGAATATTGGTGTTGAATGCCCTCCCCACTTAGGAAATCATCCATAGTGTAATTCTTGAACTCCGTACCATTGTCACTTCTAATTGCCAAAATCTTGGAGTCATATTGGCGTTGAACTAGGGTTGCAAAGTCAATGAATATCTTTTGAGTTTCACTCTTCTTCTTGATGTAGAAAGTCCAACAATATCTTGAATAATCATCCACAATCACCAAACAATATTTCTTGCCACCAAGACTATCATATGTGGGAGGCCCAAAAAGATCCATATGAAGGAGCTCCAAAGGCCTCTTAGTGGAGATAATGGTCGTCTTGGGGTGATTCTTCTCATGCATCTTTCCGGCTATGCAAGCACTACAAGGACGATCTTTGGAAAAATTAACATCGGTTAGTCCTACCACGTGTCCACCCTTTACAAGAGTTTGTAAATTTCTCATACCGACATGGCCAAGTCGGCGATGCCAAAGCCACCCCTTGTCGCCTTTAGCCATTAAACATGTAGCGATTTGAGTGGTCTCTTTTGAGAAATCAACCACATACAAACCGTTTTCACGAAATCCAACAAAGGCGACATTGAGTGTTTGAGTGAAAAGGATGGTCACGTGGTATTTATTAAAAATAACGGTGTAACCGGCATTGCATAATTGACCAACGGAAAGTAAATTGTATGAAAGAGATTCGACAAGAGGACCTTCTCAATGGATAACTCCGGAGTGATCACCACCTTACCAACTCCCACTACCTTGAGTCTTGCATTGTTGCCAACGGTGACATGAGAGAATGAGAGTAGTTGTTTCAATAAGTCCTTTACTAGTTCTTTGCTTCCGGTCATATGGGATGAGCATCCACTATCAATGAGCCATGAAGATCCACCGGAAGAGAAACCCTACAATAAATCAAGTCTTTGATTTAGGTACCCATTTTGGAATGGGTCCTCTTTTGTTAGTCACAAGGGTCTTTGGAACCCAAATAGCATAGTGATAATCATCTCCATATGAAGAGCCAACATATTTAGCAAAAACACAACCATTTGTAGATTTCAAAAGAACATATGAGGGGTTGTATTTTCCCGCAAAGTTATTGTGAGTGGCATTGCCCCTAGTGACATTACCACTCCCAATAGAGTTGTCATTTGCTTTGGCTAACTCCCCCTCCTTCACAAAAACAATATCTTTGGAAGGGGAGTCGCCTTCTTCTTCTTGTTGTTGACCTTCTTAGAGTTGGGTGTGAACCCAATTCCTTCTTTGCCAACCACTCCCTTTTGATTGCTCAAAAGATCATTGAGGTTCTTTTCCCCTTGGATACAAGTGGCTAGGCCCTTCTCAAGTTGGGCCTTCAACCTAGTGTTTTCCTCAATAAGAGATGCCTTGACACATAAAGGGTTAGTGGTACAAGAATTTGCATCTTTATCATTGTGAGAAGTGGTGAAGCTAGCATAGATAAATTGAGCTTGTAGTTTGGCATATGACTCCTTGAGTGTAGTGAGCTCACTTGAGGTCACCTTGTGGGTTTCCCTAAGTTGCTCAAAACCCTCAAAGAGTTTGTTATGACTCTCTACAAGTTCCTCATTTTTACTTTTTAGATCAATAGCAATTTGAATAGAGGTTTCACGAGTTTCTTTTGCCTTGGAAAGATCCATGGCATGTGTCTCCTCAAGTTGCTCACGGAGCAATTGTTCCTCAACAAGTTGATCTTCTAGCTCACCAATTTGTCGGCATGATCACATGCATGCCCTTCGAGCTCACAAATCCTAACATCCTTCACATCAAGAAGATGCTTGGCTTCTCCATATTGATACATGAGGGCCTCAACCATTTTCTTGGTTGGACCTTGGAGCTTGCTAATGAAGATAGAAATTTTATCCTCTTCTTCAATTTTCCCTACATCCTCAACACAATCCAATAGTGATGGGTTAGAGGAGATAGTAATTTTTGGTGGGGAATTCACCTTAGTTTCCTTGGCCATGAGGCACATGGCTTGGAGATCTTGTCGTCGTTGGAGATGAGAAGAGGTTGGCCAATGATGGAGGAAGGGTGCCCATTGCAAGAGCCGCCATTCCTACTTCTTCACTTGGTTCTTTATCCTCCTCACCTCCGGACTCGTATTCCTCTTCATGGGATGCCACAAGAGCCTTTTGAGGTGATCTCTTCATAGGTAGGCTTGGGGTGGTACTTGTTCTTCTTTAGAATGAGTTGACCACCATTATCCTCTCTTCTTTCATAGGGGCAATCCTTCACAAGATGAGTGTCCTTTCCACAATTGAAGCACATTCTTTTTATTGGTGAGGGTTGACTCTTGTTCTTCTTGTTCCAAAACCGGGTGGCGGCAAGTGCAAGAACTTCATTGAGCTCACCCTCCAAGTCTTCTTCACCTTCATAGACCGGGCTTTCTTCATATCTTGGATGGTCTACCACACGAGCCTTCAAAGCAAGAGTCTTTGGGCCACGGACTTGGTTGAAAGACTTGGATGTGGACTTCAATGTATCATAGGTGACAAATTGAGCCAACATGTCATTGGGAGTCATGTTGTGTAATCCGCTCTTGCATGAGGTTCATCACCATAGTTTCACTATATGGCATAATTGCTTGAAGGAACTTGGCCTTGACCCATTCATCATCCATATCTTCTTTCCATTTTCCCTACATGTCACCACAAGCTTGTAGAGTCTTCGGTAAAGTTCGGTTGGAGTCTCTTCGTCTAGCATGATGAAGTTGTCAACTTGATATTGAAGGACGGCCGCATTGGAGCGTTGAATGCCCTCATTTCCTTCATACACGGTTTCAAGATAGACCAAGCCTCATTGCAAGTTTTGAGATTCCGCACATGATCTTCATCATTTGCGGTCATAGCACTCTCAAGAATGTACTTGGCATTTGCATCAAGTTGCTCATCAATCTCTTCTTGCTTGGTCAAGTTGTTGGGATCAACGGGTTGAAACCATGTAGAACCACCCTCCAAAGATGCACGATGAGCTGCGAAAATAAGACTCCATAGATTTCTTCCAAGTGAAATAACGAGTATTATCAAGCTTAGGAGGGGGTCTACCAAGGTTGGTTATATGAGGTTGAGTGGTGCAACTTGAGTGAGATAAGAGCTAGGTGGAGCAAAGTTAAGAGAAGGCTTCTCAATAGGTTTATCATTTTTATCCTTGTCACTAGCTCCCTTAATAGGACTAGCGGTTGATGAGGAGCCATTTTGATTAGATACCCGAGTATACACCTCATCCACCATTTTGCCTTTCATGTACCCAAAAAGTTCAATCATGGACTTCATGGTGATTGGGGCATCACCCTCGGGAGGGATTATTCCCGCTTCTATTAGTTCTTTGTCAAGTTGTTCTCTATCACGTTTTTCTTGTTCCTTAGCAAGTTTTAACTCCTCATCTTTAGCACGTTGTACTTCCTCCGCACTAGCCATCCTCCTCTTTAGGCGATTAAGCCCTTAATAAAGAGACCTTGCTCTGATACCAATTGAAAGGATCGAGTAGGTTGACTAGAGGGGGGGGGGTGAATAGGCAACTACAAATTTTTTTTCTTTTAATACAAATTCGGGAATTGCTCAAATATAAGTTCTCTAGATATGCAACTAGATGAACAATCCTATATGATGAGCAATAAACAAGCTAGCAAGATATTCTACACAAGATAAGCTAGCAATACGAGTAAAGGAAGGTTAAGAGATAACCACACGGTGACGCGGAGATGTTCTACCGAAGTTCACTTCCCAATGGAAGCTACGTCTCCGTTGGAGCGGTGCGGAGTCACAAAGTGAACTCCGAATAGCCTTGATATGGCACACCGTATCTCCCTCGTGTTATCCTCCGATGAGGAGATCCACGAGCCACTATATGATGCCCTCGAGGTCGGCAACAAACCTTTACAAGGATGAGGCACACTCCACAACCGAATTGGAGGCTCTCACCAAATTCCCGCGGCTCCCAAAGCCACAAGAATCACAAGGCCGGGTCGCGTCTCCACAACTTAATTGGAGGCTCCCGGCTAATCCTTGTGGCTACCAAAGCCACAAGAATCACAAGTATCTTCTAGGTATCCAATGTATCAAGTTACACAAGATCTACAAGTGACTAGGTCGATGTAGACAAATCGGCTCGGTGGAGATGCGGATCTAGGACTCCTCCTTCACTCCTCAAAGTATCAACGTGTTTGAGTGGTTGGAGTGGGAGCTCTAGTAGATTGAAGCTTGCAACAATGGTGGAGAGAGAGTGAGGAATCAAGCTTAGTCCACCGGAGGTAGGTGGAGGGGTATAAATACCCCTCCCAGAAATCTGGCCGTTGGAGCTGTAAACAGCCCGCAGCGGTAGTACCGGGCCTCGCCCGGTAGTACCGGCTGACAGGGAAATGCGGCCTGGCGCCAGACTGGTCAACGCCTTCTCCACGCGCGCATCGGTAGTACCGGACCGCCTGGTCCGGTAGTGCTCCCCACCCGGTAGTACCGCGCTTACTACCGGGGCTACTACCGGATTAAATCGAGCGAGTCCAGAGAGCTTTTGGAGATCCGGTACTGGGCCCGGTACTGGGCCCGGTAGTTCCGCATGGCAGTACACCCGGTAGTACCGGGGTGAACCCGGTAGTACCGGCTGATGCAATGAAGACTGCTTTTCTTCCATTTCTTGAGACAAAACCTGTGCAATATTAATTGATACAATCCTGCACACTTTTAGCACACACATTAGACATCAAGTGTGTTGTCAACAAACATCAAAACACTGTGGGGAAGGATATGTCCTTTCACTAGATCTAGACATGGCAGCCAGCAACAGCTCCAGTTCAAAAAAAAGCCAGCAGCGCGACGCAGAGCTATGGAAAATGCGGAGAAAACCACATAATGACTCCATCCTGTTGCCCTGTATTCGCTACAAAGGGACTGGTCATTCCTACTTCCCTTGCAAAATCCCGCCTGGTGACATATGTTTTATATGAGGCCCTCTAGGCCATCTCGCTAAGAGCTGCACTAATCCTAATCCTGGTCCTGGTGTAACGTGTGGAATATGCGGTGGATATGGACATGGTGGGCGTATCAACACTTGCGACACCCCATCTCGGGTTTTGTCCCCAACATATCATCTCTACTAAAAAAAATGGCCCTAGCCCACATAAATTATGTCCAAAATCCGGAAGTTCGAGTGTCACTACAACCAAGGTTGGTCTAAACATAATTAGGTTTTGGGGCAAATTTAATTAATTATATTTTTACTAAACTTTTGTATTTAAACTCATTTGTAGCATGCTACCGTCTTATGGAGTGTAACTTTCTATTACTAATTTAACATAGTTAACCACATAATAAATTAAACTGTTGTTTGTACAAAGTTATAATGTATATGGATGAAAAATACACATTACGCTATATTTAAAAATTGAATTTGTAACATTATTTCCTTCATAATTTTTGTTTTTACAATTGCATAAACTTTATATTATTATAATTATTTATAGTAGTGACCACTAAGCTATATGATATAAGAACTATCTTAGCAATATTTAGTTTATGAGCTGTTAAGCACATATATGTGTAGAAACTTCCAAAGCATAAACGAATTATTGGTTTTCATGGTCAAACGTGTCTTGCGAGTTATTATGAATCCAATATAAGTGACAATGTGTGTATACTGTCTATTTGGTATTGAAATAGAATGGCTATTAGTACTTAATAAAATTTATGGTGTAGAAAAACTAATCAAATTTATAATGGATTATACTTTTTTCTGCATACATACAGTTTGATTATTTGATATTCTCGCGTGCACACTTGACATCATCTACCGTAAACAAGTGATCATGGCAGTTTCGACAATAAAATTCCATGCATAGAATTAACTATGTAAATCTAGTAGGAGTTAGTAATTTGTTTCTTAATCAGACTAGCTAAACTTGCCACCATCGATTAGGTTTTTATTTTTAGATATTTAATAATATCTTTAATATAATTGATAATATAGTACGATCATATTGGGTCCTCCTTTTGCTAGGCCCGGGGCGGTTGCCCTCTTTGCGCGTCCTATGCGCCGGTCGTGACTAAAACAGATGTTTATACTCATCTCTCTCAAAAAAAAAAACAGATGTTTATACTTTTGGTTTTGTATACTCCGTATATAGCATCATCAATGCTTTTCCACAATCAAGTAAAAAAAATGCTTTTCCACAATTTTCCTTCACCTTCAGAGACCTTTTCATCCAGGAAGCTAGGAGACACAAGTTTACATCCTTTAAATGCCTAGTCCCCTTGTGTTTTTGGCATGCAGATTAAGTGCGAATTAGCTAATTCGCACTTTTTTAAACAACCCAAAAAAATGTGCGAATTAGCTAAATGGAGTCTTTTTTCTTTGGGATCATTTTAGAGACAGTAAGACATTTGAGTATCACATCTTACAGAAAAAGAGTGCGCGATGTGGCGAGCCCTGCTCCCCACCACCGCGCCCGACGCGGCGCCGGCCGCTCCGGCCACGCCGCCCACCGCCAAAGCTCCCGCTGCTGCTCCCCACTGCCAGCTCCCGCCGCCGCCCTCCGTCGTCCCTCCGGTTTTCGCCCCCAGGTAATTCCTCCTCCAGAGGCCGTGGCGAATCGGGATCTGGATCAGGCGTCCTCGTCGTCCGCCGCTCCGTCGTCCCCCGCATCGGTGCAGGAGGTGCCTGAGATGCCGCCGCACCTCCTCCGTGCCGCCGCGCTGGACGCGGACCGCCAGCTGGCCGTTGACCGTCGCCCGACCTCCACTTCGGCTCGATTTAAGGCGGTTGGTGGATGGAGAAATTGGAGGAGTACGGAGGTGGCTTCCCGTTCAATGCCGCGCAGGGAGGAGCTCGGGGCGCGAGGTGGAGGGGACGTGAGGTTGTCCCGTCCGCCACGCCACACGGCTTTGCCTTCAACTCACCCCGCATTCACTCCCGGCCAGCGGCCACCACCTCCGGCTTGGCTTAAAGGCAAGTGCTTCCGCTGCTACTCCAAGGAGTACAGGAGGAGGGATTGCCGCAACCCATTGTGTGCTCCACCTGCTTCTGCTCTAGCCACCGCGCCCGTGAGTGCTGGGATCGTCAGCGCCACCTCGCCGAGAAGGAAAGGGAGAAGGGAAGCTGCATCCGCCTCTCCAAGGCCGCCCTGCTGCTACTGCCCGTGACCAAGGCCGCGCCCCTGCTGCTGCTGCTGACCAAGGCCGAGCCCCTGCCCCTGCTGCTGCTGACCGAGTGCTTCTTCGCCGCCGTCACGCCATTGCCGCCCAAGACCAAGACCGGCGCCCTGCTGCAGCGGAGGCTGAAGTCCAAGACCGGCGTCGACCTGCTGCTGCCCAAGACCGGCACTTCCGTGTCGCCACCCCCCCCCCCCCCCCCCCGCGTGGCCGCCGCCGTCCTGACGCCATGCCAAGGAAGGGAGATGCTGCAACAAGGCCGACCGAGGGGTACGCCATCATCCACTCCACCCCGGAGATGCAGGTTGAGGCGGCGATGCTGCTGTCCAACGCGGCCTACGCTTGGTTCGATCGGGAGCCGACGCATGGAGCAAAGGAGGCCATGCTCGCCGCGCTGAGGGCGGAGTTCTCCATCTGCCCCAATGATGTCTCCATCAACGACCACTGCTCCAATGATGTCCTCTTGCTAGCCCAAAAATTTCAACAAGCAAAAACTTGTTTCCAACACCTTCGACCAAAGTTTTTCCAGTGAGTCCACCATATCTACCTATTAGCTTTATGCTATTCCGAGTATGTTTATCATGATATTTGTGTTATCTATACCTCTGAATGAAAATGCTTATGTTGTTGATTGTTATGGGAAAAGTTGGTTATAAAGCTCTTTCGAACTTGATGCACACTTTACTTTTATTGCATAAATAAAATATGACCCATTGTGATTAAAAATATGATGTTATGGGCCTGACAAATGTCTTTGGTTGAGAGTTAGCTCATATGTGCTGTCACATGGCAAGATTTCAACATGCACTTCATTTCATTTAGTTGATATCATGTACTTTTGTTTATGGATGCTTACTATGGGTGAAATAAATGTGGAAATGAAGTGAGTTTAAATGAGTTTGTATAAATGGTTAGAGAGACGCCTGTACCGCTAATCTAAGCCATGCATCATTCATGGTGGAAATTTACTTACATGCTATGGTGAACTTTCTGTGATACACCTTACAATAAAAAGCTATCTAATGGTAAATAAAAAGGGTGTTGAGATTGTTTATTGTGTTTGTTTGTCTTGTCATTTTGATATGGGCTTGTTCCATATCCTGGGACAAGAGGTACCCCAGTTGACGCTCTTAATGATACTATTATTACTTACAATGATATTTAACTTGAACTTGCTTTGTTTCCCAAGATGAGTAACACATGGAGTATGTACTTGTATTCAAGGGGCATGAGACTTTCAACCTGTACTTTGTCAAGCACACTACTCATATTTGCTTTCACTTTGAACTTAATCATTCAAGATGCTATGATAGGGGAATGAGAGCTTGACACCAAGGATTACCACATTACAATCAATAACTTAAGTAGAGAAGTTCAGAAGTTAGATGAAACTTATTCATGCTTTATCTCTACTCACATATATATCTTTCTAAAGTGTCCACCTTTTATATTCAGATTTTCATCAATACTCTATGACCATTGTAGGATGTTCTTACTTATCATTATGCATACTTGTGGTCCATAGTACTTTTCATTCATGTTACACTTTGTGAATTAGCATTGAACATTTTTGCATTGAATACTTGATATCACTTCATAAACTATCTTGCATATTGCTACTCCTTTTAAGAATGAATCATTTGACTCTATGTAGCAATAGTAATCATCTTTGATATCCATTGTTAGTAATAAATTGCAAAGTCCATGTTAGTTTTATCACCTTCATACTCGAGGACGAGTATTGGTTAAGCTTGGGGATGTTGATGCATGTAAAATGCATACATGAACTTTGCACTATATTACTTGTATTCCAATCATATTTGCATTATATAAGGGTTATATCAATGTTTTATAATGATTTTTGGAATATTATATTTATTTCCTATTTTTATGGAATTAACCCTGCGCAAGCAAAAAATCCTATTTTTTGGGAATATTATATTTATTTCCTTTTTTTCAGGACCCAAACGACGTCCAAATGACCTGCAAATTTGCGGGCGTCAATATTTGGAAGGAAGAAGACTTGGGGGCGAAGGAAGCAAACAAGCGGAGACCCGAGGGCCAAATTAGGTGGGCCCACGCGGCCCATGTACCTGGCCGCGTGGGACCCCTCCT
This sequence comes from Poa pratensis, assembly GCA_947311845.1. Taxonomy (NCBI): domain Eukaryota; kingdom Viridiplantae; phylum Streptophyta; class Magnoliopsida; order Poales; family Poaceae; genus Poa; species Poa pratensis. Next base: position 17,555,331 of record CAMZMU010000079.1, read on the forward strand.
TTTGGGCCTCGGAGCTCCGTTGCCGTTGATCTTTTCTCCACCGACTTCGTCTTGACCTAAAACCGCTATAAAAATAGTCCCCCGACGTTCTCTGGAAGGAGCGCCGCCGAAACACAGAAACACTGAAACAGAGACCTGGAGCTGTAGATTGGAGGGGGAAAACTCCAGCGGGGCGCTGCCGGGGTGGTCTCCATCTTCTCCAACGACTTCTCCACCGTCTCCATGATGAGGGGAGTAGTCCACCCCCTGGACTTGGGTTTGTGGTGGTAACTTATGTATCTCTCCTCTCTTTGAGCTTCACTAATTAGTACCGTATGAGCTGCTGAACATGATTACAGTCATCTATGTAATTCCTATGGTGGATATTATGGTATGAGATGATTTGTTATGCATTTACTGTTGTGTTGGAACTTTTATGACTTGTCATACTTTGGAGATATTCTATGATGCATGTGATGGTTTGATTTATTCATAATGCCTTGTTTATCCTTGTCATGAGGTGATTGACACCACCAAGTGTAGATAGATGAGAGAGATGTGGTCACACACACGAAATATAAATCATTGCACTAGTGTTTAGAATATTGTCCATTAAGAAGTATGATGTATGTGGGTATAGGATGGCCGATGTGACACGGGATATGTATTGAGTGACACATGAATACAGCCCAACATCCTTTATCTGGGGGTAAAAAGAAAGAGTATGATGTGGGAGTGACAGTAACCACGCTAGCCTTACGAGGGTGACCTAGCAACACAAATAAGTATTTCTTTCAACTATGTGTTTTAGGACATATAACCGTCATAAAATCTACCATTAAAACATGACAATTGTGTGTACTTTATCTATAACATGATAATGACCGTAGATAAGAGAGAGGATTAAGTGAACCCATGAACCCATGTCCATTGTTCCTATAAGAGAAAACCTTTGTCTTGTCCTCTTGCATTGAAGAGGATTGGGACACTTTTACATTCTTGTTTTGATACATTAAACTTCCATCCATCAAATCAACCACCTTGTTCTTTAAACTTGTTTAGTGCATAATCAACTAAAACTTGTGACACTTTAGTTGTAGGGAATAGATAACTTTTCCTTCTTGCTCCTGCGGATCGATACCTTACTTCCACATTGAGAGGTGCTACAGTGATCCCCTGCTCTTGGGGGTTATCAAGTACTTTTCTGGCGCCGTTGCCGGGGAGCGTAGCGCTTAAGTTTCTATTCGTGTGTGCACTAGACTTTAGATTTATTTTATCTTGTTTTATATCTTGCAATCATCTAAGCTTGGGGAGGTTCCTTTAAACTTGTTTGGTCGTGAGTTTCTCATTAGTTTTACTTTCAGTTTTATATATCAAAAACCCAAAAAAAATAGAAAATGGAAAACAACAAAAACAATTAGAGAGCTTTATGAAATTTATCTTGAGTTAGGACATGATGTGTTTGAGCAAAAAATTAAAAAATCTATGGAAAATTATTTGCTTGATGGTAGCAATGTTATTACTATAAATTCTTTGCACACTATTGCTAATGCTATGGAAAAGTCTAAGCTTGGGGAAGCTAGTTTTTATGAAATGATCCTTGTAGTTCCCCAGCTTTGGAGGAGAAAATTTGCTTTGATAATACTTTGTCTCCTATATGCGATAATTCTAATGATGCTTGTGATATTCTAGATCCACCTACTGAAAGTATTCCTTTTGAAATACCTTTGGAAATTGTTGAAATGGTTATGGATGAACGTTATGCAGGGGATGGAACAATCCTTCCAAGTGATCACTTGTTGAAACTTAAAGAACTTTGTGGGTTGTTTAAGGTTGCAGGTTTATCAAGAGAAAATGCCATGAAAAAATTGTTTCCACACTTAAGGACAAAGCAAAGGAGTGGTATGAGCTACTGGATGATCCTACTCCCATTGCTATTAACAAGAAGAACTTTGCTTATGTGGAAAATATTGATACTTTTATGCATATGGATCATGGTAAGAATGTTTCATGTGATGGTTATATTGTGGATTTTATCAATGAAGCTACTGAAAGTTTTTATGAGAGAGGGAGACACGACTTCATGTACCACAATAATATTAAGTCTCCTCTCTTTTTATTGAAGATTTTGAAGTTGCACTTGCTTTGCCTTCCTATGCTAGTCACTTTGTGCTTTATTGATTTATTTTCTTACAAGATCCCAATGCATAGGAAGTGGGTTAGACTTAAATGTGTTTCATATTTTTCTCTTGATGCTCTCTTCCTATGTGAGCATCATTAAAACTATCAAGTCTAGCTATATGGCTATAAAGAAAGCGCTTTACGGGAGGCAACCCGGTTATTTTTATGTGTAATTTTCTTTGTATCCTCTTGCTGTAACAAGAGACTTAGTTTTTAGTTTAGTTTCTGGAATTTTCAATAAAGTGCCAAGTTTTACTCATTTTGGATTGGAAAAGTTGCTTATAGCGTTCGGAGATTTTATTCCTGCACGAATCTGTGCACGGTATGATTTTTAATTCTTATTATGTAACTCCGAATGAGCTCATATTTGAACTGTAGTTGCAACTTTTCATCCTCTGTATGCATGATTTTTTCGGAATTTTTCGACAAAGTGTAGTAGGGTAGAAAAATACGTTTTGCTGCTACTGTTTTTCTGGACAGATTCTGTCCCATTTTTTTTAATGCATACTTTGAACTTTTAACTTGAATCTTTTTGATCCAATTGAGTTTATGAGTAGGCATACAACATTATACACTCTCTGGACATCCATATGAATTTTTTCTAAGGATTATATGCAGCAAGAAATCTATTTGTTTATCACTACTAATGCACCCCACAGAAAAAGAAATGGGAGAAACGGTGTTTTGAAGTTTTTCACAGGGATTAGAGGAGATGCACCAAGAGCTATCCAAGGATGGTGAAGACCATAAGCTTGGGGATGTGAAGACAACCCCACTGGACCTACACACTCTCGGTTTGCACACGTCTAACTTCTGTTTTTCGATCGAAACACTTTATCGCATAAACTTGGAGCGTCTTTTTGTTTGTTTTGGTTTGATTTTTATTTTGTGAGACCACCACACTATCATTTATATATGAGAGCTACTGGAAATTTGGGTTGAATTATGTTGGATGCTATTATTAGATTGGGAAAAGGGATGTTGGAGTTGATTTTAAAAGATACATATAGTTGCATGATTCATGAGCTTGTTAATGAGTAATAATTTGCAAGTATTTTATCAAGAGCTATCTTTTATTCATGTTTTGATGCTGAATATTAGTTTACTTTGTTTAACATGGATTAGTTAGTTCTATGGACACTCATGCATGCATTTAGATGGTCAACTTTCTCCCTCTTGCTAGCCCAAAAATTCCAACAAGCAAAAACTTGTTTCCAACACCTTCAACCAAAGTTTTTCCAGTGAGTCCACCATATCTACCTATTAGCTTTATGCTATTCCGAGTATGTTTATCATGATATTTGTGTTATCTATACCTCTGAATGAAAATTTTATGTTGTTGATTGTTATGGGAAAAGTTGGTTATAAAGCTCTTTCGAACTTGATGCACACTTTACTTTTATTGCATAAATAAAATATGACCCATTGTGATTAAAATTATGATGTTGTGGGCTTGACAAATGTCTTTGGTTGAGAGTTAGCTCATATGTGCTGTCACATGGCAAGCTTTCAACATGCACTTCATTTCATTTAGTTGATATCATGTACTTTTGTTTATGGATGCTTACCATGGGTGAAATAAATGTGGAAATGAAGTGAGTTTAAATGAGTTTGTATAAATGGTTAGAGAGACGCCTGGGCCGCTAATCTAAGCCATGCATCATTCATGGTGGAAATTTACTTACATGCTATGGTGAACCTTCTGTGATACACCTTACAATAAAAAGCTATCTAATGGTAAATAAAAAGGGTGTTGAGATTGTTCATTGTGTTTGTTTGTCTTGTCATTTTGATATGGGCTTGTTCCATATCCTGGGACAAGAGGTACCCCAGTTGACGCTCTTAATGATACTATTATTACTTACAATGATATTTAACTTGAACTTGCTTTGTTTCCAAGTTGAGTAACACATGGAGTAGGTACTTGTATTCAAGGGGCATGAGACTTTCAACCTGTACTTTGTCAAGCACACTACTCATATTTGCTTTCACTTTAAACTTAATCATTCAAGATGCTATGATAGGGGAATGAGAGCTTGACACCAAGGATTACCACATTACAATCATTAACTTAAGTAGAGAAGTTCAGAAGTTAGATGAAACTTATTCATGCTTTACCTCTACTCACATATATCTTTCCAAAGTGTCCACCTTTTATATTCAGATTTTCATCAATACTCTATGACCATTGTAGGATGTTCTTACTTATCATTATGCATACATGTGGTCCATAGTACTTTTTCTTATGTTACACTTTGTGAATTATCATTGAACATCCTTGCATTGAATACTTGATATCACTTCATAAACTATCTTGCATATTGCTACTCCTTTTAAGAATGAATCATTTGACTCTATGTAGCAATAGTAATCATCTTTGATATCCATTGTTAGTATTAAATTGCAAAGTCCATGTTAGTTTTATCACCTTCATACTCGAGGACGAGTATTGGTTAAGCTTGGGGATGTTGATGCATGTAAAATGCATACATGAACTTTGCACTATATTACTTGCATTCCAATCATATTTGCATCATATAAGGGTTATATCAATGTTTTATAATGATTTTGGAATATTATATTTATTTCCTATTTTTATGGAATTAACCCTGCGCAGGCAGAAAACCCTATTTTTTATTTTAATGTTTCAGGGACCCAAACGACGTCCAAATGACCTGCAAATTTACGGCGTCAATATTTGGAAGGAAGAAGACTTGGGGGCGAAGGAAGCAAACAAGCGGAGACCGAGGGCCAAATTAGGTGGGCCCACGCGGCCCATGTACCTGGCCACGTGGGACCCCTCTTTTGGGCCTCGGAGCTCCGTTGCCGTTGATTTTTCTCCACCGACTCTCTTGACCTAAAACCGACTATAAAAATAGTCCCCCGACGTTCTCTGGAAGGAGCGCCGAAACAGAAACACCGAAACAGAGACCTGGAGCTGCAGATTGGAGGGGGAAAACTCCGGCGGGGCGCTGCCGGGGTGGTCTCCATCTTCTCCAACGACTTCTCCACCGTCTCCATGATGAAGGGGGAGTAGTCCACCCCCTGGACTTGGGTTTTGGTGGTAACTTATGTATCTCTCCTCTCTTTGAGCTTCACTAATTAGTACCGTATGAGCTGCTGAACATGATTACGGTCATCTATGTAATTCCTATGGTGGATATTGTGGTATGAGATGATTTGTTATGCATTTACTGTTGTGTTAGAACTTTTATGACTTGTCATACTTTGGAGATATTCTATGATGCATGTGATGGTTTGATTTATGCATAATGCCTTGTTTATCCTTGTCATGAGGTGATTGACACCACCAAGTGTAGATAGATGAGAGAGATGTGGTCACACACGAAATATAAATCATTGCACTAGTGTTTAGAATATTGTCCATTAAGAAGTATGATGTATGTGGGTACGGGATGGCCGATGTGACATGGCATATGTATTGAGTGACACATGAATACAGCCCAACATCCTTTATCTGGGGGTAAAAAGAAAGTATGATGTGGGAGTGACAGCAACCACGCTAGCCTTACGAGGGTGACCTAGCAACACAAATGAGTATTTCTTTCAACTATGTGTTTTAGGACATATAGCCGTCATAAAAGTTACCATTAAAACATGACAATTGTGTGTACTTTATCTATAACATGATAATCACCGTAGATGAGAGAGAGAGGATTAAGTGAACCCATGAACCCATGTCCATTGTTCCTATAAGAGAAAACCTTTGTCTTGTCCTCTTGCATTGAAGAGGATTGGGACACTTTTACATTCTTGTTTTGATACATTAAACTTCCATCCATCAAATCAACCACATTGTTCTTTAAACTTGTTTAGTGCATAATCAACTAAAACTTGTGACACTTTAGTTGTAGGGAATAGATAACATTTCCTTCTTACTCCTACGGATCAATACCTTACTTCCACATTGAGATGTGCTACAGTGATCCCCTACTCTTTGGGGTTATCACTTGCTCGCTGGACTCTACATCGAGGAGCGCTCGCGGTGCAAGGAGGACACAAGGGCGCTCTGTTGCTGGGCTTGGACGGCGAACCCTTCAGCCGTGCCGCGCGTCCATTGGGGCACACTGCCAGGGCGCAGTGGGGTGACTGGCATCTTCGGCTGCGCGTTCGGTTAATATGGTTAATGCGGTTCGGTTTATACGGTTTTTTTATTTATACGGTTTCAATACTTCGGTAAATACGGTTTTGTACGAGAAGACGGTTCGGTTTCGGTAATAACCATTTAATTTCGGTTCGGTTTCGGTAATAACCATATTAACCTAAGTTGACGCGAATTTTAAAATGACGATTTCTTTTTGTGGCCATATATTACAAAATAACGGAATAGACTATAAAATTAATAGGCATATGATCCAAAGTAACCAAATAACCCATAAAGTTAATAAAAGTCTATACAAGTAGCAAATCACATGCTACAAGTAACCCGTAAAGTTAATAAAAATCAATAAAAGTAGCAAAATAATAAAAGTTAATAGGCATTTCGGCTTTTTTGGTTAACCATTCGGTTTTCGGTTATTAACCGTATTAACCGCAAGGCATATGGTTAGCTATTTTACTAACCGTAACCTTAACCGGAAACCAAAATAACCATAATTTCGGTTCGGTTTCGGTTTTTTCAGTTCGGTTTCTCGGTTTTCGGTTAACCGTGCACAGCCTTACTGGCATCCCCTAGCGTGGCCGCGGCGGACTTCAACGACGTGCAATCGTGCACCTGACATCCTAGAGGACAAGACCGGGCCTATCGGTGGCCGCGACCCGCCGCCGGAGAAGTTCACCCGGTCCTACGGCGTCATCGACGGCGACCGCGGCCGGCGCGACCGCGCGGAGCGTCTCGAAGGCAACGACGAGTACCACAGAGGACGACGCGACGACGACGACGAATGGGACAGGGACCACGACACGCGCCGTGGCCGCGTCGGCCGTGGCTGGAGGGAGTGCATCCGCAGCCTCTCCCGCACGGGCAACCGGGAGCGCGACGGCGGCAAGCGACAGGACCAGCACCGTGACCGCGATCGCTCAAGCAACCGTGATGGTAGGCGCCACGGCGCTGCGCCTACGGCCACGAAGGAAGGTGCTGTGACGGCTGCTACCCTACGTTCTGCGCTGGCCGCGGCGACGCCCTCCGAGCAAGCTTCGGTGGAGAGCACGCTGTCGGATGCCGCGTTGGCAGCTGCGCAAGCTGCAGCTCGGGACATCGAGCACGCTATGATGGAGGCCTCGTCTGAGGCAGTGCCTAGGGGCAGTGCTTCTGTAGGTGGCCTCGAGCTGGACTCCGGAGGTCTCAGCCCGCTGCTGACCCGTGGACTGAGCACCGTGAGGAGTGCGTTGCCGGCGGCGGCCAGGCACCGTTCCCGTGCGGCGCAGACGCCGCCCATGTCGCCGGAGTCACACTCTTCCCCGAGGTCAATCCTACCGCACGGCGGCGCTAGGAAGGAATCAAGCACGTAAGTTCTGACGCTGGTGCATGCGGGCGGGAGCACGCCCACGACCCTGAGCCTGACGCCGGCCTCGGCGGCCAGCGGCGGCGCACGCAGGATGCTGTCTATCCTTGCGCCTACAAGCCTCACGCCGCCACGCCCGCCCGGCCTCGACGGGACGCCTCCGCTCACCTCCTCTGGCCCCATGGCGCGCACTCCGCCTCTGCAGGAGCTCGTCCATGTGCCCGCGGATGCGCTGGGCGATATCTTCGTCCGCAGCCAGGCCGGGCTGCTCTCGCCTCCCATATCACCACGGCCAAGCAGGCCGACGAACAGGCGCAAGACCTTGGCTGGCAAGGACATCGTCCGCAACGACGGCTTCTCTCTCCGCCGCGTGAGCAAGAGGATCAAGGGGCGACGCAAGGGAGCTCCGGCGGCGAAAAAGGCAGAGACGCTGGTGTGCCGCAACCTGGGAATCATTCAAGATGGTGAGGTGGTGACCGAGCAGGCCCTGGACGAGCTCGTGCTTCAGTTCCGTGGCCAGGTGAAGCCCAAGCTGATGGCTGCTCTGCGCGCCATGTTGAAGGTCAGCGCGGTCGACGAAGACGACGGCGTTGACGACGCCCTCATCAACCACGGAGGGGCTGCAGGTCTGGACCATGAGGTGAATAGGGCCTCGAAGCTGCGTCGGCAGCTGCTTGACCCCCTGTTTGGGTTTCAGTTGTTAGAGTTCTACTAGTTTCCCAATGTTAGACAACATCAAGACTACTTGTTACGTTGCTGCCGTGCTGCCTGGGGCAGCTTTTGCATTCTGGACGTGGCTCCAGTTCCTGTTACGTTTGTGTGCTATCCTGTGTAAGGCTACTGTGTTGATCAAGAACTTCCTTGCTGCCTTCGTGTGTCCCTGTTTTGCTTCAATGAGCCTGCTTTGTTCTCCATGTTAGCACAACCTGTCAATACCTTGAGCTGGAACCCGAGGGGACTGAATGATCCCGACCGCCGTACTGCCGTCCACGAGACAATTGCGGACTCAACCTGTCACATTGTTTGCTTACAAGAGACTAAGCTCGGAGCCATTTCGCATTTTGATGCTTCCTACCTTGGCGGCAATCGTCTCCGAAACTTCATCGAGCGACCGGCTATTGGAACCCGGGGAGTCATTCTCATGCTTTGGGACGACGCGGCGGTGCAAGTCTCTAATACCCAAGCCACCGAATTTTGCCTCTCGGCCAACATCCACATTCGCAACTCCGACAATGACGATGACTTCAAAATCACCACGGTTTATGGCCCAACCGCATCCACAAGGAAATATGACTTCTTTGCCGAGATCCTTGCCCAAAAGCCTCCGCGGGTGTCAGATGGCTTGTCCTTGGTGATTTTAACCAAATCCACCGTGCTAGAGATAAAAACAACTGTAACTTGAACCGTGGAAGGATGAACCGGTTCCGGGCCACCCTCCAAGCTTGTGACCTCCAAGAGATCCATCTCCAAAATCGTCGCTTCACTTGGAGAAATGGGAGGCTTAACCCAACACTTTGCAAGCTTGACGCGTTCTTTGGCAACACCGAGTGGAACCTCCACTTCGACACGCATGTGCTTCATGCCCTATCCTCATCACTCTCGATCATTGCCACTTGCTTCTCGCCGACGACCGTGTCCCAAGGCGGCCACACACTTTCAAATTTGAAAACTTTTGGCTTCGTCTTCCCGGATTCACCGAGGTGGTGCAAAACGCTTGGAATGAGCCCTCAAGTAACGTTGAGCCATGTCACGTGCTCTTTCACAAGCTTCAACTTACCGAAAAAAGGCTATCCGCTTGGAGCCGGCGCATCTTCCCCAATCCAAAGGTCTTGCTTCATGCCGCGCTTCTCATCATTCTCCAACTTGACACCGCCCAAGAGAATAGGCCTCTCTCTTCCGAAGAGCATGAACTTCACAAGAAGTTTAAGAGGAAAGTCATTGCACTTTCCGTGGTTGAGAGGGCTAGGAAGAAACAATGCTCACGGATTGCCAATATCAAGGAAGGAGATGCCAACACCAAATTCTTCCATCTTAGGGTCAACGCGAGGAGAAGGAAAAACCATATGCATCGCCTCAAGCACAACAATGGTTGGGTCACCGACCACTTGGATAAGGAAAATATTATTCTTAACCACTTCAAGACGTCCATTGGCAAAGGTTGCGCGAGAACGAGGGATTTCAATTGGGAGAGTCTTAACTTTGAGGAGCCGTATCTCGAGGGGCTTGGCGACGCAATCACCGAGGAGGAGGTCAAGAGGGCAATTGATTAAATGTCGGGAGACAAGGCTCCCGGGCCAGATGGGTTCACGGGGCTTTCTTCAAGAAATGTTGGGGATAATCAAAGAGGATGTGATGAAGGTGATAAACCGCTTCGGAGACCTTCATGTCGCAAATCTACATTGGCTAAACTCCGCCAACATCGTCTTGTTGCCAAAAAAAGATGGGGCGGAAGGCATCACCGACTATAGACCCATTAGTCTCATCCATGCCATTGCAAAAATTATTGCCAAGGTTCTCGCTCTTCGCCTTGGACCGCTCATGAATGACCTTGTCTCCAATGCACAAAGTGCCTTCATCAAAAAGAGGAGTATTCATGACAACTTCCTATATGTCAAAAATCTTGCAAAGAGATTCCACAAGTCCAAAACTCCGGTGCTCCTCTTCAAGCTTGACATTCGTAAAGCCTTCGACTCCGTGCGGTGGGAATACATCCTTGATCTCCTACAACGTCGAGCCTTCCCGAGCAAGTTTAGGAATTGGATTGCCGCTTTGCTCTCCACCTCCACTTCACGAGTCCTTCTCAATGGGATTGCCGGAAACCCCATTCCTCATGGCCACAGGCTGCGGCAAGGCGACCCACTCTCTCCGCTTCTCTTCATCCTTGCTATTGATCCTCTCACGCAAATCCTTGACATAGCCATGCGGAACGGCCTCCTTCACAAGTTGAGGGGTCGCGGAACCATTTTGAGGGCCTCTCTCTACGCGGATGATGCGGCCATTTTTGTGGCACCATTTAGAGATGATATCAACAACCTCTCTTCAATCCTGATGGTTTTGGAGACGTCACCGGTCTATGCACCAACTTCGAAAAAAGCTCCGTTGTTCCCATTCGTTGTGGCGCATTTGACCTTGACGCGGTGCTTGGTGACTTACCGGTGGTCCGTGCGTCCTTCCCTTTGAGATATCTTGGTCTCCCGCTCTCGGTTTGGAAGCTTAAAAGGGTTGATTTTCAACACCTTGAGGACAAGGTGGCCGGGAGGCTACCATCTTGGGACGGAAATCTTATCACCACGGTGGGCGGTCTACTCTTGTCAAATCGGTGCTCTCCTCCCAAGCCATCTACCACTTGACGCCCCTTATTGTAGCGCCGGGTACTTTGGAGTATATCAACAAGGTGGAACGTGCCTTTCTTTGGGCCGGAAAAGACAAAACCACCGGAGCCAAATGCAAGGTAAATTGGGAGGCCGTTTGCCGCCCCAAGGAGTATGGGGCATAGGTGTCCTCAACCTCAACAAGTTCGCAAGGGCCCTTCGCTTGCGGTGGCCATGGCTCGAATGGAAGGATAGGACGAAAATTTGGGTTGGCTCGGGTAACCCGTGTACCGTTGAGGACATGGACTTGTTCGATCTATGCCTCCACTTTGATAACGGTTGGAGAAGGAAACTTGATACCTTTTTGGGACACGCCTTGGCTTGATGGCTTGAAGCCGAAAAATATTGCCCCCCTAGTCTATGCGGCCTCAACTTCGAAGAAGTGGATGATCAAGAGGGCAATGGAGAGCAATGCTTGGGTGGACAAAATCACTATGACCGAGGACTTCACTTTTGATCGTGTCGCACAATTTGTGGACCTTTGGATGAAGCTTAGCAATACAACCCTTTTGGATGGGGTGGAGGATGAAATCTCTTGGAGGCTAACGTCTAATGGCATTTACTCGAAGGCCTCCGCTTATAAGGCTCAATTCCGTGGAACTACATCATCAAACATGAAGCAACTTGTGTGGAAATTTTGGGCTCCTCCTAAGGTCAAATTCTTTGCTTGGCTTGCTCTCCAAAACCGGCTTTGGACGTCCGACCGCCTTGCGAAAAGAGGGTGGCCAAATTGTGGGGTGTGCCCGCTTTGTAAACAAGCGCCGGAATCGATCTCCCATCTCCTTGTTCATTGCCGCTTCACAAGACGCATTTGGGATCTCCTCAAGAATAGGGTTGGGCTTAATAATCTCGACACATCCCAATGGCCATCACTTTCTCTTCATGAATGGTGGCAATGGATTTTTTGTGGCACCTCCAACCCGCGCAAAGGCTTGGCATCCCTTGCGTTGCTTACGGCGTGGGAGATTTGGAACGAGCGTAATGCGAGGGTGTTTCGAAGCAAGCATGCCCCCTCCATGGTTATTCTTGAGAACATCAAGAGAGAAGCCTGCCTTTGGGTCACCGCGGGAGCGAAATGTTTGACTGATTTCTTGCCGGGAGAGTAGTGGCCTTTTGTAATCTCTATTTATTTTCTTGTAAAACTCCTTCTTAATTAATAGATTGAGGCAAAGCTTTTGCCCCCCTTTCTAAAAAAAAAGTATCACATCTTGAAAAAGGGTATCACAAAGACGCACATTACTCAGGCACGGCGATACACCAACGGCACACACAAAATACATCACACGTCGAGTAACGTCTAGCACGGCGAAGGGCGCACCAGAAAACGTAGCAGATATAAAGTTCAACTCGAAAAACAAATTGACGGCCAATGATAACCCGCACTGCCTCTTCCCGGACACGATGCACGCCAACGACCGACGTCCCTCGATCAGAACAGCGCGACCTTGATCAGAGCCCCCGCTGCCGCGGCGACGACGGCGCTCATGGCCGGAACCTGCACGGCAGCGCCGGACGGGGTGACACCTCCTCCCGAAGATGATCCAGAGCCGGAGCCACCCCCGGCGACGGTGACGGCGACCTTCATGCCGCCGGCGCAGTGGCCGGGGATGTTGCAGATGTAGTAGTGCGTGCCGGGGGTGTTGAGCGTGACGGTGGTCGAGCCGCTGTCGTCGTTGCCCAGCGCGTTGCTCCCGGAGCAGGACGAGTAGCCGCCCTGGCTCACCTCCGTCACCGTGTGCGCCTTGCTCGCGTAGGTGAACACTGCATCACGACAACAATTTTACCAAATAGGCTCGCATGAATCCTCCCAGCACGTACCAACGCTTGTGTGTATATACCCTCTGAGTATGACACTATGACTAGCTAGTGCTGACGCCATGAATTAAGCTGAAGCAGATCGAGCTGGCTCACCTAGTTTGTCACCAACGGAGAACGACTTGCCGCTGGTCCAGCCGGAGTAGTCGACGCCGATCACCCAGCCCTTCCCGTCGCCGACGGTGTACGACGTGGCCGCAGCCGCCGCGGCACAGCTCGCGACGAGCAGCGTGACGAGGGCGGCAGAGGAGAACGCCATCGGCAAGCGATCTTAGAACAGTCTGGACGACCAAAAGAGCGAGAGCGAGAGGGAGAGGTTAGCGCAGGGAGGGAGACAAGGATATATATATGACGATGAATGTAATGTACCAACTACACTCGCGGTACTGTTGACGATGAATGTAATAGTGATGCACACCTGACCTCTTGGTTGGAAGGTCTATTTATACGCATCAGATCCGCACGTCCCCTCGCAATGTTTTCCCGGTGATAAAGTTTCAAAAGGAACCACTTCGCCACATGCCGATTTGCTTTTTCCTGATTTGATTTCTCGTCGACAATATTCTTTCCGTGTAGGGTGCAGTGTGTGAAGGGAATGGAACCGGAATGGCTTGGGTGCGACTCAAAGCTGCGCCCGGCCCGGCTGGTCGGCATCTCTGCGCCGCCGCTCGCGCACTGGCTACCTCTCGTATATGATATGCTCGCTCCTCAATGATCCGAACATATGAATTTTCTGCGAGCTTTTGGACAAACAATTCAGGGGATCAAGACTTTGAGGGCATTGAAAACGTAAAAGAGGAGCGAGTTCGTTAGCTTTTGAACAAAAAATATGTGGTGTCTGGGGAACTGATGCCAAAGCGTAGTAGGAACAAAGGCATGGGTTGTTAGCAAGCTATAGCTCCCCTGCTCTTAGCTCCATCGTTTTCGCACAGGTTCAGGCATGATGATGATATGCTTTCTACAAGAAACGGACGGACGTCGGCTCATGTATGCTGTTTCACCTAATCCATTGACCTGAATGTGCTAGCTTCACCTAACACGTACAACTGCCCATCAGGCTTAAGGACACGCACGTACGATTCAGTTTCAGACTCGGTCTCAAGCAAGGTACATCACGACCTGTTCAAGTGGATACAGGCATACGTCTTCAATCTTCAGATGTAGTCTTAGAAGTTGCAATTCAGTTTCAGACTCGGTCTCAAGCACAGTACATCACGACCTGTTCACGCAGATACATCCATACATCTTGAACCTCCAGATGTAGTTTTGGAAGTTGTACTCAACGTACTCTTGAGATTACCATGGCCAATAGGCACGGTAACCCCACATTATGAATTTATGTTCAACCTTCAGATATTTGTTCTTACTAGGGTCCAGGATGCTTCAGTTTCGAGCACCCAGCGACCAACACAACAGCACCATGTCTTACTATAACCATGGTGCACTTCTAGTTCATAGGGCACAACGAACATATTTACACGTTGGCATTCAGAACGAAGGAACGAAACAAACAACAATATTTACAACAGGGAACACTCGAGGATCATTTCTGGGCATCTGATCCGGTGTCGGACGCTGGGGTTGGGTTGAACTCCTTCTCGAGTCGTTCGATGGCAGGCTCCACTGTGGCGTCAATCTGGTCGCTGATCGTTTCAATCTGCAATGACGAGCGGATCAGCTGAGACTTTTCCTAAACCCAAGGAACTAGGAATGGTAGAAACTAAACAGCCTGTAACAGGATGAAAAGCGAACCATATGTATTTATCCTGAATCAAGGTGCAATGCGTGCTGTACATTATATTTTAGCTGGAGGACCATGGAAAATTAGAAATGGAGCTACCAAAAGCGTGTTTGGAGAGACCATAGATACAGTCTATTTTCACTACCAAGTTAGCGCATGCTTTCCCCAGCTGAAAGTCTTCTAATACTTTCCTTCGCAGAACCAGCAGAAACCGCGGAAATAATATTGAATCTGTCATGGGTTCCTTGGAAGCAACAACTAACTTAAAGTCAGGAATAGTCTAAATTGGCTACAAAGAATGCTTTTGTGTATGTCATTCCTAGGAGTATAGCTTTCACTAACATCCAATGAGAAAGCACGAGTAATTACGATTGCGTTCACACATGCGCAGTTGTTTATTCTCCTTAACATGTTTACAATATATATGACAATGTAAGCAAGAATTAAATCCAGGAGTAGTCTGAATTGGTCAGAACAATTTTCTTGCATATGTTTTTCACTTATTCCTAGGAGTAACTTGGACTGAGAAAGCATAGAGAATTACGATTATGTTCACACAAGGACTTGTTTATTATCCTTACAAGTTTGTATATGTGCAGCGTAAGCAATAATACCATCAAGTATGAACAAGAAGTCATCACGAACCTTCTTAATGATGACTTCAACCTTCTGTGCATCCTTATCCACAACCTCAGCAATGTACTCAATCTCCTCGGCGACCTTGTGCAGAGTTCCATCCTCTGCTAGGTTACTGGCCACATTAGCAGCTAGCTTCTCCGTCACCTCGGCAGCATGCTCCAAAACCTCCAAAGCAGTTTCCATGTTTTCGATCGCCTTGTCTAACATCAGAAAGAGTCGATAATTTCAGTAAGATGTTGACCACAAATGTCAACGCTGAAAAAAAACTATTCATGAACCCATGAACTATGCAGACGACTAATTCCAAAGTTGTTCGCACGATTAGTGGATGTACAGTATGGGTCGATACTAAGGCGAAGTAATGGTATTGGACTGTATGTACCTTCCAGCTGCCTGACTCTCTTGACACCTCCAAGCACCATCTGCACCCTGAGAAAGAACATCACAGACGAGATGATCAGTAGAGAACTGCAATTCGATACACGGGAGCCGTACAGATTACAGAGATACACTGTGCTGTAGCTAATTCGGCAAATCCCTACCAGATAGGTAGCATCGGCAGCGGCGTGAAGCCAAGGCGTCGGCGGCCCGCGGCGGCTGCCGCGGCCATATCCGCCGGAACTACATCAGATTCCCCAAGGAAAACCCACCTGCCGACAGAAACCAAACCATCTTTTACACAAGTCCACTATCGAAACATGCAAACAAGGCACAATAACCGCAGTTCTTGCTGTGGGGTAACGTACTCGGAGTCGATGTCGCTCGGATCCGCAGCAGAGCCGTCGAAAGAAGGCGTCTCGCTCGCGCTGCATCGGAACAGGCACATCCAAGAAAAAAAAAATCAGAAAATGGTCCATACCCGAATCAGCATCGAATTGAGACGAATCAGAGAGAAAATCAGCCCGTACCTTGGGTCGTCCTGAGCGGGCAGGGTGGCGGTAGGCTGCAAGGCGAGCGTCGCCATGGATGATCGATTCGAAGAGCAGGAGCTTTAGGTGGAGTCGGACGAAGGGGAAGAGAGGAACCAGGGGCGGATTAGCTTGTGGGGAATGCACTAGCTGTGTGCTTAATCATGTGAAGGTCCGAGTCAGCATTAAATTACGCGTGGGACCGATAGCAGATTAGAAAAAGAAATCTTATCTGAAAAATTATGGACTGGGATCCTGGAAGAAGAAGAACTCCATGCCTACGTGGACCAACGTGGCGTGCCCCCGGCCACCAGATTTGAAAGCGGTGGTGTGGCCTGGCCCGTCAACAGCTAGAGTACAATTCAGCCCATACGAGCCAAACGTGGGCTTACCGGCTTACTCTTAGCCCAGCCCGAGCTCAAATTGTTTGTTAATTTTTTTGAACGGGAAATTGTTTGTTAAATTTCGGCGTGTTCATATCGTCTATCATGCCACGAAAATTTCAGAACCATGAAAGAGCTGACAGTAACAGGGTAAATTCCATTGAAAAAAATAGCCCGATATAGCCCGCTATAGCGTCCTGAGAATGGTCCCGCTAAATACATCAGTGTATAATGTCTCGCTAATAGCACGCTATAACGCGAAATAGCACGCTAATAGCATATTTTAAGGCCGGCGCTATTTTTCTGTAGCGCGCTATTTGTTTCCTTGGGACTAAATTCACAATAACAACCTTCTGTTATCATATTTTCTGATGGACACTCTAGTGCGAGGTGATATGTTATCTTCAAGATCATGTCACTATGGCACCTTCCACAAATGATTTTTTTTTCCTTTTTAGAATCATATTAACTTTGGTAAGAAACATGTTGTCGTGGCATTGTCATGACATATGTCTGAAGGGGATCCTATGCAGAAAATAAAAAAATTCCTAACAACGATAACCGAAATAGCCAAGATCTATTACTATGCAGACATAAAGTGACGGAGGGAACGGTGTTCATACTTTAAGACCGTAAGCGTTGACGATCAAAAGATCTGTTTCGATGATGACGTATGATGAAGATGTACGGCGCCGACCTCAAGGTCGTGAAGTCGTAGTCGCGCCTAGTGCCGCACGTGCAGCACCTCGTAGCTCTACACACGTTCGGTGTAGACGACGACTCCCGGACTCCGGTCCAGCGAAGCAGCTGAAGTTGGAGACTTGGACCGAAGAACCGATAGCACGGCGGTGTGCATATGGTGGAGAAAACTTCAACCCGTGCGCAGCTCTAATTGCGGAGTCACGTCTAAACGGATGAGAGAGAGATAATTTGGGTGAATTTCCAAAGCATGGGGCCACCTCCTTATATATGTGGAGGAGGGCTGCCACCCTCGATGGCTGGCTGGTGTGGGACTAAACCCCACACCAGCCGCACCAAATAGGTGCGCCGTCCCTAGGTGGGCTCCATGTGGCCTACCTAGGCCGACCGGCTCTCCCCTCCTCCTTGGGGTGCGGCTCCCCCCTCTTGGGCCTTCTCTTCCTGGAGATGGACCATTTAAGGTGGGCTGCATTTAAAAATAAAATAAAAATATATTAATTAATTAATTACTTTAATTAATAATAAAATACATATTATCTTATTTATTCTAGCTCCGAAACATCTTTCGTTGCCCTCCGATCTTCATCGGATATGTCCCGGAACGTTTCCGGTGCTCTTATCTATTTTCTCTTCGGTGTCCAATCAAACCTAACCGTCGTCTATCCTTAAGTGTGACACCCTACGGTTCGAGATCACTCCAGACATGATCGAGACATTTCTCCGATCAATGACTAACAGCGGGATCTGGAAACCCATGATAGTCCCTGTGCGTCCACGAATATCTTTGTCGCTTGAACCTTAAACGTCAAGTCCCATACCTTTTGCCTGGCGATACTTAGTTTGTCTGAGACTCGATCTCCGGTATCACGATACCTAGCTCGATCTCGTTACCGACAATACTATCTTTACTCGTCCGTCATATTACATCCTCGTGACCTAGTCACATGCTTGCAAGCTCATTGATGTAATCTCACCGAGTGGGCCCAGAGTATCTATCTGTCACGTGGATTGGCAAATCCCGCTCTTGATCATACGCCTCTACCTATTCCTTCAGAAACCTGATAGAGACACCTTTATGGTCACCCTGTTATGGTGCGACGGTTGATGCAGTCAAGGCAACTTCCAGAGATAGTGATTAAATATGATCTCACGGTCGAAGGTTTGGGTACTACGTTTTTCATGATATCGCAATGCTAAATATTGTGACTAGATCACATTACGATACATATATTGAGTGTGTGTCCATCACATCATTCATCTAATGGTATGACTCCATTATCAATTGACATAAATGTCCATGATCAGGAAACCTTGATCATCTGTTGATCTCAATGGACTAGTTAAATAGAGGTTATCAGGGACCTGGTTTGTTTACAATACCACACGTGCATCAACGTTTCCGGTTGACACAGTTATAGCATGGCATGAAACTAATTATGAACATATATGAAATATACCAATAATACATTTATTATTTTCCTCTAGGGCATATTTCCTTCAATGTCATCGTTGGATGACATCTTGAGGGTGTCGATTAGGCGACTTAAGGTATTTCGAGTCTGGATCACGAGAACTCAAGGAACACGATGTACCCAAGTTCGGCCCCTCACGGTGGAGGTAAAGATCTACTCCAGCTAGATTTTATTGATGGTGATGATTGTGGTTATAAGGGTTCGATTCGCTGAGTCGAATCGAGGCTAGACCTAGAACTTGATGACTTGAAACTTGTTGTGATCTAAGTGCTGCATCATGCCTTATATATACGGGCGGCTCGCAGGGTTATAAGGTAACTCTCGTATAGATGTGGGAGTCGGAGTCCTATTAAAGTCTATATAACCTCCGTCCTTTCCAACTTAAGTTTCTGTCCTATTCCTGAACTTCTCCATTGGGCCGTCATGATCTTGAGTCAGCCCTGCAATGTGTAAGCCCATGGAGTGGTGCGGCCATAAGCCTGTCATTAGCCACCTTTCTCTTGTGGGCCATCCTTCTACGTGGGCCTACCCATTGGGCATCCCCTAACATGTGGTGAGTGTTTCGTCATTTTTGTTTGAACAGAGGGTCTCAAAGAACCCTAAGTTAACATTATATATGACATCAGGTTACATCACGGCTATTACAACTCTTGCTCTAACATTGCTAGTGCACCTTCTGCTGCACCACACCGGCTTGCACCGGCGTGGGCCGACTCATGATGACTTCCAACTCAAACCACAACTCGAGCACCACCGCTGGCATGAGATGCATTGAGCCTCCACAGGCCGTCGCCACACCGCCTCGTACATTTGCCGCTACCAATGGTAACCACCGCCATCCGTCTAGCCCGAGTGCCGCATCACTGGGCCCTCTTTGGACCACATCCGGTCCGCCCAAGGCGGGCTAGGTCAACGCAGCTACAACACCATGTGCGCTACACCTCTACACCTCTCATTGCGCAGCTGCAACCCCTCCACAGGAAACTCACCGTACGTGTTGTTGTTGACCAAACCCGTGAACCTAGATGTAGTGCCTGCGCGCGCACGGGAAGGCCCTCCCGTACTGAGACTACCTAGGATTTTCACAGGCAACGCCTTCTGGTACCGACCGAGGAAAGAGGGGAGGCAGGAGAAGGCCACCAATGGACAGGGCTAGGCCAGGTGAGCCGCACGAGAGCTACCTTTTATGGAGACCTTTTGGGTGTGTCTTTGCGGAAAGTGTTATTTGTTCCCGAGCTTCGGTGCTCCCTCCAGTTAAAAATATTCAAAAATTGTATTTGTGAGTTTTAAAAAATTCTTAAAAAATCAAGGTTTTACCTAATGGTGTATCCCATAAACGCACAAAATTTCATTTTGAAATACTTTATATTATGGGCTATACAAAAGTAACAAAATCTGGTAAAACTTAGAGATTTGAAAATAGGCATATTTAGATCCACAATTTGTCATTTTTGTATAGTTCAAAACACAAAGTATTTGTAGTTGATATTTTACACGTTCATGTAATATACAATTGTCTACACCCGGAGTTTTTTTAGAAATTTTGAAACTCATAAATATGATTTTAAAAAATTTAAATTGGAGGGATCACTGGAACTCGGGAGCAAAAAGTCTCTACTGGTGTCTTTGCCCCTACCATCACGCAAACAAATCTACAATTCAGGGTCAAATAGTAGGCTGTTGATAATTGGTGATGGCTTTCCTCCTAGAGAAAGTATCTCTATTCTCAAATGAAGAGAGTGCGTAACAAAACGGTCTGACGAACTAGCACAACTTTTTTTGTGGCACTAGGCGTTGGCTCCGCGGTTAGCAACACGTCGTTATCTTGGAAATCCTCTAGAGCCGACTATCATAAGGATGACTCCAACGGGGCGACGCATCGAGTCCGCACGCCTCCGTTCCTGTCCGTGGAGGCCAAAAACATGGCCCAACGGGGCGACGCAAACGGATCGCGGCCCTTTTTTGGTCCGCCGCGACCCATTCTTGGCCCAAATTTGGGCCACCGATGCGTCAGTCGCGGACGCGAGCGGAGCGCTTTTGTGTCCTGCCCTAGTCCGCCCTGGCCCACAAATCAGACCATTCCCCACCCCATCCTCCTCCTCCTCCTCCTCTCTCGCCCCTCTCGCCGGCACCGCGCCGTCGCTCCCTCGATTTGGCACTGCAGGCCATTCCGGGGACGCCGTCTGCTGCTCCTCTTCCCCGCCGTCACCGGAGCAGCTTCCTCCCCGCGACGGCCGGTGAATCTTGCGGCCATCTCTCTCGCAGCGCCCGCGACACACACGCCGCCCACAAGGTGTTCGGCCGTTCGCCCCGGCAAGAATTCAGGTATGAACTCGGTCATGGATAGCTCGGATGAGTGGTACTACAGGAACTACATCCTGTACAACCCGTCATCATCGGACGATTCCTCCGACGATGAGAGTGACGGCCTGGTTGCCACCCTCATCGTCAACGAGTACATAGAGAGGATGCGGCCGGTGTTCCGAGGGTTATTGCCGGGCCATTCTCCTGCTCTGGACCGGAACCGGAGAGCTGGCCAAATCCAGCTGTATGGGGACTACTTTCGTCCCCATAAACCCGCGTATCCTCCCAAGGTTTTCTGGCGCCGTTTCCGGATGAGGAGATCTTTGTTCAACCGTATCCGGTTGGGGTGATGCATTTTGATGACTATTTCATATGCAAGCCCGATGCATGTGGTACCCTCGGCTTGAGGCGTGCACAGTCGTGCTTGAGGCCGTGGCATCACAAGATTTGTGGATTTGGACTCGTTTTTTTGGCATGGCCGGCTCGCACAATGATCTCAATGTGCTGCAGCGGTCTCCAGTGTTCAACAGGCTCTCCAATGGCCTGGCACCCCAGGTGACATATGAGATCAATGGTCACGAGTATGACAAGCCTTACTATCTCGCTGATGGGATTTACCCTACATGGACTACATTTGTCAAGACCATCTCCAATCCCGATGATGAGAAGAAGATGAGGTTCGCCAAAAAACAAGAGAGTGCTAGAAAGGATGTGGAGCGTGTATTCGGTGCCCTGCAGTCACGATGGGCTATTGTTCGCCACCATGCTAGGACATGGGACAAGGACCAACTATGGGAGGTGATGACTGCTTGTGTGATCATGCACACATGATCGTGGAGGATGAACGCGACGAGGGCATGCATGATCAGGCATGGCAGTTTCAGGGTCAGTTGGTTGAGCCCCAGTGACAGTCCACATTTGCTCAGTTCCTCGACTTCCACCGTGATGTTCGTGAGAAGTTGTCTCATTTTCGGCTCCAAAATGATTTGGTGGAGCATGTCTGGCAGCACTACGTTAACCAGTAGTTCCATTTGATGAACTATTGGTCTTTATATTTATTTGGTTTGTAAGACTATGCATTTGTGAAACAATTTGTATTATTTGCCGAACTATTTGGATTGTAATAACTATTTGGATTGTATTATTTGTATTGTAGTATTTGGATTGCTATATGTTTTGTTATAATATATTAAATTGCTTGCAATGTGATCGATCAAAAACCCTGGCCGAAAATGATCAAAAACCCTGTCCGGGCAGACTCAATGCGTCGGCCCGTTGGGTCCAGTGGCCGAAAAGGGGCAGACATGGACCGGACGCGTGTCCGTTCCCCGACGCAAACGGACAAAACCGCGGACCAAACGTGCGTCCGTTTGCGTTGCTCCGTTGGAGTCATCCTAACAGCATAATTAACCAACAAAGTCCACCTATTTTTGTTTCCGGTGACTAAAACGCCCAGGCAACCGATCAGTCCGACAAAATTACCCCTTTGTTGTTACGGTGTCACTCTCTGCACTGTTACCCAGTCGATCGCCATCTTCCCATTCTAAACGGACTGCGTGATCGTCTCCATTTGGAACTAACGGTCCACGATGGACGGCCATGGTTTGTGCTAACAAGCTGTAACGTGCTACGAGCACTGGAGAGCGGGTTGTAGACGTAAATTCACGGCCGAGTATTTTCCACTTTTTTAGTGCACATTTTTTCCACTTATTAAGTAACCGATTTTGACTTCGTCATCCAAAGTCCAGTGTTTGCTACGCGCACTGGCGGCCGTGATGGCGATGTCCGTGTATTACACTGGCACGTGGGCCTGAACGCTCGGTCCGTTTCCTCGACCCAGCTGTCAGTGACGGAAGAGCGCTCTGTCTCTGTGCACGTGAAGTGTTTGGCACTCGCTGTGTGCGCTCTCCAGCTCCACCGCGGGTGGCTGCTACAATCTTTTACCAAACCCACCAACGACCGATCCACTCCACATCCCCATCCCCATCCCCACCACGTACTGCCCTGCCCACTCGCGCACGCGGGTCGTCTTCCCCACCGATGCGCCCCGCCGATCCCGCGCAGCAGCAGCCGCCGCCGCCGGTCCACACGCGCTCGCTATCCTAGGCGCCATGTACAGGCCAACGCCGAGCAGCGGCGACGGTATCACCGTCACGCTCAACTGCACGGACAACGCGCCCGAGTGCCTCCCGCTCTGCCCCGGCGGCAACTGCGTCGACTACGCCGCGCCGCCGCCTCCACCGCCGCTCACGCACCCCGCCCCGATCGCCGTCGACCGCGCCCTGCCCGTACGCCTCCTCCTCACTGTCTCCCTGCTCTCCGCCTTCCTCTTCCTCTCGCTCGCGCTCGCCACGCTCCTCCTCTACCGCCGCCGCCGCGCCCTGCGTCGGCGCCGGCGGTCTGCCGCCGCCGCGCTGCCTCACGGCGATGGGTTCGGCGATGACGATGGGGACGAGGAGGCCGGCGGCGGCGGAGGGGTGGTGCACCACGTCTGGTACATCCGCACGGTGGGGCTCGACGAGGCCACCATCGCGTCCATATCCACCGTGGAGTACCGCGGCGTGGGGTCCGGCGGGGACTGCGCGGTGTGCCTCGGCGAGTTCAACGACGGCGAGCTCGTCCGCCTCCTCCCGCGCTGCTCCCACCCGTTCCACGCGCCCTGCATCGACACCTGGCTCCGCGCCCACGTCAGCTGCCCGATTTGCCGTTCCCCTGTCGTCGTTCCCTCCAACGCCCTCGCCGCGGCGACTGATGCCGAGACAGAGGGCCGCGAAGTCCATGAACACCAGGTGTTTGACGAAATGTCCCTGTCAGAATCACTGGCCGAGGGTTCTGAGGATTCAGATGCCTCTTCGGACACTCAAAGCGAGGACACAGAAGCTGCAGCAGAGGAGAATGGAAGCGCGACGCCCAAGCCAATACGGCGCTCGGCCTCCATGGACTCGCCGTTGTTCCTCGTGGTCGTGCCTGAAGTTCAGGGCGGTGCTGTGCAGGCTAATCGCAAATTGCCGAGTGGTCGAGAGATGAGGATCTTCAGGGTGAAGGACAAGGAGGCAGCAGGGACATCTTCATCCTCTTGTCAGACAGGCGGGTTGGGGATTGGAAGGTCGATGTCAAGCAGTGGTCGGGGTTTCTTCTTTTCACGGAATGTTCGTTCCACTGGCACCGTGCTGCCACTGTGAGTTGGTGTGATTTTACTGTCAAGAGGGTGCAGCCTCAGCAAAGCCGGGAGCTGGTTGTGTGTGTGTCTGTTAGAAAGTGTATAGCAGAGAGCGGAAGTTGATCGGACGAAAATCTCATCTGAAATCTTGAGTTGACAAGAGTAATTATCGTGTGATTTTAGGAAGAAGCTGAAGATTGACTTCTTCATGTAATGCTTGTGTACCATTCTTGCAAAGAGTGGACCAGGGACTGCATCAGTGTTTATTGTTTCCAAAAGGGGGTGGTGCAAATACCAACACTTGATGATACCTTAATGTATTGGAAGACGTGTTCAGCATGGAACAGTGGAATCAATGAGCACATACCAAATAATAACTTGCACTAGTAACTGAATATCTTAAGAACTACTCCCTCTGTATCAAAATATAAGATGTTCTATCTACTTTTGCCACACTTGTATCTAGACATGTTTTAGTGGAAGGTTGCCAAAAACATGTCTAGATTCATGTGTGGCAACCTTCCACTAAAACATGTGTAGATACAAGTGTGGCAAAAGTAGATAGAACATCTTATATTTTGATACAGAGGGAGTAGCTAGTATCATTGTTATCTGGATGTGTAGTGAGCTAATGTATACTAACTTTTATGTGTGAGCTCTTCTTGTTGGCAGGATGTACGCGAACTTTAGAACACAAAGCTGCTGTTTACCCATAGGGCTAAGGAGGGAAGGTGCCCAAGATTGAGGTACCTGATTTCTCTTGTCAGTTGTTCCACTTTTTGCACTGGTATTTCTTGTTTTCCTTGGATCATGTGCCACATGATGTTTTGTATTATAAGAATGCCAAGAAGGCGTGAAACTTACAAGGGGGAACCTGAATTTTCTGATGGTCTTGTGTAGGCATGTGTTCAGTATCGAACAATGGACATCATTGAGCTCGTATAAAATAAGAACTACGTCTATGTTTATTATTTCCAAAAGGGGATGGATCTGTAGTTTGGGGAGCGCAACACTTGATGGTTTGTGGTGATCAATAATCTCTTATTTTGGGGGGACCAGCACTTGCTGATGGTATTAGTAGGCATGTGTTTGACATGGAACAATGGTTATCATAGTGCTCATATCAAATAACAACTTTCGCTAGTAACTGAAACCTTGGACATTTGGTAGGCTGTAGGCTTATTTATCATAGGTTGTTAAGAACCAGTTAGCATCATTGTTTATTGGATGCCTAGTGAGATAATGTATAGCATTTTTTGGGTGTAAATTGGCAGCATATACGTGAACTTGAAAATGCAATACTGTTGTGTGCTCCTGTGGTTAAGGAGGAAAGGTGCACCAGATTGAGGTACCTCACTTCTCTTGCCAGTCCATTCCCTTTTATGTATTAGCATTTATTTTAACACTATAGCTTACAATGTTCATGTGGACTATAACATGATGTCTATTGGATACTATTGCAAGGTTTTGGGCCTGTTTGGATAGGAAGATTTAGTCAAAATTAGAACTAAAATCCCAATGCAATCCACCTTATCCAATCACCCCCTTAAACACATATATAGTGAGTATCCCAAAGATTGGGCATGGGTTTTCAGTTTGTTCTCGCCCTTATTAGTTTCAGACTGGTTGTGTACATGCCATTCAATGTGCTTTGATTAAAACTCGTATTGAGTTTGTTAATAAAATCGTATTATTTTGGTTAAGGTATGGAAAAATAATTCACATAGTGATAAATGGACAACACTTTACTACGATTACTGTAAGCTATAATTAAACTTGATAGTTATATTTCCTTAGCACCACTGAATTTTGTAGTCATGTCATTTATTTTCCGTTACAGGTAACGCATGTGCCCATATTTTCCCAAGCAATCCTAAGAAGGGAAAATGCTAGTAAAACTACTCCTGCCCTGCTTCAACTACCAGGGACAATCCCTACCAGACAGGGCAACTTCAGTTCCTGCTGGAATAACATGCTGAAATAATAAAAGATAACACAACTTTAGTTCCTATGGGTTTCTCATTGCAACTATTTTGTGCTAATGAAGGTGCTATGTGCATGTTTAAAAATATTTTTGATCTCTATATTTTTGTCTTAGCAATATATAAGCGCTCTCCTGTTCAGGTTGCCTACCAGACACGGGCAAAACTAGATTGAGATTGATTGGGGTTAACTAGAGCGTATGTTCTTCTTGGACTATTGAATTTTGAGCCATCGGCGTGCACTTTACATAGTCTAAGGTGTTGCATGGGCTGGTCTTTTAGTATAATTGCTAACAAAATAATTTATACCACAGGGGTACCCTGGTGAGAATGTGTAGCTCTGCCCCTTCTATTTGATCGTATGGGAGGTGCACAGTAAGGAAGAAGCTTCCAAATGCTTAAACGAGTTGACCATGCAATTTTTCTTTAATTTGGTAGGTAAAATATGTTTATCATCATTTTGATTATGACAAAGCATGGTGCTGCTACATCAAAAGTCATAAGTATGTATCTGCTCTCCGACCTGCATTGCACATTTACACTAGAGAAGTCATGAATATCAATTGTCAAATAAACGTGCCCCATCTGTTTACCTAAATATTAGTAAGTTTCTTAATTATATATACCTCAAGAATTCATAACCTTCTTCTCAAATTACACCTTATAGTTCAATTGTGTGCATCTCAACATTCCTACATGTGGTTCAAGAAAATTTGTTAAAGTCTGGCTGTCAAATATCGAATAGATATTATGTTAGTTAAGATTTTACCACATGCTTTGTTTATTGTGATTAGCGAGAGAAATTTTGTCACATCAATTTTAACAGTGTTAATAAGTTTTTGTAGGACGTGTTATTAGTGCAAATTCCATTCCATTCCATTTATTCCATTTATTCTGCTATAACTACAGCCAGGTGGAGACTGCGCAGTAGATATAATTTGTTGTGCTGATCTCATAGCTATCCCAACAGCTTGTCTGACCATTTGCTCAAGAAAGGGACAGCCATAGTGATCAATGAACTGGTATACAATTACGTCTTGTCGGATTAATTGCAGCCAGAGGGCTAACACATGCAAACACTACATGTTTTGGATGCCAGATGCGAATAGTGCCCAAAAAACACTGGGAAAAGACCAGATGATCTACCATTTTATAGAAAACGTAAACCACCGCCATGAATTCTTCCTACCAAAGCTCTGAAAGGTACACCTAAACAACATCTACACAAGCATCAGGTCAGAAGAAAATCAGTGTGTCCAAGCAATTCACTTAACCTAAAAAAATTAAATTCAACTAATTTCGCAGCAATCTTTCAGGAACTCACCCTGCTCGACCTGTAACTCGGGCTCTAGATACAAATGAACAATATAATAGCTGAAAATCATTTTGCATCCTCTCACTTGCTTTATTTGTACCAAACACACACACGCACATGACATCAGGCTGCTGGAGGAGTTCGACGCGGCCGGATCTAGAGGTGGCCGTGGAGGATGGCTGTTCACGTCATATCTTTTGGAGACTGCATTCTTGTTCCTCTATCGCAAAAGAGTGGAGTTCAAACAATCGTTTGATCGTAGGAGAAAAATATACATGTTTTTGCGGTCAAGTCACACATACCATCTCTTGCTGTAACTTAAGCGGCTCCTGGGTGCTAGTGGTGATATCTTCTCTGAGCTTTATTATCGTGTATTTAACCTACAACAGAAACATGACACTGTTTAATGACAGGGGTTTGTTCTCAAATATAGGGAACTGAGATAATGAAGCAATATAAACTCCAATATCTCATGGGGATCTTATTATGATACTTATTTGAACAGTCCACACATTTTGTTTGATGAACTTTCCCCTTCTAATTGAACATAAAAGCAACAGTTGACAATGTTTAATCACTAATAGAAAATGGTCCCTCCATTACTGAAATACATGTCATTCAGGTGTACTTACATATTACCTAATCATTTGACATGCATGTATCCTATATATTTGATTATTGGACATGGCCTCATTTTCTCCAGGAGATCATAGTATGCACTAATGTGAAGTTTCCTGATACCAGTGTTATTTCAGCGACTAAATGCAATTATCATCCCTCTCTTGACTTTGTAACATAATGACTATAACCAGGACAAACCAATTAACTTGGAACATAACCATGAAAAACAACTTTGAACAACATTGAATAATAACTTAAAAATTGTAATCAGGAAAAGGCTTTACAAAATTGAATTGCTATGGGTATAGATGTACCCGTCCCTACCGCAGCTAAGCGACCTCTTTATACTGAAAAAAACTCCTCAGTCAGGAAGTGTGTAATCAACGCATATGGATTATGGAAACCTACAGAATTTGTAGATGTGTAAAAGCTAACAGTATTTTAATATCGTACAACAACTACCAGCACAAGATTTATTTACCTTGGAGAAAAATTTCACAAACGGATCCAATCGATCTGCTAGTTGGCCTCATACATCAGGCTACAACGTTTTGCAAAAGGAATAAGACGAACAGGGAATCTCTACTATCTGCCCCCTCTTCACCCTCTCCCAGGCTCGTTCCCAAGCACGGCGGCGTCGGCAAAGTTTTAGCGGGCGGTCCAAGTTTCGCGAGAGCCAGATTGGAGAGAGGCGACAAGAGCAAGGGGATTTTTCAGGGGTTCGGGGTTTGTACTGGACGAGGTGGTAAGAATCATGAGCTCCACGATCTGCAGTTCCCACGCACGGAGCTGACCGGCAGTTGCACACGCACGGGGATGCGGTGATTGCCATGGAAGGGGTCGACGCGGCGGTTGCCAAAGAAGGGGAGGCAGCGCTTGGGGATCGGGGAGGAGATGCAGGGGGATGGGGAAGGCGGCGCTGGAAGGGGCGATGGGGGAGTAGAGGGGCGAGCTGCGGGTGGCGGCACAGCGACGAGCTGGTGTTGGCGGCAGCTCGAGCGCACAGACGAGAGGAGAGAGGACGGGAAAGGACGAAGTAGCGACGGGAGACGGTCAGGATGCGTCCAATCTTCTGCCCGATGCGATGGAGGAACAGGAGAGATTAGTCTGCCAGACGAACGTACCATACCAACCATCACTACCGTAGACTCTCATCTTTACTACTCCCTCCGTCCAAAAATAAATGTTTCAAGTTTGACAAAAAGTGGATGTATCTATACATGAAACATGTCTAGATAACACCACTTTTGAGCAAATTTGAGACACTTATTTTTGGACGGAGGAAGTATTATACTAGCAAAATGCCCGTGCGTTGCAACGGGCGGCGAAATTTTTCGCAATATAACACAAGAAAATTAACAACCAAGTTTGTCTCAAGTGGGACCATCATCCTTTGAACAAATTTAAATCTACAAACAAACCGGATAGAACTAATGAATATTATACGGTAGCAACATGGAAAGGTTACGACAGTATACGGAAAGGCTTTGGTACTCCTCGACGTCTTTGATGACACAGCGCACACACACGCGCAGGAGCGAGCAGCAGACACATTAACCCCACACGGAGAGCAGCAACAGTGGCAAGGCCTTTGTGCGCCCTTTGTTCCAGATCGGGGCGGAGCAAGGCGGCACCCCCGACGCGAGGCACCACGCCGCCAGTTTGAGGAAAACACTATGGAACTATGGATAGAGGGAGAAAAGAGAATCAGCATGGCCAGGCGGCGTCGGCCTCCTCCCGCCGCTCTTCCGGCTTAGAAATATTGTGGATTCCAACCAATTGATTGAACAATCATTCAGAATACAAAAAAGAAGAAAAATGGTAGTTAGTGCTTCATGGCAAGAATAACATATTTACATATGATTCAGTGGCATAATTTGCACAACAGAGAAGTGGCAACCTAAACATATTAGAATAGAGGATATCAGGTATAGCTATAGAAGGGACGTTTTATGCATTAATATAAGTAAGGTCTTCATTGCATCAAAAGAATTCTGATTTCATTACTATTGGGACCATTAGAACCACCAAACACACGAGACCATCAGCTCACCCGATAAATACTATGCAACCGGAAGTAACATGAGACATATGAAAGTGAGTCGATGATACTTCTCATATGTATTTCACCAAACACATGACATACTCGCTGACTCACAATGTGGACATATGAAAAAACAGAGTGCATATTTGTAGGAGCAAAGACGTTGTCTAAACTAAGCTAAAAATATTAATTAATACAAATAGAAAATTATTTGTTATTACAAGAACACTTTTTCCTGTGTCTGGTTAATTAGTTTCAATGAGTTACACAATTTTTAATAGCCCACAACCACATTAGGTTCAAAATAATGCAAAAAACAAAACTATCAGCAAGGCAACATATTTGATGAGTAGACAGGAGAGACTTGACCCGGAATGGTAAGGGCAAACTGAACATTAGCCAGCCCCTCACAGATTTTTCTACCGAGCGTATTTGGTCAGTTTTTGCACCCAAAGTACTGGAGCAATGCAGTCATGTACAAAGTGTTGGATATTTAGATGATCTAGGCTGCTCTCCTAGGTCAGAATTTTCGGCTGCTACAGTAGGGCGGCACTACAGTAAAATGTTACAGTAAGCAGTGCTATAGTAGCACTGATGATGTGTCTTGATCGGAGACATCGAATTTTGATCCAACGGTGCTGATTCCCCTAGTGCACAATGCTAAACAAAATAAAAGCAGTGAGATAAAGCTAGAAGAGGTGAGAAGAAGGTAGAAGCTCTC
The DNA here is from genome assembly GCA_947311845.1 of Poa pratensis. Taxonomy (NCBI): domain Eukaryota; kingdom Viridiplantae; phylum Streptophyta; class Magnoliopsida; order Poales; family Poaceae; genus Poa; species Poa pratensis. The sequence goes on from CAMZMU010000079.1 coordinate 17,586,131, forward strand.
GGTGCACTCTCTCTCACTCTCTCCAACACTCACTAGCAAGGCCACCGATCAGGCAAAGGCGCTGGCAGCACTAGGAAGAACCAAAGCACACAAAAATCCATCCCAGGTGGTGTGAACATCAAGAGAAGGCATGGCAGCATCTCAGGATCAAGGTAATTTTTCTATCCATCCTCAAGTTGTGGCTCAAACTTGTGCTAGTAGATCCTACTGGATACAACAATGGTATCAGAGCCTCTAGCTTTCAAGCTTGAGCCCTAGCTCGAGATATTGCTTGATCTATTAAGTTTCTGTGCTAAAGTTCATGTTTAGATCAAGCATGTCATGCTGTTTATTAAGTTGTTCTTCCTGGTTATCAAGTAAAGTAAGGTTTCTAGCCCTAAAAGTACTAAAGTGAACCTAGGTTTTCTTTTAAGCACATAAGAAGGGGATTAAGGCAGTTTCTTGCCATCCATGATGTTTTCCCCAATTTCCAGAAACCCTAGAGTTCAAATTCCCAATGTTTCTCCTCCAAAATTAAGTTGTGGTTTCGGTTTAAGCATGAATTTAAAGGGGAATGAATAAATCATGATGTTCTTAAGCAGTTTTTCCCCAATTCCGAAACCCTAAATTGAGAATTCCCCAAATCGGAGGAACCCTAACCCTATTTTGAAGATTAAGGTGGCGGATTTTTACCTTATGGGCCTCGTCGTCGTCGTTGGCCACGGCGGCGTCGGAGTCATCACCTTATGTTGGCAGATATGCTCGGGCTCAAATCCGAGCAACCTCGCCGTCCGCCGCACCGGATCATGGCAATGCTTCCTTGCGCACTTGTTGCCGTTGAAGCCCGCCGCTGTGACGGATCTTGCGCTGGCCGTCGATGCCGACGCGGGACGCCCGCTCACGCACCGTCGCCTAGCAAAGGGCGCCGCCCGGTACCGCTCGACAGAGCTGCGCGCTGGCCAAAGCTGCATGCAGTCCTGGCGAGAGGATCTGAACGACGCCGACGTTCTCCTCCCTGGATGCGTGGTGCTGGCCGCCGCCGCCACTCTCTCTCTGGTCGCCCTCGTCGCCGTCGGGAGCAGAGAAGAGGAAAGGGAAAAGGGGAAGTGGAGCTAGGGTTTTTCGTGGAAGCGGCGGTGGCCGGTGTCGTGCTCTGCTTGTTTCCAGATGCAACCACTCCTGACCGTCGGATGCCGATCCGATGGTACGAGGTGCCTCTGCCGCTGAATGGGCCAAGGCCCAGGAGGGGATCTGGGAGTAAGGACTGGGCTGGGTTTTTCGGCCCAGTTCGGCAGAATGATTATGCTGATTAAAAAAAAATTTGGGGCTGAAATAAATAATTTCAGGGCTATTTTTCCTGCATATTTGTTATGTTTGTTATGTTTTTTATTAGTCATGCCTTTTAATTGCCATGCTTAGTTATTTACATGCTTTATTATGTTTATTATTGAGTTTGTTTATGATTTATGAATTATGGTGATTTTTATCACTATGATTATTATGGAATAATGTTTCCGCTGCGAAATAAAGTTTAATGGATCCTCAAATAAAGTGTGGTTTTATGCTTTGTCATTCTGACCAAAGTTGTTTGACGGGCATTTTAACCGCAAAATTCTTTTATTGATCCGTTTCACTTCTGGCCAAAGCTGATGTGAACCGGGTTAGTAGAAGGAAATTAATGAATGAGGATTATTAATGTGTGGCTTTTATTTATCAATTTGGCCAAAGCTAATTGATGAATATTTGTCCACAAAATTTTGTTGTTCATTTTCATCTCTGGCCAAAGCTGTTTTGAATTTGATCAATAGAATTTAATGATGATTATGATGATGCTTACTAAAGCATTTTGAATTTTTCTTTTGCAGCAACTAATGTCTCTAATATTGCTGGAATGCTAAATGGCATCGAACAGCTAAATGGTAGCAATTATGTTATGTGGAAGGAGAAGCTGAGATCACGATGGCCTTACTCAATATTGATTATGCTCTCCTTAATGATCCTCCTGAGGCACCTAAAGAAGATAATGAAAATTATGAAGCCCTCAAGAAGGAATATGATGTTATAAGGCTAAGTGGGATGACTCTAATCGCAAGTGCCTTATGATGATAAAGGGCTCCATTACACAGAGTATGAGGGGAGCCCTTCCTGACTGTGAGACAGCTAAAGGGTACTTTGCAAAAATTGAGCATCAGTTTAAAGGGTCTTCTAAAGTTTATGCAACAAGCCTTATCGAAGACTAATTGATGAAAAATATGATCCCACTGGAAGCCTTCGAGAGCATATTATGAAGAAGTGCAACATGGCTGCCAAACTTAAGTCTATGGAGATGGAATTTCTAGTGGTTTCCTCGTCCATTTTATTATGTCATCTTTGCCTCCTCAATTTGATCCATTTATGATCAACTATAATGCGATGGATGTCAAATGGGAGATTGATGAAATGATGGCGCGATGTGTGCAAGAGGAAGAAAGGCTTAAGGCTGACAGAATTGAGCATATTAATCAGTTTGCTCATTCACAGAAGAAGAGGTATAAAAAATTTGTGAATGATATATGAAGCCCAAGCCTAATAAGTTAAGGAAAAAGGCCAATCTTCAAAAGGTTCACAGCAAAAGAAGCCAGAAAGAGGCCTAATGCGGAAGAAATAAATCTAATGCTTGCCACTTTTGTGGAAAAGGTGGGCATAGCAAAAGGATTGTTTTGGCTTCAAGAGATGGCTCAAAGAAAAAGGTACCGATGTTATTACTTTTGTTGAAGAATCCCTTTATGTTAATTATGCCACCAATACTTGGTGGATTGATTCAGGTGCAACAATTCATATTGCAAATTCGTTGCAGGGATTCAATATGAGGAGGACCCTAAAAAGAGGGGAAAGAACAATTAGAGTTGCTAATGGTGTTGAAGCTTATGCCGAGGCGCTTGGAGATTTCACTCTCATACTTCATGGTGGTTTTAGGCTTCAACTAAATAATGTTCTCTATGTACCCTCGATGAAACGGAATTTAGTTTCCGTCTCATGTTTAGATGATGATGGTTATGAGTGTCACTTTGGGAATAAGCAATGTATAATTATGTATGACAATAATAATGTTGGTCTTGCTGTCGACAAGACAAACTTTATGTAATATCCCTATGTGATGATATAAATAATGTGGGTTCTACCTCAAATAAATGTCGGTACCAAACGCAAACGTAATGATAATGAGACTTCTTCGAAATTATGGCACTATCGTTTAGGCCATATTTCGAGGGGGAGAATTGAGCGTCTCATTAAAGATCAATTCTTCCTTCTCTTGATTTTACGGATGCGGATGTTGATCATTGTATTGATTGCATCAAAGGAAAATATGCCAAGAAAATTAAGAAAGGTGCAAATCGAAGCACGGGAGTTTTGGAATTAATTCATACGGATATATGTGGTCCGTTTAATGTGAGATCGGTGGATGGTTTTAATTCATTCATAACGTTCACCGATGATTTCTCCCGTTATGGATATATTTATCAAATTAAAGAAAGATCAGAGGCATTAGACAAGTTCAAGATTTTTAAAGCTGAGGTTGAAAATCAATGTAATAAAAGAATTAAAGTTGTAAGATCTGATCGTGGTGGTGAATACTACGGCAGACATACTACTTATGGCCAAATTCCTGGACCGTTTGCAAAATTCTTACAGGAAAATGGCATTGTAGCCCAGTACTCAGCACCGGGCGAACCCAGCAAAATGGGGTGGCTGAAAGGCGAAACCGCACACTTATGGATATGGTGCGGAGTATGTTAAGCCACTCCACTCTGCCGGTAAATTTATGGATGGAAGCCCTTAAAACAGCAGCACATATTCTTAACAGGGTTCCTAGTAAATCGGTGCCCAAAACACCGTATGAATTATGGACTGGGAAAAAGCCAACCCTGAATTATTTTCATGTATGGGGCTGTCCTGCTGAAGCAAGGATTTTTAATCCGGTTATGGGAAAATTAGACCCCAAGACAGTCAGTTGCCATTTTATTGGTTATCCTGACAAATCTAAAGCATATCGATTTTATTGTCCAAATCAGGCAACTAAGTTTGTTGAAACAAGACACGCTGTGTTCTGGAAAATGATGTGATGAGGGGGAGCATAACACCTCGGGAAATAATTTTGGAGGAAAAACGGGTATATGTCCCGCTCCAATAATTCAGAACCTATTTTCCCGGTGTCTGCTGATATTGCACCTCCTGTTAATAATACACCTGCTGAGACTCCTGTGACTATTTCAGATGTCACACCTGATGATACTTCTATTGAAGATACTCAGCAGCCTCAAATTGTTGATGATGTGCCAAATAATGAACCTCTCAGAAGGTCACAGCGGGCTAGAAAGTCTGCTATTCCTGATGATTATTTCACTTATATGAGTGAGGATATGAATGAGTCAATGTTGATAATGATCCCACCTCATTTAAAGAAGCTATGCAAAGTGAATATTCGTCTGAATGGCTTAATGCCATGAAAGATGAAATGAAGTCCATGAGCATAATGATGTATGGGACTTAGTAGAAATTCCCAAAGGAGCTAAAATAGTTGGAAGTAAATGGGTCTATAAGACCAAACGTGACTCCAAGGGTGATATCGAAAGGTTCAAAGCCAGGCTTGTGGCAAAAGGTTTCACTCAAAGAGAAGGGATTGATTATAATGAAACATTTTCACCCGTCTCTTCCAAGGATTCATTCAGAATAATTATGGCACTTGTGGCTCATTATGATTTAGAGCTGCACCAGATGGATGTTAAAACGGCATTTCTAAATGGTGACTTGCATGAAGATGTATACATGGCACAACCGGAAGGTTTTGTTGTGGAAGGAAATGAACATTTGGGATGTCATCTGAAGAAATCCATCTATGGCTTGAAGCAAGCATCAAGAGAGTGGTATTCAAATTTGATCAAGTCATAAAGAATTTGGTTTTAAGGAAAATAAAATGGACAATTGTGTTTATGTTAAGTTCAGGGGGAGTAATTTTATCTTCCTGATATTATATGTTGATGACATACTCTTGGCCAGCAGTGATATAAATATGCTAATGGAGACCAAGAGTTCTGTCATCTAAATTCGATATGAAAGATCTCGGTGAAGCAGCTTATGTTTTAGGAATTGAAATTCACCGGGATAGATCCAGAGGATCTTGGGGCTATCTCAGAGAGCATATATTGAAAGGTACTGAAAAAGTACAACATGCATAAGTGCTCAGCCTCGCCTGCTCCTATTGTTAAGGGCGATAAATTTGGGACTTTTCAGTGTCCAAGAAATAATTATGAATCTGCGCAGATGAAGTCAGTTCCTATGCTCAATTGTTGGGAGCATTATGTATGCACAAGTGTCACTCGCCCTGATTTAGCATTCGTGACCGGGATGCTTGGCAGATATCAGTCTAATCCAGGTCAGGATCACTGGAAGGCTGCTAAAAAGGTCTTGCGTTATTTGCAAGGTACTAAAGGCCTCATGCTTACTTATGAGAAATCTGATAACCTTGAAGTGGTGGGTTATTCGGATGCTGATTTTGCGGGGTGTGTTGACACTAAGAAATCCACATCAGGTTATATTTTCACCCTCGCAAAGGAGCTATATCATGGAAAAGCTCAAAGCAAACTGTCACTGCATCGTCGACAATGCAGGCAGAATTTGTAGCATGTTATGAGGCTACCGGGCAGGCGGTATGGCTGAAGAATTTTATCCCGGGACTGAGAGTGATTGACAGCATTTCCAGGCCTCTCACTCTGTACTGCGATAATCAACCCGCAGTGATCTATGCGAGTAACAACAAGTCAAGTGGTGCTGCCAAACACATTGACATCAATTTCATGTTGTGAAAGATAGAATCCAGGATCAGACAATAAATGTCAAGTACATTAGTACTAAGTTCATGTTAGCGGATCCGCTCACAAAAGGCTTACCACCCAGCGTATTCAGAGAGCATGTTGCCGGCATGGGTTTGGTTGAAAGCTTTTAATCCTGGAGAAGTTGGAACTATTATGGCACCATCTCCCAAAAAGGTCATTTTGAGATCGAATGGGAACCATAGTCACTTGGTTTAGCAGTACTTAATTGACTGTTGTAATCTATTGTCTTGGTGTACCATTTTATCAAAAGATGAGTCTGTAATGTTTATGATGTTTATGTAAAGAATTATGTAAATAAAGCTAATGTATAATGTGAATAAAGTTTATGGAGCTCATAAGTTAAAGAGGTTCATTTTGATATGAAGTGATGTACTATAGTCACTGGATTAAATGGTACCTAATAGACCATTATAATCTTTTCGTCTTAGTGCATTATTTTGTTGAAAAGTGAGCTTATAATGTTCAGCCTTACGATCAAGGGGGAGAATGTTGGATATTTAGTGATCTAGGCTGCTCTCCTAGGTCAGAATTTTCGGCTGCTACAGTAGGGCGGCACTACAGTAAAATGCTACAGTAGCAGTGCTACAATAGCACTGATGAGGTGTCTTGATCGGAGACATCGAATTTTGATCCAACGGTGCTGATTCCCCTAGTGCACAGTGCTAAACAAAATAAAAGCAGTGAGATAAAGCTAGAAGAGGTGAGAAGAAGGTAGAAGCTCTCGGTGCACTCTCTCTCACTCTCTCCAACACTCACTAGCAAGGCCACCGATCAGGCAAAGGCGCTGGCAACACTAGGAAGAACCAAAGCACAAAATAATCCATCCCAGGTGGTGTGAACATCAAGAGAAGGCATGGCAACATCTCAGGATCAAGGTAATTTTTCTATCCATCCTCAAGTTGTGGCTCAAACTTGTGCTAGTAGATCCTACTGGATACAACACAAAGATCCTGAATGTTTCCATATGTTCTAGATGAAATCTTTAAATATCTGACAGGGAATTAAAGAGATTGCCGATTACCTGAGGTTAGGGGGAGCCGAGTACAGCATGCCAGGAAAAACTGCAAGGATGGCCGCACAGAAGACAACGCTGCGGCGGCGCGCAAGATTGATATGATGTAGAGTAAGGCACGGTTTAGCATAGCTGGAATCAAGAAAAACTGCAAGGATGGCTGCCCAGAGGATGCCGCAACGCTGCGGCGACGCGCAAGATTGATATGATGCAGAGGAAGCCACGGTTTAGCATAGTTGGAATCAATTGTACACACGTTGGGAGGACTGCTGCCTGATCAAACTCGTCGCCGCTAGATTGAGTTATCCAGCACCATCAGCAGCTACTAATTGGGATGGTCGTTGTTGGCTGCGAGGAAACATCAAACACACAATTTGTCCAGGCTCCGCTCCTCTGCTTGCCTCATCCAGGTTGACAAGGCGCTTGTTAGGAGGCCCGTGGTGAGCGTGGACATGTAGCATCCACTTCTCGGTGGTAACAAGCTCTGCTGCACAACTTGTTTACTGAATGCTCGACATAGGCATTTCATCGAACATGTGCAGGAGTATTCGATGCAATCATGCAAATATGGTTGAGGACAAAGAGTTTGCCTGGAGCTCTTGTAGAAGCGTCCTCGCAAGCGAAACAGAATTCCACGCCACAGATCAGAGGGTCCGGCCTGTTCTTTAAGTACTCGGATGGCTGCCATGGTCAGCACCAGAAGGAGGAGTAGCGGCGAAGGTGAGGAGGGAGGACGGAGAGGGGGGCAAAGGATAAAATCGGTGCAGTGGTTCAGTTCAACGGGCGTTCTGTTCCACGGGCTGGATGAGGGTGGCAGCGCCGCTCGCCGGAGATCGACGGGTGGTCGCGCCATGGGAAGGAGCCAATTGAGCTTCTTTTTCCTTTCGTTCGGGGAATAAAAACTGGAACCGGTAAGAGAGGAACCAAGTAGGGAGCGCGGGTTAATTTACAAAACTTGGAGGGGTGTAGATGCAAAACATACGACGTACCATACCACGATCGTTTACTCGTAGTAGAGATTACTAAAATGCCGGTGCTTTGCTACGGGAGTGTTTTTTAGATGGATATTTGTTTAGTTACTCCACGATGGTGGGTACGTCATTTGTAAACGCACCTTGTTAAAATCAGTGCGAAACAGGTAATAACGAATCTGAGCCGCTCGTTCCAAAATCTACGGCGGATGTTGCGTTTCGAGTTTTAACAACCTAAATTGTGAATGTAGACACTATGCACCGGTCTAAAGGTCACAAACATGATTATCACTGAAATGAGCACATGTACATTAGCTTCAACCCTGTCTAATGATTCTAATTTAATTATCTTTCATATTACATGTATATAATTATGTGAGACAACAAACACCCAACCGTGATATTTTTCTTACAACATCCATTTGAGAGACCCAATTTAATTATGTGCAAAAAACTGAAATAGCGGTATTATATACATATATATAGTAAAAGGTGGGTGAGTAATATAAAATATTCACGCTGTACGACTCCCCTCGACCGGAAAAGCACAAAAAATTGGAGTGGACAAATTAAGTCTCTTTAACCACTCCAAAAGCTATTCCAAATTCAGTCTCTTTACAAAACTTGCTCGCATTCTCTGGTGTATTTCTATACAGGTGGATAAAGCTTATGCTTTCTCCACTAAGAAAAAAGTGCTAGGATTTAATTAGTTACTTTAATTAATCATGTAATCCCTGCTTGTAATGTCGGTTTGTGGAACCGACATACCCCTTTTGTAACCGCTTGTTCGGTGCTATATATAGCACCATTCATCATCAATAAAGACACACTTCGATTCATTTGTCGTTCTCTTGCTTGTCTCTCGTTTATTTCCAACACGTTATTAACACTGCTCGGCAGCGAGAGCGATTCCGAGGAGAAGAACAAAAGAAGAGGAAAACGAGCAGCGGGTAGACGCCCGCATGTACCGTTGACGGACGACGGTGGACCACCCGCCACCGGTGACTCCTCTTCATAGCAAGGTGAGCAAAAACACGGCGTCACACGGTGCGGACGGCCGGCAGTGGCCGGCCCCGCGCAGACCTCCGCAACGGTGAAGTTCGCGCTTGCCTCGGCGCTGGCCACGGCCGCGGCGTCACACGGCTTGCATCCTTGCGGTGCGCCAGCACCCGCAACCGCGGCCTCCCGGCGTGGTGCTGCTCCCTGCGGCGTGCTTGGTCTTCACGACCGGCGGCTGGGCGACGCTCGCCTCTCTCGGCGCGACTGCCAGCCCAAGGCGGCGGCCCAACTCCGGCGCATACGCGTAGTGCTACTACCCGTGGTGGCCGGCTCCAGGCGACCACGACCACCAGCGCGGAGTGCGGCGTTGCACGGCTCGCATCCTTGCGGTGCACCGGCGCCTGCGTCCGTGGCACTGCCCAGTGGCTCCCCGGCCGCAGCGGACGCCGGCACACAAGCCGAGGCGAGGCCCTCCACTGGCGCGCTGCTCCGGCGACGCCCCCGACCGCGGCTTTGCCTTCCCGGCGGCGACGGCCATGGGAATAAATCACGATGTGTAACCGCCCGCGAGAGCGCTCCCGAGGAGGCTACCAACGCTCCCGCGGCGGCCGGTCCTGAGCGAGCCTCCGCGTCGCGCTCGCCTCGACCCCGATCGAGCCGAGTGAGCCTGAGCGCCGCGCTCTCCCCGGCTCCGCCTGAGGCCGGTGCTCGGCCCCGTCTTCACGTCGACGCGGCTTCCGTCATCGAGGCTCCACCGGCTGAGACCGCCAACGGAGCGGCACCCTACCACGCAGCGGCGCAATCGACCTGGCAGCGCCCAATGCGGCGCGGCCGCCCAAAGCGCGGCGGCGACGGCCGGCGACGTGCTCGTACGGTGGCCGACCTGAGACGAACCAATCGTTCGATTGGTAACCATCCAGGAACGGGATAGCAACCTTATCCCTTCGACCATTTTGCATCAACGTCCCTGTACTTACAGCAATTAGCAAAAACGGTTAACACACTGGTCACAGTCTCACTGACCATTATTTGCGAAAAATCCCATATATTTTCTGATATTTCGCAGGATGGTACTGTTAATAGTACTATTTACTAGTATCCCATCTGTCTTAGTCCGTTGATTGCAATATTTCTATTTGAATTTTTTTCTGTTGAGTACATTGTATTGCAGAATCTATCAATGATGTGATATTTACCATGTATTTTTTACATGTTGAGATTAATTGCATCCACTATTGCAATAGAGATTTTTATTTCTTGCAAATAAATAATCAGTTCATCTTAATTGAGCCATATTAGCTTAATACGAGCGAAAACTAATTAGTAAAATTCAAAGTGAATATTCTGTTTTTTTTTCTGTCGAGTACAATGTATGTATTCCAGAATTCATAAACGATGTAATAAATTTCCACGTTCGTCACGTGTCGAGATTAGTTATTATTTGCGATTGAGAGTTTAATTTCATGCAAATATAAATTCAGTACCTCTATAGTATTGTTTCTCTTTCGAGTACAATGTATTCCGGAATCCTTCTAAGATGTGTATATTTCCATGTTCGCAACGTGTCGAGATTAACACGTCTATTGCAATTGAGATTTTAAATTTCTTGCAAATATAGATGCAAAATTTCAAAATGACTTCTTCGAATTGATGTTTTGGGATCATGATGTAGTGCGTAGATTTATCTACACCTACTGTTTAAGCCTACATTTTGTCATTTTAAAAATTATGATTGCCAATATGCTCTCCCATACATTTTAATTAAGTTATGACATAAGGCATTCGAAGTGTGAGTATCTTATACTCCGCTAATGCTGCTAGATCTACTCCAAAATTTCAATTGGATATTATCTACAACGTGTCATACTTAACAATTTGAGGTTCACACTAATGAGTTCAAGTTCATTTCTTGAAACTTCATTTATTTTGCATAGTTCATTACAACATAACCATGATGGATTTTAATTTACCGAAGGTAAATTATATTCTCTGGTTTACCCGTATAAGTAAACAATGGCTCGAGAGTTTGATGCACTTGCTCTCAACGGCCACAACTATCTTATATGGGCCATGGACATCAAGATCGCCCTTGCGTCCTGTGGGTAGGTGCGTGTGATCCAGCCTTCGGATGTTCCACTCCCGGCTGGAGTCACGTCGCTGACAGATGAACAAAAATATGTTGCTTTGTACATCATAAGGCACCATGTTTATCTAGATCTCAAGTCTGAGTACTTGAGGAAGAATCCCCTAGTACCTTGTTTTAGGCCCTCAAATCGAGGTATGAACAACAGAAGGCAGTTGTCATGCCTGAAGCACTCCATGATTGGTCACATCTCCGACTCCAGGACTTCAAGTCTGTTGGGAGTACAATCATGAGGTTCGTAAGATCAGTTCTAAATTGCGCTTTTGCGGGAAGGAACCTACTGATGCGGAGAAGATAGAAAAAACTTTGTATATTATGCTCCCATCTGACAGGATCCTCCAGCAGCAGTACCGTGCTCGAGACTACCAAATCTATTCCGACCTTATTCATATATTACTTCAGGTTGAAAAGCAAGAAGAGCTGCTCGCTAAGAATGGCTCTCAGTGATCGGTTGGTTCTCAACCTCTACCTGAAATTCATATGAATATCGCGAACGGGCGAAAGTTTGATGGTGCCTTCAACGGCAAGCCTTCAAACTTCAATGGTAAGCGAAAGCGCAACCGAAACAAGAAACCTAGAAACTCAGACAGTGGGAAAGGCACCGCAAACATTAGTTTAAATAACAAAGCTTTGCGACAAGTGTGGCTGCTACACGCATCCCACTAACAAGTGCAAGACCCCAAAGCATCTGGCCATTCTGTACCAGCAATCCCAGGGATGCAAAGCACCTCAAGGGAAAAGGTTTGAAGCCAATTTCAACCTACATCTAGATGGCACCAATGGAGCTGGTTGTTCGCCAGACGCTCCTCCTGGACCTAGCAACGCCATAACTCCCCATCAATTAGATGACCCTACAGGCACAGAGAACATGAGGGTTGAGTACGCCTCAACCAACATGTTTGGAGACTTAAACTAGTCCCACTATCTCCTTAGTGGTCGTTTTATTAGTGTCCATTTGTGTTGTTGCAATAGAACATATATATTGTATCAGCACTCTGATATAAATAAGATTGTATACATTCTATATATCTGATAAAGATTTCCATATTGGAACTTCTTCAATTCTATATAAGTTGCAATAAAAACGACTATAACTACATTGAACTATGCCCGCTTTGGTTATCTTTGACTTGCATTGCCAACTTTCTCGACTGGACTGATCTTTAAGCGTGAAATCACTTTTTCATCCCGTACCCGACCCCGTCGTGGAAGGTCATATTCTCATTTTCTAGCCTTGTCCTTATCTTACCATACGATGTTTTATAGTCAAGGGATAGGATAGATTTCTACGAGTGTCAATCCGATGGATGTGGAACAAGTATATGAAAATGTACCCGCTCTATTGTCTGGATTGTACTACACGTACATCAAACTCGTAGCACATGTTGCATATAATGCAATTCCATCGGTCATGTTTTGCATGAGCTAAACTTTCCTAGTCATGAGATTTAGTTTGAACATATTGTGCCAATGGATCACTTCAGTCACTTGAACACATTTAAGGTGATATTTGTGGTCCCAACCAAAAAAATTCGAATGGACAAATATTGTTGCGGAATTCTCTTCACATGCATCCACTATTTAGTGCATGGCTTCATGGATCGAAATTTAGCACAATGTCCTATATGTCCATACATAGTTGTTTTTGGCTTTGTCTCTGATCAAAAGGATTTTTCTCATTGCACGACCCATGTTAATGAATTGTAGTTTACCAACTTCACGTTGGAGTCATGCATTTTTACACGCTGTTACTGACTAACTGCATATAACAGTGCTTCCCCTCTGCAATTGATATGTGGAAATCCTCCGAGCATTTCCCATCTGCGTAAGTTCGGAAGCGCTTCACGCGTACCGATCTCACCACCGCAACGTACATCATGGGCCCACATATTAGGGATCTATATGGGGGTACATATCTCCGTCGATCAACAAGTACCTTGAACCCCTCATCAGGGATGTTTTCATAGCCCAGTATGTTGATTGCTTATATTTAAGGAGGATTATTTCTAGGCATTAGGGGGAAATTTCAAGTACCACTTCGAATGCCAATAAATAAATTGGGACTTCACGTTCCTCCTCATACCCACGCACTCAAGAATCTGGACTCTATGTTCGGATTCACAAATTTGCAACACATGCAAATAACATGCCAGATTCATTTACTAATCTTAAAGGTGTTACAAAATCCTTCAGTCCAGTTAGAAATGCGCCCGAAAGAGTGGAGGTACCAATAAAAACCAGTCAACTCCCTGTTTTATAAAAAGAGGGGGAGTAGTACGGCCTCTGACCCGGATCCAATTTTTCGCAAAGCAACAAAGGAAATGGAGGATAAATCCTCTAAATCAGTAAATTCAAGTCGACCTTGCGTTGATGAACACCTAATGGGTAGTATAGACCCAGTGTAAGGGAAACCTCCACAACCCCAGCTCCAGCTTGCACACACTAGCTGGGACATCGGAACACCTAGACTCACGCGTATTGGGAAATCACGAAGAGTCATCAAGGGTGCAAGATATTCGCTCCAACTATATCGATTTCGGAGAATCATATAACCAAAGCCTACAACTGTTGACAAACATCTCTTGTATGATTGCAAACAACCTTCACAATGATTCGGATCCAAAGACCATGACCATGGCAGAGTGTGAACGCACTTGCTAGGACTGAACTCATCAAGGGATGCAATCCAAGCAGATATATCCTCGCTCTTCCAAATGAATTTGGGATTATTCAATGTGTTTTCTTTCGGAAACGGAATGAGAAATACAAGGTGGTGAGAAAGCAAGGCTTGTAGCATAAGGTCGGGTTTCCGCAGAGATCCGAGACTTACTCCCCAGACATGAGTGGAATCTTTCCGATACATATATCATTGGCAGTACAAAATCATCTATCGATGCAGTTGATAGATGTAGCGACCACATATCCACATGGGTCACTAGATTCAGACATGTATAGTTCCCGATGTAACCTCTGTCCGAATCGAAACTCAAATGCAACATATATTGTGTAATAATCAATAAGTCACCTCATGGCTTATTGTTGTCGGTACATTTTGGTACAACCGACATAGTAAGTTCCTTATTCACAAGGCTTACTCCTATATGATGATCACCCATGTGTGTTTGTCATACATAAGGATATCACCAAAAACGACGAACCACGTGATCATCTAAAAGACGGATTTGAGATGAAGAATCTGGATAAACCCAAATAGTGCTTAGGACTACAACTCGAGCACCTTCACTCAAGTATTATGGTACACCAAGATGCTTATATCTAGAAAATTGGAGAAACTTGATATAGACAAGTCATCTCCATCTCCTAGGGATTGTTCGATCTCTAGACGTAGAGAAAGATCCATGGGAAGATGGAGAAGAGATGTTGACACGTAAAGTTCCATATCCTATAGTGCCATTGGACCTACCAACAGAATTGGTTAGGAATCAAGGATATCTTTCGATATCTCCAAGGCACCAAATATCTCGACATATTGTATCAATTTCAGAGAAATCTGGACTCCAATTTAGACACTGATATTGGCTACTTACATGATCCTACAATGTGTACATACATGGTAGAGCTGTCACTCCATTGATGTCTTCAAATAGACTCTGGTGACTATACTACCACCATCGTTCTGAGATGCAATGCTTCATGTTAACACGTGTGGCTTCACAGAATGATAAACCGCATACATTAGTCATGTGGTGTTGGTTCTCTCGAATCATCTATCATTATCTACACAGATAATGTTGCTTATGTTGCATAGGTGCAAAACAGGTTACATAAAGAGCAATATCGTTAAGCATATTGCGCTAAATTGTTTTATCCCCATAAACTCGTGACGAGTCGGGAATAAACATCTTGCAATTAAAATCATGCGATATCTCACTGATCTAGTCACCAAGTCTCTACCAATTATAACATTTCAGAAATGATTCATGGGATTGGTATGTGACGGCTTCAGGATTTGCAAGAGTCAGGGGGAGTATATCTTCCTGAACTAATCTTGTTCAAAGCATCATATTACACTCTTTTTCCCTTTATGAGTTTACTTTTCAGGTTCTCATCAAGATTTTTAATGAGGTAGTATCAACATGAGATCATATGTCATACTTTCTATTTTCCCCACCGGGGCTTTTAGGAAAGTATACACGACATATTTATTGTCCTCTAAACTCTATGGATTTCATTCATATTGAGTTAACAGAGACAATAATCATTATATGTTGTATCATTTACTCCTTACTTTTCCCACTGGGTTTTAAAGGAGTTTTAACAACATATCAAATACAATTATCCTCACATTTTTCCAAAGGGTTTTTGGGGGATAACTTCAAACATCATATGTCATACTTTCTGTTTTCCCCACCGGGGTTTTAAAGGAAGTATACAAGGCGTATTTATTGTTCTCTATGCTCACTTATGGGGTTTTCCTTTCTAAGGTTTTTCTCATGTGAGTTACCAAAGAGACAATAAAACATTATATGTTGCATCATTTTCTGCTTATTTCCTACTGAGTATTAAAGGAGTTTTAGCAACATATCATACACACTACTCTCCTCATATTTTTCCAAAGGGTTTTTGGAGGAGACTATTTCAAGATGATGAAGACATGCAAGGACAAGCATAGATTAGGGGGAGTGTAAGGATTTAATTAATTACTTTAATTAATCATGTAATCCCTGCTTGTAATGTCGGTTTGTGGAACCGACATACCCCTTTTGTAACCGCTTGTTCGGTGCTATATATAGCACCATTCATCATCAATAAAGACACACTTCGATTCATTTGTCGTTCTCTCGCTTGTCTCTCGTTTACTTCCAACAAAAAGGATGCATGAGCAGCAGTGGCATGCTCAGTACATCCACGTAGACACGCAAAGGTGAGGCCACCGCTTCAGCTATCACGCTCTTCCTTTTCTTTTCTTTTTCCCTTCGTGAGTGACCATGGCAGCAAGAACACCACAAATCAAATAATCACGGCAAACTCTACTTTATGTTCAAATCTCCCCTCCAAATCCATCATGCTTCCATCCCATTCCCTCAAATCTGGCGTTGAAGCTCACAACCCCTCTCCTGCTGGCAGGATTCTAATCGCCATGGTCCCGACCTTGAGCTGCCGCTGCCGGCCATGGCTAGATTTTCAACTCGCGGCGCAGCTAGCTATAACCTCCGATAGCCCATGTCCTTAGCGATGCAAGATTATTGTTGCTGACTTGCCGTCATCAACATCGAGTGAGGATTAGGTCCTTGCCTCCCCATTCTCGTCTGCTCCTTCCCCTTTTTCCCCATCGCCGGCGACCGGCAGCTCATGCCCGTGTCTCCTCGCTGCTGGCCTTGACGTCTGCCGCCTCCCTACCACTGGCCTCGACAACTTCCCGCTCCCCGCCACTGCAGCTAATCACCTCGCACGGAGGCATGACCCTGCTCTTATCGCTGCTCGTCATCGATTTCGGTTGCCGGAGCTGGAGGAGGTTTCGGAGACCACGCGGGAGAAGGAGATTCGTGGCAGACCAGGTGACCCAGAGCTAGGCGCCAACGAAGGCAGAAGACCTCGTCTCCACCGGATCGGCAGCGGTGGCCACTACGCCTTCGTTGCCTCTTCGTCTGACTCCGATTGCTCCATCGGCTGGATGGATTTACAGTGCAGGAGCCTGAAATGCCGACGGAAGGTGACTCCAGGACATGCTTCGCCGTCCTCATGTTGTGGTACCGCCGCCGCACCGAGCAGCCCAAGGGGCCTGAGGGCAAGTTCCTGGGCGCTGGCGATCTCGCCGACGGACACTTCTCAGGTGAGTAGAACGATGTAGTAAGTTTGTGTGAGAGAATTAGACTGGTACCTCGATTATTAGGACAAACCATGTAGATGAATAATGACTATGTTTTTTTATTTGCATTCGGTTAGTGTCATCACCTGAATCACCATGTAGATGAAAAAAATGCTTGGTTAAATAATTGCATATGGTGTTCAGTTAGTAGATGGAGCTATCCATGTAGATGGAGCTGCTCAAACACCTGATGAAGAATGTTAAAATCCTACATACGACACTTATTGCATGTGACATTCTATGTTATAGGATAATGTTCCAATTCGCAAGCTGATGATTCAGTGCTAACGTGTTGGTCGACAGGAGTACCATGAACTTTCGGCTTGTGGGATATAATGCAGGTCTGCTTGTTTTTTTTTTCTTTCCAGTTGACACACACTTGAAGATACTTGTAAAGATCCATATGTTTACCTGATGAAATTGACAGGACAGGAGGACAATAATGGGCTACTCCCACTAAGCAGCTGTGGTGCGGATGCCTTCCTGCTGGTCTTTTCGCTTATCACCAAAGCAAGATATGAGAATATTTCGAAATAGGTAAGTGATCGAGTTTTGCTTACTTTTTATTGCTCCCAATCTTCGATGAGTTGTTCTACTTTATTACCAGCGCCCCAATTTCACAGGTACATATATGCGCCGATTAATCAGTCATGTTCGCTGTTGGAAGGGTTCAGCTTGTTTTGCAAATTACTAAGGAGTTAGAGCGCATTATAATGGAGAATAAGCCTATAGATAATCTGAGAGTGGACATATAGTTCATCCTGTATGGAATGTTTATTTTTCTTCCTATTAATTCAAACAAAGATGTAGACAGGATAATCATCAATGTTCGTACATTCCATCTAGGCTTAGTTTTGACCCATTTATGAATGGCAATTTTCTTGTTCACTTGTAAGCCTGTTTTACGTCTATGGTTACTGGCCTAATTGCCGTCACACACATATTCAAGTTAAGCCTTTGCAACTGGCTTCTTAGTTCTGATGGTACTATTTTTTTTGTCAGGTTCAGGCTCTGCATTTTTGCTGTTGTCTACATTTTGATGCTGTCAATATCAACGATGTCAAGGAGGGGAAGGTAGTAAAAGAATGTGGAAAGAAGCAACCGTTGAAAAAAAGGATGCCAAACAGAAGTCAAGGTAACGTTTTAATATTCTTATGTTATACATGAATTACTGTCAGAATGATCAGAATGATCAGGTTGTTTTTGTCTTGTTGTTGTTCACTGCTATGGCACATTCCCGGCTAACAACCCATAACTTATCCATGGGTTCTTATTCCAAAGTACCTAAAACAAAGGATAATGCGTGACTTGTGCCCATTACCACCAGAACAAATTGATAGGATTTACAACCTCTTGACCCGCAGATTTAGGACATGATAGATAACCTCTTAGTGAAAATGACAATATAACAAAAGTATCACACATATACAATAATGTATTTATGAAATGTTTAGGACGTGTTCAAAATAACTGCTCCGACAACTTCAAATGAAAAAATGTATCCCTAAGTCCTTGACCAAATCTTTGACAACTTGTGGGATGTTAGCTTCAGATTCGTGGTCGGGGCACGCTGCCTCGTGCTGACCTCTAGGAGGGTTGCTGCTAAGATCCACATTTCATCTTCAGCAAGGTGCCACCTCGTCATGTGGCGTACCACATGTTGGTCCCACATGCGCAGAACAATTATCTCCTGCCTGGTAAAGTAAACTCATTAAGCCAATAAAAAAAATGAAGAGTCACAAAACCAAGATATATTGTATATTACCTAGTGTTCATCAGCATGACATCTCGGCACGGCGTGCTCCGATTATTTCCTTGTTGGAATATAATAGGCTCGACATTCACAACCAAACCAATTACATCTAAAATGAATGAAATTACACATTAATATGCAAAACTTGCAAAGTTTGAAATCTAGAAAGGCTGAACATGAAAGAAATAAATATACTTGCCGGCAAGCATTTTATTTGGCAGTCTTGCGACAGTAATGAAATTACTGAACGTCGACGGTATCCGAGGGATTAAAATGTCTGGTCCAGCAAGAGTAACCTGGGTGAGCCTGTGCATGACGAGGTAATAATCCATTAGAATGGTCAACGCAGTTGGTGTGTCATCACTCATCAGCCTCCTTGAATCCCATACATCTGAAAAAGTAAACAGAGCCTGTCCGCAGGTCGTTGTTGAAACGATATGCCTGCTGACTACAGGCTATTGCTTCCATTTTGTCACCCTGCCAAAATAGATTGTTTACTTATTCACATTTAGATTATCGCATTTAGAATATAAACGATGCAAGATCATGGTTCGCAACGCGAGAACACCATGTATTAACTTACTGAGATGTCGGTGAGGATGGCACGGTAGACAATATTTCCGTTTCTTGTTTCTCTGATTCGGCCAAAGATAATTTTCGCCGTGGTATCCCAAGAGCTGTGGATGTGCAAGTATTCCACATTGCTGAATCTAACTTCCCTGTATAAATATGAGAATAATCATTTGAATAGCCTTCTCTACCATTGTGTACATGGCCTTAACTAACCTAACTAGAGAACATGGCGCGGCGACACGCCGCACCCATGACGATAATTTAGTAACCTAACGTTTAATTGGACAATTCTGTCGAAAGCTTGATAACAAAGCTACCTGACGATATTTTAATTACACTATTAGGTATAGAAAGGTTTAAGAAGCATGTAATTATAAATGGAAGTAATAAATATAAAGAGGGATTTCTAAGAATACCGTGTACTTTGAAATTGAAGTCATGCAAAAAGAATAGGAAGAATCAATGTTGCCTCTATTCAACCATAATATGGTTTTACGTCGTGCTCGTGTCAATTTAAATTTGTGGTTAGGTTGATTTGGAAGTTCGTGTGCTTGTAGATTTAATTTACGTATGCTAGCAGGTAGGGTTTTTTTATCGGGTGCATGGGGTGGAATTATTGTTCGTGAGACGGGCGATGCCCGTTGAGTGATAATTGGTTGTTGTGATATGTGTGTAATATTATTGTGAGCAACAGTAGTTTTTCGCTTAGTTAGTTTTAGAGGATCGCTCCATTTTTAAAATGGTTCCAAATATAAAAATGGTTCCCAATTTAAAAATGGTTCCACTTTGAAAATGGTTCCTTTTTGAAAATGGTTCTATTTTGAAAATGTTTCCAAATTTAAAAATGGTTCCATTTTTAAAATGGTTCTGAATTTAAAATGGTTCCAAATTCGAAAATGGTTCCATTTTGAAAATTGTTCAAAATATAATAATGGTTCCAAATTTTAAAATGGTTCCATTTTGAAAATGGTTCCATTTTTAAATGGTTCCGAATTTAAAATGGTTCCAAATTAAAAACGGTTCCAAATTCAAAAATGGCTCCAAATTTAAAAATGGTTCAAAAATTGTTCCCTTTCGAAAATGGTTCCTTTTTAACGTTCCAAATTTAAAAATGGTTCGATTTTGGAAATGGTTTCAAATTTAAAATGCTTCCAACTTTAAATATGGTTCCAAATTGGAAAATTGTTCATTTTTTGAAAATGGTTCTAAATTAAAAAATTGTTTATTTTTTAAATGGTTACAAATTTAAAAATGGTTCCAATTTTAAAAATGGTTCTGAATTTAAAATGGTTTCCAAATTTGAAAATACATCCAAATTTGAAAATTGTTCCAATTTTGAAAATGGTTCTGAATTTAAAAATGGTTCCAATTTTGAAAATGATCCTAAATTTGCAAATTTATGTTTTTAAAAATGGTTTCGAATTTTAAATGGTTACAATTTTTAAAAATAGTTTAATTACCACGAAAACGCAAGAAGCAGTAGCAAAAACATTCTTTTGGACGAAGATGAAAACGCACGAATGAATCAGTACTCGAAAGACGGTTGTCATCGGGAAAAATATAAGCGAGTTTGAAATAGAAGGAAGAAAATTTGATATTCCGTGAGCGGTACAATTTTCAAGGGTTAAAAGAATTTTTATTTAGGGGATTTTTTTTGATTGTTAGTTTCTTGCCTTGAAGAATTTTCCGTAAAACAAATGTTCGAACATTTAAAATATAATATATGGAGAGCGCAAGGACCTTTACGCAAAAGAGCCGTGCGGGCTGTCGGATCACCTATGGACGTCGCAGATCGCGGGGGGCACTGTTCGTCAATGTATTCGTCACTATACGTAGGAATGGGGACTGTGTCGATTTTTTTTTGCCACAGTGCTGCGACGGGAGGACTGTGCTGAATTGTTTTTTATTCTGGGCGGCCGGTCCACAATTTTTGGAAGATGCGAGGACTTTTGTGAAAAAACCGGCGCGTGGGGATTTTTATGTCAATTTTTTTATTCCAGACGGCTCACAATTTTTTGGGAAACATGAGGACTTTACTGCAAAAAAAACAGCACTCACTATTCATCACTGTAGCTGAACTGTATTAGGTACAGTGAGCCGAGCGTTGTGGGAGCTCCAAATTCGGTGCTTCAAATACCCTGAATCAAAATTACAAAATTTGTCCGAATTTGTCTTGTTTGCATAGTCTAAAATACAGCGAATTTGAAGTTTAGAGGGAAATATGTACTCGTCCGTCAAAATAAAAAAGTTATATAAGGAAAGTTGTTTGGAAGGTTGATATCCATTTATTCGTGAAAGGAAAATTCAAACGGATGACTGAGTGCGAATTTGACAAAATTCGTCAAATGTTTTTGTGAATTTTGATCCAAAATTAAGGAGCTAGAGTCAACCAAACTTGAAACCGATCACGGGAATGGAACCTACTCGTCGACGCGCATATATTTTGTGTATATATTATCATGAAAAGGAGGGCCGTCGGATATAGGTCGGTCGCCGCGGAGGTGTTCGTGCAAAAAGAGAAATCTACTGTTCATAGCTGCCACGTGTCGGCTTATGATTGGAAGAAAATCAGGGGAGCACTGTAGATAAACAGTGCCAGACACGTATCATCTACAGTGCGGATCGCACGCGCCATTATATATAGTACATTATCATGAAAAAGAGGGCCGTCGGATGTAGGTCGGACGACGGGGAGGTGATCGTGCAAAAGAAAAAACCACTGTTCATAACTGCCACGTGTCAGCTTATGAGTGGAAGAAAATCGGGTGGAGCACTGTAGATGAACAGTGCCCGGACACACTGTTCATCTACAGTGCAGATCGCACGCGCTATTATATGGATACTAGGTAACTTAGCGCGGCATACGCCGCGTATGTGTGGTAAAAATTCAAATTTTGAAATGCTGAAATTTAAAAATTGTGAAGAGTTGAAATTATTGGAATGCAAAGAAAGTTTACGTTTAAAAATTGCTTAGATTTTGAAAATTGTTCAAACTGAGAAATTATTTAGATTTTTTTTCTTTTTTTACATTTACAAAATGGTTAGATTTGAGAGACATTTAATTTTTTGAAATATTCAACTTTGTGTGTCGTGAACGTGTGGTAAAATTCAAATTTTAATATGTGTACATTTAAAAAGCGTGCAGACTTGAAAATTATTGAAATGCCATTTCAAAAAAAAAAAGTTTATTGAAATGCAAATAAAGTTTATGGTTAAAAATTGTGCATATTTTAGAAGAAGAAATACTGTGGTGTGAAAAATTCAAATTTGAAAATGTCCGCACTCTAAAGTTGTTCAGACTTAGATCTGTTGGAACTGGGAAAAAGTTTACATTTATAAATTGATCGAATTTGAAAAATTGTTAAAATTGGGAAGTTATCCATATTTGAATTGTATTTACGTTTATGATATGCTTAGTTTTGAAAGGCATTCAAAATTTTGAAGCATTCAATTTTGAAATTTGATCATATGCCATAAGTAGTGAGCAATTTTTCTTTTTTGAATTTTAATATGTGTACATTTAAAAATCGTGTAGACTTGAAAATTATTGAAATGCAAAGAAAATTTGTGGTTAAAAATGGGGCATATTTTAGAAATAGTTTAGAAGAAGAAATACCGTGGTGTGAAAAATTCAAATTTGAAAATGTCCGCACTCTAAAGTTGTTCAGACTTAGATCTGTTGAAACTGGGAAAAAGTTTACATTTATAAATTGATCGAATTTGAAAAATTGTTAAAATTAGGAAGTTATCCATATTTGAATTGTATTTACGTTTATGAAATGCTTAGTTTTGAAAGGCATTCAAAATTTTGAATTATTCAATTTTGAAATTTGATCATATGCCATAAGTAGTGAGCAATTTTTCTTTTTTGTGTTAATGTTGACATATTTATCACATTTGTAAATATCGTGGTGTAAAAATTTTAAATTTGAAAATGTCCACATTCAAAAGTTGTTCAGATTTTAATGTATCAATTTTTTTAAAAAAAAATATACGTTTGTAAATTGTTAGAATTTAAAAAAATTTAATTGTGAAAAGTTGTTCGTATGTGATTTCTTCTTTACGTTTTTTGAATGTTAAGATGTGAAATGCATCTAAAATTTTAAAATATTCAAATGTTGGAATTTAATCATATGCCATAAATAGGCAATGTTTATTTTTGTGTTCGTGTTGATATGTTTGTTATATTTTTCTCGCCCGGGTATGCGGCGTTACAGTGCCCGGCTCTTCAAGCCATTATATATAGTAGTGATGGAGTAGCGATTTCTCATCGCAGCAGACATGCAACAAGTGCAAGCGTGGTGATACATCCTTTCAAATGATAGTGCAAGCCTGATGTCGTCGAGTTCATTTCGCTCAGCAATCAATTATTGGTAATGAATATCATATAGTGCTGCCTCCGATACTCCTATTCGTTTTTCTTTGGTGGTTGCAAACTTTCTTTCTGTTTTATGACCTTTAGGACATGAGACTGCTTCTCCTTTATCGGATTTTGTTTCCGCAAAAGTTATTTTTGTTGCTTCATTTTTCACGTTAATTGGTAAATAGATATAATTACCAAACTTATATCTGTTCTCCTCCAAAGTACAAATTTCTTGTTTTACTAATATGAATAAGAAAGAAGAGGACACAGCATGTGCTCAGTGTGACACCCACACTGTTCGCTTCACAGGAAAGCAAAGTCGTCTTCGAGAAGAAGGCCATCGGCGCCGCCTCAGAGCACGACGACGACAACGATTCATTGTTGACATCCAGTGGGGCATGAACTAGGAAGAAACCAGCCAGAGACGTCAACAAAATCACCAGTTTTTGTTATTACTGCAGCTGTTCGGAAACCTGTTACCTTTTGCTTCCTCAGGTTGGCTAAAATTTCCATTCACGTCATAGTTTTCTGCTGACCAAATAGTATTGATTGTCCTACTTTGAATTTCTGTCAGTCCTAACGCATCACATTGCTCCCGATTCTTTGGTCATCTACTACAAATTTATGAGAAGGCATGTCTTAGACCAAAGATAATGTTGGTACTTGGATGTGATCAAGTCATATGCTTTGGGTTGTAACAGGTTAATTAACTATTTCATGCATCTTAATTTTAGTTTGTATTTGTCTGATGTTGCAATAGCTTTCCATGAAACATGGCCTGAAGTTAAAAAATATTATTCCTCCTGGTTTTTCAGTAAATATACCTATTCTGTATGAAAAATTCCATCGGATTTGGGAGCTCTATATGCTGTTTGAGAATGCCTATTTCAGAAGAAAAATACTTGTTCCTCTATTTGCGTACTCACCAGGATTAATTTTTCTTAAATAATGGGGTATAGATACAGTCTTAACTGTTAACCCCCCATCCATATGTTGGTCTGATTTTATGGTTTGATAGGAATTCTAATCTTGAACAAAGTTCAGCGGCATATTTCTTGCAATATGAAACGAGCAATTTATTTGAAAAAGGCTTTATGAAAGAATACATGTTCAGTCATAGTTTAATTAAGGTGTGTAGCATAGTTCTTGAAAACTGCACTGTACCTGTACAAGAATTGGGTCCTCTTGTTAGGATTATATTTTATGATTTCTTCGCAGGTTTATAATGCAAATATGAAATCCAATATGTTTATCGTTCCCTACTCTGGTGATACCGGCTTGGGGACAAGGTCGTCCAATTCTTTCCTCCCTGTCAGCGCCACCCTGGCTCCGCCGCCGGCGTCGCAGCTCCTCGGCACCACACCCCGCCAACTCATCTGCCTCGCTTCCCAGCCTTCGTCAAGAGGACCTACGATGGTAGAACCATGTGTCCAGGTCGCACTTGGCTGAGCAAACCCTTCAATTGCAAGATCTTTTTACACCCTTGAAAGTTCTTAATCAGGTACACGGTAGTAGCTCAAGCCTGCCACATCTATGGATCTGTAATTCTTTGATCTATAACTTTCCCTTGTGCTACTCGGTCACATCCATATATCTGTAAGAAAACCATACTTACTGCTCCAATAATTTCTTTACAAACTTGAAACTTCATTGGTGTGCCAACTGGCAGCCGTAGTTTTTATTTCTCTAGGTCTCAGTAGCTCCTCCTTTTATCTGTGACACTGCAGGTGTTACTGAAGATTACTCTCAAGCAATTTATTAATGAACTTTCTACATATGCTTCAGAGATCACCCCGTAGATCTCATCCGAGAAGAGGAATTAATTTGGCCACTGTAATGTGGAATGTGCTTTGGATTGGTAAGTCTATTTTGCAAATTCGAGAAAAAGTGGGTTTGACAGTCCCTTTTTGGTCAGACCACTTTGTGTTTCTCTTAACTATTTCCTATGTACATTTTGACAAACTCCTATCGTTTCATGTTCGTATCCGAAGTGCCGAATCTAAATTCCTAACAAGTTTCCAGCAACATTCCCTATGCAATTCTTTGCTGATGCAATGATTAATCAACTTAGATCTTAGCCAAGCAGGACCTCATGTTAGCAAAGTCAAGGAGCAGAAAGAAGCTTGGAAGTATGGAGCAAACTCAACAAGCATATCACGTTCATTTATTTGTAAACTGTTGTAGCTTATTGGATTAAATTGAATCCGGTGTTTCATTGGATTTTATTAGGCCTGCCAAACTACTCTATGGATTGAAATAATACAATGCGTTTTGTGGTTAAAAAAATCATATTATAATTTTTTTGATGTTCTACTCAAGCTCTAATGGTCGTGTAAAGAAAGTATTATGTTTATTTTGGACTGAGCCATTGCGATGACTGATGAGTCCAAAGCGTGCACATCATTATTCTGCATTATTTTTCGTCCTTATTTATGGAACACAAAATATGTAAGAACCAAGAACCTATTCCCGTGCTCCTGTTTTCTTCGCCCAATATGTATCCCGTTACAGCGCACGGTTTATAGATTCATTTTTTTCCCGTTGCAACGCACGGGTATTTAGCTAGTTTAATGGTAAAGATCAGGTCAGCTCGTACGTTTAAATTGTTGAGTTTGGCAGCTTTTTTTTCTTCCTTTTCGCTAAATGTTAGAGCAATGGTGCATAATAGAGATAGATACATGTGCTTATAGGTTTTTCTTCTGCTTGGAACTATGAGAGATTGCTTCAATTGGTGGTGTCACACTGATGCTTTAGATATCTCCGACGGATCATCTAAATTAATCAACGGAAAACTACGCATGTATAAGGTGAATGCATTAATTAATAAATTTTGAACACCAGATAATTCTATGAGAGCAGATATTTCAGCTTTGGTGCCGACGAGTATTGAATAAGTCAAAAAACGTTAGAAAACAATCGAAGAAGCACATGCACACTTTAGGCGTGTTTGGTTTCCTGCACGGATTTTAGCCCATTTGGCTCCGTGGCTCTGCAGGGCCTGGTCTGGCCCAGGAAAACGAGGCCCCAGCCACGTTGTGCAGCCCGTTTGATTGCCTGTTTTTACTATTTTACAATTTTCCTACCCGGTGTTTGGTGTCCTGTTTAAGTGGCTGGACGTGGATTAGAGGCAAAACCTGGTGTTTGGTTACACCCTTGCGCTGTGTTATGCTCACCACATATGAAAATGGTGATCTTACCACCCCTTTGAACTAACCGATCACATTAAGCACTGAAACACACATTGAAGAACACATTCAGCCACACATCGACACACATTGAAATTTGGATAGACATTCTAAGACATGATTAAGCAAAGTCATAGAAGGTTAAGTACCAGCTAGTTATATACACACATGGGCATCTCATGCCCCTGGGTTAACATCTAACAGGGGCTTGATCAAAATGGATCCGACCAAGTTTTGGGCATACTAAGCCCTGGATCAACATCTAAACAGGGGTGTCCCATACCCCTGTGTTAAGAACTAACAGGGCAACACATGCTTCTGATCAAAATGCATAAGTCTCAACTTACCACGCTCGACCTAGTCGTGGAAAGGGCAGGTGTAGCCCCTGGACATCGAAGTGGCGCTCTTGAAGATGGTGAGCTTGAAGCCGTAGTGGGTGAGCTTGAAGACGAGGGCATCGGCTTCCTCCAGCTCGTACTTTAGCACCACATCTGGCCAATTGCGGCCTAGCACCATCTCGCCGCCGTGCATGCTCACCCACACCCACTCGTCGCAGTAGTGGCACACCGAGATCGATATGCAACGAGGGAGTGGGATCTGGATCCAATCCCTCAGCACGGCCTGGAACGCTCCGGGGATGACTAGCATCAACAGATCGTCGGCATCCAGCTGGGCATATAACTGGCGGGGTGCCACAGGCCTGGGGATGTGCCCGATCGTCGGCAGCCGGCCTTGAGTGCGGTTGGACAACTTCACTGCCTCCTCCTACCTACCGGGGACTTCAGGCCTCACGAGCCACCGATTGCGCGGGAGCACGTCCTCCAAACCAGGAGGTGTTTGTGGATTCCTCCCGGGGATTTCCCATTCAGTCTTGGGTACCTTGTCAAGATAGAGGCGTCAATGAGCAACAATAGGAAGGCATGAACAGTGAAAAGCAGAAGCATTGGCATGGACAAGGAATAATGGACATTCACTATTTCAAGCAACATTGTCAACAATGGCAACCAGTTGAAGATATGGACAAGGAAAAAAATGGCAACAATGCCAACAATGGCAAGTCCCTGGACATTGACATGACAATGACAAGCAACAAGGCCAACAAGACACGAACATGAACATGCAAAAATGGCAACGAACATGAACATGCAAAAATGGCAACGAACATGAACAAGCAGTTTAAGACAAGAACAAGACATCAAAAATGGACATTGACTATTTGAAGCAACAATGCCAACAGTGGCAAGTCCCTAGACATTTGACATTCACAATGACAAGCAACAATGCCAACAAGACATGAACATGCTTGTCAATGTCCTGTCCGATGTCTTGTTCCTGTCTTGAACTGCTTGTTCATCTCTTGAACAATGCCAACAAGATGTACCCGAATCCTACAACCACACAAAGCCTAACAGATCTACAAGTAGGAGATCTACAAACAGTCTAAACAAGATCAAGGTAAAGAGGCCGGGAACCGTGTCCAATGACGGGGTGGGTCCGCCCGCCGGCGTCAAAGAAGAAGGCCGCGCCGCCGATGGCATCGCCGCTGCTTTCCCATCCTTGCACGACGGGCTCAAAGAGGAAGCCACAGCCGCCGATGGCGCCGCCGTTGCTTTTCCCGCCGGCGATGGCGCGGGCGTAGCAGCCGATGCGGCCGCCGGAGCACGGGGACGGCCGAGACAAACTGGCGACGGTGCTTTGAGCATCCGTGCCAGATCGACGGGATCCTTGCCAGCGAGCACCTCTGCCCATTTATGGTGAGCGGTGGCGGAGTGGCGACTGCAGAGGGCGAGAGAGATGAGAGTGGTGGAGTGGGCGGTGAGGGGAGTGGGAAGTTATGCAGAAACGTCCCGTCTCCCGCTCTTCCCAAAGCGTGCGAGACTACGGCACGCGGAGCTCGCCAGGGCCTGGCCACATGAAAACGGCCGAATCGGCCATTCCTCAAGGGCCTGGTTGAGCACTGCTTTGAGGTTCGTGCTATGCAACAACGCGGGTCGGCCCAAGCAACTAAACGGCCAAAATTTGCACCCAGCGGGCCTGGCCAAGGTCCACTCATGAAACATGCCCTTTCAAATTATTGTATCTGTATCCAATATAGAGAGATTAATCTCGCCCCCCCCCCCCCTCCCCCACCCCCACCCCCACACCCACATGTTAGGACTAGAAGTATTATTTGATTGCTCTGCTGGTTCTTGAAAATTTGTCGATCTGGATTTAATAATATATTTATATAATTAGATTAGATATTTTAAATAATTTATGTGGAAATTTAATCTTAACACTCTTTTTATAATACAGTTAGTTTTTGTAAATATAGTAAAAGAAAATAGATGTTCGAAGTTAGATTTTAAAGACCATGATGATAACTTCTAAAAATAGAGGGTTATACAGGTTGAAGGCTCCGTTTGCACCATCAAGCCCACCTTATTCCAAAGTGAAAATAGATACTTGCATGATACTGACAGAACGTTGTCCACGGAATATATCCAAGTCGATATAGAACATGTGTCTGTCATAAAAAAGAAGAATAGAACATAAATGGATATGGCTTCAAATTAAGTCTATCTAATTTGTTTGCGATGCAATCCTATCCACTAAATATACGGATGGATATGCCCCATGCCCAGATAAGCTATAAATTACAGTATCTGTGTGTGGTAATAGGTAACAGAAGTTGGACAATGCAGTACAAAAATTGCTGAAACAGTCACCCGGATACATCCTACAACACCAGTCAAAAATATTCTTGCAATTTTAGCATACAACGCAAGTTATATAGAATCATCGTCACAAGGTCGTAAATGAAGGTATATTTTCTTCCTACAATCTTCAAAATATACTGCTATGCTTTTCCTATATTCCAATGTCACAGTTTTCATGCTAATTGGTCACGTGTTGAGGACTAGTGTTTTTAATTGCATTAGCTCTCAAACCTCTCTCATCCAACATATTTGATTACATGAAAGTAGTGGACATAGAAAGGTGGCCCTGTATAACTCAACACACAGTAGACCATATGATAGAGGCATCTCGCCCTCTTGTCAATCTCTCTCAAAACTATGGAAGCTGTCCATGTTGTGTATCCTCCCCTGATTTGTGGGTGTCGCCTTTGCTTTCCTCTAGTGATTCCTTTCAACTTCATTTTATTCTAAAAAATTAAGCGAAAGTGGTGAAACATGTAAGAGCATCTCCAACCGGAGACCCCAAATTCGGCCCCCCAACCTGTCCGCGGACATGTCCGGGCGTGTCCGCGGACAGTGACCGGACATGCCTCAAAAGTGGTGCTCTACAACTACAATGTTCAAATCTTGACACCCAAAAACATGCAAGCCATGCACATGCATCATAGAACTAGTTTGGAGTCTAAATAAATTGTTCAAATCACCTTATTACAACAAATAATTGTATCTAAACAAATAAAAATAGCCGGACATAAGAGTTCATATTATTCGAACACAAATCAATGCAAATTGAAATTCACTGATTTCCCATAAAGGCATACATATGCTCCACCAGATCGTTGAGTAGTTGGGTGTGCGCTTTTTCATCTCGAAGTTGTCGATGCATCTCAAGTAAGTGCATGACATACTCCGCTTCTTGTTCAGGTAGGTAGACATGTTTTTTTCAAGAAAGTGCTACCGTAAGGGAAAACCCCTACGGTGTGTTTTTTTAGGTGGACATGTTCTCCAGGGTGCTCAAAATCCATGCGAGCTGCCCCTTCTCCTTCATCCTCCACAATCATGTTGTGCAAAATTACACAACAAGTCATGACCTGCCATAGTACCTCCGGATCCCACATCATTGCGGCTCAACGGACTATATCCCAACGAGCTTGCAGCACACCAAAAGCCCTCTCGACATCTTTCCTAACAGCCTCCAGTGCAGCTGCAAATCCACATTTTTTGGGACCAGTTGGATTGTTGATAGTCTTCACAAATGTCGCCCACTAAGGATAGTTACCATCTGCAAGATAGTATCCCATGGTGTAGTCATGTCCGTTGACGGTGAAGTTGCATGGTGGAGCATCCCCATCACAGAGCCTCTTAAACAGGGGAGAGCGCTGAACCACATTGATATCGTTGTGAGAACCGGGCATGCCAAAAAACGCATGCCAAATCCACAAGTCTTGAGATGCCACAGATTCAAGTACGATTGTGGCCTCTTTGCTGTGACCTTGGTAATGCCCACGCAACCCTGTTGGGCAGTTTTTTCATTGTCAATGCATGCAATCAACTGAACCTAGCATACCTGGAAATCCTCTTGCTTCTGCTAGGGCCAATAGCCTTTGGGTGTCCTCGGCATTTGGTTCTCTCAGATATTCCTTTCCAAACACCTTAACCACGGCGTATGCAAATCTCTCCATAGCCTCAATGCATGTACTCTCTCCCATCCGGACATACTCGTCTATGGCATCCACGGCTTTTCAATAGGCAAGCATTCTCAAAGCAGCGGTGCATTTCTGCATAGGAGAGAAGGATAGTTTTCCGCAGTAATCATACTTCAACTTGAAGTAATCATCATACTTAGTTACTTCCTCCTCTATGCGCGCGTATAGTCTTGAGCTCATCCGGAATCGACGTCGGAAAAACCCCTCATGAAAGACCGGCTTCGGACGGTTGAAATATTCGTCATAGAGATCTCGAGCGCCTTTGAGCCTGTCACGGGCCACGGTGATCCGCCCCTTAATCGATCCCCGGAAGTTGAGAGCATGCTCCTCCTTCTTTTCCAATTCCTCTTGAATGCTCATCATCGACATGGCGGCCTCCTCATCTCCGTCCTCAAACATGTCATCGTCACTAGACCCGTCCATGAACTCGTTGTAAATCAACTCATCCATGACCAAGTAATCGTACTCCTCGTCGGACGAAGAATCCATGGCTACATACATGAACACTGAATCAAAAACCGGCTCCAGCATTTACACAAACACTTTGAGAGCGAGGTGGATGTCGGGCGATGCAAAACGTACCGGAAGCGGAGCGTCCAGGTGAGGTTCTTCCGGCGACGGGTTCCGACAGCGGCGGCGGCGGCGCACGCTGTAGCTTCGGGGCGGCGGCGGTTACACGAAGGGGACGGCGGCGGAGCAGAGTGGTGCGGCCAAACTGGACAGAGTGGAGGAAGAAGAGGGAGAAGCAAGGGTTTCCGTCTGATTTAGGGGAAAATTTTGTAGGTCCACGTTGCCAGGTCCGACGTGGCGGAGGCGTCCGGGCGGCCCCAAACCCTCCCCACATATGGGCTGGCTTTGGGGTTTGCCGGACAGTCCGGACGTTTGGGCTGACTATGGGGTGGATGGTTGGGTGATGGTTTTCGGCCCAAAACGTGTCCCGGCTGTCCGCCCGGACGTTTGGGAGAGGTTTGAGGGGCATGGTTGGAGATGCTCTAAGTTAAGCATATCTCATCCAATGCCCGGAGGTAAATTCTATCATTTTTTATTACGGATTAGAAGCTTTGGTAAGGTTGTCAGCTTCGAAATGTTGGTTAACTGGTGCTGATGTACGTGAAATTTCCAGTGCCCTGAAGACATGATTACCGCTAGCTCCTTCGCTGAAGGTTTTTATATGATGTGAAGTTCTAGCACTGTTATCGTCTGTATGGTTAGTTTGATCAGAATGCCCTATCCTGGAGCTGGACTGGACTTTGTTGCCAACTTGTTACAATACGCTTCGTATACTAGTAGAAAACGGGGCAACAGTCCCGGTTCCAGAGGGCCTTTAGTCCCGGTTTTCCAACCGGGAGAAACTAATCGGGACTAAAGGCCCGCCCTTTAGTACCGGTTGGGCACGAACCGAGACTAAAGGGTATCCACATGGATGAACCTCTCAAACTAAATTCGACCGGGTCCTGAGCCGCGGGGTGCTGAGCCGCGGGCGCTGCGCATCCAAAGATAAGGAACCCTCACAGGGTCATAACTCACGTGAGGAGGAACCCTCTGAAGAAACGACCAGGTATTGTTATACTGATTATCCAACAAATACATGTCGCAACGGACATGCTCGTCCTCCTCCCTGATACGGCGACGTACCACCTCCTCGGGGGCCGGCTCACTCCACACCGAGCGTGGCCCACGCGACTGCCACCAAAGAAGATCCGGGTCGACGACGTCACCCAGATTCCTCACCAAGCTACGTGTCCCGGAAGGTAGCACCTCCCATTGCCAGCCCAGCGGAGCCCAGTCCCAGACATCGCCCCTCTGGTCCAATAGTGACATCGTCGCCGAGAACAATAAACTGAAAACACAATTTTTGTAAGACGATCATTCCAAATTGACTTAGCATTGCCTAATACATTTTCCTAAAACATTGCTAACTATAATAACATTTTGTAACACATTTCTAACAAGTACTAAATTTTCTAATAACATTTCTAATACATTTCCTAATAACATTTCCTAAATTACAAAACACTAAATTTTCTAACACACTAACGCTAAAATTCCTAAATTTTCTAATACTAAAATTCCTAAATTTCTAACCCTAAATTTCCTAACACTAACACTAAAATTCCTAACACTAACTTTCTAACACTAACACTAACACTAAATTTGCTAAAATTTTCTAACACTAAAAAAACAACAAAAAAAACCTAAACTACACAAAAAAAAAACACCTAAACTACCTCACCTTGCTACGGCCGGAGGAGGAGGAGGGCGAGGACGCCGGCCGTCGAGGCCACGTGGAGGAGGAGAGGAGGCTCGGGCGCGACGCGGCGGAGAGGAGGAGGTCCTCGGGCGCGCGTGACGGCGGAGGAGAGCAGGAGGGCCACGGGCGCGACGTGGCGGAGAGGAGAACGCGGCGGAGCAGCACGACGGTGTGACGGAGCATCACGGCGGCGTGACGGCGTGGGGGATTCCCACGGCAGCCTGGCGGCGTCTCCTTCGCTTCTCGCGGCGTCTGGGGAGAGGAACTGCTCGATGTGTGGAGGAAGAGGGCGGCGCTTGATCTAAAAACGCGAAACAGACCTTTAGTTCCGGTTCGTGCCACGAACCGGAACTAAAGGATCTTTAGTTCCGGTTGGTAACACCAACCGGTACGGACCTTTAGTACCGGTTGGTGTTACCAACCGGTACTAAATGGGCTTTTGTATTTTTTCTGTTTTCTTTTCATATTTTCTTATTTCTTTTATATCTTTTGATTTAATTGTCCAAATCAAGTCAAATTTGTTTTGTTTCTTCTGTTTTCTGTCGGGGTCGGGGGCGTCGGACCACGCGCGCTCGTACGCCCTCCGCACCGGATCCGGCACCGGAGCAGGAGGCCGGTAGCTGGGCATTCCTCTCCACGTCGGGCTCGTGGGCATACGGCGGGATAGGCTCCCGCGGTAGCGCCCAAGCGCGCTCTGCCAAGCACGCTCGACCTCGTCCAGAAGGCGCTTCGGCGGGCGTGGTGGATCCATCTCATGGATACGATGCGTTCGTGGCTAGGACCGGGTTTACCCGTCGGCGACAATACATATAGATCTCCAGGACAGCGCTAGGGGAGGACACGTGACCAGGGCAGCGGTGGGGTAGGACACGTACGTGACCAGGGCAGCGCTAGGGGAGGACACATGACTGACACGAGTCGTGACCGCAAAGCCCGCCTTTAGTCCCGGTTGGTAACACCAACCGGGACTAAAGAAGCACACGGATCGTGTGTTTCTTTCAAGCGCTTGTGAGCCGTTGGATCAGGGGTGTGTTTTTTAGGGCCTGTGAGCTGTTGGATCAGCACTATCACGACCACTTCGTGAGCCACATGACCCTATATATAGCTCCCCTCTTGGACATGTTCGGCACTCAGTGTGTACTCATTGTAGTTCATTTGGTATACAAAGCATTCGGATTCCTTGCATACGTCCGACGGTGCATTTGATATGCGGGCACTCACGAGCCACCGTCGGGCTGTATGCAGGGAAACCGTGTGTTTTGTTCCAACTTTTTCGAGCGCTGGTGAGCGCCGTTGGAGTTTTTAGAACCAAAAATCAGTGTTTAGAGTTTTCTTCTGAGTTTTCACAACACAGTTACATAAAAGGTTTAATATATTATTACACATCACCACCAACATCCCTATCTAGTGTTGTGGTATAAACTTCTTCTTCGTGTGTGTCCCTTTCTTCTGATTGCGCCGTAACCATGGACAATTTTCATCATTTAACACGATGCTT
The DNA here is from genome assembly GCA_947311845.1 of Poa pratensis. Lineage (NCBI taxonomy): Eukaryota > Viridiplantae > Streptophyta > Magnoliopsida > Poales > Poaceae > Poa > Poa pratensis. The sequence continues at coordinate 17,620,945 of CAMZMU010000079.1, forward strand.
GGGTCAGTTTTCACTGTGAAGGGCGAATTTCATCAAACTTATTGTAATCTTCTGACATGTCTGTCTTGTCCTCCACTCCCACGATGTTTCTTTTCCCTGAAAGAACTATGTGGCGCTTTGGCTCATCGTATGATGTATTCGCTTGCTTATCTTTTCTTTTTTCAGTCTGGTAGACATGTCCTTCACATAGAAAACCTGAGCCACGTCATTGGCTAAGACGAATGGTTCGGTGTCGTACCCAAAATTCTTGAGATCCACTGTAGTCATTCCGTACTGCGGATCTACCTGTACCCCGCCTTTCAGGTTGAACCATTTGCACCAGAACAAAGGGACCTTAAAAGAAGGTCCATAGTCAAGTTCTCATATTTGCTCTATGTAACCATAATATGTGTCCTTTTTCTCATTGTTGTTTGTTGCATCAAAGCGGACACCACTGTTTTGGTTGGTGCTTTTTTTTATCTTGGTCGGCCGTGTAAAATGTATTCACATTTATCTCGTACCCTTGAAAAGTCAATATAGTCGAAGATGGTGCTTGGCCAACAAGTATAGCTGTTCTCCAACAGTGGTGTCATTAATGAGACGTGTTTGCAACCAACCGCCGAAAGTCTTCACGTGTTCTCCTTCAATACATTCTTCAGGCTGCTCCGGGTATTTAGAGCGTAAACTATTCATGTGTTCCTTGATATACAGAGCCACCAAGCTGGAATTATGTAGAACTGCGTAGTGTGCTTGAGTGAAAGAATGCAGTCCTTACATATTATTGCTTTCTTTCCTAGCGTGCCTTTTCCACGCAGTCTCCCCTCATGGCGCGATTGAGGAACACCGATCGGCTTAAGGTCAGGAATAAAGTCAACACAAAACTCAATGACCTCCTCTGTTCCATAGCCCTTGGAGATGCTTCCTTCTGGCCTAGCACGGTTATGAACGTATTTCTTTAAGACTCCCATGAACCTCTCAAAGGGGAACATGTTGTGTAGAAATACAGGACCGAGAACGAAATCTCTTCGACTAGGTGAACTATGAGGTGCGTCATAATATTGAAGAAGGATGGTGGGAACACCAACTCGAAGCTGACAAGACATTGGACCACATCCTTCTGTAAACTTGGTAGAGTTTCTGGATTGATCACCTTCTGAGAAATTGCATTGAGGAATGCACATAGCTTCACAATGGGTACTCGAACATTTTCCGGCAGAAGCCCCCTCAATGCAACCGGAAGTAATTGTGTCATAATCACGTGGCAGTCATGAGACTTTAGGTTTTGGAATTTTTTCTCTGTCATGTTTATTATTCCCTTTATATTCGACGAGAAGCCAGACGGGACCTTGATACTGCTCAGGACTTCAAAAAAGATCTCCTTCTCTTCTTTGGTAAGAGCGTAGCTGGCAGGACCTTGATACTTCTCTGGATTCAGGTGTCTCGTTCGTGCATACGTTGCTGGTCCTGCCGTGATTCCGGTGTATCTTTCGTCTTCCCATACACGCCCAAGAAGTTTAGCAGGTTCACGCAAAGATTTTTCGTCACGTGCATCACGTCGATTGCAGAGCAAACCTCTAGGATTTTCCAATAGGGTAGCTCCCAAAATATAGATTTCTTCTTCCACATGGGTACGTGTCCGTCAGCATCATTCGGAACAGATTGTCCGCAAAGACCCTTTCCAAAGATTACTTTTAAATCCTTGACCATGTCATATATATCAACACCAGTAGGGCAGGTAGGCTTCGTCCGGTGATCTGCCTCACCTTTGAAATGCTTGCCTTTCTTTCTTACGGGATGCTGTTTTGGAAGAAATCGACGATGCCCGGGTACACATTCTTGTTACCTAAATATATACTTTCAGTCTCACCTAAACAGTGCGTGCATGCATTGTATCCCTTGTTTGACTGTCCTGAAATGTTACTAAGAGCAGGCCAATCATTGATGGTTACAAACAACAACGCTCGTAGGTCAAATTCCTTGTTTGTGCTCATCCCACACACGTACACCTTCTTCACGCCACAACTGTAAAAGTTCTTCAACCAATGGCCTCAGGTACACATCAATGTCGTTGCCGGGTTGCTTCGGGCCTTGGATGAGCACTGGCATCATAATGAACTTGCTTCATGCACAACCAAGGAGGAAGGTTATAGATACATAGAGTCACAGGCCAGGTGCTATGACTGGAGCTCTGCTCCCCAAAAGGATTAAAGCCATCTGTACTTAGACCAAATCTTAAGTTCCTTGCGTCATCTCAAAATGTCGGGAACTCTCTGTCGATTTTTCTCCACTGCGACCCATCAGCGGGTGTCTCAGCATCACGTCTTTCTTACGGTCTTCTTTGTGCCATCGCAACAACTTGGCATGCTCTTTGTTTTGGAACAAACGTTTCAACCGTGGTATTATAGGAGCATACCACATCACCTTGGCAGGAACCCTCTTCCTGGGGCGCGGCTCGCCCTCAACATCACCAGGGTCATCTCGCCTGATCTTATACCGCAATGCACCGCATACCGGGCATGCATTCAAATTCTCGTACTCCTCACCGCGGTAGAGGATGCAGTCATTGATGCATGCATGTATCTTCTGCACCTCTAATCCTAGAGGGCAGACAACCTTCTTTGCTTCGTACGTACTGGGGGCAATACGTTATCCCTTGGAAGCATCTTCTTTATTATTTTCAGCAAATTTTCAAATCCCTTGTCAGATGTACCATTCTCTGCCTTCCATTGCAGCAATTCCAGTGTGGTACCCAGCTTTTTCTGGCCATCTTCGCAATTTGGGTACAACAATTTTTTGTGATCCTCTAACATGCTCTCCAACTTCAACCTCTCGTTTTCACTTCCGCAGTTTATCTGTGCATCACGAATGGCCCGACGAAGATCATCATCGGGCTCATCAACAATGGGCTCTTCTTCAGCTTCGTCTTCCCCCATTGTAGTACCACCGTCTTCAGTGAACATAGGATAGTTGTCATTATCCTCTTCTTCTTCATTGTCTTCCATTATAACCCCTCTTTCTCCGTGCTTGGTCCAACAATTATAACCGGACATGAAACCGGACTGCAACAGGTGGACGTGAATGGTTTTTGAGGTAGAGTAATCCTGCGTATTCTTACAGACACTACATGGACAAGAAATAAAACCATTCGCGCTTGTTTGTCTCAGCCACACGAGAAAATCATGCATGCCATTAATAAAGTCGGGACAGCGTCGGTCACCGTACATCCATTGCCGGCTCATCTGCATTATATAAATATATCAAAAACCATTACACTACATCATGAATATATAATAGTGACCAAATTAATTAATACAAGTTCATCACATTAAAACAAAGTAGAGTAGTGACCAAATGTAATACATAGTTCACATAAAACATACATTGAAACTAACATACAACTATCTAAAGAATTTAAATCCAACAACAAATGCGATCAAAATCGCAACTAAGGTAATTATTGAACCAACAACATAATGATACCAAGCCTCTTTATGAATGGCATATTTTCTAATCTTTCTAATTTTCAAGCGCATTGCATCCATCTTGATCTGTGTTTATCGACGACGTCGGCAAGATCGAACTCCAATTTCATCTTCTCTTCTAGGCATTGTAGACGAAGATCTTCACTTTTTTCAATTTTGCTTTCAAATCATTGTTTTCTTTTTCAAAAACTCGACAATAAGGTCGGTTGGAATTTCCGGTTCAACTACCTCCTAGATAAAAAATCTATGTCAAGTTGGTAGGCATAATTGTTATAAACACGAAATGAAACAAATAGTTATAAAAATATACCACATCCGAATCATAGACCGGACGAGGCCGAGGGGACGGATATCAAAACCATGACACTATACATATAAAAAAACATAAGAAAATTATACAAGTAATAACTATGCATTTAAATCATACAAGTAATTTGAGCTCAAAATGCATATAAAAACAAGAGGCTCACCGAGGTGGTGCCGGTGACGGGACGACGCGGGCTATCGACGGCGGTGTGGACGGGGACGGGACGACACTAAAACCCACAAATCATAAATTAATTTGAACTCAAAATGCATATAAAAAAAAAGAGCTCCCTAACTTAGACATTTCATCAAACACCTAGCTAGCACAACAAAAATGAAATGAGCTAAACTAGCAATGAAATGAGCTAAAGTAGCACGCCGGAAAAAAGGATGTAGTTGCTAACCCTTGAATAAATGGGGTGCCGTCAATCTTGACAAATGGTGGAAAAAAATGGGGATGAACTAGATCTTGGGAGAGGAAACGGAGGAGAAAAATGGTGAAGTTTCGAGCAGGAAAAATGGAGTGGCCTCGGGTGGAAGAAGATGATATATGGGAAACCTTCACGAACCGGTACTAAAGGTTTCTCGCGCTGGCCCCACCTCTGCGGCCGCTGCAGCAAACCTTTAGTACCGGTTCGTAACACGAACCGGGACTAAAGGTTTCTTACGAACCGGGACGGGTGCTCTCCGGCGCCCTGGCCATTCGAACTAGAACTAATGGTCCCATTAGTTCCGGTTCAAATTATGGCCGGGACAATGGGCCAAACGAAAGCCCTGTTTTCTACTAGTGGATATATCTAAGAGCAGAGTCAATCAGGGACCGTTATCTCAAATGGTCATAATGGGCTACTTCTAATCACAGCCATTGATGTGCTTTAATTTTCGTGCAAAAAACTGTTTGGAAAGCACCGGAGCACTTCTTGTATCTTATTTAATTCACTGTTGATTATAATTTTCTTGATAACGCCGTATCTATCATCGCTTCTACGTACCAAGGTTCAAGTGTTCAACTGGGAACTTTAAGTTTGTTATTCTATCATAATCTTTATGAAGTCCTGGAACAGGTCGACACGTCCCTAGGTCATTTTACAATAACTCTTGTGAAGATGTTCTACCAAGTAATGACTGCCAATCTTGCATGCAATGTCTGCTGTTGAGATAGGTTAATAGCAAGTTTGTTTTGGTGTACAACCTATTTTTGCCATATTTCGAGCCATGTTGCTCTCATTATTTTTGTCCTATTACTACAAATTAAAGGTCTCTAAGCACATGGACCACAATAATCTATCGTCGTGAATGGTACATACGAATATACTATCTATTGCCCACTTGTTATACGGATTTGTCATTTTCATGGGCACTCACATGCTTGGACAGAAACGTGTATACATTCACGGATGCATATCCATGATCCATCAACAACTTTTTCTTGTTACTAAGAGCATCTCCAAGAGCATTTGTAAAATGGATTGATAAAATTGATTTTAGCACTAGGAGAGAGAAAGGTTGACAAATCAAATTTGTTTTCAGCTTTTCAAGTATTTGTAAAGTGGATTTGCTAAAACTTGCACACACTGACATGTGGGGGCACTCTGTCATACACACGTATCAAAACCCCACTCCCTCCCTCGTCCTCGATCTTCCTGGTCGTTGTTGGGCCCTAGGGTTGGTCCAGCTACTTCGCCCGTTTGTCCCGCTAGTTGGCTCAGCGTCGCCGCGGGCGGCACTGCGGGTCGAGGATAAGGCGCGCTCAATCGCCGGGGGCGACGACCCGAATCGAGCCGCCATGGCCTCCAATCAAGGACGAAGGAGGGGCGTGGGGTCGAGGAGGGCATTGGGGAAGGTTGCCGGTCGCCTCCATGGCTGACGTGGTGGCCGGAGATGGTGGCAACGTGAGCAGGGGTGGGGGACGGAAGTTTCCCGCAAGGCAGTTGCTCTCTCCCGCCTCGGTTTGCAAATCCTGGGAGGTTGGCTTTAGATTGCTATATTTGCATATTTGGAGCCAAACTTCAGCAAGCTTGGTAAAGTTTTGGAGGGGGGCCACTTTTACAATATCTTTCGAGTAGCTTTCTTTATCCAGATTGCTAAATTTTCTGTTTTTACAAATTTGGGGCATTTTTACAATAGCTCTTGAAGATGCTCTAAGGATGATATATGAGTGAGCTCTATATGAGCTGCACATCTTTCTCCACTCAAAAGCTTGGACGTACGGTCTCTCCCCTAAAGCTGCTGTTTATTTTTGGACGAGTCTAGCAGGCGCCCGCGCGCCAAACGGACGAGATGAGCGCTTAGTCAATTAAGAAAGTCTTCAACCACTCGGGGGCGGACTCGCTCATCTTCAACCACTGCCGTCGACGCGTGCCCCCACACTCCTTCTCCGGCAGACCATCCGGAGCGCCAGCCTAGGTCCCTGCGCTGGAGGACCTCCTAGCGCGTCCGCCCCGAGTCCCCCGCAGCCTAGACTGCGGGCAGACCCGGCCTCCGTTTTTCCTGCCGTTTACCCAGATTCCGGTGACCATTAGCCGGCCACCGGGAGCGCCGACCCTAACCACTTCCTCCCGGCGCGTCGACCATCAGCCGGCCACCCAGGCCCGCCGCCCCGCCTCCTCCACACGGACGTTCAGCCTGGCTGCCTGGGCGACCTCGCGGGTCGTACCGCCCCAAGCACATCCTCCGGCGAGGACCCGTTTCCTACTCTGCGGCGACGACGCCTCGGTCGGGAGAAGAAGGTGGAGCAGCAACCCAGAACGGCATCTTGCCGGTGGAGAATTGTAGCAGAGGATGTCGACAGGTTCCGTGGTGGTGCACGACAGCTGGAGAGGATGCTGGCATACAGAGAAAATTGGGAAGGGGATTGATTGACCTTGGAGGAAGAAGAGAGAGACACTGCTGGTGGGTCCCACGTGCAAGAAAATGTCACATTTGGTTATTTTGGTCACATAGTTGCTTATCAACAAATAGCAGTTGCAGCATTCTGTCAATTTGTTGCCTCTCGCCGGTAGGAAAATGGGGAAGAACAGGTCGGCGGTCTGCACTGGTGAATGACGACACAAGAGTAAGTTGGTGGTGGCTGAGATCGGCGCCACGAGCGTGTGTCCATGGGTAGACACCAAACGTTGATTCTAGTTGTTACCGCCGTTGTGAAATTGTCTCATCGCACAACAAAGTTGCATAACGTTGTTGGGAAGTTGCCGCATCACACACAAAGTTGTTCCGCTTGTACCAAAAGTTCTTGTTTATTGTTGTGAACTTGCTTACCGTTGCTATAGTGAAGTTTCCTCGCCACACACAAAAATTGTTTACCATTGTTGTGAAGTTGCCTAATCACACACCAAAGTTGCTTGCCGCTATTGTTAAGTTGCCCCACTGCACACACCAAACTTTTGTGTAAGCAACTTTGGTGTGCTACGAAGCAACTTTGTTCTGCTACAAAGCAACTTTATGCGCGGCGAAGTAACCAGATTCAGACAAGCGTTAGCAACACCCTAAGCAGTCGCCCCGTTAGGGTGCTGTAGCTTTTAACATTTGTGGGCACCGAAGCAATATTTGTGGGTGCCGAAGCAACATTTGAGGGTGCCAAAGCAACATTGTTGCGCCACAAAGCAACTTTTGTGGGTGAGAAAGCAATATTTGTGGGTGACGAAGCAACTTTTGTGGACGTTGAAGCTACTTTCGTGGGTAACGAAGAAACTTTTGTGGGCGTCGAAGCAATTTTTGTGTGCGACGAAGCAACATTGTTGGGCACAGAAGCCACTACGTACTGTGGGTGAGGAAGCAACATTTGTTGGGGACAAAACAACTTTAGTTGGTGTCGGAGCAACTTTCGTGGGGGACAAAGCAACTTGTGTGTGCGTCAAAGCAACTTTGTGTGTGACGAAGCAACTTTCATGAGGACGAAGCAACTTTATGGGCGATGAAGCAACATTTGTGGGCGCTGAAGCAACTTTTGTCGACGACGAAGCAACTTTTACGGGCTCAAAAGCAAATTTTGTAGGCGACGCAGCAACCGATGCAACTTTTTTTTTGTTTTCGAATCAACTTTTATGGGCATCAAAGCAACTTATGTGGGCGACGAGGCAACTTCATAGAAGAGGTAGGCAGCTCCACAATAATTAACACGACGCGGAGCAACTTTGCATTGAGCAACTTCCGATCAACGTAAGTAATTTTGGCGAGTTTTGAGACAACTTCATAATTTAAGCAGTAGGCAAAAGGGTAGAAAACTTATCAACGCATTACACCTATTGCGGCACTTTGAAGAATCAATCTCACTCTTCTTTTGATTTTTTTGGAGTGCATTCTCATTCTTCTTTCTTTTTTGAATATCCTCACCCGTAGCTAACCCTATAACGGGACGCAACTGCGTAAACAATGGCATGAAACTTTACAAAACAGGGTAGACAACTACACAACCGTGGTAGGCAGACTTTAAAAATGATAAACAGCTCCAAAACAAAGAAAAGCGAGGCGAAATATCTTCTGGTGTGGAATGAAACAACATCACAACATGAGAAAGCCGTTACAAAGCAGCGACAAGCAACTCCAAAAGTTGCTCTGTCAGGTAGCTGCGGATTGCTCTGCTCAGGTAGCAAAGTTGCTTCGCCACACCCCAATGTTGCTCTGTCGGGCAGCAAAGTTGTTTCACCACACACCAATGTTGCTCTCGTGAGCACCAAAGTTGCGTTATCGCGCACAAAAGTTTCTTTGCCGGGCAACAAAGTTGTTCCGTCACACACCAATGTTACTCTGTTGAGTTGTCATACACCAAAGTTGCTCCGGCACACACAACCAATGCTCTGTTGGGCACCATAGTTGCTTCGTCAGACACCAAAGTTGCTCTATCGGGCACCATAGTTGTTTCATCACACACCAAAGTTGCTCTGTTGGGCACCATAGTTGTTCCGTCACACACCAATGTTGCTCTACTAAGCACCAAAGTTGCGTTATCACACACCAAAGTTGCTCTCTCGGGCACCAAAGTTGCTTCGTCACACACCAAAAATGGTCTGTCGGGCACCATAGTTGCTTCGTCACAAACCAAAGTTGCTTCATCGAGCACCATAGTTGCTATGTCAGACACCAAAGTTGCTCTATCGGGCACCATACTTGTTTCATCACACACCAAAGTTGCTCTGTAGGGCACCATAGTTGTTCCGTCACGCACCATTGTTGCTCTACTGAGCACCAAAGTTGTGTTATCACACACCAAAGTTGCTATGGCGGGTACCAAAGTTGTTCCGTCAAACACCAAAGTTGCTCTGTCGGGCACCAAAGTTGTTTCTCACACACCAAAGTTGCACGAAAAAAAATGTCACCATAGCTAGGGTTTACCTAGGTGCTCGAAAGGATGAAAAGATTGTGGCGACGTAGTTCACCGAGAAAGGCGAGTCCCTAATTGAGCAACTACTTTATGATGTTAGGCAACAACAAATGGGAGACTTGAGCAACTACTATGTGTTAGCTAGGTAACAATCCGACAAAAAAACTACTCCATGGAAGGCCCAATCAAGATCAGTCCCTCTTTTCCCTCTCTCTGTCGTTCTCACGTCCAGCCCAACTAAGACCCATTTGCATGCTGGCCCAAGTCAACCGTCTGGTCATGCCCAGAAAAACAGCAGAACATGCTACTGTAAAAAAAAGCTGAACTGCAGCCCTTCCATGGCCGTCTTCCTCAGCGAGCTCGCTGCCGTCTGAAAAAAATTGCACATGAAGGAGGAGGGCCGCGCCGATTCCTCCCGCTTTCGTTCACCGGCGCGCCCTGCCGGCCTCCTCTCCGCAGTTCCACAGGGAGTCGTCGTTCCGCCCCCAATTTGACCTCGATGCCGATAAGAGGAGAGCCCCCAAGAATCACATCGATGATGGCGAGGTACACCGTCCTCCTCCCCCATCCTTCGACGCTCCACCACCCGCGATACTTATTTTTGCGCCCCTTCCAGACGGAGAGCTCTGCCCCCTGTAGCCGCTGCGACGCTGGCGCCGTGTCGGGAAACTGCTCCTCGCCGTACAGCCTTGTACGACGGCGGCGCGGGGTCCTGGCACCGCCCGCTGCCGAGAGCATGTGTAAGATTTCCGCAAGGGGTCTCGGTGGCGCGGTGAATGGCCGAGGCAGCGCTATGGTGGGTGGCCTTTGGGTAGTGTGTGGGGGCGCGATTTGCGGAGACTGAGCGGGGAAGACGAGCGTGAGCGTTCAACTCGTCCAAATAGCGCAGCTGCGCTAATAAGTAATATTACGCAGGTGACTCCAATTTTTACCGGACGACGTTACATCGATTGGAGCAGAACCATTCCGAAGACGGAATACAACATGCTGCATGCGAGCAAGCCGTGCAAGTGTTTTGTCCTGTCGGTCGAATCAACCAGGCGCAAAGCATCACAGAAACGAGATGTTGGTGCAGCTCTTTCCACTATTTGGTCAATCATGCTTAGACGGAAATGGTAAAAGGCTAGTTGCAAGGTAAAGTGCCCTGTTCTGGAATCTTTTTCCTGGGTCAACAAGATGGCACGGCCTGTGTGTGAAATTTGACAAAAATAACCCTTTTTTGAAATTTTAGCTAAAAATAACCTTTTTTTGGAAAAAAAATCTGAAACTAACCATTTTTTGTGGCTCCCGCACCGGCGGCGCCACACCGACATGTGCAACGCCCCAAGCTGGGGCGCCACACCCTTACGTGCAAAGCACCAAACATCGGCGCTACACGTGCGTAGGTGTGACGCCCCAACTTGCACTAGTAGAAAAGGGGGCAACGGTGCGCCCCCTTTAGTACCGGTTGTACAAAAACCGGTACTAAAGGGGGCATTAGCACCGGTTGCGTTCGTGTGCCAGCAGGGGCACCGCGGCGAGGACCTTTAGTATCGGTTGGTCTTAGCAACCGGTACTAAAGGCTACCCTTTAGTACCGGTTGCTAATAACAACCGGTACTAAAGAGTTAGAGGCCCCGCGGCACATGCGGCCGCGGTTGGTGGCCCCACGGCGAGACCTTTAGTACCGGTTGTTGTGGCACTATAACCCTTCTTCCACCCCGAGCCAGCTCGAATTCAACTCCATTTTTCCTCTCTCTTTACCCTCCCAAGCTCAAATTCACCCCTTTTTTTCAACAACTTCCAAGATTGGTGGCACCTACATATATAAGGGTTAGCAATTTCATCTTCTCTTCCGGCATTTCAAGTTTAGCTCATTTTCGTGCAAGTTTAGCAAGTTTGATTTTGGTGGTGCTTGCAAGATGTTTGATGAAATGCCTAAGTTAGGGATTTCATTTGTTTTATATGCATTTTGAGCTCAAATTAAAGTATAATTTGTGGTTTTATATAGTGTCGTCCCGTCCCCTTCCTCACCGCCGTCGATCGCCCGCGCCGCTCCGTCACCGACACCACCTCGGTGAGCCTCTTTTTCTATCTTTTATTTTAAAAAATGTTAGTTATATGTTTTAAATGCATAATTATTTCTTGTATAATTTTCTTATGTTTTTTTATATGTATAGTGTCATGGTTTTGATATCCGTCCCCGTCGGCCCTCGTCCGGTCTATGATTCGGATGTGGTATATTTTTATAACTATTTATTTTGTTTCGTGTTTATAACAATCATGACGACCAACTTGACATAGATATATTTTTATTTAGGAGGTAGTTAAACCAGAAATTCCAGCCGACCCTATTGTCGAGTTTAAAAAAAAAGAAAACAACGATTTGAAAGCAAAATTGAAGATAAGTGAAGATCTTCGTCTCCAATGCATGGAAGAGAAGATGATATTGGACTTGAAGATTGCCGACATCGTTGATGCTCACGAGGTCGAGCTTGCCGACGTCGTCGCTGCTCACGAGATGAAGATGGATGCAATGCACTTCAAGCTTAAAAAGATTAGAAAATATGTCATTAGTCAAGAGGCTTGGTATCATTATGCTGTTGGTTCAATAGTTACCTTGGTTGCGATTCTGATCGCATTTGTTATTGGATTTAAATTTTTTAGATAGTTGTATGTTAGTTTCGATTGATGTATGTTTCGTGAGAACTATGTATTACATTTGGGCACTACTCTATTTTGGTTTTAATGTGATGAACTTGTATTAATTAATTTGGTCACGTATCTCTATTCATTATTTAGCTGGTGTAATGGTTTTTGATGTATTTATGTAATGCAGATGAGCCAAGAATGGATGTACGGTGATCGACGCTGTCCCGAGTTCATTGATGGCATGCATCGTTTTCTCGATGTGGTTCAGTTAAACAAGCTGAAGAATGGTTTTATAATTTGTCCATGTGATGAATGTCGGAATACGAGGAATTACCCGAGCGTGAGAACCATACACTCCCACTTGTTGCGACAAGGCTTCATGCCCAATTATTTTTGTTGGACCAAGCATGGAGAAAGAGGGGTAATAATGGAAGACCCTGAAGAAGAGGATGATGACAACTATCATGTGTTCTCTGAACACGGTGATACTACAATGGGGGAAGACGAAGTTGAGCTCGAGGTCATTGTTGATCAGTCCGATGATGATGATCTTCGTCGGGTCATTCTTGATGAATAGATGAAGTGCGGAAGTGAAAACGAGTGGTCGAAGTTGGAGCGCATGTTAGAGGATCACAAAAAATTGTTGTACCCAAATTGTGAAGATGGCCAAAAAAAGCTGGGTACCACCCTAGAATTGCTGCAGTGGAAGGCAAAGAATGAAATATCTGACAAGGCATTTCAGGAGTTGCTACAAATATTTAAGGAGAGTCTTCCAAGGAATAATGAATTGCCGCACAATACATACGAAGCCAAGAAGATTGTCTGCCCTCTAGGATTAGAGGTGGCGAAGATACATGCATGCATCAATGACTGCATCCTCTAGTGCGGTGAGAAATACGAGAATTTGAATGCATGCCCGATATGCAGTGCATTGCGGTATAAAATCGGGCGAGATGACCCAGGTGATGTTGAGGGCGAGCCAAGCCCCAGGAAGAGGGGTCCCGCGAAGGTGATGTGGTATGCTCCTATAATACCACGGTTGAAACGTTTGTTCCGAAAGAAAGAGCATGCCAAGTTGTTGCGATGGCACAAACAAGACCGTAAGGAAGACGAGATGCTGAGACACCCCGCTGATGGGTCTCAGTGGAGAAACATCGACAATGCGTTTGGGGAATTTGCAGCTGACGCAAGGAACTTAATGTTTGGTCTAAGTACAGATGGCTTGAATCCGTTTGGGGAGCAGAGCAGCAGTCATAGCACCTGGCCCGTGACTCTATGTATCTATAACCTTCCTCCTTGGTTGTGCATGAAGCAAAAGTATATTATGATGCCAGTGCTTATCCAAGGCCCGAAGCAACCCGGCAACGACATTGATGGGTATCTGAGGCCATTAGTTGACGAACTTTTACAGTTGTGATCTGACGAAGGCGTACGTGTGTGGGATGAGTACAAACATGAGGAATTTGGCCCACGAGCATTGTTGTTTGTAACCATTAATGATTGGCCTGCTCTTAGTAACATTTCAGGACAGTCAAACAAGAGATACAATGCATGCACACACTGTTTAGATAAGACTGACAATATATATTTAGGTAACAAGAATGTGTACCTTGGTCATCGTCGATTTCTTCCAAACAGGCATCCCGTAAGAAAGCCAGGCAAGCATTTCAAAGGTGAGGCAGATAACCGAACGAAGCCTACACGCACTGATGGTGATGTTATATTTGGCATGGTCAAGGATTTGGAAGTAATATTTGGAAAGGGTCCTGGCAGTCTAAATGTTCCGAAAGACGCTAACAAGCGCGTACCCTTGTGGAAAAAGAAATCTATATTTTGGGATTTACCCTATTGGAAAATTCTAGAGGTTCGCTCTGCAATCGACGTGATGCACGTGATGAAAAATCTTTGCGTGACCCTGCTAAACTTCTTAGGCGTGTATGGGAAGACGAAAGATACATCGGATGCACGGCAGGACCAGCAAAGTACGCACGAACGAGACAACCTGAATCCAGAGAAGTACCAAGGTACTGCCAGCTACGCTCTTACCAATGAAGAGAAGGAGATCTTTTTTCAAGTCCTGAGCAATATCAAGGTCCCGTCTGGCTACTCGTCGAATATAAAGGGAATAATAAACATGGCAGAGAAAAAGTTCCAAAACCTGAAGTCTCATGACTGCCACGTGATTATGACACAATTACTTCCGGTTGCATTGAGGGGGCTTCTACCAGAAAACGTTCGAGTACCCATTGTGAAGCTATGTGCATTCCTGAATGCAATTTCTCAGAAGGTAATCGATCCAGCAACTCTACCAAGTTTACAGACGGGTGTGGTTCAATGTCTTGTCAGCTTCGAGTTGGTGTTTCCACCGTCCTTCTTCAATATTATGACGCACCTCATAGTTCACCTCGTCGAAGAGATTTCCATTCTCGGTCCTGTATTTCTACACAACATGTTCCCCTTTGAGAGGTTCATGGGAGTCTTAAAGAAATACGTTCATAACCGTGCTAGGCCAGAATGAAGCATGTCCAAGGGCTATGGAACAGAGGAGGTCATTGAGTTTTGTGTTGACTTTATTCCTGATCTTAAGCCGATCGGTGTTTCTCAATCGCGCCATGAGGGGAGACTGCGTGGAAAAGTCACGCTAGGAAAGAAAACAACAAGATGTATGGACGGGCATTCTTTCACTCAAGCACACTACACAGTTGTACAAAATTCCAGATTGGTGGCTCCGTATATCATGAAACACATGGATATTTTACGCTCCCAATACCCGGAGGAGACTAACTTCTGGATTAAAGGGAAACACGTGAATACTTTCTGGATTAAAGTGCCACATAGTTCTTTCAGGAAAAAGAAACATCGTGGGAGTGGAGGACAAGACAGACATGTCAGAAGATTAGAATAAGTTTCATGAAATTCCGCCCTTCAAAGTGAAAACTGACCCAAGCACCGTGTTAAATGATGAAGAATGTCCATGGCTACGGCGCAATCAGAAGAAAGGGACACACACGAAGAAAAAGTGAACACTAGATATTGATGTTGTTGATGATGTGTAATAATGTATTAAACCTTTTATGTAACTATGTTCTGAAAACTCAGAAGAGAGATCTAAACACTAATTTTTTGTTCTAAAAACTCCAACGGCTTACAAGCGCTAGAAAAAAGTTGGATCAAAACACACGGCTTCCCCGTCATACAGCCCAACGGTGGCTCGTGAGTGCCCTGCATATCAAATGCACCGTTGGGCTGTATGACGGGAATCCGAATGATTTGTATTCGGTCGATGAACTGGAGTATTTTGTAGATAGAACAAAACACACGGTTTCCCCTGCATACAGCCCAACAGTGGCTCGTGAGTGCCCGCATATCAAATGCACTGTTGGACGTATGCAGGGAATCCGAATGCTTTGTATATCAAATGAGTGTCAAACATGCTCGAGAGGGGGGGGTTTATATAGGGTCATGTGGCTGATCCAACACTGGTTTTGCCCTCAAAAGAGACACACCCCCTGATCCAACGACTCACAAGTTCTTCAAAGAAACACACCCCTGATCCAACGGCTCACAAGCGCTTGAAAAAACACACGATCAGTGTGCTTCTTTACTTCCGGTTGGTGTTACCAACCGGGACTAAAGGCGGGCTTCACGGTCACGACTCGCGTTATTTACCATTTTTTAGACAATTAAATTAAATATACATTAAATAAAAAGAAACTAGAGAAAAAAAAACAAAATAGAAACCAAATAGATATAAAAAACAGAAAACATAAAAGAAAAAATAAACTAGAGAAAAAATCAAAAGCCTATTAATACCGGTTGTTAATTACAACCGGTACTAAAGGGGTGGGCTTCACGCGCGAAATTTCACCGCGGCCCAAAAAGACCTTTAGTACCGGTTGTGTTGTACAACCGGTACTAAAGACACTTTAGTACCGGTTGTAGATTACAACCAGTACTAAAGGGGTTTTCAATGAAGTTAAGTGAGGGGATCGACGATTCGATCCCCAAATTCGCCAAGTCCTCTGCTCCCGCGCCGACGCCTCGCTCCTCGACGACGCCGGCGAAGCCCTGCTCCGCCATGCCCTCCACGCGCCGCTGTGCCCTCCGTCGACCGCGCGCCCAAGGCCCCGACGCCGCCCTCCGCCGCGCCCTCCACGCGTCGTCGACGCGTACGCCGGCCGCACCGCCACACGCGGCCCTCCGCTGCTGCGCCTCCTTCACCGGCCTCCACCGCCACACGCTTCGCCATCGCCGGCCTCCGGCCACCTCCGCCACCGCCTCGGCCCTACACGCATTTGAGGTATTTTTTTTTCATTTTTAGTTAAGTTTTAATTTTGTTTAGCTTAATTATTATTGTTTAGGTTATTATAGCTAGGTTATCAATTTTTAGTGTATATATGTGTATTGTTATTTAGCAATTTCTAAGTTTGAAGTTATTTAGAAATTTTTAAGTAAATATGTGAATTATCATTTTTATTATTCTAGAAAATATGTGAATATGTGAATATGTGTATAAATTCTAAGTTTGAAGTCATTTTTATTATTCTAGCAATTTTGAAAGTTAGCATTTTTGAAAGTTAGCAATTTTGAAACCTAGCAATTTTGAAACTTAACAATTTTTGAAAGTTGGCAATTTTGAAAATTTTGCTAAGTCATTTTAGTTGCAATATTGTTATTTTACTAGCAAAGTTATTTTATTAGTGTATAAGAAATTTAGCAAAGTTTGAAAATTTATCAAAGCAATGTTATTTTTAGTTGCAATATTATTGTGTACAAGAAATTTAAAGTTGTTTGCTATGAATTACAAATTTGCAGTGACATTGAGCTATGGAGGATGACGCCCCCATCATCGACGCCCCCTTCATCCGAGATTTGGAGGAAGAAGACCGGATGCAAGCAATTATATATGCTACGGCTGCCGGACCCAATTCTGATGGAGAAGATTCCGACGAAGAAGACGGCGAAGATTTCAGAGCGAAATGCTTGAACGACTCCGGTGAGGGACTTGAGTTACAAAACTTCAGAGACGACGATGACGACGATGAAGAAGAAGTGCCGTTAGAAAACTCCATAGAGAACTCCGGCAAGGTATATATTAAGTCTTGTTGATCACTAGCTAGATGCATTAATTGATTTATATGCGCACTTATTAATGAAACATTTTTCTTTCAGCCCTCTGGATCTACGTCAATCCGTAAACGAGGCCCGGCCCAAGGGTTAAAGTTGCCGGTGTAGGAAATATGCCCAAGAGGCAATCATAGAGATGATGATATTTCAATGTATCCATGATTTATAATGTGCCTTGAATAATGTCTTGTATTGATTGGCGAGTTGAGGACTTGTCTGTGAAACTCATTACTTGTATGGTTATTCTAAATATGTCCCTAGTCGGAGTTCATGTGAGGACACACTTGAATATTAGACTAGCACATGTATTAGTAGATGACTATGTTTCACAAGTCATAGACATGGAGATGTCAAAACTAATAATGTGGACTTATGTTGTGAACATAGAGTTGGGCTGACCCACCTTGAGACAATGAAGCAAACGTTCATAGCTCTCTCTCTACACGATGTGTTTGCTTTGTCCCTAGACCTGAGATTGTCGTATGTACTTGAGATGTGAATTGACCTACTTTGGGGCTATCCAACGCTACACCGTGAAAGGGTAGCCATAAAGGTAGCTTACGGGTTTGTCATGAAACATGCTGCAAGGCATAGTCAGTCAAGATGGGATTTGCCCCTCTCTACTTGAGAGAGATATTTCTCTGGGCCCCTCGAGTGATCGGATCCAGAAATGCATGGCCGTGCTACATAAGGTTAATGGTTAACCTAGTATGGGATTCCGAATCACAGGATCGAGAAAGAGAGGTCAGCTGGAGGCTTGACCTAATATCGTGAGGCAAAGGGAATGGCATAAACATTGTGATGGTTCGTCCGATACGATCTTTATGTGCGTTTGGGAGTTGGCACGTTTTGCTAGAAGCCGCTACCAACTATTGGCCGAGTAGGTGTACTCGTGTCATGTCTAAACGTGCGTGAACCTATAGGGTCACACACTTAAGGCAGTGAAGGCAGAATTCGGATTGGATCCGAGTTGGGCTGGAATAGACTCCAGAATGGGCTTCGGTTGAGGCAGCCCAATATGGGGAGGTCTATATAAGGAGAGGAGGCTGGACGTTTTAGGGTTGCCCAATTCCGCACCACAATCCACCCAGCCACCGTCTCACCACGCCCCTGCCGCCCGCGCGGACCTAGCAGTCCGGCGAGCGGCGCCTCCACGCCGTACGTGTGGATACCGATAGAGGTGCTGCACTTGGAGCACTTGGACGAGCCGCCGAGAGGAGCTGTTCGTGGGAGCTGTTCGTGGGAGCGACTGGATCGGAGAGGATTGTACGTCTACCCTGCCCCGACTCGCTTCACCGACTTCGGCACGGCACAGCGCGTCTAGTGGTAATCCCGTGATCTATAACTGCAGCAGTTCCTTGGATGTCGCGGTAGAAAATTTTGATTTGCGCTAGTGTAGCCTACACGCGACCCTTCAGTGGTATCAGAGCCGATGCTGCCTCGTTATAGGTTCGGATCATTTGCATATGTGATATGTAGATGGGGTAAGGCCGATGTGATCGGCAGTCTGTTGTAAATGTCTTGATCTGTGATCTGATTTCCGTGATCGTGTTGCAAGAGGTCGTCGAACGACTTACCCCTACCGGTCGGTTTCCGCCATCGGGGTAGACTGTGACACGTAAATCCAACAGCAGCACGCGAAGATCAATTGGATTGGTCGAATCGGAATTTAGATCATATTCATGGTGCATGAGATGCGCGGGGTGATAGATCGGATCTATCGCCGGTAACAGGTAATCTGCCAAAACGAACAGTTTCCGGTAATACGGCTGTAACTTTTGCAGACGACCTCGGATCGAGAAAAGGTCTGAATAAAAGTTGTAGATCTTTTTATTTTGCTTCAAAAAACCAGGGATCAATTGAAGAGGGTCAAATTTAGATTTGGCAAATTCGATTGATAAAAGCAAGTTTTAGGGGTTGCAAGTTTCGGCGTTAGAACGTCTAACTCGTTTTTGCAGATTTGTGTTTTGTGACCAGTATGTGTATGTGATGCATGTGTGTAATTTTTCATGACCTGCGTGTCGTGAGTATGTCAACACGGCAGGAGCCAGATGTGTTGTCACTTATTGTATTAACGGCCTGCGTGCCGACTTGTGATGATCCCCACACTTCATGTAATTTACATTACTAGCTGTTAGGCGTAATAGCTTGTAATAGTTCTTGGAGGACTCATCACTCGGAGGGATGGCGCACATGGACCATGGAGATGGAGATCACCATGGTGGACAGGTTCTATGGAGATGGAGATCACCATGAGAAACGGGCCATACTGTGTCACAACTATGTGATTGTTATTCCTATTGTTTTACTCCTATGCATGTTAGATTCGTGGAAGTAGAACGATCCCTCACAAATGTTAAGTTAACATGCCCCCCAACTAAACCTTGCACCATCCCATGTCTTCTACGATCGATGGTGGGCCTATGACAGTAGGGTGCCATCGGTTTTCGTTGACTAGATGGGTTTGTATCGGATACTTACATGCATAAGAGTTGGTTAGCTCAACAAGGTAATCTTAACGGTTAAGCGCCTTGGGGCATAAAGGTTGGGTTTTGACATAGAGATGTCACCCAACAACAAGAGTCATATGTGATATGATTAGCAAAGTGTTGCTTACCAAACTACCTCGTTTTCTAGCGGTGAAGCGTCCGGCTCACTAGGAGACTTGTTCGTTGTGGATCTTGAATCACTAAGTATCAACAGAGGGATGTTGGTTTTAGTGGGAGTAGACCATATTAAATTGTTTAATGTTTTACTCTATCATGGATTTTTGTCTTAGTATTTTGCATGTTTTCTGTTGTAGATCAATGGCACGTAACCAACCCACCCCTTTTGCTTTGCGTTCCATCCTTGAGAAAGAAAAGTTAACTGGAACAAACTATTCGGATTGGATCCGGAATCTGAGAATTGTTCTCAGGGCTGATAAGAAGGAAAGTGTTCTGGATACCCCAATCCCAGATGAACCTCTTGACACCGACACTGCTGCCATTAGGGCTGCCTACAAGAGAGCATGTGATGAGTCTCTTGAGGTTAGCTGCCTTATGCTTGCTTGCATGGAACCCGACCTTCAAAAGCAGTTTGATGGTCAGGAAGCGTACGATATGATCGTTGCGCTTAAGGACATGTTCCAGACCCAGGCCAGGACTGAAAGGTTCAATGTCGCTAAGGCCTTTGGTGAATGCAAGCTAGCTGAAGGAGCAGCAGTAGGCCCGCACGTGATCAAGATGCTTGGTTACGCGCAGACTTTGGACAAACTTGGTTTTCCATTGGGCCGAGAGTTGGCCACTGATTTTATTTTAGCGTCGCTTCCAGCCAGCTATGGGCATTTCATTTCGAACTACCATATGCATGGGGTGGAGAAGGACCTTAATGAACTTTGTGGAATGCTCAAGACGGCAGAATGTGACATTAAGAAGTGTGCAGGGCATGGCCAAGTGTTGGCTGTGCAGAACAAGCCTAGCTTCAAGAAGCATGGCAAGTCCAAGGCAAAAGGAAAAGCTAAAGATGTGATCTCTAAGCCAAAGCCTAAGCCTAAGGATGGACCTAAACCTGACACAGAATGTTACTACTGCCATGAGTCTGGACACTGGAAGAGAAACTGCAGCAAGTACCTTGCTTCTTTGAAGAAGAGTGGGAGTAAGACTTCTAGCTCAGGTACGCTTGTGGTTAATGTTATAGACATTTTTCTCGCTGACTCCATTATTAACTCTTGGGTATTTGATACCGGATCGGTTGCTCACATTTGCAAATCGATGCAGGGGCTAGTAAGGAGTAGAAGCGTGAGACAAGGAGAAGTTGATCTTCGCGTCGGAAATAATGCAAAGGTTGCTGCGTTGTCCGTTGGCGTCATGCAACTGCACCTCCCTTCAGGATTTATTATGGAATTGAATAATTGTTATTATGTTCCAGCTTTAAGTCGAAACATTATTTCTCCTTCATGTTTGATGCGAGATGGTTATTCATTTGCGAGTAAAAACAATGGTTGTTCTATCTCTAAGAATGATATGTTTGTGGCTTTTGCTTCCATTGTGAATGGGTTGTTTATTTTGAATCCTGATGATGTTCATGATGATGAGCAAGTTTATAACATAAGTGCTAAAAGGCTTCGGCCTAATGATTTGAATCCCACCTATGTTTGGCATTGTCGTTTGGGTCATATAAGTGAAAAGCGCATGAAGAAACTCCATTCTGATGGACTTCTAACTTCGTTTGATTTTGAATCATACGAGACATGTGAAGCTTGTTTGCTTGGGAAGATGACCAAGTCGCCTTTCAATGGTTCTCCTGAAAGGGCGACGGACTTACTGGAACTAATACATACTGATGTATGTGGACCAATGAGCACGACCGCTAGAGGTGGTTTTCACTACTTCATAACTTTCACTGATGACTTTAGTAGATATGGATATGTCTACCTAATGAGGCATAAGTCTGAAACTTTTGAAAAGTTCAAAGAGTTCCAGAATGAAGTAGAGAATCAACGTGGCAAGAAAATTAAGGCTCTACGATCAGATCGTGGAGGAGAATATTTGAGTCACGAATTTAGCAATCATCTGAAGAGTTGCGGAATTGTTCCTCAACTTACGCCGCCCGGAACGCCTCAAAGAAACGGGGTTTCCGAACGACGTAATCGGACTTTGTTGGACATGGTTCGATCAATGATGAGCCAGTCAGATCTACCATTATCGTTTTGGGGTTTCGCTCTAGAAACAGCAGCTCACACACTAAATAGGGTACCATCTAAATCCGTAGTTAAGACACCATATGAGATGTGGAATGGGAAGAGTCCCAAGTTGTCTTTTCTAAAGATTTGGGGCTGTGATGCGTTTGTCAAGCGACTTCAGGCGGACAAGCTCACACCCAAGTCGGATAAATGCATATTCGTAGGATACCCCAAGGAAACCTTGGGATATTACTTCTACAACCGAGAAGAGGGCAAAGTGTTTGTCGCTCGAAGCGGTGTTTTCTTAGAGAAAGAGTTTCTCAAGAAGGAAACAAGTGGAAAGACGGTGCTGCTTGAAGAAGTTCAAGTTGAGCCTACCGGGGAGGACTCAATGGGTGATGCCATCATGGCAGAACGAGTTGAGGAACCCGTGGCAAGAGAAACACCAGCACTACGAAGGTCAGAAAGGATTCGCAATGCGCGAGAAATATTATTGATAGACAATGATACGCGTGAAATATTATTGTTGGACAATGATGAACCTTCGACCTATGCGGAAGCAATGATGGACCTAGACTCTGAGAAATGGCAAAGTGCCATGAGATCCGAGATAGATTCCATGGATGAAAATCAAGTTTGGAACTTGGTTGACCTGCCTGATGGTCATAGGACCATCGAGTGCAAATGGATCTATAAGAAGAAGATTGATATGGATGGAAATGTTCACATCTATAAAGCTCGACTTGTTGCAAAAGGTTTTCGACAAGTTCAAGGAGTTGACTACGAGGAGACCTTCTCGCCCGTAGTGATGCTTAAATCTATTCGGATAATTCTAGCTATTGCTGCATATTTTGACTATGAGATATGGCAAATGGATGTCAAGACAGCTTTCCTGAATGGAAACCTTGCCGAGGACGTGTATATGATGCAGCCCGAGGGTTTTGTCGATCCTAAAAATGCTGGAAAGGTTTGCAAACTTCGAAAGTCCATTTATGGACTGAAGCAAGCATCTCGGAGTTGGAATATTCGTTTTGATGAAGTAGTCCAAGGATTTGGCTTCACCAAAATCGAATCAGAGTCTTGTGTTTACAAGAAAGATAGTGGGAGCTCGCTCGTATTTCTAATCTTGTATGTGGATGACATACTGCTGATTGGAAATGACATTCCTATGCTTGAATCCGTAAAGACTTCGTTGAAGAATAGTTTTTCAATGAAGGACTTAGGAGAAGCAGCATATATTCTGGGAATTAAGATCTATAGAGATAGATCGAAGAGGCTAATAGGATTAAGCCAGAGTACATACCTTGACAAGGTGCTAAAACGTTTCGGCATGGAAGAGGCTAAGAAAGGGTTCTTGCCTATGTCACATGGTATAAACCTTAGCAAGACTCAGTGTCCTTCGACTACTGATGAGCGAGAGCGCATGAAAAATATCAAATATGCTTCGGCAATTGGATCTATCATGTATGCTATGATTTGTACTCGCCCAGATATTTCTTATGCTCTAAGTGTTACGAGCAGGTACCAAGCTGATCCCGGTGAGAGTCACTGGACAGCGGTAAAGAATATCCTTAAGTACTTGAAAAGGACTAAGGATATGTTCCTAGTTTACGGAGGTGAGGAGGAGCTCGTTGTAAATGGTTACACCGATGCTAGTTTCCAAACTGATGTGGATGATTCCAAGTCGCAATCGGGCTATGTGTTCACGTTGAACGGTGGGGCGGTTTGCTGGAAGAGTTCCAAGCAGGACACAGTTGCTCATTCTACAATGGAGGCCGAGTATTATGCTGCGGCAGAAGCTAGCATGGAAAGTGTTTGGATGAAAATGTTCCTTACTGATCTTGGTGTTGTCCCTAGTGCGTCCAGTCCAGTGGATCTCTACTGTGACAACAGTGGAACCATTGCGATAGCAAAGGAGCCAAGGAATCACCAGAAGACCAAACACTTTATGCGGCGGTTTCATCTCATTCGGCAGTACATCGAACGAGGCGAAATAAACTTATGCAAAATACATACGGATCTGAATGTGGCTGATCCGTTGACAAAGCCTCTCTCACAGAAGAATCATGATAAGCACACAAGAGCTATGGGTATTAGATATCTTCTAGATTGACTCTAGTGCAAGTGGGAGACTGTAGGAAATATGCCCAAGAGGCAATCATAGAGATGATGATATTTCAATGTATCCATGATTTATAATGTGCCTTGAATAATGTCTTGTATTGATTGGCGAGTTGAGGACTTGTCTGTGAAACTCATTACTTGTATGGTTATTCTAAATATGTCCCTAGTCGGAGTTCATGTGAGGACACACTTGAATATTAGACTAGCACATGTATTAGTAGATGACTATGTTTCACAAGTCATAGACATGGAGATGTCAAACTAATAATGTGGACTTATGTTGTGAACATAGAGTTGGGCTGACCCACCTTGAGACAATGAAGCAAACGTTCATAGCTCTCTCTCTACACGATGTGTTTGCTTTGTCCCTAGACCTGAGATTGTCGTATGTACTTGAGATGTGAATTGACCTACTTTGGGGCTATCCAACGCTACACCGTGAAAGGGTAGCCATAAAGGTAGCTTACGGGTTTGTCATGAAACATGCTGCAAGGCATAGTCAGTCAAGATGGGATTTGCCCCTCTCTACTTGAGAGAGATATTTCTCTGGGCCCCTCGAGTGATCGGATCCAGAAATGCATGGCCGTGCTACATAAGGTTAATGGTTAACCTAGTATGGGATTCCGAATCACAGGATCGAGAAAGAGAGGTCAGCTGGAGGCTTGACCTAATATCGTGAGGCAAAGGGAATGGCATAAACATTGTGATGGTTCGTCCGATACGATCTTTATGTGCGTTTGGGAGTTGGCACGTTTTGCTAGAAGCCGCTACCAACTATTGGCCGAGTAGGTGTACTCGTGTCATGTCTAAACGTGCGTGAACCTATAGGGTCACACACTTAAGGCAGTGAAGGCAGAATTCGGATTGGATCCGAGTTGGGCTGGAATAGACTCCAGAATGGGCTTCGGTTGAGGCAGCCCAATATGGGGAGGTCTATATAAGGAGAGGAGGCTGGACGTTTTAGGGTTGCCCAATTCCGCACCACAATCCACCCAGCCACCGTCTCACCACGCCCCTGCCGCCCGCGCGGACCTAGCAGTCCGGCGAGCGGCGCCTCCACGCCGTACGTGTGGATACCGATAGAGGTGCTGCACTTGGAGCACTTGGACGAGCCGCCGAGAGGAGCTGTTCGTGGAGCTGTTCGTGGGAGCGACTGGATCGGAGAGGATTGTACGTCTACCCTGCCCCGACTCGCTTCACCGACTTCGGCACGGCACAGCGCGTCTAGTGGTAATCCCGTGATCTATAACTGCAGCAGTTCCTTGGATGTCGTGGTAGAAAATTTTGTTTTGCGCTAGTGTAGCCTACACGCGACCCTTCAGCCGGATGGTGCAAAGTTATCGATCGACGAAGTTAGCATAAAAGGCAAACCGGAGAAACCCGATGGAATCTCCACTAAATATATAGCTCAATGCGGAGTTCTTGTAAGGGACATGGTCCCGATCACCGTTGCAGAATGGAATGAGCCGAAGAAAAAAAACATTGGCGCAAAATATGTCGAGCAAAGAATTAAAGATACCCTTTGGGACTCGATATTGGGTTCTTTCAGCCTACCGGTAGATCTCCCACAGAGGAGGAAGGATAAAGTCAAGGAGTGGACTCTTAGCAAGATGGCCGAGCAATTCAACAACTGGAAGAAAACATTGTGGAGAAAATATGGGAACAAAACTCCAGATTTCACTAGACATCTAGAGAAGCTAAAAGATGACTGGCCTGAATTTGTGGCGTATAAGAAATCGGCCGTCGCTGTGGCCCGATCGACCCAAAATAAGTTGAATGCTAAGAAGAAGAAATATTTCCATCGTTTGGTCTCAGGTGGCTACAAGACTGCCGTGCCTAAGTGGGAAGCCTATGAAAACGAGCTGCGTCAAAAAGGGATCCCTCCACAACAGATGACTGGCCCGACAGGTCCAAGTTATGGTTGTTCGCGCATGGGGAGTGTTGGACCCAGACACAGGCTGATTGTTGCACAGGGAAAATGGAAGAAAAGAATTAGAAGAGTCACCAAAAAACTAGTTGACGCAATAGAACTAGTCCGACAGGGAAAATATGTTCCCGATAGAGAGGACGACGAGCTTTCACTCGCCCTCGGGAATAAAGAACACTGGGGACGATGTCGAGGCAGAGGAGGCGGGGTTGGTTTTCTTGAAGGGTTTCCGGAGGACGCTGCAACTTATAGAAAACATTGCAGAGGTAAGAAGAGGGAGGCGGAGAGGTTTACTGCATTAGAACGCCAGATGCATGCTGTGCAGGAGCAACTGGCCTTAATTACCCAGCAAAGGGAATCTCAGCCGCGAGTAGAAGATCATGCAGTCGATGTCTGCCCATCTCAGCGGAAAAAGCGTGGGTTCCACGCAGCTACAAGATCCTGCAGTTAGTGAACCAGTTGATGAACCGTCGGCGGCGCGCTACCCCGTGGATGATATCACGGAGAAACAAATTGTGAGTTACATGCGCCAATGAAGAACATTAGTTTTCCGGTGGCGAATGGCTATGCTTTACCACATCAACTTGGATCAACCTTCCATTTTGGTGAGATTCCGGCTGGATTTGCTCGTGTCGGGGTCACGAAAGTTATGTCGGGATTCAACTCAATGCATCTTGACATTCCCGGAGCTGAAGGCGAGAAGACATTGGGAGAAGTCGAACTTGGTATCGTTCTATGGAAGAAGAAATACATCAAGTTTCCAGACTCGGCGCCAAGGCCACCGACTCCTCCGGTTAGAAATTCACCACAGCAAAGTCCACCCTCCTCCCCCGACGATTGGGAGCCCACCGCGAGTCCATCGCCCGCGCCGTCCCGTCAGCCGACTGCTGCGCCCACTAGTAATTTGACAAAGCGGAAGCTGTTCACGTCGTCCCCTGTCAAGAAACGTGCAAAAAAACCCAAGGAAGTCAAGGCTCCTGAGAAGTTAGCTTGTGAGATGACTCAGGAGGAATTAGAAGTGAGCACACGTGAAGAGGCGAGAGCCTTTTTTGAACAGAAAAAAAGGAAAGACTGGAGGCAAGACTGGACCCCATAAAGGAACTTCTGAAGACTATACCAACTGAGGTAAAAGATCACACCGTTGACAACCTATATGACCCTCCACCACCGCCCCTTTCAGACTATGAGCGAGGTATTGACAAGGTACTTTCCTCACAGATGGAGCAAGATAAAGCGTGCGGGAAAAGAGTTGCCCAGCTCGGAGAACAAGAAGCACAATCGATCGCCCCGCTCATTGTGCCTTCTGAAGCTCGGGAAATCGAGCATGGAGAAGTTGTCATTGGCGACACAGGTTACCCCATAGCGCAGATAACAATTCAATATAAATTTGAACTCGGGCTGCCTCTGGTCGAAAATCCGAGTGCTCTAACAACATAGTTATATAAATTGCATAACTGGTACATGGCCGCCGCAAAAGAAGGGAAAATCTATCTCATGGCGGGAGTTAAGGAACAACACTACTTCCGACAATATGGTGTGCAGGTTGAGTTCTCCGAACTTTTTCAGATGTACAATCAACTTGCTCTCGACAAATCTATCATCAGCTGCTATTGTCTGTAAGTAATTTATTCGTGTAATTTAATTATTTATAGTTAAGCTCGTTCATTGCTTGTAATTATCCTCACAACATTTTTTGTACGCTATTATGCAGAATGAAGATTCGTGAATGCCGAATGGGAGGAATCTGGGACATTGGGTTCATTGACCCGGATAAAGTTCATGTCCGACCATAGCTGACCATCCCGAGGACACAGAGGACGTTTTGCTAACGTTTTTTAAGCGACAAAGTACCAAAAAGGAAATACTTTTTCCTTACAACTTCGGGTGAGTGTTACTGTCTTGTACACATTTTATTTTGCTTTCCCGATATTAAGTGTAATTGATGAGTTCTGAATACCTGCGTATATAAATATGCGCAGGTACCACTTCATTCTGCTAATCATTAGACTCGAGGAAGGAGAAGTTGAAGTCTGGGACTCATTAAGGAGAGATCAAGATGAGTACAAAAGCGTGCGTCTAATGCTCAAGAGGTAATTTCAATCGCACTATATCGGCCTCTTTCGTTCATTTCCGGATATCAAAAGTATAAGTAATAACTCCTCAATTCATTTTCTTTTCCGGGCAGGGTTTGGAAAAAGTTCATCGCGGAAGAACGCGGTGAATGGAAAGATAAGCTGCAGTTCAAGGCTAACAACGTAAGTACTACTACGTATCTAGGTCTGTGTATCTTCCTAATACCATTATCATTCTCTTGATTATTATTTGATTAAATTAAATTCTTGTATAGTGGTGTCTACGACAACCACAGGGGACGGAACTATGTGGATACTACGTTTGCGAGTTTATTCACATGAGGGTCAATGAGAGAGTCAATAGTGTAAAAAATCGAGAGGTACGTAAACATCATACACAACTTTTATTTTGCTACCATCAATTGTGTTTAGTTTCGATCATAACTGATTTGATCTCCTTCTTTTAAAGATGTCAAGGAAGTGGAACCATCTCCTACCAAAAAACCGCGTAAAACCTATTGCGGAGGAATTGGCGGGATTCATTCTGACGCATATCGTAGATGAATTCGGTGAATTCCATTATGTCGAAAAATAGACTCCCTCCATGCATGTACTAGCTAGCGGTGATCTCCATTGTAATTATGAGTACTTTATATGTAACGAGAGTATTTTATATGTGTAATGAGTACTTTATATGTGTAGTGAGTGCTCTATACGTGATCTCCTATGAAACCCTGAATAATGAGCGAAAAGGAAAAAAACAGAAACCCTAAACCCCAAAAAAAGCGAAAAGAAAAAAACCGAAAACCTAAACCCCCCTGAAAAAATAAGTGGGGGGCAAAAAAAAGCAGGAACCTTTAGTACCAGTTGGTATTACCAACCGGTACTAAAAGTTCTCAGCTACGCGCGCGCCGGTTCGCCACGTGGAGGGCCTTTAGCACCGGTTATATATACAGCCGGTACTAAAGGGGTACCCTTTTAGTCCCGATCTTTTAGTACCGGTTGCACAACCGGTACTAAATGCTCAATAAGGCCGGTACTGTTGCCTTGTTCTCTACTAGTGTTGGGACGTTGCACATGTAGGTGTGACGCCCCAGCTTGGGGCGTTGCACATGTAGGTGTGGCGCCGCCGGTGCGGGAGCCACAAAAAAGGGTTAGTTTCAGATTTTTTTTCAAAAAAGGGTTATTTTTTGCTGAAGTTTCAAAAAAGGGTTATTTTTGTCAATTTTCACGGCATGTGTCCTCTGTCTGCACTCCTTCTCTTCTCCTTGTCTCGGCATCGTTTTGCTTTGCAGTGTCTGACTTATGCTCGTACCTGTGCTTTGCTGCATTCCCTTCCCTAAAAGGCTATATCCTCTTTACATAAAACGGGCGTATCATGGTACACTGCAGCCATAAATACGTTTCTCCAGTATCCACTATACCCAATTAGGATCTAATAGATCGCATTCGTTTGGCATGATCGGCGTCTATGCTGGCTCATTGTCTCATGTACCTCTTCGGTGTTTTGGCAGGAAATGGTGCCTCACGGTCACGGGTGGAACAGAATCCACCCAAGAGATGTTGAGAAACAGCACCTGACTTCTGTGCCCGGGCGCCGATCCTATGGAACACGGTAGGCCACAAGGGAATGTCATCTATGTCGTGTCTACCGTCCATGCATGGAATTGTTCTCTGCCTTGACCATGTTTGCATTGCATGCATGCCATATCCTTTATACCTTCGAGGTGTCCGCCCTAGTGAAGGAGGAGATTGACCAGAGGGCGTACGCGCACACACAGGATCCTGGAGATGAGGCGACGGCTTAGTTGGCCGCTCCATGTTTTTTGTTTTTCTGTGTTTTGGTTTTCGCCGGGCCGTGCTGTAATTAAACTCTTTTATTCTACCTAATCGAATGGCAAAAGACTGCCTTGTCCTCAAAAAAAGCAACATGCTATATATGAAGTTATGAACCAATTCATACATTTACTCAACACTGAGTTGCCAGGTAGTGACAACATTATTAGTTTGCACATCAGTCACTTCACTTGCTAGAATACTTAACTTTTTTGCATAGCGCATAAGGTAATTCGATGGTACTCGACCTAAGCTACAGTACGCTCTTGCTCTTCCTGGATCTTCTCGACGATCTGGTGAGCCGTGGTGGCGATCTCATCCACGGAGGTAAGAGCATCTCCAGTCGCGGCGCCCAAATGACCGTCCAAAGGCCTTCCGGACGGGTCATTTGGGCGCCGTCCGGACTACCAGCGGCGCCCAAACCCTTTTTTGTAAAATAAAATTTCGGCAATTTTCATTCAAACTTTAGGAAATTTTACAAATTTGAATGAAATTTAAATAAACCTAATCTACTGGCGGCGGTTGCGGCGCCTGAAGGCGAAGTAGGGGTCCTCTTCCTCCTCCTCCTTCTCCTTCTTCACGCCGGCGCCGCCGCTGCTGGTCCCTGCGCCGCCGTCCTCCTCCTTGATGCGGCTGGGTCCTACGCCGTCGTTGGTGAGGTCGAAAAAGGGCACGCCCTTGGACTTGGCGTGCTCGAACGCCGACCACGCGCAGGCAGCGGGCCCATCGAGCAGCTGAATGTCGTCGAGGGATGCGGCGACGACGGCCTGCGTTATGGCATCGTCGTCCGCGCCCGCCTGTTCCGCCATGAGCTCGGCCAAGAGCGGCGACACCTCCGAATCCGCCTTGACCTTCATCTGCTCCGGCTTTGGCGTGAGCAGAGGCGAGGTGCGGGAGCTGGAGGAGGAGGTCGCCGAGCACGACGAGGCAGACGCCGCACGCGGCGCCCAAAGATTTGCCGCAGGAGGAGGAGGAGGCGGAGCAGGCGCCGGCGTCTGGAGCAGCGGTCCGCCGTTGCGGATGTGCTCCATGACGGCGTCGAGGGTGCGCCCGGGCACGCCCCAGAACGCCTCGCGCCCTAGGACATTCTTGTCCCGCGGCACCGGCCCAGGGTCGTCCCAGCGGTTCATCTCCTCGTCGAAGAGCCGCTGGAACGCCGCCTCGTAGCGGGCGAAGTTGGCCGGGTTCTCCGGGTCCCACCGCGGGTCGTCGCGCTCCTCTGGCGTGAGCTCCCGCCAGTAGTGGGCGATGATCTCAGCGCGGAAGTCGTGGTTCATACTCGTTAGCGGGCGCGGCACCGGGATGCCGTCGATGGAGACCGCAAAGCGGCCTGGGGCGCGTATGTCGGGTGGCATCGGGTAGCCATTCTCCCTCAATGCCTCCGCCTGATCCCGGAGGAGGGTACGCGGCCCGAAGCCGTTCGCCGCCGCGCCTTTGGTGCGCCTCCAGTTGCCGGCCATCTAGGTTCACGGTGGCGGGTGAGTCTTGGTTCGTGGTGGCGGGGGTTACGAGTGCGAGTGCGAGGGCGAGGGTGAGGTGTGCGAGTGGGAGCGGCGGGCCATACCTTTTAAGGTCGCCGGAGGGCGGTGACATTAACGCCGCTGCCCTCGAAAAGTCGCGCCGCATTGACGCCGCCGAGCAGTGGGACGTGACGGCTCACTGGCGGCCGCCGACTGTGAAAACGAGGCGCGGCCACGCGGCACGCGGCTTTGACCACCGTCGGTTGAAGTCGTCTGTGCCGCTGACAGGCGTGGCCCGAGCGTCGGAGGCAGACGTGGCGTCGCGCGCCGTTGCGTCCGGGGCCGCCCGAGGACTACCATGATGAGGGTGTGGGCTGGGCGTGCCGGATAGAAAACTGGGCCGCGCCGGACCCAATTCACGTTTGGACGCCGCAAGTGGGAGCAAAAATCTGTCTGGCACGGCTCAAAAGTCTTTGGGCGATCGTTTGGGCGTCCCGAGTGGAGATGCTCTAAGTCGGCAATCGTCTTCTACCTGCATTGACGAGCATCATGCGACCCCATCAGCAAGCTGGAGTATTAGAAAACACGTACCCCGTACGACGTTTTAGCTAGCTAGGTTTTGCTCGAGATCTATTAAAGTAAAGCGATGTGAGAATTCGGAGGCCAGGACAACGGAAAATACAAAAACCACGGAAACCTAGGCACCAGCTTGTTTCAGACCGAGACAGTATGATATTGCTAACCCGATGCTAGAACAGGTCGACACGGGTCATTTTACTATAACTCTTGTGAAGATATGTGATCTGGGTCATGGCTACTGAAATCGGTTGTCCGCATTCACTACTGCATCTAGGTATTGTTATTCTACCAACTAATGACTGCCAATCTTGCATGCAATGTCTGCTGTTGAGATAGGTTAATAGCAAGTTTGTTTTGGTGTACAACTTATTTTTGCCATATTTCGAGCCATGTTGCTCTCATTATTTTTGTCCTATTACTACAAAAGGTCTCTAAGCACATGGAGAATAATAATCTATCGTGGTTGAATCGTACATACGAATATACTATCTATTGCCCACTTGCTATACGGATTTGTCATTTTCATGGGCACTCACATGCTTGGACAGACACGTGCATACATTCACGGATGCATATCCATGATCCATCAACACCTTTTTCTTGTTACTAAGAGCATCTCCAATAGCATTTGTAAAATGGATTGATAAAATTGATTTTAGCACTAGGAGAGAGAAAGGTTGGCAAATCAAATTTGTTTTCAGCTTTTCAAGTATTTGTAAAGTGGATTTGCTAAAACTTGCACACACTGACATGTGGGGGCACTCTGTCATACACACGTATCACAAACCCCACTCCCTCCCTCGTCCTCGATCTTCCTGGTCGCTGTTAGGCCCTAGGGTTGGTCCAGCTGCTTCGCCCATTTGTCCCGCTAGTTGGCTCAGCGCCGCCGCCGGGCGACACTGCGGGTCGAGGATAAGGCGCGCTCAATCGCCGGGGGCGATGACCCGAATCGAGCCGCCATGGCCTCCAATCAAGGACGAAGGAGGGGCGTGGGGTCGAGGAGGGCCTTGGGGAAGGTTGCCGGTCGCCTCCATGGCTGACGTGGTGGCCGGAGATGGTGGCAACGTGAGCAGGGGTGGGGGACGGAAGTTTCCCGCAAGGCAGTTGCTCTCTCCCGCCTCGGTTTGCAAATCCTAGGAGGTTGGCTTTAGATTGCTATATTTGCAAATTTGGAGCCAAACTTCAGCAAGCTTGGTAAAGTTTTGGAGGGGGGCCACTTTTACAATATCTTTCGAGCAGCTTTCTTTATCCAGATTGCTAAATTTTCTGTTTTTACAAATTTGGGCCATTTTTACAATAGCTCTTGAAGATGCTCTAAGGATGATATATGAGTGAGCTCTATATGAGTTGCACATCTTTCTCCACTCAAAAGCTTGGACGTACGGTCTCTCCCCTAAAGCTGCTGTTTATTTTTTATTACGCAGGTGACTCCACTTTTTACCGGACGACGTTACATCGATTGGAGCAGAACCATTTCGAAGACGGAACACGACATGCTGCATGCGAGCAAGCCGTGCAAGTGTTTTGTCCTGTCGGTCGAATCAACCAGGCGCAAAGCATCACAGAAACGAGATGTTGGTGCAGCTCTTTCCACTATTTGGTCAATCATGCTTAGACGGAAATGGTAAAAGGCTAGTTGCAAGGTAAAGTGCCCTGTTCTGGAATCTTTTTCCTGGGTCAACAAGATGGCACGGCCTGTGTCCTCTGTCTGCACTCCTTCTCTTCTCCTTGTCTCAGCATCGTTTTGCTTTCCAGTGTCTGACTTAGAGCAAGTACAATAGAGTGACGTGGACGGACTATAAGGATTAAAACAATATATTTGTGGTTAGTTGGAGTAGAGAAGAGGAGTGGATTCTCATGCAAGAGCCAGCTCTAGCACGTGCTCCTAGTCAATTTGTGAGAGTGAATGGTGGGTCATGTATCAATAAAATAGATCATCTTTGTGTCTTACTATTGTACATGTTGGCTATAGATGACATGGCATTGTCTTATAGCCAACACTTGACTCTACTATTGTACTTGCTCTTATACTCGTGTCTGTGCTTTGCTGCATTCCTTCCCTAAAAGGCTATATCCTCTTTACATAAAACGGGCGTATCATGGTACACTGCAGCAATAAATACGTTTCTCCAGTATCCACTATACCCAATTAGGATCTAATAGATCGCATTCGTTTGGCACGATCGGCGTCTATGCTGGCTCATTGTCTCATGTACCTCTTCGGTGTTTTGGCAGGAAATGGTGCCTCACGGTCACGGGTGGAACAGAATCCACCCAAGAGATGTTGAGAAACAGCACCTGACTTTTGTGCCCGGGCGCCGATCCTATGGAACACGGTAGGCCACAAGGGAATGTCATCTATGTCGTGTCTACCGTCCATGCATGGAATTGTTCTCTGCCTTGATCATGTTTGCATGCATGCCATATCCTTTCTGAACAAAAGCATTAATACATACCTAGCAACATGCTACGAACAAATTCATTCATTTACACAGATAGTTTTGTCGCTAGGCAGTGATAACATTATTAGTTGGCACAGGAGTCACTTCACTTGCTAGAATAACTAAAATGTTTGCATAGTGCATAAGGTAATTGGTGCGGAACTCTAAGCTACAGTACGCTCTTGCTCTTCTTGGATCTTCTCGACGATCTGGTGAGCCGTGGTGGCTATCTCATCAACAGAGGTAAGTCGGCAATCGTCTTCTACCTGCATTGACGAGCATCATACGGTCCCATTAGCAAGCTGGAGTATTAGAAAACACGTACCCCGTACGACGTTTTAGCTAGCTAGGTTGTGCTTGAAGTCCATTAAAGGTAAAGCGATGTGAGAATTCGGAGGCCAGATAACGCAAAATACAAAATCCACGGAAACCTAGGCACCAGCTTGTTTCAGACCGAAACAGTATGATATTGCTAATCCGATGCTAGAACACTGTAGAACCTTGGACCGAGAGCCATATGCATGCATATCAGGTAAGTTCGAATTGTTTAGTTGTACCTTGAGGTTAAGCGAGTAGAGCACCATGTGACCGGCGCTGCTCATGTTGAGGTGCAGCACGGTGAGCCGGTGACCCTGCAGCGCCACCAGCAGCCGCAGCAGCTGCCTTGGCCGCCGCCGGGACAGCATTCGCAGGTTGGCATGGCTCTCCACCATGGTCACCTCCACGTCGGCCACCACTGACGGCTTTGATCCGGACGCCTCGGCCTCGGTACCCTCATCGTTCGCCGGAGGCGCCGGTGCGTAGGTAGCGCTCATCGAGTACTGAGGGAAGGTGAAGAAGTTGGCGAATGGCCGCTGTGGTGCTTCTTCGCCGGCGCCGTCGACGGCCTCGCATTGCTGGATCAGTTTGTGCGCCTCCAGAGACTGGAGCCGCTGCTCCAGCTCCTTGACGAAGTTGATCGCGCCTGCAACGATGGACGCCTGATCGCCCTGTGGTGCACAGCAACAACGAACACATTTAGGCAAAGCGATAGGGGATCGAAGAAGGAAATGGTGTGGTTGGTAATGTTACCCTCTGGGCGTAGGAGGGCGGCATGAGGGAGCGGAGCGCGGCGAGGTACTCGTTCATCTGCTTGCGGCGGTTGCGCTCGACGGCAATGTGGGTCATCCGCTGGCTCTCCACCTCCTCCGAGTTCTTCGCCGTCCTCGTCCGCCGCCGCTTCCTCCGCCCCGCCGCATCCGGCGTCGCGGGCACGCCGTCGGCCTGGCCAACACTGCCCGCTTCCATCTCCCCACGACCGCCGAACTGACTCCCCTGCGGCGCGGCGGATGTGGAGACGTCCAGCTCCTGGAACCACCCGTGTGGCGGCAGCATCGACGAGCACGCGGCGTCCCAGTCTCCGCCGTCCAAATCCATCCCTTCACCTCCACCCAACAGACTATTCCAAGCTCCTCCGCCTGCTCCTGCCATGGCGCAGCGACCGAAGAAGAGACAAGCAGCAGCCGGGAGAGCACCGCGGCCTCCAATGCCATGCCTCAGCTCCCCACGATCTCCCTCGACCTCCAAGAACCAAAAAGCTACAACCTAGCTAGCTAGGTCTTTCGCCATGGCAAGTTGGCAGCGGTTGTGGCTAGCTCGGCTAGCTGGGATGGAGATGGACACGTGAAGCGAAGGAGAGCTGGCTATATCTCGTGTGATGCCTGTGCTTGGGAAACGGAATGGAACTGGGGGAGGTGGCGTGTGGTGGCGAGAGGTGGAGCACGTACGAATATAGGGTTTTGGTTGATGGGAGGGTTTGGAAGGTTGATGATTTGCGTGTGATTAGGCCATGATTCGGTCGCGTGGGAGTGGGCCGTGCTTCGTCGCCAGAAAGGTCATCATGGCTTCATGGGGGCAAGACGACGGGAAAGCAACACACGAATCCAGCCGTGTGGAAAGGAAACAATAAAATGCATCACGGTGAAGGCCATGAGCTTGGAACGGACGTTTTTACGGGGCAAAGATTTTACCAGAGGAGGAGGTGGATTTGGTTTGGTGCCATTGATTCACCTTTTCTGCTTGCCAGTGCAGCTGGCTTACCGTAGCGCAGTAGCATCACTGCTTGTGGCGCTACAGAGTACAGAGAGAGTCTGAAGACTCTGAACACGCCTCGCTCGAGAGAGCTCTTGCGGCAGCCTGGCCTGGCAGGCGAGCGAAGCAGTGTCTCTCTATTGCCGCAGAGCTTTTTTTTTTTTTTTTTGAGGAAAAGGACCCGATCCATATATTCAGCATACTACGTACAAATTACAGCAAAGTCCAAGAGCTAAAAGAAATTACAAAAGGACCCTACAAACTTGCACAAAGCACCCCGAGCAGCTTTGGAGAAACACGATCAGGTCCACCACCACTCTTCCCTGAAACCTAGCCGACGCCGGCGCTGCCGTACCGCTCGCCGCCGGAGAAGAGAAGCCACCACCTTGAGCAGACGACTGCAAGATCCATCCGCCGCCCCGCGACGGAATCTGAGCACGTTGAACGGTCACAGCCAAAGCTTCGGTTCTCCAGCACCACCCAGCTTCCCACCACCGCCGTGTCAACCAGGCCAACCCGCACGACACCATCTCCACGCCCTGCTCGCCTCACCACCATGGCCAGCCAGAACAAGAGCGAAGAAGAAGACCACCGAACAAACCTGCAACAAAAACGGGACAACGATCCCCACCGGCTTCTCCCCTCGCCGCCACGGCCGGCCGGAGAAGCGCAGAAGGAGGACCGCGCCCGACAGAACCACTCCACAGCCTCCCCGGCACCGAGGCCGTAGCGGGGAAAGGAGGGGGAGGACGAAACCCAAAACGCCAACGCCGCCGTCACCGCCATCGGAGCGCCAGCAAGGGTACACACACCTAAACTAGGACCCTAACTACACACGCGAACGGATCTGAGGCTCCCCCCACCTCGCGGCGCCGAGACGGCGGCCGGAGGCGGAGGGGAGCAGGGGATCCGCCGGCGGAGCTCGGGGAACTCGCGGGTCGCCTTTTCTCCTCTCTCAAACAGTAACTCTTTATTGCCGCAGAGCTAGACATGCAGTCAGTGAAGTGAACCCAGCCTTCGCACCTGCCATGCTGCCATGGTGGCCGATCACGTCACTGTTTCTCCTACCACGGATATAGCTGCCTGCCACTCTCGGCCATTGCCTAAAAAAATGCATACACTCGATGACTGATCGATCCATGCAGTCATGCAGAATGCAGCAGCAGTAGCAGCGCCACTAGAGCAGCTAGCCAGAGCATTGTTGCGTCCCGGAAGCTACTGATCATGAGCACTGCAGCGGCATATGTACTGGCCCTGGGCATGCAAGGGATTCAAGGAGACAGTAGCCAGAAGTTAAATTTTGGAGTTGTGCACCTTCTGTCTCCACTGCGTGTGTATGTTGCGGATTTACGTTCTTATCCGTTCATATGTTGTTCTTTTCGAAAATAACCTTCCGTTTGTTGTCTGTCGTGTGCTGGGGAGTGACGACACTAGTGGAAAACGGGGCACTAGTCTCAGTTTCAGAGAGCCTCTAGTTTCGGTTGGGCAACCAGGACAAGCCAATCGGGACTAGAGACTCCCCCTCTAGTCCCGGTTGTCCACAAACCGGGACAAGCGGCCCTCCCACGTGGCCACGAAGGAGCCCGCGGGGCTGGAGACCTTTAGTCTCGGTTTGTCATGGTGGAGAACAACAGATGCCTAGGGGTAGGCTTAAGTTTGTGGCCGATGGACGCTAGAGGATTCGAAGAGGGATAGCGCGCTAAGGAGCGCACACGGAAGACACAAAAGCACACACGATCTACCCAGGTTCAGGCCCCTCGTGAGGAAGTAAAACCCCTACTCCTGCATGTCTGACTATATGGAGCTACATATGAGAGCTACAATAGTGCTCCTTGAGCTGCGCACATATTGCCTGTAAGAGGCTCTCTCTAGGAGGAAGCATGCTCACGAGAGCAGAGGAAGAATGAGCCCAAGGGGCAAAATGAGCCCGCGCGGGGCTCCTTGTGCCTCTTCCCCCTGATGCCCTTTATATAGGTGCCCAGGAGACAAATGAGGGGACAAGCAGACAAAGGGTACTATGCACTGTATTGGTGAATTGACTACTGGGGTCTTGTCAGCACTGTTGATGCGTCACGCGGGTACCGTCCTTTGCACTGTGCCTGCATCATGGGAATGGGCTTGTCACATCCTGTCTGTCCTTCGTCTTGTCTTCTAGCACTTGTCTCCTGGATCTTCTAGCTTATCTTCTAGGGTTGGCAGGGCATCTAGTACCCGTCGAGGAAGCTGGACGCGGTCTCGGTCGAAGGAGTTGGTGGTCGAGGCAGCGATGCTGGCTTGATGCGGCGTTGGAGATCTCGGACGGGTGCTGCGCTGGGGACGTCGGTCGGTGGAGTGTGGCATCGGTCGAAGTAGCGGTAGCAGCCGGGGTAGGTCGGATGAATAGTGTCAGGATGAACAGTGTCGGGGGTATGTCGGGATGAACAGTGTCAGGGGTACGTCAGATGAACAGTGTCGGGGGGTCGTCGGGTGAGCAGTGTCGGGGTACGTCGGATGAACAGTGTCGGGGGGTGTGTCGGATGAACAGTGTCAGGGGGTGTGTCGGATGAACAGTGTCAGGGGTGTCGGGATGAACAGTATCGGGTGACGGTGTCCCTGAGATGAACATCGACGACCCCCGGGACATGTCTGTCGGCAGTATAGCTGTATGCCGGCCTAGTCTGCGCCTGTGTTGGCCCAGGCTGGCCGTCGCTTGCTTTTTTCCTGTTTCTTCTATATTTGTTTGAATTTCTTCTCTATACTAATTGACTTGTGTCTTCTATTCGTCCGTGAAGTCACCAACTTTGGGGTACCCGGGGTTACATCCCCGACACTAGTCCCCGAGACTGTGGGGGACTCGCAGAGTCACGCACAGACTTTCAAAATCAAATAGCAATATTAAAATCTCCATGTAAACAATATCCTGCCTGCATGGGCACCATGATTTTTTAAATTGCCAACACGTGCATGTTCGATATATTGCCTGCATGGGCACTGTCATATACTGATGTTCTTGCCGACATTGGCAAGTTTGACATATTGCCTGCATGGGCATTGTCATATACTGATGTCTTTGCCAACATAGGCAAGTTTGACATATTGCCTGCTTAGGCGCTGTCATATATTGATGTCTTTGCCGACATTGGCAAGTTTGACATATTGCCTGCTTAGGCGCTATCATATATTGATGTCTTTGTCGACATTGGCAAGTTTGACATATGGCCTGCATAGGCACTGTCATATGTCAGTTTTTAGCAACTTTGGGCGTTTACCGAAGTCGTATGTCAACAGCACGAGCTGGATTGACATAATGCCTGCTTGGGCACTGTCATATGTCGGTTTTTAGCCGCTTTGGGCGTTTACCGAAGTCGTATGTCTCCAGCATGAGCTGGACTGACATATAGCCTGCATGGGCAGTGTCATGTGTCGGTTTTTAGCCACTTTGGGCGTTACCGAAGTCGCATGTCACCAGCATGAGCTGGATTGACATATAGCCTGCATGGGCACTTGTCAAATGACGAGTTGAGACATTTCCCAACACGTAACACTCAGTGAGATTAGATATCTTTTGACTCATTGCGCCGATATAATGATGCTATGATACTCTGGTAAGCTCTGATAATTGGAGAATCATGATAATTGGTTAAGTCGGTAAAGACGACAATTATGAGATACTTGATGATATGAGATAAATGCCGTGATATTTGTCAAATTGAAAGAACCGATGATTTGGTAACACTGGTGATACTCTGATACCTTGGCAAGCCATAATAAGCGGCGTTTCGAGATACGAGATGATACTGTAATATTCTGGAAAACCGAAATAAACGGCGATTTGAGAATACCGATAATACCATGATATTCTGGGTAATCCGAGATAACCAATATAACCACGATCTTGGTGATGAATATTCTCTCGGTAAAACCGATACCACCTTTCAACGTTAGTTCAAGCATATAAATACTGAATATTTAATGGGAACAACAATTCTACTAACAGAGGAAACTAACTCTAGCAGCACAACTATGCATTAGGATACAGACTCGAACTCAACCGAGTCCCCGAGTCACTTTTCTTATCTAGGAGAAACTGTAAAACTGACTGTCCGGCCAGTCCCTGGGTCACGACATCTCGTTCCCGGGGAAAACAACTAAGCAAGGTATGAAGGGGGCAGTCCCTGAGTAACGTTCGAGATTAACTAACTGTGAGTGGTACCAAGGAAAATACTCACGGAGCATTGTTGGTGCAGACTGGATCGATAGAACCGACATGACCCGAGCAATCGAAGGGCAGTTACCCGGGATCTGTTGATGACGTCCGTTGGTGAAGGCCGCGCCAGCCTCTGCTTACTGCGGCAAGCTAGAGCGCGAAGGGTAATGGTGATGTCGAGTCCCCGAGTTGATGAAGAAGGTCCCGTCCGAATTTAATCCAGCAAGCGCCACTACCAGCCCACGGTGGGCGCCAAGTGTCGTGGTGGAGAACAACAGATGCCTAGGGGTAGGCTTAAGTTTGGGGCCGATGGACGCTAGAGGATTGGGGGAGGGATAGCGCGCTAAGGAGCGCACACGGAAGACACAAAAGCACACACGATCTACCCAGGTTCAGGGCCCTCGTGAGGAGGTAAAACCCTACTCTTGCATGTCTGACTATATGGAGCTGCATATGAGAGCTACAATGGTGCTCCTTGAGCTGCGCACATATTGCCTGTAAGAGGCTCTCTCTAGGAGGAAGCATGCTCACGAGAGCAGAGGAAGAATGAGCCCAAGGGGCAAAATGAGCCCGCGTGGGGCTGCCTGTGCCTCTTCCCCCTGGTGCCCTTTATATAGGTGCCCAGGAGACAAATGAGGGGACAAGCAGACAAATGGTACTATGCACTATACACTGTTGGTGAATTGACTACTGTGGTCTTGTCAGCACTGTTGATGCGTCACACGGGTACCGTCCTTTGCACTGTGCCTGCATCATGGGAATGGGCTTGTCACATCCTGTCTGTCCTTCGTCTTGTCTTCTAGCACTTGTCTCCTGGATCTTCTAGCCTATCTTCTAGTGTTGGCAGGGCATCTGGTACCCGTCGAGGAAGCTGGACGCGGTCTCGGTCGAAGGAGTTGGTGGTCGAGGCAGCGATGCTGGCTTGATGCGGCGTTGGAAATCTCGGATGGGTGCTGCGCTGGGGACGTCGGTCGGTGGAGTGTGGCATCGGTCGAATTAGCGGTAGCAGCCGGGGGTAGGTCGGATGAATAGTGTCGGGGGTATGTCGGGATGAACAGTGTCGGGGTGTGTCAGGATGAACAGTTTCGGGGTATGTCGGATGAACAGTATCGGGGTGAACGGTGTCCTCGAGATGAACAGCGACGACCGCGGGACATGTCTGTCGGCAGTATAGCTGTATGCCGGCCTAGTCTGCGCCTGTGTTGGCCCAGACTGGCCGTCGCTTGCTTCTTTCCTGTTTCTTCTATATTTGTTTGAATTTCTTCTCTATACTAATTGACTTGTGTCTTCTATTCGTCCGTGAACTCACCAACTTTGGGGTACCCGAGGTTACATCCCCGACACGGTTCCAGCCACGAACCGGGACTAACGTGAGGCCCTTTTTTTCTTTCTTTTCGATCATTTTTCATGGTTTAGGGTTTAGGAGGGGTTTAGGGGTATCGGATAGTTTCCATTATACGGGGAT
Source organism: Poa pratensis (assembly GCA_947311845.1). Lineage (NCBI taxonomy): Eukaryota > Viridiplantae > Streptophyta > Magnoliopsida > Poales > Poaceae > Poa > Poa pratensis. The sequence continues at coordinate 17,662,612 of CAMZMU010000079.1, forward strand.
CACGTCGATGCGCCAAAAACGCGTTTTGGTATATATATACTATATGAATATCACGTTGATGCATATATATAACACATACAATTACATAAGATCACGTTGATGCATATATATACCACATACAATATAAGTAGTACATGAAGATCGATCACTATTACATGGAGCTAGGCATTCGGTTTTTCATCATAGTGGTACTCTCCGAATCTAGGTATGACATCTGTAAGGAAAAATCCCGTCAATTCCTCCACAATTGCTTTGAAGCGGTCCTGTATTGGGAGCGCGTTCCGCTTTCTTGCCAACTTTAAAAGAATGAAATCAAAATGAATACATGAGTTGTGTGTATATATATCAAATCATAATAAAACAATTATGAAAGAAACTGAGTACAACTGATGGTAACAAAATAAAGCTGTGAATAATGTGTACGTACCTCTTTATTTCTTCGGTTATTTATTTTCTCGTTGGTCCTAATGTGAATGTTCTCGCAAACGTAGAATCCACATAAATCAGTCCCCTGTGACTGTTTAAGGCAAGACTGTACAAGAATAGAATTCAATCAAAGAATAATCAAGTATGATAATGGTGCGCGGACCTAGGTAGTACTTCTTACGTCGTTCAAATGCCATGTCAGCTTCGATTTCTATTCACCGGGTTCTTCCTTGATGAACGATTTTCAAACGTTGCCCGACAAAGAAAATGAACAAAGGAGTTATTAATTACTTGATATCAGGAAATGAACGAAAGAGGCGATAAGAATTGAAATTACTCTGTGAGCATATCAAAACAGGTCTTGAATTGTTTAGGATCTCTCCTTAATGAGTCAAGGACTTCAACTTCTCCAGCGTGAATGTTAATGACGAGAAGAATAGAGTGGAACCTGCGCACGTTTATATACGCAGTCATGGATTAACTCATCAGTTACAACTTAACATCTGGTGAGCAAAATAGAATATGTACAAGACAGTAACACTCACTTGAAGTTGTAAGGAAAAAGTATTTCTTTTTTGTCACGCTGTCGCTTCAAAAACCTTAGCAAAATCCCCGGTGTGTCCTTGTTATAATAGGGATTTTCTATGGTGACTTCATGAATTTTATCCGGGTCAATGAACCCAATGTCCGTGATTTGATCCCTTCTGCATTCGAGAATCTTCATTCTGCATAATATAGCGCACAAAAGATTATAGTGAGGATAATTACAGACAATTAATGAACGAGCTGAGCTAATTAAAGACTTAAATTACAAAAATAAATCACTTACAGACAATAGCAAATGATGATAGATTTGTCGAGGGCCCGAAGATTGTATAACTGAAAAAGTTCGGTAAACTCAACATACACAGCGTATTCTTGGAAGTAGTGCTCTTCCTTAACTGCCACCATGATACTGATTGTCCCTTTCTTTACCTCTTTCTTGTACCAGGTATGCAATTGACGCATTTTTGTTGTTAGAGACTTGACATTCTCGACCAAATTTCCCCCGGCAACATATTTATATGCTAGATCAGAGATGGGGTAATCAGTTGTCGAACCTATGTGTTGTTGAGAACCTTGAGCGGCCTTGTCGTCAAACACCTTAGGGGGGGGGGCCGATTGTGCGTCTTGTTCTCCGAGCTGGGGAACTTGTTTCCCTTTTTTTGGCTCCTCCGACTTTTTTTCATATGACCTTCCAATAGAACGCTCATAGTCTGATGGCGGCTCTGGTGTAGGGTCATATAGATTATCAATGCAACGCTCAACGAGCACCGGATCTAGTGTCTTCACAAATGGTATTTCAGGCACTTTCGGTGCAAAATGGGCGATCGTCTCGGCCCTGGAGATGGCGCAGTTTTCCTCGTAAGTCCTTTGCCAAGGTAACTTCTCAAGAGGCGGCGGTGTTTTCTCCTTTCTAGGTTTCTTCCTTGGTGGCGTGTGGCGCTTCGTCGGGATCCACTTAATGGACGCTTCCTCACGCGACGGAGGTGGACTTTGCTACTGAGGTGGAGATCGAGATGGACTCGCGCTGGGGTCCCTCTCGGGTAGGGTTGGACTTTGCAGCTGAGGTGGACTGCGACAAGGAGGAGTCGGTGACCTTGGCAAGGAGCCTGGAAAGACGATGCATTTCTTGTTCCATAGGACGAAACCACGCTAAACATCTCCCAGTGTCTTCTTCTCGTCACCTCCAGGAATCTCAAGATCCATTGTTTCAAATCCCGGCTGATGTCTATGCACGCTTCTATTCTTGTAGACAGTGTTGGGGCTCCAAGTGCAGAGGTTTGTAGAACAGCAGCAAGTTTCCCTTAAGTGGATCACCCAAGGTTTATCGAACTCAGGGAGGTAGAGGTCAAAGATATCCCTCTCAAGCAACTCTGCATTTAAGATAGAAGAAGTCTCTTGTGTCCCCAACATACCTAATACACTTGTCATATGTATAGGTGCACTAGTTCGGCGAAGAGATAGTGAAATGCAAGTAATATGGATGATTATAAGTGGTAATTGTAATCTGAAATAAAGATGGCAGCAAGCAAACGTGAGACAAAATGAGAGCAAACGGTGTTTCAATGCTTGGAGATAAGGCCTAGGGATCATACTTTCACTAGTGGACACTCCCAACAATAATAATATAATTGAATACATAAATATTTCCTCTTCACTATGCTACTCTGAACTATTCTCTCGTTGGATAGAAATACCAATCTACTGCGTAGGGCTACAAGAGCACACCTTAAAGTCTGAGTGAACAAACAACACAATATCATAGAACACCAAGACCATCGTGTAGGGCTGCAAAAGCACACCTTGAAGTTGCATTCCACATCTAGGGAACCCCAATGTCACTAAGAGCGCCCCAAAATAGTACTAGACAAACACCACAATTTTATAGTGACAACCAACAAAAGAACAACTCATGATAAGTATTCCTATAATCTTTAGCCTAAGAGTCACACACGGTGCGCACACTGTCAACTTCGCACCATGGGACAAAGGTGACTCCGGAAATTACATTAATAAAACCACTTGAGTAGCATAATTCATAAGATAATGAAGAGTAACATCTATGAATTCAACTAGATTACAAAGCTCATGATCACATAAAGATCACACCATGGGATAGAGAGATGAACTACATAGCTACCGGCACGAGCCCTCAGCCTCGGTAAAAACTACTCACACATGGTCATGGTGAGCACACTTGATGGAGACTCCGAAGGAGGAATGGAGGAGCCTTCCGGAGGTGATCCCGGTGGTGTTTCCCCCTCCGATCTTCTCCGGCGGTAGCTTTCTGTCTTCTGTTTCATGGTTTTGTGTTTCTCCACTGCCTCCTCGCGAAACTTCTCGGGGGACTATTTTTATAGACGTTTTTAGGTCAAGACGAAGTCGTGGGCGAAAAGATCAACGGCAACGGAGCTCCGAGGCCCAAAAGGAGGGGTCCCACGCGGCCAGGTACATGGGCCGCGTGGGCCCACCTATTTTGGCCCTCGGGACTCCGCTTGTTTGCTTCCTTCGCTCCCAAGTCTTCTTTCTTCCAAAAACTGATGCTCGTAAATTTCCAGGTTATTTGGACGTCGTTTGGGGTCCCTGAAACATTAAAATATAGAAATAGGGGTTTCTGCCTGTGCAGGGTTAATTCCATAAAAATAGGAAACATATCAAATATTCCCAAAATCATTATAAAACAGTGATATAACCCTTATATGATGCAAATATGACTGAAATATAAGTAAAATAATGCAAAGTTCATGTATGCATTTTACATGCATCAACATCCCCAAGCTTAACCTATACTCGTCCTCGAGTATGAAGGTGATAAAACTAACATGGACTTTGTAATTTAATACTATCAAAGGATATCAAAGATGATTACTATTGCTACATAGAGTCAAATGGTTCATTCTTAAAAGGAATAGCAATATGCAAGATAGTTTATGAAGTGATATCAAGTATTCAATGCAAGGATGTTCAATGATAATTCACAAAGTGTAACATAAAAGAAAAAGTACTATAAACCACAAGTATGCATAATGATAAGTAAGAACATCCTACAATGGTCATAGAGTATTGATGAAAATCTGAATATAAAAGGTGGACACTTTGGAAAGATATATATGAGTAGAGGTAAAGCATGTATAAGTTTCATCTAACTTCTGAACTTCTCTACTTAAGTTAATGATTGTAATGTGGTAATCCTTGGTGTCAAGCTCTCATTCCCCTATCATAGCATCTTGAATGATTAAGTTTAAAGTGAAAGCAAATACGAGTAGTGTGCTTGACAAAGTACAGGTTGAAAGTCTCATGCCCCTTGAATACAAGTACCTACTCCATGTGTTACTCAATTTGGAAAACAAAGCAAGTTCAAGTTAAATATCATTGTAAGTAATAATAGTATCATTAAGAGCGTCAACTGGGGTACCTCTTGTCCCAGGATATGGAACAAGACCATATCAAAATGATAAGACAAACAAATACAATGAACAATCTCAACACCTTTTTATTTACCATTAGATAGCTTTTTATTGTAAGGTATATCACAGAAGGTTCACCATAGCATGTAAGTAAATTTCCACCATGAATGATGCATGGCTTAGATTAGCGGCCCAGGCGTCTCTCTAACCATTTATACAAACTCATTTAAACTCACTTCATTTCCGCATTTATTTCACCCATGGTAACCATCCATAAACAAAAGTACATGACATCAACTAAATGAAGTGCAATGTTGAAAGCTTGTCATGTGACAGCACATATGAGCTAACTCTCAACCAAAGAAATTTGTCAAGCCCACAACATCATAATTTTAATCACAATGGGTCATGTTTTATTTATGCAATGAAAGTAAAGTGTGCATCAAGTTCGAGAGAGCTCTATAACCAACTTTTCCCACAACAATTAACAACATAAGCATTTTCATTCAGAGGTATAGATAACACAAATATCATGATAAACTGTCGTGGTGGGAATCACGCAGATGCCACGGGGTGGCTTATTCTGGGGCCAAACGGGTGCTTGTGGATTCGGGGAGGGATTGCACGATGGAGTCGCGCACGAAGAACACACGAAGAACACGAAGAACAAGGAAGAACAAGAACAAGAACCGCAAGAACACAAAGCACACACGATGTACCTTGCTTCGGGGCCCTCCTGAGGAGGTAAAACCCCTACTGCAGCACTAGCCTACTTGGTGTATTCTCCCCTTTGTATATGATTTGTACAAGTGCTCCTCGAGCTGTGCAGTTCATCCATGGAGGAAGAGCTAAGGAGGAAGAAGAAGGGTAGGTGGGAAGCGCGCACCCGCGCGTGTCCTCTTGAGCCTTCCCCTGGTGCTCTTTATAAAGAGAGAGCCCAGGGGACAAGGGCCGGCCCACACTGCCCATGCACTCTAGCACTTGTCTTCTAGCATTTGTCTCCGGCATCTCCGGGAGATACGGTCCTTTCCTTTGTCTTCTAGCCATTGTCTTCAGAATCTCCACGTCCTCTTCTTATCCTCTCCTGAAGATATTTATGATGATTCGGATAAGGATGTCCCATCATAGGCGGAGAGTGATCCGGTTAGGGATGTCCCGGCGTAGGCGGAGAGTGATCCGGTTAGGATGTCCTGGCGTAGGCGGAGAGTGATCTGGATAAGGATGTCCCGGCGTAGGCGGAGAGTGATCCGGTTAGTGATGTCCCGGCGTAGGCGGAGAGTGGTCCGGTTAGGATATCCCGACGTAGGCGGAGAGTGATCCGGTTAGGGATGTCCCGGCGTAGGCGGAGAGTGATCCGGTTAGGGATGTAGAGTCGAGGCCACCTGCCTCGACTTGGAGCGCATCTGACGTCCTAGGAGCTTTGGTCAAAGCAACAACTCTGGGGTACCCGGGGTCACATCCCCGACAGTAGTCCCCGAGGCTGCGGGGGACTCGCAGAGTCGCGCGCAGACTTACAAAAAAGAAGAATCACACTGAAAACCTCCATATGCACAACCTCCTGCTTGCATGGGCATCATCATATGTCGGTTCCTGGCCCTCCTGGCCACATGCGACATCCGGTTGACCTAGCTCACCCGAATCAACAACGAGATGGACAGTTTGCACTGGAAATGTGTTGCCTGCATGGGCATGGCCATACATATATGTCTCTGCCGACATTGTGCAATTCGGCACACCGCCTGCATGGTCACCATTATATGTCGGTTCTTAGCCCTCCTGGCCTTTACCGAACTCGGATGTCACCAGCGTCGGTTAGCCCTTCTGGCTTTTACCGAACTCGGATGCCGCCAGCGTCGGTTAGCCCTCCTGGCTTTTACCGACTAGGATGCCGCCAGTGTCGGGTAGCCCTCCTGGCTTTTACCGAACTCGGATGCCGCCAGCGTCGGTTAGCCCTCCTGGCTTTTACCGAACTCGGATGCCGCCAGCGTCGGTTAGCCCTCCTGGATTTTACCGAACCCGGATGCCGCCAGCGTCGGTTAGCCCTCCTGGCTTTTAGCGAACTCGGATGCCGCCAGCGTAAGCTGGACTGACATAAACCTGCAAGTATGTATCTCATATGTCTCGGTATCTCGGCCCCTCTGGGCATATCACATATGTCTCGGTACCTCGGCCCTCTGGGCATATCACATAACTTGGTACCTCGGCCTCTTTGGGCATATCACACATGTCTCGGTACCTCGGCCCCTCTGGGCATATCACATATCTCGGTACCTCGGCCTCTTTGGGCATATCACACATGTCTCGGTACCTCGGCCTCTTTGGGCATAACTCATATGTCGGTTCTTAGCCACTTCGGGCGTATACCGACATAGATATCTCCAGCCACTGCTGGACTCACATAAGCATATCTCGAATGCCGGTTTTAGCCACTTCGGGCGTATATCGACATAGATGTCTCCAGCCACTGCTGGTTTGACGTAACCATGTCTCAAATGCCGGTTTTAGCCACTTTTGACGTATACCGACATAGATGTCTCCAGCCACTGCTGGACTGACATACAACCTGCAAAAACATATCTCAAAGGTTGCCTCTGGCTAACAAACATAAACAAAGATCTGGTATACAAATGATGCCATGATACGCGGGCAAACAGAATAAATAGCGATGTGGGATATGGAATGATGTCATGATATTGTGACAAACCGAAATAAACGGCGATCTAGGATGGGGAATGATACCGTGATACTGTGGTACACCGAAATACTCGGTGATCTAGAGAATACCGATAATGCCAGGGTACCTTGGATAATTTGAGATAACCAGTACAACCATGATACCTTGGATTTCCATTTTGACCCGGATTTCCAATATGATTCGGATTTTCAATACGATCCGGATTTCCAATATGACCCGGATTTCCAATGTGATTCGGATTACCAATGTGATCCGGATTACCAATATGATCCAGATTTCCAATGTGATTCGGATTACCAATACGATCCAGATTATCATACACCTCGGATTTCTAGGATACCTCGGTAACGAACATTCTCAACAAAACCGATGTCACCTTTCAACGTTAGTCCAACATATATATCATGAAGAATATTTGACGGAAACAACAATTATACTAACCGAGGCAAACTAGCTATAGCACTTGACGGAAATTAAATCTAACAGCAGATACTATGCACAAAGATGCAGACTCGGTTTCAACCGAGTCCCCGAGTTACTTTTCTTATGTAGGAAAAGATGTAAAACAGACTGGCTACCCAGTCCCCGGGTCAAGACATCTTGTCCCGGGTAGGACACTTAGACAAAAAGCGAGGGGCAGTCCCCGAGTAACTTTTGAGATAAAACTAAACTGGATTGGCTATCCAGTCCCCGGGTCAAAATACTTTGCCCCGGGGAAAACAACTAATCATGGCACGAAGGGGCCGTCCCCGAGTATTGTCTGAGACTATCTAAAAGCGTGAAACATACATATAATGGATACTTACCCGGTAGTGCTGTTGGAGTAATTAAGGAAGACACTTATGATGGCCTAGTCATCAATATGCCGACCTGAGCCACCATCCTCTCTATTTGAACCACCTTTCTTATCTAGCAGAAACCATAAAAAAGACTGGCGAGGGACCCCTCGGGAAGAGGCATGCCGGTTGATGAAACTAATTTCTTGATCGAAGATCGAAGGAGTGTCGGGCGCTGTGCCTCGGCCGAGGCAGCGATCCGGTCTGGCATGACCCGGCCGATGTGGCCCAACCCATCAGGGGGCTAGGACGATGCTGCCCACCGGCCAACCGAGGTAAGCAGGGGAGCCCGGCCCATCGAGGTAAGCGCTGACCTAAGAATGAACCAACTCGGCCTGCCCGAGGCTAAGCACGCTCGATCCGTTCCGAGGCTGAGAATACTCGGGCAGCCCGAGGCTTGAGCCAACTCGGTCCATCGAGGCATGCATCTCGGCCCAGCCGAAGTTGACTTCTCGGCGCAGCCCAGGCCGAAGGCAGTTTGGCCTGCCCGAAGCAATTGTCTCGGCCCGTCCGGGACAGGGCAACCTTGGCCTGTCCTGAGACAACAAAGTCGGGGACGACGTGAAGATGTGGGCTAGCTTGGCGTGGGTCGAGGAGCCGGGGAGCGGGCCAGGCGCGTCCGAGGCGAGGACACGGCCAGCCGGGAAGTCAGGGCCCGGGCCAAGCGCGGCCGAGGCGAGGACACGGCCAGGCGGGGATCCGGGCATGGACTACCGGTGCCGATGCTGGCCTTAGGCGGAGCGCATGGAGCCGGGTAAATGAGCTGCGCGGGGAGCTCGAGGTCGAGCCGACCGGGCCGAGGTCGCTGGATGCGGGCGTGGATGGGCATCGGGAATGCAGCCTGGCCAGGCTAAATGCGGCCGTCCATGAGCAGGCGCGGCCTCGGGCGGACGTGACGCGCGGGCGTTGACCTTGATGGGCGCCTTGAGTTTAGGGAGGAGCAGGGCAGAGAGGAGAGGATGCAGCGGCGACGGAGCTCTGTCTTGGGCGCCGACGGGTGCTGACACGGAGGAGCTCGTGCCTGAACACGGCCGAGCCGGCCGTGCATCTGGGCCTCTCCGCCGGGCACATGGGAGGCCGGCCTCCGGGCTTCCTCTTCGATGGTGGAGACGAACACGCACGTGCACCGATGAGAATGGACGCCTAGCCTCCAGGCTTCTCTCGGGAGGCGACCCGGACGACGCCTAGCATCTAGGCTTCTCCGGCGATGGCGGAGATGGTCACACGCAGGAGCAGTCAGACCAAGATGAGGACGAGGCGATGTCGAGTCCCCGAGCTGACGAAGAAGATCCCGTCCGAAAATAGCCCAGCAAGCGCCACTATCAGCCCCACGGTGGGCGCCAACTGTCGTGTTGGGAATCACGCAGATGCCACGGGGTGGCTTATTCTGGGGCCGAACGGGTGCTTGTGGATTCGGGGAGGGATTGCGCGATGGAGTCGCGCACGAAGAACACACGAAGAACACGAAGAACAAGAACAAGAACCGCAAGAACACAAAGCACACACGATGTACCCTGCTTCGGGGCCCTCCGGAGGAGGTAAAACCCCTACTGCAGCACTAGCCTACTTGGTGTATTCTCCCCTTTGAATATGATTTGTACAAGTGCTCCTCGAGCTGTGCAGTTCATCCATGGAGGAAGAGCTAAGGAGGAGGAAGAAGGGTAGGTGGGAAGCGCGCACCCGCGCGTGTCCTCTTGAGCCTTCCCCTGGTGCTCTTTATAAATAGAGAGCCCAGGGGACAAGGGCCGGCCCACACTGCCCATGCACTCTAGCACTTGTCTTCTAGCATTTGTCTCCGGCATCTCCGGGAGATGCCGTCCTTTCCTTTGTCTTCTAGTCGTTGTCTTCAGAATCTCCACGTCCTCTTCTTATCCTCTCCTGAAGATATTTATGATGATTCGGATAAGGATGTCCCGGCATAGTCGGAGAGTGATTCGGTTAGGGATGTCCCGGCGTAGGCGGAGAGTGATCCGGTTAGGATGTCCTGGCGCAGGCGGAGAGTGATCTGGATAAGGATGTCCCGGCGTAGGCGGAGAGTGATCCGGTTAGATATGTCCTGGCATAGGCGGAGAGTGGTCCGGTTAGGATATCCCGGCGTAGGCGGAGAGTGATCAGGTTAGGGATGTCCCGGCGTAGGCGGAGAGTGATCCGGTTAGGGATGTAGAGTCGAGGCCACCTGCCTCGACTTGGAGCGCATCTGGCGTCCTAGGAGCTTTGGTCAAAGCAACAACTCTGGGGTACCCGGGGTCACATCCCCGACATAAACATACTCGGAATAGCATAAAGCTAATAGGTAGATATGGTGGACTCACTAGAAAAACTTTGGTTGAAGGTGTTGGAAACAAGTTTTTGCTTGTTAGAATTTTTGGACTAGCAAGAGGGAGAAAGTTGACCATCTAAATGCATGCGTGAGTGTCCATAGAACTAACTAATCCATGTTAACACAAGGTAAAATAACATTCAGCACCAAAACATGAATAAAAGATAGCTCTTGATAAAATACTTGCAAATTATTACTCATTAACAGGCTCATGAATCATGCAACTATATGTATCTTATAAAATCAACTCCAACATCCCTTTTCCCAATCTAATAATAGCATCCAACATAATTCAACCCAAATTTCCAGTAGCTCTCTCATATATAAATGATAGTGTGGTGGTCTCACAAAATAAAAATCAAACCAAGACAAACAAAAAGACGCTCCAAGTTTATGCGATAAAGTGTTTCGATCGAAAAATAGAAGTTAGACGTGTGCAAACCGAGAGTGTGTAGGTCCAGTGGGATTGTCTTCACATCCCCAAGCTTATGGTCTTCACCATCCTTGGATAGCTCTTGGTGCATCTCCTCTAATCCCTGTAAAAAAAATTCAAAACACCGTTTCTCCCATTTCTTTTCTGTGGGGTGCATTAGTAGTGATAAACAAATAGATTTCTTACTGCATATAATCCTTAGACAAAAATTCATATGAATGTCCAGAAAGTGTATAATGTTGTATGCCTACTCATAAACTCAATTGGATAAAAAAGGTTCAAGTTAAAAGTTCTAAGCATGCATCAAACAAAATGGGACAGAATCTGTCCAGAAAGACAGCAGCAGCAAAACGTATTTTTCTACGCTACTTAACTTTGTCGGAAAATTCCGAAAAAATTCATGCATACGGAGGATGAAAAGTTGCAACTACAGTTCAAATATGAGCTCATTCGGAGTTACAGAATAGGAATTAAAAATCATACCGTGCACAGATTCGTGCAGGAATAAAATCTCCGAACGCTATAAGCAACTTTTTCACACCAAAATGAGTAAAACTTGGCACTTTATTAAAAATTCTAGAAACTAAACTAAACTAAACACTAAGTCTCTTGTTACAGCAAGAGGACACAAAGAAAATAAAAATAACTGGGTTGCCTCCCGTAAAGCGCTTTCTTTATAGCCATATAGCTAGGCTTCTTACTTGTTATCAAGATGGTTGGAGTGAGGTGGCTTGGCATCCCCAAGCTTGAATTCTTGTACTTATTTGATATATGTTGGGTGAGTCTAGGGGTAACATCCCCAAGCTTGAGTGGTTGTCCCTCTTGATATTTGTTCATCACCCTCAACTCTTCCACTTGAAAAATTCTCTTTACACACAACTTAACATAAAACTTGATTAGAAGGGTTAGTGTCTCCATAAATTAAATCCTCATAGGTAAAGCAAAGACATATCATGAGTTGATTCTAAACATTGGCTACTGTTACTATGGTTGTGCATTGCCCTTTGATCAATAGAACTACACAAAACACAAGTAATGAGAGTAATGCAAAATAAAGACAGAATCTGTCAAAAACTAGACAGCCCGTAAAGAGTGAATTTTCAGAGGCACTTACGTTGCTCAAATCAGAAAATTTTGAACTAATGAAATGTGTATTATTAACTGAAGATTGCTGTCGTAAAATTTTAGGTCAAAATTCCTTTTCTGTGATTTTTAACATTTTTCGCAGTGAAGCTTAGGAATCTGTTTTCTGGACAATCATGATAGTTTTAATGATGCTCTCATAGAAATAAGAATTGAAATGCAAAAGAGAGCATCAAGAGAAAAATATGAAACACATTTAAGTCTAACCCACTTCCTATGTATTGGGATCTTGTAAGTAAATAAATCAATAAAGCACAAAGTGACTAGCATAGGAAGACAAAGCAAGTGCAACTTCAAAACTTTCACCATAAAGAGAGGAGACTTAATATTTTTGAGATATATGAAGTCATGTCTCCCTCTCTCATAAAAACTTTCAGTAGCATCATTGATAAACTCAACAATATAGCCATCACATGAAACATTCTTATCATGATCCATATGCATAAAAGTATCATTACTCTCCACATAAGCATAAACAGTTTCATAAGTAATAGTGGGAGTAAAAATATCACATCCATCAATGTAATCATCATAAATAGGAGGCATAGAATAATCAAAATGATTTTTATCCTCAATAGTAGATGGACTGAAAATATCATATTCATCATTGTAAACATCATATATTGGAGACAAAGTATCATCAAATACAATTTTCTCCTCAAAACTTGGGGGACTAAATATATCATACTCATCACAACCAGCTTCCCCAAGCTTAGATTTTTCCATAGCATTAGCAATAATAGTGTTCAAAAAATTCATGCTAATACCATTGCTACAACTATTATGCAAACAAAGTTCCATGTGTTTTTTAATTTTCTCTTCAAAAGCATCATGTCCTAATTCAATATAAAGTTCATAGAGATCTCTAATTTTTGTTGTTGTTGTTGTTTTCCATTAAGCCTAACTAGTAAAATAAAAACAAGAAACAAAAAGATATAACTGCAGGATCTAAAGGAGATACCTTCCAACACTTACCTCCCCGACAACGGCGCCAGAAAATAGCTTGATGTCTACGCACGCTTCTATTCTTGTAGACAGTGTTGGGCCTCCAAGTGCAGAGGTTTGTAGAACAGCAGCAAGTTTCCCTTAAGTGGATCACCCAAGGTTTATCGAACTCAGGGAGGTAGAGGTCAAAGATATCCCTCTCAATCAACTCTGCAATTAAAATACAAGAAGTCTCTTGTGTCCCCAACACACCTAATACACTTGTCAGATGTATCGGTGCACTAGTTCGGCGAAGAGATAGTGAAATGCAAGTAATATGGATGATTATAAGTGGTAATTGCAATCTGAAATAAAGATGGCAGCAAGCAAACGTGAGACAAAATGAGAGCAAACGGTGTTTCAATGCTTGGAAATAAGGCCTAGGGATCATACTTTCACTAGTGGACACTCCCAACAATAATAATATAATTGAATACATAAATATTTCCTCTTCACTATGCTACTCTGAACTATTCTCCCGTTGGATAGAAATAATAATCTACTGCGCAGGGCTACAAGAGCACACCTTAAAGTCTGAGTGAACAAACACCACAATATCATAGAACACCAAGACCATCGTGTAGGGCTACAAAAGCACACCTTAAAGTTGCATTCCACATCTAGGGAACCCCAATGTGACTAAGAGCGCCCCAAAATAGTACTAGACAAACACCACAATTTTATAGTGACAACCAACAAAAGAACAACTCATGATAAGTATTCCTATAATCTTTAGCCTAAGAGTCACACACGGTGCGCACAGTGTCAACTTCGCACCATGGGACAAAGGTGACTCCGGAAATTACATTAATAAAACCACTTGAGTAGCATAATTCATAAGATAATGAAGAGTAACATCTATGGATTCAACTAGATTACAAAGCTCATGATCATATAAAGATCACACCATGGGAGAGAGAGATGAACCACATAGCTACCGGCACGAGCCCTCAGCCTCGGTAAAAACTACTCACACATGGTCATGGTGAGCACACTTGATGGAGACTCCGAAGGGGGAATGGAGGAGCCTTCTCGAGGTGATCCCGACGGCGTTTCCCCCCTCCGATCTTCTTCGACGGCAGCCTTCTGTCTTCTGTTTCATGATTTTGTGTTTCTCCGCTGCCTCCTCGCGAAACTCCTTGGGGGACTATTTTTATAGACGTTTTTAGGTCAAGACGAAGTCGTGGGCGAAAAGATCGACGGCAACGGAGCTCCGAGGCCCAAAAGGAGGGGTCCCACGTGGCCAGGTACATGGGCCGCATGAGCCCACCTATTTTGGCCCTCGGGTCTCCGCTTGTTTGCTTCCTTCGCTCCCAAGTCTTCTTCCTTCCAAAAACTGATGCTCGTAAATTTCCAGGTCATTTGGACGTCGTTTGGATCCCTGAAACATTAAAATATAGAAATAGGGTTTTCTACCTGTGCAGGGTTAATTCCATAAAAAATAGGAAACATATCAAATATTCCCAAAATCATTATAAAACAGTGATATAACCCTTATATGATGCAAATATGACTGGAATATAAGTAAAATAATGCAAAGTTCATGTATGCATTTTACATGTATCACCGGCACAATTTCATCCACCCGATACGAGCATAGCCAGCTGGAATGTCACCAAGATGGTAGCTTGCTCCAGGTTGATTTGGTAAAGCATAGCCGACCGCAACCTTCAAGGATATGTTCCTCATTGACATATGTAGCTCACAATCTGTCTTTTTCGTGACATCATCCACGGGGTAGCGAGCCGTCAGAAGTTCGCATGCAGATGCTTCTATCTGCGTGGAACCCATGCTACTTTTTTTTGGTGAGATGGGACGGCATCGGCTTGAGGATCTTCTAGCTGCAGCTGTTGAGATGTCCTTTGCTGACTAATTGAGTCTATTTGCTGTTGCTGCCGTTGCACCTGACGTTTCAATTCCGATAATCGGTCTAACTCCTTCTTCTTCTTTCTCCCACGACTTCTATAACTGTCAGCGCACTCCGGATACCCTTCCTTCAAGGTGAGACCGCCTCCAAGGCCTCCTAATTGTCCATAGTATTCAGGATTCCCCAGGGCAAGTGTCAGCTCATCGTTCTCTCTCTCGAGATGGTACTCTCCCTTTCGAACTTTATTTATTGCGTCTACAAGCAACGAGTGATTGTTTCAAATTTTTTCTTCCATTTTCCCTTTGCAACAATCAGCCCTGTCAGTGGGTCTAACACTGCCCCATGCGCGAACAACCAGAACTTGGACCTCTCGGGCCAGTCTGCTGTCTGTGGAGTGATCCCTTTAGCAAGCAGTTCTGCTTCAAAGGCTTCCCACTTAGGAATGGCAGTCTTGTAGCCACCTGTCCCCAACCTATGGTGATATTGCTTCTTCCCAGCAGTTATCTTATTTATGGCCGATCGGGCCACATCGGTAGACGATTTCTTATACGCCACAAATGCGGGCCAGTCATGTTTTATCATCTCTAGTACTCCAGTGAAATTATCTGGATCTTGTTTTTCATATTTTCTCCATAATGTTTTCTTCCAGCTCTGAAATTGTGTGGCCATCTTATTAAGAGTCCACTTCTTCACTTTCTCCTTCTTGCCTTCGGGTAGGTTGAAATGTGTCATGAGCGTATCCCAAAGCAATTTTTTTGTATGTTCGCGGACATAACTAGCTTCATCGTTGGCGTCCTTCGGCTTATGCTAATCTGTAATGGTGATCGGGAGCATGTCCCTAACAATGACTCCAGCTTGATTTACAAATTTACGGCAGTTCTGGATGGGTGCCAGCGGTTCGCCACTATCTTTAACTTCCTCGATCTTTAACCTTGGACCCTCGCTCGACATCCTTCTCGTCCGTCCTCGAGGACCTTGCTTTTTAGCAGATTTGCTCGATCCGGAGGGTAAAAGAAAAATGATTCATTAATACGTGCAATACAAATCAATTAATGCATCTAGTGATCAACACAACCTTAATATATATATACCTCGCCGGAGTTTGTTAAGGGCACTTCGTCATCTCTTCTTTCTTCAGACTCAAGTCCCTCACCGGAGTCGTTCAGAAATTGTGAGCTGAAATCATCTTCTCCACCAGAGAAACGGGGGTTTCGCCTTGGTTATTTCAATTCGGTGGTACCGGTTCTTGATTTGGTGACGTACCAACGCTACGCACGACGTACCACGTTGCTTCTTTTATTCAACCCTGGACGAGGAAGAGAGCACGAAGAAGGGCGACACCACCGCGAGGAAGGGGTCGTCGCATGACCCCGCCGCCGCGGCTGCCCGTCGACGCCCCTAGCCCCTACTCCCGCGGCCCCTACCAGCGCCACCAAGTACCCCTGCCCGCACCAGCGCCGTTGAACCCGACTACCTGCTCCAGCGCCGTCGCCCGTCGCCCCAGCTTCTTCCCTCGCCGCTAAGACCCAGCGCTGTCCTCCGGGCTTTCCAGCGTCCCCCAGAACTGAGCGGCGTGTCCTAGCAACGGCCGTCCCTCCTCCAATGGCCGACTGTTCTCCGGTGCGCGTGCCGCGGTTCAGGTCCATTACCAGCGAAGGAACTATGCTTCTCATGTTGGGAAGGGGACGCACGCCGGCGACGCTCTCCCGGTCATCTTCGATACGAACGTCATGCTGGACGACTTCATGTCCACCGCGTCTGAATTTCAAGACGACTGCTCTGAACTTCTTCAAGCGAGGCAACGGGCAGCACTGCACTGCATCAGCATGCAGGCTGCTTGATTTGTGCAGTCTAGACAGGGGCGGAGCCAGGATTTGAACTTAGGGGGGGCGAGCAATCAAAACCTATAAGCTAACCAATGCATATGGATGGAAGGATGGTTCCTATTGTCGCTGAATATACGGCTATTCCCTCTTTTCAGAAATGGTGTGCATGGGCCGACCATTACCGCACCGCTATATCACGTATTTTAAATTAGGTATACAGTCTAAAACAAAATTCAATATCGACATATATTTGGGGTGAGCTAACATGTATATAGTGTTACAACCAAAAAATTGTCAAGCAAATTATGTTATGTTTGGCAAGAAGATAGTTTCTTTTTCAGTAGTTTAAATATATGTAGAATGTTACTGAATTCTCAATTTTGGCCAGATTCAAGATTGATTCAATTGGAGGGAACAATCAAACTACTATATTGTTTCACCTCGTTTTTAAGTTTTTAACTACCGAAGTATAGCACTATAGCTAAACTGAAGTAGAACAAATTAGAAGAATTACTCCCTCCGTTCGGAAAAGGATGTCACAAAATGGTCTACCTATAGTTCATTTTTGTGACATTTTTTCCGAACGGAGGGAGTAGATCAGAAGAGCACCATGTACCTTTGACTAATCCGGTGGTGAATTGACGGGACGGTGGTGCGGACTCATGGTAAGCAGGCTGAAGATCAGCGGCCGCCTCTGTACTACTCGGCTGCTAGACACGTCGGCAATCAAAGTCCAGCGCCGCCGCCGGCGGCGGCGGCAGCGAGCTGCTTCCTCGCACCCAGATCGATCGAATAGGCTAGAGCGTTAGTGGAAAATGACCATGCTTCCACAACCGGTCATTGCCTGTACGTGGGTACTCAGCAAATGGGCTTTTCATTTTACTTGTTGGGCTTCAATTTATGAACAAATACTTGATTTGGGCTTAAGTACTACTCTGAAAGCTGATTAGCTCTGGTCTTTTTAGTACGTACATGTGCAGTACACTAGGAGTCACCGATGTAAACTCTTGAAGGGGGCGACCAGTTGGGGGGGGGGGGGGGGGGGGGGTCCGCCCCTGAGTCTAGATAGTTCTGGTATTTCGTTTTTTTTTTCTTGGTTTGTGGTCTGTAGCTATATGTTCGTTGTGTGGCCAGTGGAGTTCAGGAGAAATTCATATGCAGGAGAAGTTGAGAATGATCAGGTATCTTCTGCTCGACTACGGAGATGAGGTGCAGGACTGTACTCCGAGCATCAACTTTGTACAGATGACTCTACGTGCTTTCTAAAATGCGTTAGCACCGTTGTACTTTGTTCTTTCTGTTGTGCTGTACTAGCTAGCTAGCGACGAGTGGAGTTAGCTAATGCTGATATGAGGCAAGTAAAAAAATAAAAAATATTTAAATGCGTTTCAGGAAGTTCTCTTGCACGTGATTATGTCACATGTGATGTCAGGTGTCAGCACATCTTCAACCTAATTCTTTAGCAATTTAACAAGATTTTTTTACTGACTTTTGCATAATTGAACAAATTTGTCATGATGATTTTGTTGTCCGACTCATAATCTATGCGTGCCATTTCAGTTCTTTTTGATATCCATTATATTCAAACAAATAAGACTGAAAAATAAGTGGCAACTTTTATTTCTCTTTTTCATAAAGGTTGGCATATAGACGTATAATGGAATTGTAGGAGATCATGTATGTGGCCAATATATTTTAAAGGCTCCGTTTGATGTCACTGTCAAATATTTATACCCGTTGCAACGCACGGGCACTTTGCTAGTTTGAAAAAACTCAGTTCTGCAACATTGTTTGTCATACCAAGATACAGCTATGTGTCCTCTATCTCATAGAACCAGGATCAAAAAGGTTTCATATATTATTACACAAGACTATCAACATCCGTTTCTAGTTTTGTGGTATAAACTTCTTCTTCGTGTGTGTCCCTTTCTTCTGATTGCGCCGTAACCGGGGACAATCTTCATCATTCAACACGATGCTTGGGTCAGTTTTCACTGTGAATGGCGGAATTTCATGAAACTTATTGTAATCTTCTGACATGTCTGTCTTGTCCTCCACTCCACGATGTTTCTTTTCCCTGAAAGAACTATGTGACGCTTTGGCTCATCGTATGATGTATTCGCTTGCTTATCTTTTCTTTTTTTCGGTTTGGTAGACATGTCCTTCACATAGAAAACCTGAGCCACTTCACTGGCTAGGACGAATGGTTCGGTGTCGTACCCAAGATTCTTGAGATACACTGTAGTCATTCCGTACTGTGGGTCTAACTGTACCCCGCCTTTCAGGTTGAACCATTTGCACCAGAACAAAGGGACCTTAAAAGAAGGTCCATAGTCAAGTTCTCATATCTGCTCTATGTAACCATAATATGTGTCCTTTTGCCCATTGTTGTTTGTTGCATCAAAGCGGACACCACTGTTTTGGTTGGTGCTCTTTTTATCTTGGTCGGCCGTGTAAAATGTATTCTCATTTATCTCGTACCCTTGAAAAGTCAATATAGTCGAAGATGGTGCCTTGGCCAACAAGTATAGCTGTTCTCCAACAGTGGTGTCATTAATGAGACTTTTTTGCAACCAACCGCCAAAATTATTCACGTGTTCTTCATTAATCCAATCTTTAGGTTGCTCCGGGTATTTCAAGCGTAAAATATTCTTGTGTTCCTCGATATACAGAGCCACCAAGCTGGAATTATGTAGAACTGTGTAGTGTGCTTGAGTGAAAGAATGCCCGTCCATACATATTGTTACTTTCTTTCCTAGCGTGCCTTTTCCACGTAGTCTCCCCTCATGGCGCGATTGAGAAACACCGATCGGCTTAAGGTCATGAATAAAGTCAACACAAAACTCAATGACCTCCTCTGTTCCATAGCCCTTGGAGACGCTTCCTTCTGGCCTAGCACGGTTATGAACGTATTTTTTAAGACTCCCATAAACCTCTCAAAGCGGAACATGTTGTGTAGAAATACAGGACCGAGAATGGAAATCTCGTCGACTAGGTGAAGTATGAGGTGCGTCATAATATTGAAGAAGGATGGTGGGAACACCAACTGAAGCTGACAAGACATTGGACCACATTCTTCTGTAAACTTGGTAGAGTTTCTCGATTGATCACCTTCTGAGAAATTGCATTGAGGAATGCACATAGCTTCACAATGGCTACTCGAACATTTTCCGGCAGAAGCCCCCTCAATGCAACCGGAAGTAATTGTGTCATAATCACGTGACAGTCATGAGACTTTAGGTTTTGGAACATTTGCTCTGTCATGTTTATTATTCCCTTTATATTCGACGAGAAGCCAGACGGGACCTTGATACTGTTCAGGACTTCAAAAAAGATCTTCTTCTATCTTTGGTAAGAGCGTAGCTGGCAGGACCTTGATACTTCTCTGGATTCAGGTGGTTGTCTCGTTCGTGCATACGTTGCTGGTCCTGCCGTGATTCCGATGTATCTTTCGTCTTTCCATACACGCCCAAGAAGTTTAGCAGGTTCACGCAAAGATTTTTCGTCACATGCATCACATCGATTGCAGAGTGAACCTCTAAGATTTTTCAATAGGGTAGCTCCCAAAATATAGATTTCTTCTTCCACATGGGTACGTGTCCGTCAGCGTCATTCGGAACAGATTGTCCGCCAAGACTCTTTCAAAGATTACTTTTAAATCCTTAACCATATCATATATAATATTCCCAGTAGGGCGGGTAGGCTTCGTCCGGTGATCTCCTTTGAAATGCTTGGCTTTCTTTCTTACGGGATGCTGTTTTAGAAGAAATCGACGATGCCCGGGTACACATTCTTGTTTCCCAAATATATACTTTCAGTCTCACCTAAACAGAGCGTGCATGCATTGTATCTCTTGTTTGACTGTCCTGAAATGTTACTAAGAGTAGCCAATCATTGATGGTTACAAACAACAACGCTCGTAGGTCAAATTCCTTTTGTTCATGCTCATCCCACACAGGTACACCTTCGTCACGCCACAACTGTAAAAGTTCTTCAACCAATGGCCTCACGTACACATCAATGTCGTTGCCGGGTTGCTTCGGGCCTTGGATGAGCACTGACATCATAATGAACTTCCGCTTCATGCACAACCAAGGAGGAAGGTTATAGATACATAGAGTCACATGCCAGGTGCTATGACTGGAGTTCTGCTCTACGAAAGGATTAAAACCATCTGTACTTAGACCAAATCTTAAGTTCCTTGCATCATCTGAAAATGTCGGGAACTCTCTGTCGATTTTTCTCCACTGCGACCCATCAGCGGGTGTCTCAGCATCAGGTCTTTCTTACGGTCTTCTTTGTGCCATCACAACAACTTGGCATGCTCTTTGTTTTGGAACAAACGTTTCAACCGTGGTATTATAGGAGCATACCACATCACCTTGGCAGGAACCCTCTTCCTGGGGAGTGGCTCGCCCTCAACATCACCAGGGTCATCTCGCCTGATCTTATACCGCAATGCACTGCATACCGGGCATGCATTCAAATTCTTGTACTCCTCACCGCGGTAAAGGATGCAGTCATTGATGCATGCATGTATCTTCTGCACCTCTAATCCTAGAGGACAGACAACTTTCTTTGCTTCGTACGTACTGAGGGGCAATATGTTATCCCTTGAAAGCATCTTCTTTATTATTTTCAGCAAATTTTCAAATCCCTTGTCAGAAGTACCATTCTCTGCCTTCCATTGCAGTAATTCCAGTGTGGTACCCAGCTTTTTCTGGCCATCTTCGCAATTTGGGTACAACAATTTGTTGTGATCCTCTAACATTCTCTCCAATTTCAACCTCTTGTTTTCACTTCCGTAGTTTATCTTCGCATCAAAGAATGGCCCGACGAAGATCGTCATCGGGCTCATCAACAATGGGCTCTTCTTCTGCTTCGTCTTCCCCCATTGTACTACCACCGTGTTCAGTGAACATAGGATAATTGTCATTATCCTCTTCTTCTTCATTGTCTTCCATTATAACCCTCTTTCTCCGTGCTTGTCCAACAATTATAGCCGGGCATGAAACCAGACTGAATCAGGTGGATGTGAAGGGTTTTTGAGGAAGAGTAATCCATCGTATTCTTACATGCACTACATGGACAACAAATAAAACCATTCGCCCGCTTGTTTGCCTCAGCCACATGGAGAAAATGATGCATGCCACTAATGAACTCGGGACTGCGCCGGTCACCGTACATCCATTGCCGGTTCATCTGCATTATATAAGTATATCAGAAACCATTACACTATATCATGAATAGATAAGTGACCAAAATAATTAATACAAGTTCATCAAATTAAAAGCAAAGTAGAGTAGTGACCAAATGTAATACATAGTTCTCATAAAACATACACTGAAACTAACATACAACTATCTAAAAAAATTAAATCCAACAAAACATGCGATCAAAATCGCAACTAAGATAATTACTGAACTGATTGCGTGGATCACACGTTCGTTGGGAGACCCCAAGAGGAAGGTATGAAGCAGTGTAGCAGCAGTTTCCCTCAGTATGAAACCAAGGTTTAATCGAACCAGTAGGAGCAAGAAATCACTTCTGAAGGTTGTTGGTGGCGCCGTTTACGATCACCAACGTGGAATCTGCACACAACACAATCAAACTACTTTGCCCCAACGAAACAGTGAGGTTGTCAATCTCACCGGCTTGCTGAAAACAAAGGATTAAACGTATGGTGTGGAAAACAGTAGTAAATTGCAGAGAATGAAAAGGAACAATGTTTGCAGTTGGTTGTATTATCAGTGTAAAAGAATGGACCGGGGTCCACAGTTCACTAGTGGTGTCTCTCCATAAAAGATAACTAACATGCTGGGTGAACAAATTACAGCTGGGCAATTGACAAAATATTGAGCGCATGACAATGCATATATATGACATGATGATTACTATGATATTCATGTGGGCATTACGACAAAATACATAGACCGTTATCCAACAACGTCTATGACTAATAATCCACCGCCAGGTTGTCATCCGAGTTCCCCGTTGGTATTAAGTTGCAAGCAACGGATAATTGCATTAAGTAATGTGCGTAATGTAAACAAATGCATTAGACCTAACGGCGCACCCTTAAGCTAAGCATCGGTTATTTTATCCCTAGTGGCAACAGCACATCCACAATCTTAGAAGTTATTGTCACTCTCCCAGATTACCGGAGGCATGAACCCACTATCTAGCATAAATACTCACTCTTGGAGTTACAAGCATCTACTTGGCCAAAGCATCTACTAGTAACGGAAAGCATGCAAGATCATAAATAACATATAAGATAGATTGATAATCAACTTGACATAGTATTCAATATTCATCGGATCCCAGCAAACACAACATGTAGCATTACAATAAGATGATCTTGATCATGATAGGCAGCTCACAAGATCTAAACATGATAGCATAAAGTGGAGAGACAACCATCTAGCTACTGCCATGGACCCGTAGTCCAAGGATGAACTACTCACGCATCACTCCGGAGGCAGGCATGGTGATGTAGAGCCCTCCGGTGATGATTCCCCTCTCCGGCAGGGTGCCGGGAAGAGCTTCTGAACCCTCCCGAGCTAGGGTTGACGGCGGCGGCGTCTCTGGAACTTTTCGTGGATAATGGCTCGGGTATTTAGGGTTTTCGCGTCGGGAGGAATAAATAGGCGAAAGGGCGGCGGCTGGAGAGCGTGGGCCCACACCACCCCACGGCGCGGCAGGGGGGCCGCGCGGCCCCATGGTGTGGCTGCCACGTGGCTCCCCTCCGTCTCTCCTTTGGACTCCGTGTTCGTGTTGGAAAAATAGGAGGTTCTGTCCAAGTTTCGTCCAATTCCGAGAATATTTCCAGACTAGCTTTTCTGGAATACAAAAACAGCAGAAAACAGGAACTGGCACTGTGGCATCTTGTTAATAGGTTAGTCCCAGAAAATGCATAAAAATGCTATGAAGTGTATATAAAACATGTAACAATTGGTATAATATCAACATGGAACATCAGAAATTATAGATACGTTTGAGACGTATCAAGCATCCCCAAGCTTAGTTCTACTCGTCCTCGAGTAGGTAAAACGATAAAAACAAAATAATTTCTGAGGTGACATGCTACAATCATAATCTTGATCAAATAGTATTGTAAAGCACATGTTATGAATGAAGTGATCCAGGTCAATGGTCTATAGTTTGCTAGCAAGTAGATAATGAGCAAACAACTGAATCATATAAGCAAAAACTTTTCATGAATAGTACTTTCGAGACAAGCATCAAAGAGTTTTGCATAAGAGTTAACTCATAAAGCAATAGATTCTAAGTAAAAGGTATTTAACCAACACAAAGGAAGATTTAAGTTTCAGCAATTGCTTTCAACTTTCAACATATATATCTCATGGATATTTGTCAACACAAAGCAATATAATAAGTGCAATATACAAGCATATAAAAATTGTTGCACCAAAGTTGACACTAGTGTTTGCTTCTAAGATAGAAAGAAGTAGGAAAACTGACTCAACATAAAAGTAAAAGAAAGGCCCTTCGCAGAGGGAAGCAGGGATTAAATCATGTGCTAGAGCTTTTTAAGTTTTTGAAATCATATAGAGAGTAAAAATAAGTTTTGAGAGGTGTTTGTTAATTGTCAACGAATCAGAAAATGGAAAGTACAATATGACCCCTGCCAACCAGACTTTTAAGAGCGGCTCCCATGAAGGACGTTATTTCTACCAGCAAGGCAGATCATCCCTCTTTCTCTTTTGTTTACACATGCAGATATTTCACTGTTTGTCATTGCTTGACTGATAAATCAGGGCAAAAATGTGAAGAGAATTAAGCGGTTAAAGTTGTAATTAATTGGGACTGGGCACCCCATTTGCCAGCTCTTTTTGCAAAATTAATGGATAAGCGGATGTATATGCCGCTAGTCCGGTGGTAAAGTCTGTTTGACAGTTGACATAAAGACATCCACCCCGTCCTCATGAGCTTGGTAAACATTGACACAAAATAGGAGTAATAAAGTTTGAATAGTTTAAAGGTAGCACATGAAAAATTTACTTGGAATGGCAAGGAAATACCACATATAGGTAGTTATGGTGGACACAGATGGCATGGATTTTGGCTCAAGGTTTTGGATGCACGAGAAGCATTCCCTCTCAGTACAGAGTTTAGGCTAGCAAGGTTATTTGAAGCAAACACAGGATATCAACCGACACAGCAAGACTTATATGAAAACATATTGCAAGCATTATAAGACTCTACACTGTCTTCCTTGTTAACCAAACCCTTTTACTAGAAAATATCTAGACCTTAGAGATACCAATCATGCAAACCAAATTTCAACGAGCTTTACGGTAGTTCTTCATTAATAGGTTTTAACTACATGATACAAAAGCTTAAACATGAACTACTTGATAACTCAAAACAATTGACAAGTATCAAATTATCCAATACAGTGATCTACAAGAATATGTAAGCTTTTTCCATTATACCATCTACCACATGCAACATTTTCTGTTCCAACCAAACACCAATCAATTTATTTCAACATAAACTCTCCAAACAATTATAAGTGAAGCAAGAGAGTACTTTCTTTAAAAGAACTAACAGCTCTGAATAAGAGATGCATGCAAAACAGGAGCTAAAAGCATAGCAATAGCTAGATAAGAATACTCAACAAGTATAAGTGAAGAATAGGAGTATTCATATGAAAAAGCGGAGCGTGTCTCTCTCCCAATCAAGAATGCTGGGGTCCAATCAAGTTGACCATAAGAAAAATAAAATACTGAAAATAAAAGCACACAGACGCTCCAAGTAAAGCACATATGATGTGAAAGAATTAAAATATAGTTTCACTAGAGATGACCTGATAAGTTGCTGATGAAGAAGGGGATGCCTTGGGCATCCCCAAGCTTAGACGCTTGAGTCTTCTTGAAATATGCTGGGGTGATCCATGGGAGCATCCCCAAGCTTAAGCTCTTCACTCTTCTTGATCACATTATATCATCCTTCTCTCTTGACCCTTGAAAACTTCCGCCACACCAAACTCAAAGTAATTCTCATTAGAGGGTTAGTGCACAATCAAAAACTCACATGTTCTATAAGGACACAAACATGACCGTTACTTTTAACATTAGCTACTGCCACTGATGTTATGTGAAGCTCTTCACCCTAAAAAAGAATTCCACTCAACACTAGTAAAAGAGAGAATGCGAAAAATAAAAGACAGAATCTGTCTAAACAGAACAGTCCGCAAAGACGAATTTTTTCGAGGCACTTACGTTGCTCAGATCGAAAAACTTTAAACTAACGAAAGATGCGTAATTTGCAGATTTAGATAATTTTTCTGTGATTTTACAGAAGTAAAACGGTGAACAGCAGAAATCTGTTCCTGCGCAGAAATCCAAATCTAGCATCATCTTCCTATTAGAGGCAATACTTGGCACAACAATACGATAAAATAAAGATACAAAGGAATCTATTATATTATTAAGACAACAAACAATTAGCGGTGAAGATTGATCCATTAAAAGTAAAGATTTTTTAGCGGCTAAGATGATTCTATAGGCCAACCAATGCCCGCGCAGCCTAAGAGGTACGTACCATGCCAGGACTCTCTCTGCCTCCTATTCGACGACGAAGACTACACCAGGAAAAGGAAACCAGTCAGCCCGCACCATCATGTATTCGCTCGTCCGGCCGGCCGTCCTGGAGTTGATACAATAGCAAGCTACGATCTCATCTACTAGCATGTCTGGATCTCCTGATCGTGTTCCCCTACCGCACAGGCTGAATTTTTATTTCCAAGTTCTGGCTGTGCAGCAATCCAATACGTATATTCCAATATAGCCGGAAATAATGTCGAGCAGTAATCGCGGCAGAAATCAGGAATCAGAGGTGAAGGATTCTCCTGCGAGATCAGAGGCGGCCAACGCCATATAGCTGCAATCAGAGAACAACGCTGCTTCCGGCATGGTTTTTATACAATTTCTCTACTGCCAGAATCGCAAGTCAGTCGGTATGTTTCTTCTCCCTTAACCTAGAGTCTCCGATGTACCAGCCCCAATCTACAGATGCTAGATGATCTGAGTACCTGTCCATAATCTTTTCCTACTCTTCTGAGAATTGAGCAGTGAGCAGTATGCAGTGAATAGATGACGGCACAGCAGCTAACGATCCGCATATTTGCATGTCTTATTCTCCAAGGTCTTTCAGTTATTCCACCCTATGGCTTACCGAGATTACTTAGGAGTTAGGCTCATCAACTAATGAACGTCCAAGGAACCATGCCTACGTTGGTCACTGGCTGGCAGCAGCAACTCTCCACAAAAGTAATGCTTTATCAGATATTTTAAAGTAAAAAAATCAATTCTTCTCATTTTTTTTTAGAAATGGGGAGAAGCCCCAGCCTCTGCATCACGAGGATGCATACAACCATTTTATTACAAGCTTTTAAGTATCAGGTTCGACAAAGTACATATCATGCGTCTGAAAGAGTGGCAATAAACACTAGCCAGCAGAAAAACAAAAGAATAACGAAATACTTATGCATCATTTAATCTATTGAAGATCTGCCAGCCAGCGAAGTTGTAGAATGCTCGGGCAACCTCCTCAAGTCGGCCACACCCAGTAATCACCTCCGCCCGTTGCTCCATAGGGAGGAGGAAGGACCACGCACCAAGCAGGGACGTAGCCTTGAAGATAACCTGCAAGTAGTTCATATGTTTTGTTTTGTTAAAAACCAAATCATTTCTACACGTCCACAGGGACCAAAGTATAGCACAAACGCTTACACGTACACGTGCTTTATCTACTATTTGCATCCCTCTCAGCCAATTCCCAAACATGTTTGTGATATTAGCTGGTGGTGGTAAATTAAAGGTGAATTCGACAATTCTCCAAATAAAACGTGCTAGAGGGCAAGTTAGAAACAAATGTTCAATTGACTCCGTTGAGTCACAGAACTCACATTTCGTACACCCTTTCCATTTCCTTTTAATCAAATTATCCTTAGTGAGGATAACCTTCTTATAGAGAAACCACATAAAGATCTTAATCTTCAACGTACTTTCAATTTCCAAATATACTTTCTAAAAAATACGGTATGATCATTAACCAAATCAAGGTAAATGGATTTAACTGAAAAAGTCCCATTGTGGGTTAAGTTCCACACAAATCTATCCTGCTCATTGGACAATTCAACTTGCATTAGCCGTTGAATCATGTGTGCCCATCGTTCCCAATTATTCCCATTCAAAGAACGCCTAAATTCAATATTTATAGGAGATGTCAAAAACACTTGTGTAATCAAGACATTCTTATGGCGCACTAAGTTATAAAGAGAGGGGTATTGGACAGCAAGGGACGTATTCCCTAGCCAGACATCCTCCCAAAAGTGGGTGATCATACCATTGCCTACAACGAAATGACCACACGAGAAAAATTCTTCCTTGACCGCCATAAGGCCTTTCCAAAAGGGAGAGTCCGTAGGGTTACTTGTCACTTGTGAAAATGTTTTATGTCTTAGGTATTTATTATGAAGCATTTCCTGCCACATACCCTCCTCATTCAACAGTTTGAAAAGCCATTTACTCAGTAAGCAATTATTCTTAATATCAAACACCTCTATGCCCAAACCACCCTGATCTTTAGGCCTACAAACAATGTTCCACTTAGTTAAGCGATACTTCTTTTTAACGCTGTCACTATCCCAGAAGAAACGAGACCTATAAAAATCCAATCTTTTGCGTACCCCTTTTGGTACTTGCAAGAAGGAAAACATAAGCATCGGTAAACTGGTGAGTACCGAATTTATAAGGATAAGCCTATCTCCGTATGAGAGGAGCTTTCCCTGCCAGCAACCAAATTTGCGTTCAAATCTATCTTCAACTAGTTTCCACTCACTATTGAGCAGCCGCCTATAATGAATCGGTACCCCTAAGTATTTGACAGGTAGTGACCCACATTCACAACCAAAATTTTCTTTATAGGCATCTCTCTCAGCTTGGGCTTGCCCAAAACAAATAATCTCACTCTTATGAAAGTTAATTTTTAGACCGGAGAGTTGTTCGAACAAGCACAAGATTAGTTTCATGTTAACCGCTTTATGTAAGTCATGTTCCAAGAAAAGAATCGTGTCGTCAGCATATTGTAGAATTGAAACTCCCCCTTCTACGAGGTGAGGTACTAGGCTGCCCACCTGACCATCCTCTTTTGCTCTATTAATAACAATAGCAAGCATATCTGCTACAATATTAAATAGAATAGGAGACAAAAGGTCCCCTTGACGCAACCCTTTTCTTGTCTGAAAATAATGGCCAATGTCGTCATTAACCCTTATTCCTACATTACCAAGCTGAACAAAGTCCTGAATCATCCTACACCAATGTGGATCAAAGCCCTTCATACGCATCGCTTGCTGTAAGAAAGGCCATTTAACCTTGTCATATGTTTTTTCAAAGTCTATCTTAAAAAGAACACCATCCATTTTTTTTCCTATGAAGTTCATGGATGGTCTCATGCAGGACTACCACCCCCTCTAGGATGTGTCTTCCTGGCACAAAGGCGGATTGTGTTGGTTTTATAACTTTATCTACAATAGTTGAAATCCTATTCGTTGCAACCTTCGTAAAGATTTTGAAACTCACATTGAGTAAACAAATAGGCCAATATTGTTGTATTTGCACCGCATTCTCCTTTTTGGGAAGCAACGTTATTATACCGAAATTTAATTTGAACAGTTCAAGCTCGCCTGCTTGTAACTGTACAAACATTGACATAATATCATTCTTAACGATATCCCAACACATTTGATAAAACTCAGTAGGAAACCCGCCTGGTCCTGGAGCTTTGTTATGTTCCATTTGCATAATAGCTTCATAAACCTCCTTTAAAGTAAAATCGGCCACAAGATCACTATTTTCTTCCTCTGTTAATTTTTGTACATCCTCAACTAAAGTTTCATCTAAACTAACATTACTTGGAGCCGGCGCTCCAAACAATTTTTTATAATAATCTGAGATATAAAGTTTTAGGTTGTCTTGCACTACAACAATCCCCTCATCTTGCTCTAACTGAAATTTTTTCTTCTTGCGATGTTTACCATTAGCAATAAGGTGGAAGTATTTCGTATTACTTCCCCCTTCCTGGATATATTTTACCTTAGCCCGTTGTGCCCACTTCACTTCCTCGTCCCTTCGCAATTTTTCTAAACTAAGAGATGCCTCCCTTAACGTAGCCCTTTCCACATTATTTAGGGGGATTGATTCAGCTTTGATATCCAATTCATCAATGATCCAGCTTAACATATCCCTCTCCTGTCTATAAACTCCACTTTTATTCTTAGCCCATCCTCGAAGAAAACGTCTAAGATGTCGAATTTTGTGCTGCCAAATTTGAATTGGAGACAATCCCGTATGGACTGAGTTCCATTCCATCTTAATCATAACATAAAAACCTTCTTGGCTTAACCAAGATAGCTCAAAGGAGAATTTACTAGAGTTACATAAGTATGATTGATCACCAGAATCAATTAACAAAGGCGTATGATCCGACCCCGACCGTGTCAAAGCCTGAACCGAGACAAGAGGATATTTTTGCTCCCACTCCACCGTAGCTAGAACTCTATCTAGCTTTTCATACGTTGGTGTTTCCCGCCGGTTAGCCCACGTATACTGCCGACCCGAGAGATCAATTTCTCTAAGGCTTAAGCATTCTATAATGGCGTTAAACATTATTGGCCACCTAGTTGAAAATCTATCATTATTCTTATCCTGTGGTCGGCGCATGATGTTGAAATCGCCTCCAACCAACAATGGCAGAGGTTGGTCCTCACACATACGGACCATCTCAGCTAAGAAATCTGGTTTTTGTGCGTCTTGTGCTGCACCGTATACAGCAACAAAAATCCACTCAAAGCCATCAATTTTAGAACGCAAGTGAAGTTTAACCATATAGTCTCCCGTGTCAACTTTTTTGACAGAAAGAGACGTAAAATTAATACCGATTAAAATTCCTCCAGATCGCCCATGTGGTTGTAAATAGAACCACGTATAGTCCCTTCCCCCAGACAAGTGATTTAAGAAAGATACTGAAAAATTGGACTTTCCCGTCTCTAAAATAGCCACCACATCTAAATTTCGCTCTCTTATAGATTCTTGTATAAACCAAATCTTTCCCGGATCTCTAAGGCCCTCACTATTCCAAATAACCGCTCTCATTTTCACGCAGATTTTTTAACTTTAAATCGAGCACTACGCCAAACGTTTGAAAAATCTATTTTCTTTTTAGCCCTGGACTGCTTGGCCCTCACAGGTTTGGTGGACTGATCCGTATGATCATCCACCACCGCCTCTTCTTCCTCCGCTAAATCCTCACAAAGTGCGGACACTTTGGAAATTAACAGATTCTTAGGTTGCTCTTCTTCAGAGCTAATTGTATTCTGTAAGATAGTTAACGACCTCTCCTTTTCTAATGACCTCACTACAGAAATAGAGGCCTTAACTTGTGATGGTGAGCGTCCTAAGGTTACCCCAATTGCACTAGCATTACTGACTAAATCAAGATCGGAAAAATTTAGAATAGAAAACTTGGACTTGAGTTTTGTACCTAAGTGAATAGGTGAATTCCGGTTTTCAGCAATTTTCATTGCCCTCTCCAGCATAGTCGCATCGGCATTCGGTTGCGCCCTTATACGATTACTTGAGCGCAGACCCACCGAAGATGGCTCCGGAATCGCACCAAAAGCAACAATATCCGCAGTTGAAGCCTTCAGTGGAGAAGAGAAACTATCAATTCCAGCTGCAGGTGATAACGAGACTGAATTCTCTGGGAAGTATACTAAGTTTCCCATTGGTGTCATCTTGAAGCAAGTATCGAGCTGGGGTACATACTGTCCCAAGGCATGCGGCGGAGAGATCACCCGCTCACTCGGCTGCACAAACGGCTGCACTTTGCTAGGTTCAGGGAGTACCGTGGTCGGAGACGAGGGTACAACCATCTCATCAGCAATCAGAAGCGAAGATGGGGCTGACTCGGCACCCATCTTCAGTTTCGCAGCATCAGCTAAAGGAGAAATAACAGCTTCGCTTGCTGTACAAGACGCTGCCGCTGCAGCTCCTGCGTCGGACGAAACACCTTCCTCGAGGACACCAACGTGAGCTGACTTAGTTGGAGTGTCAAACAACCTTCTTGCCTCTATCTCATGCCCTCTGCTCAACGAGATGTTCTCTTCTTCTTCTACCATATCAGCCCACCGATCCGAGAAGGAACCAAACCGAATATTAGGGTCAAACACGGAGCGGGAAAAGAAGGAAGGTAAAACGACTCCACCTTTTGGAGTAATACTTGCAGTTGAGCCATCAGGAGCAGGTGAGGGTTTTTGACCAGCAACATCATTCTTAGATTCAGACTCATCATTTAAATTATCAAACCCATCTTGTTTAGGGTGGCTCGTATTACCAGCCCCATCCAAACCTTTCTCATTTTTATCATTAGCTCCGGCTGATCCATCATCTTTCTTGTAACTTGGAGCTTGTGGCATGTCTTCATCCGCAATCAGCACCTCTTGTTCCCCTTCAAGTTCAAACGATAAATGGTACCCTTCTCCCTTGAATAGGATATCTTTGTGATAGGGTATAGCTGAGATATCACTCACTCTATAGAGGCCCCTTAACACATCAAAATTTCTCATGTAAGCCATGTCCAGCTTTTTTGTCTTTCCAAGCAAGTCTCCAAGTGCCCATAGTGCCAGGTAATCCTGCCTCAAATCATCCGGAATCCCATGAATCAAAACCCAAACATCTTCCATCTGAAAAGAGGGTTTAACTTCAGTTTTCCACTCCTCAAACTGAACTGAACATACGCCATCTTTGGTCTCAAATTTTCCAAACCGTGTTGCCCGTATTAACTCCATCTTGCTAGGAAATTGTGTCTTATACACATTGTTCCCAGCCGGCTGCACATCCCAAAGAAATTCATCATCAAGAACAATCCATTGAAGAACCTCCACTATTTCTTGGACTGACAAAGTGCCACCAGAAACTGTAATCCGACCCATCCGACCATTGTCAGACTTTGGCCTGAAGTTTGGAGTAGCATGAGCTTCAATAACCATGAGATCTTCATGAGCCAACCCAAAAATAGAAAGTGTTGGTTTTGGAGCATCATGGAGAGGACAGTCAGCACTTGCATGGTCTACCGAGCTACAAAGATCACATAAAATAGCAGTACACTCAACTGAAAAATGCCCTTTCCAGTACACTCAACTCAAAGATCACATCTAAAAATCAATTCTTCTCATAGATTATATTCAATAGAACCCACGTTTTAAATAGTATATTGCAAGAAAATTAACTTCCAAGGATTTATCTAGGCAGAAGGCATCACATCAGGCATTGGAGAGGAGGCCGAACACTCGACCAGATGATGGAGGCATCGCAAAATAGCTGCATGGGCGTTACAAAGGCATGGGCTCTATTCACAAATGATGGTGACCTGCAATAGGTTTGGATTCATTGTTTGGCTTATGTGTTAAAACTATACATATTTGTCTTACACATTGTAGGTTGAGTTGTTGAAATATTTTTTTTTCATTTGCATCTTATGAGATGAATTTGTCAAATATACAAAGATCAATTCATTACGTGTGCTATCTTTCACTTATATGGTTGAAGCTCTAGATCATTTTGTAGAAATTTGTGGAGTGGTCACGGGAGATTGATTTTGAGGAAAAGGATAGCATTATGGTTTTCGTGATCTTCGTCTCTTCCTTTGAACTGAACATAAAACATTAAGGGATCGACCATGGAATCAGTTTAAGATTTTTGTTGAGCTTACCAAGTAATTTAATCAGTGCAATATTTTTTCTGTATTAGTGATGCTAATGATTAGCGCTGACTGAATTTTGTTTTATAGGATATGTTTAAACAAACAATACATCTCTATTTGATCTCACTACTTTGATAGGAAGTCCAAGAACTGCATGAGCAATTCAGAGTGAAGGATGCGGGGGACGGCAGGGCGCCATGTGAGGAGTGAGGCAGAGTGATTCCATATTTGACTCAAGGCGAACTCTACGCAGTTCTGTTACAAGGAGCAGATCCAGCGACTATGGCTATTTGGACTGGACAGTCGGTGGATCTTTCAACTGAGACTATAGAAACCTTTGTTTTCAGGCAATATTTAGAGGTTGATCAATTGTTTCAAAGAATTTATAATTATCATAATTACTACAAAATCAATGTACATATCAAGTTTGGTTCTCCTCACAGCATAAGTATTTATGGCCGGCAGAACATATTTATTCAAGAACATCTAATCAACCTTTTGTAGTTTTTGTTCCATGTGCAGATAATTTAGTCTCTCCTTAGGTAGACATGAATGAAAGAATTTTAATGAAATTCTTCAGGTTGTGTTGGTTAGGTTGCACTAGCAATAGGGATGTAAATGGCGGCCATTTAATCCTGTATAAAACCCCTTATTTTGTTAACAGTTTCAAGAAAGCTTTTTTTGGGGGGAAATGAGCTATCAGACTTAACTTAACGAGCTTTGTGGCACCGTATAATGCGCCATTTACATCCCTAATCAGCAAAGATGTTTATGTTTAGCATGTATCTATTTAATAATAAAGTTATTGTTCCCAATTTGTACTGCTTGCATTAACTAATTTTGCAACTTTTTAATTCATGGCAGAACAACATCACTGTAAGAAATAAAGGGAGGAAATAAACGTGAATGAGAGAAGAAAGTACAATACTTAACGGAGCTGATGGCGTTCACCGTCTTGGACACGCGATGCACGTAACAAGATGATTCTTAAAAAAAATTCCTCATATTTCTTGATGTGGAACACTGTTAAGATTAAAGAAACCACACTATATACTTGAGTATTAGACTATTAGTTCCATACACTCGCCAAGGCGATCTTCCATGTTCACTGTAAATAGAATTTATTTAATTCCTCAAAAATGCGTTGATGTTTTGTTCTTTTACAGCTTCGTGTTTATCGAACTAGAGAAGTTCTGGCAATATTACCATAGGAGAGCTGATCATATCAAGTATGGAGACTTTGTACTCAAATATTTCTTATAGATTCTAATCATGTCGTGATTCAAGGATATTTTATTTTTCAGGACTTCATAAAATGCATGTGAAAAGTTCATATATGTGCATGATTATGTATGACATAAATACCCATTACAGATAGAAAATAATGAAGATATCACCTTAGTATTAAAGAAAAATCTGAATGTGTCCTTATTAATCAAATAAATAACAATCCGAATAATCTATCCCGTCGAAGTTTACAGAAAATATTCATGATAAAATGCATTACAAAACTGAAGTGAATCTCCTATATTCATGAGAATTTTTTTGCATGGATATTCAATGTTAATGTATGAAACTATTATATTGTTTCGTATTTCCGCGGCCAAAAGACGAATCATGCATGTTGTCGTAAAAATATTTTGAAACTTAGACAAACTTACATGTTAGAAAATGGAACATGCACTAACGTTTGCATTAACAACTTTATTTTTAATACTTTTACATCATCTATAAATCCAAAGCAGTTTAGGCACTACATGAATAAAATTTATACATGATTGACTACTGAGGAGTGCAATGCACGCATCCAATCTACCGGCCCGAAGTATTTATGTACGTTAATGAGTCAGGTTCGAGGGCAGCGCCACAGTGGAATCATGCAGGACCATCACCATTAAGTCCCTTGGTTGTTCATGTTTCTGAGGTACCTCAAGGCTATTTATATTCTATCCATTTCATGTAATATTTGTCTTGCCAACTGTTTCTCAGTTTTTACCTTCCATTCAGTTTTGATGCAGGAGTCAACAATTATTGTTCATCTAAACCTTCCATCGTAGACATAAGCAGTGAGTTTTATCGTCTCATAATTTAATGTCTCACTTATCTTCTCAATATAAGTTCAGTGAACAAGTTTAATTGTTTCCTCGGTGTTTCCCTACAATAAATCAGGTTATGGTTGATGCGAGGTGTTTTTAGTGAATATTGTATCATCACTACATTATTATATAAAAACACCTACAATATGTATCGAATAAGGTCATCTGATAATCTATATATGAAATGTTATCAACATTACATTATATAAAATAACTTACTAAACATCTATACAAGCATAAAGAAAAATAAAGTAAGCAAATGCATGGAACGGAAAAGGAATTAAAAATTAGGTTCATGTACAACTCATCGAAATCTAGCCGCGCAAATGCGCGGGCTACTCCGCTAGTTGTTACAGAAGTAAACAACTCCTTGACTCAAAAAGAAAAAAAAATTGCAGAAATAAAATAATGGGTTGTCTCCCATAAGCATTTTTCTTTAACGCCTTTCAGCTAGGCGCAGAAAGTAAGAATCAAGTGTTTCCAAGTGATGAAGCATCAACAGTCTTACGCCTAGCTCTCTTACCTTTACACTTATCTTTAGGAAATACTTGGTTACACATAGGTGAAGAGGCGAAATTCATAGTGCCTTGGCCCACATCTATTATTTCTCCAAAGCGTTTCAACAGAGATCTTCCAAGCGTAATTTGTCCTACTCCTGCACATTCAATGACAAGATAATCAATAGATATTGTTATCCCCAGGAGTTTTGTAAATACTCCTTCGGCTACTCCTCTTGGTAATTTAACAGTATTATCACCCAAAATTATACAATCTTCGCATTTCGAAAGCTCCCAAAGATTTAAGGAATCAAAAATATCCTTGGGCATTAAACAGAATTCAGACATAATATCACAGCGAGCACGAAAAGTTTCACCATTGATAACAACTTTTACTGAGGGAACCCATCCTGATGGTTCAAAATTTACTGGCACATTATCATAGTGTTCACGAATCTGATTATACCATTCTTTTAGACCAGATATGTTTGTTATAAGAGTGTTAAGTCTATCACTTATGCTTGTCAAAGCCGAATCAATTTTACTGATTGGAGGGCTAGAAATCCTAATCATTTTTTTATACCATTAAAAGCTTGATCCCCATCATAACGAAGGAAATCTCCTCCTACCATAGCATCTAAAGCATATCTGTAGCAAAGAACAAGACCAAAATAAAAACTACTAAGGAGCAGGCTTAAAGTCATTTTAGGTTTAGTTTTAGCATAGGACTAAAAAATTCTAGACCAAGCATCTTTAAAACTCTCCTCACTCCCTTGCTTGAAAGTGAAGATCTCTTCCTCTGGCGACATGATGACAGGAACAGGGCTAGACATGATAACAAGACTAAAAAATAACAATTCGAAAGTAAAAGTAACTAATTTTTTTGTGTTTTTGTTAAATAAAGCAAACAAGACTAAATAAAAATAGAAATAAACTAAGCAAGACAATAACAAATTACAGAGATTGGAAGCATGAAACTCCCCTTGCAGAAATCCTCTTGCTCCCCGGCAATGGCGCAAGAAAATATGCTTGATTGCGTGGATCACACGTTCGTTGGGATACCCCAAGAGGAAGGTATGAAGCAGTGTAGCAGCAGTTTCCCTCAATATGAAACCAAGGTTTAATCGAACCAGTAGGAGCAAGAAATCACTTCTGAAGGTTGTTGGTGGCGCCATTTACGATCATCAACGTGGAATCTGCACACAACACAATCAAACTACTTTGCCCCAACGAAACAGTGAGGTTGTCAATCTCACTGGCTTGCTGAAAACAAAGGATTAAACGTATGGTGTGGAAAAGAGTAGTAAATTGCAGAGAATGAAAAGGAACAATGTTTGCCGTTGGTTGTATTATCAGTGTAAAAGAATGGACCGGGGTCCATAGTTCACTAGTGGTGTCTCTCCATAAAAGATAACTAACATGCTGGGTGAACAAATTAGAGCTGGACAATTGACAAAATATTGAGCGCATGACAATGGATATATATGACATGATGATTACTATGATATTCATGTGGGCATTACGACCAAATACATAGACCGTTATCCAACAGCATCTATGACTAATAATCCACCGCCAGGTTGTCATCCGAGTTCCCTGTTGGTATTAAGTTGCAAGCAACGGATAATTGTATTAAGTAATATGCGTAATGTAAACAGTTGTATTAGACCTAACGGCGCACCCTTAAGCTAAGCATCGGTTATTTTATCCCTAGTGGCAACAGCACATCCACAATCTTAGAAGTTATTGTCACTCTCTCAGATTACCGGAGGCATGAATCCACTATCTAGCATTAATACTCACTCTTGGAGTTACAAGCATCTATTTGGCCAAAGCATCTACTAGTAACGGAAAGCATGTAAGATCGTAAATAACATATAAGATAGATTGATAATCAACTTGACATAGTATTCAATATTCATCGGATCCCAGCAAACACAACATGTAGCATTACAATAAGATGATCTTGATCATGATAGGCAGCTCACAAGATCTAAACATGATAGCATAAAGTGGAGAGACAACCATCTAGCTACTGCCATGGATCCGTAGTCCAAGGATGAACTACTCACGCATCACTCCGGAGGCAGGCATGGTGATGTAGAGCCCTCCGGTGATGATTCCCCTATCCGGCAGGGTGCCAGGAAGAGCTTCTGAACCCTCCCGAGCTAGGGTTGATGGCGGCGGCGTCTCTGGAACTTTTCGTGGATAATGGCTCGGGTATTTAGGGTTTTCGCGTCACGAGGAATAAATAGGTGAAAAGGCGGCGGCTGGAGAGGCTCGTGGGGCCCACACCACCCCACGGCGTGACAGGGGGGCCGCGCGGCCCCATGGTGTGGCTGCCACGTGGCTCCCCTCCGTCCCTCCTTTGGACTCCGTGTTCGTGTTGGAAAAATAGGAGGTTCTGTCCAAGTTTCGTCCAATTCTGAGAATATTTCTAGACTAGCTTTTCTGGAATACAAAAACAGCAGAAAACAGGAACTGACACTGTGGCATATTGTTAATAGGTTAGTCCCAGAAAATGCATAAAAATGCTATGAAGTGTATATAAAACATGTAATAATTGGTATAATATCAACATGGAACATCAAAAATTATAGATACGTTTAAGACGTATCATGAACAAACAGCATAATGATACCAAGCCTCTTGATTAATGGCATATTTTCTAATCTTTTTAATCTTCAAGCGTATTGCATCCATCTTGATCTGGTGATCATCGACGACGTCGGCAAGCTTGAAGTCCAATTTCATCTTCTCTTCTAGGCATTAGAGACGAAGATCTTCACTTCTTTTCAATTTTGATTTCAAATCATTGTTTTCTTTTTCTAATAAATTTAGTATCTCGACTAGAGGGTCGGTTGGAATTTCCGGTTCAACTACCTCCTAAATAAAATATCTATGCCAAGTTGTTCGGCATAATTGTCATAAAACGAAATGAAACTAAAAGTTATAAAAGTAAACCACATCCGAATCATAGATCGGACGAGGGCCGACGGGGACGGATATCAAAACCATGGCACTGTACATATAACAAAACATAAGAAAATTATACAAGTAATAACTATGCATCTAAATCATATAAGTAAGTTTTTTATAAATAAAAGATAAAAACAAGAGGCTCACCGAGGTGGTGCCGGTGACGGGATGGCGCGGGGCCACTAGTAGGGAAGTGCCTTTCAATGGAACCACATTTTGTGGCGCACCAAGTAGCCATGCGACACAAAAAATATTTCTGTGGCGCACTGTTTTGCGTGCGCCACCGAATTTTGCAATTTTGTGGCGCACGAAAACCACATGCGCCACAGAAAGTCACATTTATGTGGCACATGGGTAGTGTGCGCCACACAAGTCACATTTCTGTGGCGCACCTGCCCATGTGCGCCACAGAAAGTCACATTTTTGGGGCGCACATGGCCAGGTGCGCCACAGAAATCTGACTTTCTGTGGCGCACCCACCTTCATGCGCCACAGAAAGTGACATTTCTGTGGCGCATGGAGGTGGGTGCGCCACAAAAAAAATTCCCTCTCACGCATGGCTACCCCCCTGGATCGCCTTTTCAGTTTTGCAAACAAGAAAAGAAAATGATAAAATCTTCAAAAAATAAAATCCTTTGACATGTAGTTTGGTTTTAGTGTCTACTTGGTATAGAAATTTTGAAATATGAATTTTGACCTTTTCTGCAAAAAATAGAAAAAAAAAGTTTGACCGGCCATAACTTTTGCATACGATGTCGAAAAAATATGTTTAATATACCAAAAAATCGTGAGAAAAAAGGAGCTCGATTTCACCCGGGTTTACCCGGTGAAATTTTCTCAGATTCAGGAAATTCCAAAAGAGTAAAAAGTTATTTCGAAAAGAAGATTTTTTTTCTACAAAATCAAAAAAAAATTGGAAAAAAAATTCTGTGGCGCACGGTGGTGGGTGCGCCACAGAATTGTTGGGCGGGATTCAAATTTTGAATCCCGCCAAGCCTTTCTTATCCCTCTCTTTTCTTTTTCCCTCCTCCACACTTCTCCTCCAGTTCTCCTCTCCTCCACTTCTCTTCTCCTCCATTTCTCCTCTTCTCCTCTCCTTCTCCACTTCTCCTCTTCTCTCCTTCTCCTCCTCCTCCTCCACTTCTCCTCTTCTCTCCTTCTCCTCCTCCTCCTCCTCCTCCTCCTCCTCCTCCTCCGGCGACCTTCGGTGACATCCTCCACCATCCCGACGACCTCCTCCACCTCCGGCGACCTCCGGTGACATCCTCCACCATCCCGGCGACCTCCTCCACCTCCGGTGACCTCCGGCGACATCCTTCACCATTCTGGCGACCTCCTCCACCTCCATCTCCGGCGACCTCCTTCGCCTCCTCCACCATCTCCGGCGACCCCCATCCTCCACCCACCCAACTCCAACGACGCCCTCCTCCACCCACCTCCGGGCAAGCCACCTACGGCCCTGGCCACAGGCACCACGGCCTCCGATGAGCTCCGGCCAAATTCCGGCGAAATTTCGAAATTCCGGCGAAATTCCGGCGGCCAGATCTAGATCCAGATCTAGATCTGGCCGCCTTTTTTTTAATTCAAATAAACGTTTGTGGCGCATGGTAGTGGGGTGTGTCGTGGGTTGTCACGTCAGGTGTCATAGATGACTTCGTAGGTGTGGGATTACGCGAGTCAAGCATCTTCGAGCTTGGGATCGCAGGAACAAAGATCAACACAGATTTACCCAGGTTCGGCCCCCTCAATGTGAGGTAAAAGACCTACTTCCTGCCTACCCTAGATTGGTATTGATATGATAATCGAGGTGTTACAATGGAGGCGATCCGATCTGGTACTCGCCGTATGAACTAGGGTTTTGGGCTTGATAGCTCTCCCCTGTCTAAGTCCTGCGAGTCCTCTTTATATACACAGAGGCTCGTCAGGTTACAAGAGTTCTACACGAAGCCTGATTGTCTTTCTTGTCTTCCAAGGCAAGTTTGCACCGACCTTCTGGAACTTTCCTTTATCGAGTCGCGATGCGAGATTGGCCCATCTTTCACGTGGCCCCATAATGATAGCGCAGCCTTAAGTCGCTGGTTAATCATTCCCCCGACATTAGCCCCCAAGCGTGGCCTGAACTTCATAGTATTTCTTGATCTTGAATGTTTAGGCCGCGCTTTTCCTTGTTTCGCGACTTATAATTGTGCAGGATTGGCCTTGACTCGCACCTGGAAGATCATCTGACTTCGTGAGCTTCTTTGTTAGAGTAGCCTGATAGCTTCAGAACTTGATGACGATCCATCTTCAAATTTTTGATAATAATAGATGTAGCCCCCAAGGATTGAGAGGATGTAACGTGGTAATCATCTCAATTCTTCTCAGAGAATTCTGAAGGTCATCACCTGTAACTTGATATCATGAATAAAACAATTGTTAAGATACAAGTAATTGTAATTGGTGTTGCCGTACTATAAGCAGTACATCGACCTCTAGTTAGGCCATCTGAATCCTTAAGTGGGCACTCGCGCGACTCAGTATTTCCTAGGAACATGTGTGTTCAGGGTCGAGAGCGGCCATGATAGGCAATCAAGCTCGATTGACGCCACACCCCAGTACTTTGGCCACATAATGCGAGTAGCAATCCAACTTAAGGTAAATTTGATAATTGCCAATAAATGGCTGTTTCAGGGTAACAAAGACCCCAAGAAACATAATGATATTGCCATGATAGGCTAAGCTATGATAAGCTTTGATTATGATGACACATAAGGTCGCGCCTTGGTGGCAACCGAGTGTTATACATAGGGTTGGATCGCGCGTAGGTGGCGATCCATGGTGATACATGGGGTCGGTCGCGCCTAGGTGGCGACCAGAGATGATACAAAGTTTACGGCCGCGCCTAGGTGGCAGCCGGTTTCTGATACAAGGGTCGATCGCGCCTGGGTGGCGATCAGATGTTGCATAGGTCGCGCCTAGGTGGCGACCAAAGTTGAAGTTCTAGCCCTGAGTGGCTGTGATGATACTCAGCTATAAAGCTGGAAAGGATGATGCTTGGCTCTGATTAGCCTTTTCTTATGTATAGTACGGTCGCAGGTGTGCGACGTTCCAAGGGCGAGGTGCCTCGAGACGATCCTCGAAATCATGGCGTTCGCTGCTTTCTTCCCTTACATCCAGCAGATAGTACGACCCATTGTTTAGCTTCTTGCTGATGATGTAGGGTCCTTCCCATGGAGAGGACAGCTTATGCATTCCCTTGTGATCTTGTTTAAGTCGCAGTACTAGGTCGCCTTCTTGAAAGGTGCGGGTTTTGATGCGTCTGGCATGATAGCGTCGCAAGTCTTGTTGATATACCGACCTTGATGCTGCCAAGTCTCTAACCTCTTCTAATGTGTCCACCGAGTCTTGCCGAGCTATCTCATTATCTGTCTCGATGTAAGCCGCAACTCTTGGTGAATCATGTATGATGTCGCTGGGCATGACTGCTTCTGCTCCATAGACCATGAAATATGGTGTAAATCCTGTGGATCTGTTAGGGGTTGTTCTTAAGCTCCACAGTACTGCTGGCAATTCTTCCACCCAACATCCTGGAGATGCTTCGACCTTTTCAATAAGGCGCGGCTTAATTCCATGGAGAATTTCCTGGTTAGCTCGCTCAGCTTGTCCATTGCTCTGCGGGTGTGCTACTGACGTGAGGTCCAATCTTATCCCATTGTCTGCGCAAAATATCTGTGTAGCCCCTTCAGAGGTGTTGCTCCCATTGTCTGTAATGATACTATGGGGGTACCCGAAGCGGAATATGACCTTCTTCAAGAACTTGACTGCTGTTTCAGCCTCGCAATCTCCCACAGGTTCTGCTTCTATCCACTTTGTGAATTTGTCCACCATGACCAGGAGGTGAGTTTTTCCGTTTGAAGACCGTCTGAAGGGCCCTACCATGTCAAAACCCCATACGGCAAAAGGCCATGTGATGGGTATTGTGCGAAGTGCTTGAGCTGGCATATGATCTTGCCTAGCGTATCTTTGACATCCGTCGCACACTCTGACAATTTGCTCTGCATCTGCTAATGCTGTTAACCAGAAGAATCCATGTCGGAACGCCTTTGCCACCAAAGATCTTGACGAAGCATGATGGCCACAATCGCCTGAATGAATTTCGTGCAAGATTTTTCGTCCCTCTTCTGGTGAGACACATCTTTGGAATGCTCCTGACACGCTGCGCTTGTATAATTCGTTGTTGATGATTGTATAGGCCTTTGATCGTCGTATGATTTGTCTGGCAGCACTCCGCGACTTAAATATGCCATGTATGGCTCTGTCCATCCTGGCTGTTCATGCAGGGCTGCGACTAAAGTTGAATCATCCTCTGGCTCTGCAATGTCAATCTCTGCTGGAGGTTTGACTGATGGATTGTGCAGTTCATCCAGGAAAACATTGGGTGGGACTGACTGTCTGTTGGATCCAAGCCGAGACAGGGCATCTGCAGCTTCGTTTTGTCTCCGATCAATATGTTCAACTTGGTATCCAGTGAAATGTCCAGCAATTCTGTCCACCTCTCTTCTATATGCAGCCATGTTCGCATCCTTGCTGTCCCACGTTCCAGAGACCTGCTGTGCCACCAAGTCTGAATCGCCAAAACAGCGTATGCGACTGATGTTCATCTCCTTTGCTATACGTAGACCATGAAGCAGTGCCTCGTACTCCGCCACGTTATTTGTGCAGTTGAAGTGTATCTGTAGCACATACCGCAGCTTGTCTCCCTTGGGAGATGTTAGAACAACTCCAGCCCCCGAGCCTTGCAACTGTCTTGACCCATCAAAATGCATGGTCCAGTATTTGGTTTCTGCCATGCTAGGAGCGACTTGGATTTCTGTCCAATCGTTAATAAAATCTGCAAGGGCTTGCGACTTAATTGATGTGCGCGGCTCGTAGCTGATGTGATGTGGTCCCAACTCGATCGCCCACTTAGCGACTCTTCCAGTAGCTTCTCGATTACGATGATATCTGCCA
This sequence comes from Poa pratensis, assembly GCA_947311845.1. Taxonomy (NCBI): domain Eukaryota; kingdom Viridiplantae; phylum Streptophyta; class Magnoliopsida; order Poales; family Poaceae; genus Poa; species Poa pratensis. The sequence continues at coordinate 17,706,447 of CAMZMU010000079.1, forward strand.
ACGGTGCTGAACTAACCACAGTTATTGGATGTTCTTGGAAGTAGTGCTTCAGCTTGCGACTCGCCATGAACACTCCAAACACCAACTTCTGCCACTGTGGGTAACGCTGTTTGGAAGCTGTGAGGACTTCGCTCACGTAATATACTGGTCTCTGGACAGGGTATTCCTTTCCGGTTCTTGTCTCTCCACAACCATGACAGCGCTCACAGCACGGGAATTTGCCGCTATGTATAGTAGCATGGGCTCTTTATCCTTTGGAGCCGCCAGAACTGGAGCATTTGTCAATTGATTTTCAAGGCTGTCAGAGCTTCGTCGGCCTCTGCGTCCCAAACGAAGGTGTCTGATTTTTTCAACAGTCTGTACAAAGGTAGTGCTTTCTCTCCCAATCTTGATATAAAGCGACTCAAAGCTGCTACGCATCCGGTAAGTCGCTGCACATCTTTTATCTTTTCTGGTTTTTGGAGATCCATCACTGCCTTTATCTTATCAGGGTTGGCCTCAATGCCTCTTTCTGATACTATGAATCCTAATAGCTTTCCTGCTGGTACTCCGAAGACGCACTTTGTGGGGTTGAGCTTCATGTTGTATTTTCTGAGATTTGTGAATGTCTCTGCCAGATCACTAATAAGATCCTGGCTAACTTGCGACTTAACCACAATATCATCCACGTAGGCGTGAACGTTGCGACCTATTTGCTCATGTAGACAATTCTGAATGCATCTTTGGTAAGTCGCACCTGCGTTCTTCAACCCAAAGGGCATGCTGACATAACAAAAAGCTCCAAAGGGTGTGATGAAGGACGTCTTTTCTTGGTCCTCCCTTTCATCTTGATTTGATGGTAGCCTGAATAGGCGTCCAAAAAGCATAACAGCTCGCACCCAGCAGTTGAATCAATCACTTGGTCGATTCGCGGCAAAGCAAATGGATCCTTTGGACAAGCTTTGTTAAGACTGGTGTAATCAACGCACATTCGCCACGTACCGTTCTTTTTCATAACCAATACTGGGTTTGCCACCCATTCCGGATGGTATACCTCCGTGATGAATCCTGCAGCCAGCAAGCGAGCTATTTCCTCTCCTATTGCCTTTCTCCTATCATCGTGGAAACGCCGTAGTGGCTGCTTCACTGGTTTAGCCGCAGGGTTCACTTTGAGGCTATGTTCTGCTAATTCTCTTGGTACCCCTGGCATATCTGACGGCTTCCATGCGAAGATGTCCTTATTTTCCTGGAGAAAAGCGACGAGGGCCTTCTCCTGCTCTTCTTCCATGTGTGCTCCAATGCTGGTTTGCTTGGATGAGTCGCCAGGAACAAGATTTATCTGCTTAGTGTCCTGGGCCGCTTTGAATTTCATTGGTGGCTCGGCAGATGGCGTGGTAACTACACTCATGTCGTTTGGGTCCACCTGCGACTTATAACCTTTTAGCTCTTCCGCGGCACAGGCGGATTCTGCGAAGGCCGCATCTCCCTTTTCACATTCTATCGCTTTTTCTCTATCTCCGTACACTGTGATGACCCCTTTTGGTCCTGGTATCTTCAACTGTAGGTACACGTAGCATGGCCTGGCCATAAACTTAGCAAAGGCCGTTCTTCCAAACAAGGCGTGATATGGGCTTTGGAATTTTACCACTTCGAAGCATAGGAATTCGCTTCTAAAGTTCTCTTCTGTCCCAAAAGTTACCCCTAGGGTTATTTTCCCCGCTGGCCGTGCGGACCTTCCTGGGACAATGCCGTGAAATACTGTTGACGTGGGCTGCAGGCTGGAATCCTTGAGTCCTAGACGCTGGAACGTATCGTAGTACAAGATATTAATGCTGCTTCCTCCATCCATAAGCACTTTGGTCAGCTTGTATCCTGCAACGTACGGTGCCACAACCAGTGCCAACTTGCCAGGTTCCCGTACTTGTGGCGGGTGATCGTCGCGACTCCAGGTTACGCGTATTCTGACCACCTTAACCAATTGGGTGTTGCTGGTATCACGGCGTTCACCTGCTGACTTCTGCGGCTCAATTTCTCTTCCCTTTTGGAGGTATCGATAACTATTGTGTGATACTGCCCCGTTTGCCTGGGGTTACTCGCGCCGTGCTGCCCAATATTTGTGTTATGAGCCGCACTAGGGTTTCCTTCATGGAATTCCCCCCGTTGTGTTGGCTCTCTTCTTTCCACTTCTTGTAATAGTGGCATTGTGCCTTGGTATGGTCCGCTGGCCGTCCATCACCTGTCGCATGAAGGTCGCATGGCCGGTTAAAAACTTCTTGCATATTGATTGGACGGGAGCCGTATCCTCGACCCCTTCCACGCTGGCCTCTGAATCCTCCACGCGTATTGGCGACGAGCCCTGAGTGACCATCTTCGTTTTTGCGTTTGTTTTGATTCGCGTTGTTGTGGCTTGTTTGCTGCTGCTGGGGCTTGTTGGAGTTTTTCTTTCCTTTGGCAGCAACCTCCTCTTCTTCTCCGTCTGACGCGTCTCTGGTTTTATCTGAGCCGGCATATTTGTTAGCCGCAGCCATCACCTCGCTGAGGCTCTTGACTTTATCCTTCATGCGACCCAGCTTATGAATCAGCGGCTCAAACTTGCAGTTTTTCTCCATTACCAGGACGGCTGAGCTTGGTGGTATATTATCTGAGGAGTGTATTATTTCTGCCACCCTTTTCATCCAATGGCGACTTGACTCGCCTTCCTTCTGGACACAACGCTCTAGATCTTCTATATTGCAGAGTCGTTTGCAAGTTCCTTGGAAGTTCTTAACGAAGGCATCCTTCAGTTCCTCCCAAGTATTTATAGAGTTGGGAGGCAAATTTTGCAGCCATATGTGCGCTGCACCTTCTAGCATCATGTTGAGGTACCTTGCACATATTTCCTCTGAGGCGTTCAAAATGCTCATCCCCATCTCGTAATTGTTCAGCCAGGTGGTTGGATCCATGCTGGCGTTGTAGTTTGCCACCTTGCGTGGCCCTTTGAAATCTTCAGGAAAAGGTTCCGATCTGATCCTTTCAGTGAAACACGCCGGTCCCTTGAGTCGCGAGGACAGGGCTGTGGGCGCGCCCGCGGGGTTATCTGTGGGCCGCGTTTGCACCACTGGCATATTCGCCTGCGCTTCTGCGACTTGCTCCTGCTGCCTCTGTGCGACTCCTGATACGTTCTCTGGTGGCCTGCTTTGGACGCTTCTTTCTGCTGCAATCCTGTGATTGGCTGGTACGAGGGGCAGCTGTGCTTCGGCTTCCGCCCTATTGGCTTGTTGCAGGACTGCCGTACTTAGCATCTGAATCGCGCGCCGCGCCTCAGCATTGACCGGGTCATCGCCTGTTGGTACCATCTGAGTCAAGATATTAGCCGCAGCATACATATTATCGACAGGGTTCTGGTAATGGCCCTGCGGGGTGTGAAACCTCCTTGGTTGTCTGGGTTCTTGATTTGTTGGTACCCTTCCTTCCGCAGTCGTCTGGATTCCCGTTCCCGCGGCTGGAGTGAGCGGGATTTCCACTGTTGGTTGAGTCGCGCGCAGTTGTGTTTGCGGGTCAACCTGTCGTTGAGTCGCAGCCAGCGCGGCTACTCTCTGCCGCTCCTGTTGGATTCCTTGGTTTATCTGATCGAGCCTGCGGCGCTCTTCTTCCATCCTTCGAACCTCATACAGGAGCTCGGCCTGGCGGCCTCAATTTCTGTTGCACGGAGGGCGGCGTTCGTGGCTGACACGGGGACAAGAAGTGGGTTGCTTGGGGGTGCCGATGCCTCGGTTCTCCAGCAGTTCCTGATGCGCCTGCTCCTCCGGTCGTGTAAACCGCGACTCGCGCCGTCTCTCGATCTGGTGATAATGCGATTTCTGGTGGGTAACCCCAGCAACTTTCTTCAAAGGCAGGTATAATGGACCCAAACTCTTGCGAGTCCATGCTTTCGACGGATTCTTCCCCATCATCGGCGACTTCTTCTACTGAATCACCTTCTTGGACCGATCTAACGACTGCCACCGATGAAGCCGACGAAGACGTTGATGGATCCAAACGGGATGACGTGGCCGGTCTCCAAGTAATCTGCTTCCGGCCCCCAGCTTGAATCGTCGATGAGGGGTGTGCCATTGACCGTGATGATACGGCCAACAACAAGATCTTCAGCTCCCTTCATGGATCCTGCGCGGAACGTGACGCTCTTGACCGCAGGCCCCACGGTGGGCGCCAACTGTCGTGGGTTTGTCACGTCAGGTGTCATAGATGACTTCGTAGGTGTGGGATTACGCGAGTCAAGCATCTCCGAGCTTGGGATCGCAGGAACAAAGATCAACACAGATTTACCCAGGTTCGGCCCCCTCAATGTGAGGTAAAAGACCTACTTCCTGCCTACCCTAGATTGGTATTGATATGATAATCGAGGTGTTACAATGGAGGCGATCCGATCTGGTACTCGCCGTATGAACTAGGGTTTTTGGGCTTGTAGCTCTCCCTGTCTAAGTCCTGTGAGTCCTCTTTATATACATAGAGGCTCGTCAGGTTACAAGAGTTCTACACGAAGCCTGATTGTCTTTCTTGTCTTCCAAGGCAAGTTTGCACCGACCTTCTGGAACTTTCCTTTATCGAGTCGCGATGCGAGATTGGCCCATCTTTCACGTCGCCCAATAATGATAGCGCAGCCTTAAGTCGCGGGTTAATCATTCCCCCGACAGGGTGCGCCACAGAAATATTTCTGTGGCGCATGCACTTGGGGGTGCGCCACAGAATCTTACACTTTTCTGTGGCGCATGGACCGTGTGCCACAGAGATAATATTTTTGTGGCGAGGATTTAGTGGCGCACCCACCGTGCGCCACAGAAAGGCTTTTTGGTGCGCCACTAAAAGGCCTTTAACTACTAGTGGGCGATCGACGGCGGTGAGGACGGGGACCGGACGACACTAAAATCCACAAATCATACTTTAATTTGAACTCAAATTGCATATAAAACAAATGAAATCCCTAACTTAGGCATTTCATCAAACACCTAGTTAGCACTAGAAAAATGAAATGAGCTAAACTAGCAACGAAATGAGCTAAAGTAGCAACGCCGGAAGTGCTAACCTTGGATAGATGGGGCGCCGTCAATCTTGACAAATGGTAGCAAAAAATGGGGACGAACTCGAGCTCAGGAGAGGAAATAGATGAGAAAATGTTGACGAACTCGAGCTCAAAAATTGGCCATGGCCGGCTCGGGGGGTGGAAGATGATATATGGAGAACATTAGTCCCGGTTCTTATCACGAACCGGTACTAAAGGTCCATCTCGCGCTGGCCCCACCTCTGCGGCCGCCTGCCGCGACCCTTTAGTACCGGTTAGTATGACGAATCGGGACTAAAGGTCCTCTACGTACCAGGACTGGACCTGGCCGGCGCCCCGGGCATTCGAACCGGGACTAGTGCCCCCATTGGTACCGGTTCATAAGGGAACCGGGCCGAAAGGGCCAAACCGATGGCCCTGTTTCCACTAGTGTGAGCACTGGGACAAGAGCGAAAATAGCGTGTGGAATCCCGATGTGGATTATAGCTAGTGCGTCAGCAATGGAGATTTCTGGCTCTCGAGCCCCAGTGCTCCCTGTGTTAAAAAAAATCAAACTTCATATTTCAAACTTGCAAGAAAATGTGAAACAAATCATGGATATTCTCAATTTTGTATTATAGAAAGAAGATAAATGTACAGATATGAGTATAGTGTTTCAAATCTACAAAAACATTAAGATTTTATCATTTTTCTATAACCATAATACAAACCATTTCGCGTTGTAATTTTGCACGTTTGTTGGCAACATCATGGACAACATCGAAAATTATTTTCAATTTATTTTAAAACTTCTAAATATCTTTTGGATTTTTTTAAACGGAGGGAGCACTAGAGCTCGGGAATTACAAATGACTTTGCCGTGCTTCAGTCCCTGTTGTGTCTCATCAATGCGCATGCTATGTTTCTCCTCCCCATTCACCATTGTTTTTCTCTTCACCCGATAATTCTAAAGTAAGAAGCGCCAAGTCATGTCTCATGCCGGTGAATATTTCTAACGCTCGCCTTGCTGAACTTGCTGCGGTTTTTGGCTGTTCTCCGGGCTCTATGCCGTTCACGTACCTTGGTCTCCCTCTTGGGCCCTCTAGGCCTACGGTTCAGGATCTATCTCCTATTGTTGATCAGGTTGAGCGACGTCTGAATGCTAGTGTCCGTTTCCTTGATTATGGCAGCCGTTTAACCTTTTTTTAATTCTGTGTTGTCCTCCCTGCCGATGCACTTTCTTTGCTCACTAAAAGTCCACAAAACGGTTTTGAAATCTTTTGACAGAGCTCGCCGCCATTGTCTGTGGGCTAAGGAGGAGGATTCCAGTTCTGTCAATGCTCTGGCTGCGTGGTCGGTTGTCTGTCGCCCTAAAAATTATGGTGGCTTAGGCATTCTGAACTTGGAAATCCAGAACACTGCTCTTCTGCTCAAGCAACTTCATAAATTTTTCACTGCTGCCGACACTCCTTGGGTGAAGTTGGTTTGGTCTCTGTATGATCCAGCCTCTCCTCCTCAGTCACAATCTGCTCGAGGCTCCTTTTGGTGGAAGGATATTTTTAGACTGATCGATATCTATAGAAGCATCACACGGTCCAACATTATTGGTGGCCAGTCCACGTTGTTATAGAAGGATTTCTGGCATGGCCATAACTTACTTTGTGATGAATCACTACAACAGGACAGAGATTTGGTAACACAATCATGTAACACATAATAAAATATGTTACAAGTAAATTTCGAGTAACACAACATTCGTGTTGCTACTCCCGACAGTAACACAAACTTTATAATGCCCGAAATTGTGTTACCACGATATCAACCAAGTAACGCATAAATACATGTCAGCGATAATGTGTTACAGAGATATTGCGTAGTCACATATAATGTTGTGTTCCTGGGAATATGTTACAAACGTCGGTGTGAGTAACATTGATCCAGGTGTTACAGGCTCTATTATACGGGAAATAGCAATGATACAAACGTAGGATTTTTTAGGGAAGATACATATGTAGGTTTTTTTTAGGTAAGATATATACGTAGGTGAGAGTAGCATTTATGCGGCCTGCACATGGCCCATAAACTTTTGCGGCCCAGAAAATTTGTGTAGGCCTTGTACAAATATTTATCCACTAGTGCTGAAAATCTATCTGTTGGCGCTGGACCTGGTTTACTGCCTAGGCCGATTTTACTCGGGCCGCTTGTTTCCATCGATCTATCAGCCTCCCTGTCTCCCACAACGTTAACTGGGACTCGAGCCAGCCGCCGTGATGGCCGACCGAGACACGATCCTGCCGTTTGAGATCTCGACCTGAAAAACTGTGCGGAACAGCAGAAGTGCAAAAGTGCTGCTGCCGCTGCCCACCCATCGCCCCACGCCCGCACAAGCATTTGTCTCATCACGTTCAAGTGGCCACACGCAACAACAATAAGCGACACCATCACCCAGGTGCAAGTTCAATGCACAGAAGTCACACACGCACATGCTAGTTCACAAGAAGATAGAAGAAAACTTTGAATCGGATGCCCACGAAAATGACAACGTCCATTTCAATACGGAGCAGGGTTCAGTTTACAAATGGCAAATCTGACATATTCTATATATTCCCAACGAAAATCTGTCATACGTGAAACTTTACTTAGCACAAAATTTCTGAAACGTTCGAAGCTTCAGGTTCGAAGAGCAAAAACTTTGCAAACATATAATAGTTCAGGAATAGAACACATTGCTTCATCCGTCCGTTCAGAATAATCCTTGTAATCTCCACCAGCAAATTTTCTGAAATTAAGATTCAGTGAAGCATTTGAGCATAAGTTCGTTACAAATCAGAAGGTCAAGTTACATTCAATACATATATGGACTGCATTTGAGCATATGTTCTTGTCCCAACAAAGTGGACAGAAATACAAGAGGGACAGTATCATCCATCAACAGAGTGAAATATACACGAGGAACTTAACTTGCATCTCTAGGAAAAAGAAGCTCCAGGAAATAAACATATCTTTATTTAGAGGAGGAGAATGAATAGTAGAACATCATCTCATATAGCTTCACAAAACAAATAAATGAAGGAGACCATGCACATATGTACTGCTACGACTCTCGACAACTATTTGAAAGCTAATTATTTTAGCTGCGCCTAAATTTTTGAGCATGATTCTGATCAAATGTAATCTTGTTTCTAAAAGGGCTTACAATTTGAGTAGTTCTACATTTATGCATGATAGTCATCTTGCATATATATCTTTCCTAAAATATGTTGTGCCAGGCTGCTGCAGAATCATGATTATTTAACCTAGGTTTAGAATTTTAGGTTGATTTCATACTTGAACCATGTTCCAGGAATCCTGGCATATCATTATAGATATTTCACAAATGCATTTTTACCGTCGTCACCTTGCCCACCTTGTCCTGCATTGGTAGTTAATCATAGTGACAGGATCAATTAATTGCATGGTAAATGCTATGGTCTTTTTCATAAAACATATTGATAATGTTTGCTTTATTGTAAATCCCATGAAGAAAAATGTAGAGTTGTAAGTTGTTTGTTAAACATATTAGAGATAATAAGATACATTCCACTTTATTGGACAGGAGTTCTGCTAGAAAGCTCTGAAGAGGTTGTACCATAGGATATATAGGAAATTATGTCTACTTCTCTTGCAGTCTGCCCACTGCTGTGCACAAGCATGCACACGTGGTGAAGTAATAAGCACTACTGGAAGTTCTATTCCTTATTTTAGATTTACCATCAATTTTGGTATTTGCCTAGTTACCTAATGATCCTGCATACAAACCGGTGTTCCTTCATGGCTTATGCTTAGTCTTCGAAATTGCTGGCAGAGTGGCAGATTAGTTGTCTAATTTTTTTTATTCACATGAATGCTGCATTTTGTTATTGATTACTGGGTGACCAAAGCAGGTGCTTACTTCTATCGCTGATGCAAATGGACAAATTTCTCCTGCCGTGATGGAACGCCTTACAGCAGCAGCAGCAGCTGAGCCATATGAATCTGTGAAGCATGCGTTTGTGTCTTATGGGAGCTACATTGTAGATCTTGCAGAAAGCTGGAAGTACAGAAGCCGCTTATGGTATGGTGTAGGCATTCCATCCAAATCTGATTTGTTAACTATAACTAGAACTTTGATGGAAGAATAGTTGTCTCAGTATATTACAATATAAGTGGTCAAGCCAGCCTATTATGGACTATGTCAATTGTTATTTCATTGGAACTCTTATAAACTGTACAGTGGATTTTGTTCCGTCAAACTGTGACCGTGACCTTTTGTTAGTTCTCATGCGAGTTCGAGTTTCAACTTGTTCATTAGCAAAGATGAATGATGCTGTTTCACCATGGCAACCCCAAACAGTATATCCCGGTGAAATTCCACTACAAACCAAATGACCATACACATCCTCCCGCTTCAGTAACAATGCATTGACACATTTGGTACATGGGCAACGGATCTTGTCATGAACACTTTTTCCCATGTAGGCAAAGTCAAAGAAAACCATCTACTCCGGCCAAGTATTCATCACTTGGTCTAGGAGAAAGCAATAGCTCTTTTATAGATTCTAAATCCATCGATAGACTATGTAATAAAAGAAACATAGTTAAGATCTGTAGTTTTATGTGAACAAATAAAAAGAATATAACTAAGACTTTTGCATTCTATTGCAGTCCAACACAGAAGTTAAGATTTAGATCAGATGGTTTCTATCAAATAAGTCTAGAACAGAACATAAGCAATCATAGCACCATAGATTCAAAACAGGGATAAATATGAACATGGAGGGGGCGTAGTGACCTTCGATAGAAGCACCCGCGGCGGCAAGGTCCTAGGAGCCGGCGAGCTGCTGCTGCTTCCTGCCTGCGAGCCGCTGCTGTAGTGGAGGATGAGAGCCTGAGAGAGAGGAGGAGGCGGCCGGGAGGAGGACGGTGAGTCCGTGAGGAGTAGAGGCCGCAGCTGGATGGGGGCACCGCCCAAGATTCGGCCTGCGCGGACGAATGCGTGCGACCTCGGGGCGCCGGGTAATCTTCCCTGGCGACGGTGAGCGACACCAAGGCGGCGGCGGCGATGACCTAGGAGCCGGCGAGGGGGACGCGAGGATCTAGTACCCTTGGACCTGCAGGCTGCTGTAGCGGAGGCTGATAGCCTGATAGAGAGGGGAGGAGCCGGAGAAGACGAGGGTGAACGCCGGGATAATCTCGCGCGGCGGCGGTGAATCTAGCTGCACTGTGGAGGCGCCTGGAGGTCACGGGCCAATTTTTCCAAATCATGTGTGGGGAGGTTATTTTTAAAATCTTTTCAATTAATAAATCATGTCAAATTACTAGGAAACCAAACAAACTTATTGCACCGTAATTTTTTAAATAAACCATATGCCAAATATTTTATATCTGAAATTCTTTTAAACAAGAAACTCGCGAGCTAAACAAGTAGCCTGTGACTCGGATTGTCTCAGCTCGAAACGCGAAAACGGTGAACCAGGGCGAATTTCGACGGAACGTGTCCCAACACGTCGTTAAGGTGAAAACAGCTAAAAACTGGGTGAAAACATGGACGGAAACGCGAAAACGGTGAACCGGGGTGAAGTCCGACGAAACGTGTCCCAGCACGTCCGTTACGGTGAAAACAGGGCGAAGAATATGCTAAATATCAATCTCACAATCAAGGTGACCTATTACAATCTTAACTTATCTAAATTAACTTAGTATATGCTAAATATCAAATGAATAAATGGTGGTCATAATTTAATTAGTATCTTCCTAATTGGATCTTGTAGTACACATGGAAGTAACCAAGCGCAAGAGAACAAGCTTGCCAATTGTTTGGAACATGCCAATGGGGCAAAGAATTGTTGTAAAATGCAATGAAGAAAGCCAGCCTATAGGAGAAGAAGGTGGAATATTGGGATTGTTTCTGGGCACGATAGCTAGAAACGGAGGATTTTGCCCACTAGACAAAAATGACTGGCGTGATGTCAAGAAGAATCGTGGTGCAGAAACAATATTGCAGTGTGTAAAGGTAACATACAAGTAAAGAACCACATATGCTTTTAGCTACACTTCTATTTATCTGTAATGCCTCTACTAGTTCTTTATTTACTGTTCTTTATTTCATACTTTCAGACAAAGTTTGTGTATCCTACATCATGTGAAAAATGGATACTCAAAACAACCTGTAGAGATTGGAGGAAGTTTAAGTGTTGTTTGAAAAAAACTATATTCACACCATCCATAACAAAAAATCCAAACATCAAGAGGAAGGCTTTGTATAAGCTTTGTCCAGAAGACGTAGACAAAGATCAATGGCGTGGACTTGTCAAATTTTGGAAGTCGAAAAAAGGAAGGGTAATGAACGAGATACTTTACTTTTCTGTTTTTGACATTTAAATCTGAGGTCTTGGTCTGATCTTAAAGTTGCATTTCCGTATGATTCTGTCCTAACAGGCTCTAAGTGAGAAGAACATAATTAGTCGTTCCCTTGTGAAAAATTCACATAATGCTGGGACAAAAAGTTATGCTCGTTGGGGTGAAGACATTGTGAGTGTTTTTCATTAATTGAAGAGTTTTTCGATGTCTTTTTTGTTATATGAGTGCTCTTCTTGTTTTGTAGAGACAAGCTGATCCGGAAAAGAAACGACCACACAGAGCAAAGGTTTTCTTAGCAACTCACAAGAAGAAGGATAATGCTAAAAATAAAGATAAAAATGAGCGTCTGGTAGGTAGTTAACATACATGTAATAGCTTTTTTGTGATCGCCTTACAATACATTTTAATTACTACAATATGCATGATTCTTTTTTAATAGGCTCGATTGGAGGGTCTAATAGCTGAACAACCAGAGCTTGCACAAAATGCCAATGGAAGAGTGGCATGGGAAGGTGATGCCCTGTTGAAGGTGTTAGGTGCAGAAAAGAGTGGACAAGTGCATGGCATGGGTTTGCTTTCAACTCCTAAGCAAGTATACGGCCGGAAACCACGGTATCTCAAGAACATCAATATTACCACAACTGATGGATCATGTGAACGTGAAGCTGATGTTTGGGAGGAAATAGCAAAGCTGAAGGAACATATAAGAAGGCAAGACCAGATTATTGAAGATGGCAAGAACAAAGAAAAAGAAGGTTATGCGAATATTGGAACAGAAGAAGAGGTGAAAGAATTCCTTTTCTGTTGTTGTTGTATGCCCTTCTATCGTTATTTTACTCATACTTGTTAGTTCTGTAGGTAAATGTCCAGTCAAAAGACAATGGTATTTCTAGGTTGTCAATACTCCATGGTACAACAAAGGTAATGTCAATACATGGTTATAGCATTGCTAGTTTTTGAAACCCGTGTATTAATATTTCTGTTTGCAGAGAGTTCAATGCAATGAACCTGTTGAAGTACGCTCGTCTATGCAACATGATATGATTGATGATAATAATTCACTGCTTTCACGCGAAAAGGTTATTACTGCATACTCTTACTAATGCCACCAATATAGAATATACAATAATTACTTGCTCATCTTTTTCATTCATTAAACTAGAATGGCGACCATGATAATGTCAACCCGTTACTGATTCAGCACAATTCATCATCGACAGATCTTTTTATTGATTCTGTGCCAGAGGTATATTTGTGTGCTTTTGATTATTAAGTTTCAGGCTTTTGAACCTCCTGGATATAAGTATCATTCCATATACTATTGTTGTCTCTTTGTAGGTGAGCAAAAAGAGAGAACGTACGGCTGAACTTTCTGCAAGACTGGACCAACAAGGGAATAGAAATCAACATCCACGCTCAAATTCCACAAAAAGAAGGCGTACTTCTTCACTGAAGGTAAAAATCCACCAACTGGTATGAGTGTATCTACCACCAGGTTTTTGGTTATCAATTCCTTTATATTGTGCATACTACCATGTTTTTGGTTATGAATTCCTATATATTGTGCATGCTAGGTACATGTCTTAGCACTGCTGTAGTTTGAGCAATAAACAATATTTCAGTTTACCCGAAACTTCAGTCAGATTGGCATCCCTTTATGATAGTATCTGTTGCACGACCCTAGTGGCTCAAGCAGCGGCTTGCTTGGCTCTTGCTGATTGTTATATGCAAAAAAAAATTGAATACTAATATTGTTCTAATATAGGTTGGTTCCGAAGTAGTTCTGAAGACTTCAACATATCCAAACAAGCGGAATGTGGCATATGCTACTATCCGAAGTACTGATCCTACAACTAAGGCTGGTGGGATTGAGTTAGGTGCCGAATTTGCACTTGTGCACATAGATGACACTATTCTGGATAATGAGGAGTTAGTGAGAGAAGTAAGCGATTGCAAGACAGTTGGTGATGCTTTTGCCTCAGGATTACTAATTGCTTGGCCTTCAGCTTTTGTAAGTTGATTAAAAAGATTCATCCATTTTTTTGAATCATATTTGTGTATATTTGATTGTAACTATATGTCCAATTTTTTTTGCAGATCCGTAAGAAGGATGGTTGAGTTGCAACTGAATTCTCCGACGAGATGAAGAATCAAATAAATTTCAATTGTTTCACTTATCAATAATTATAGTTTTACATGGATAGACCGAAAATGTAATATTATTCGGAATATGTTCTTTAGTCGAACTGATACCTATGCTATGGTGTAATATTCTTTGCAAAGGTGTTCTCCTATAGTCAAATTGATATTTATGTTATGGTGTTGCACGGGTGTAATTTTGATTTATTTCAATGAAATATGATTCTACAATCTTGTATGTCCGAGATACCTCGATATATTTAATTTGTGATTGTGCCTTCTGCATTTTCGTTTTCATTTTCATGGTGCTAAGCGTCAAATAAATTAATCATCAAAACAAAATGCATTAATTAAAAACAGAATGCATTATATTCATGCGACCTGTGCAATTATTATTTTGATAACAAAATAGAATATGCCTAATTTTGTGTTTATTAATTAAAAACGAAATGCATTAATTATCTTTTGATGGAGAGTGTTACTCACGGTGTTACTCTAACTATATAAATGTGTTACTACGGTAGTTGACAATGAGGAATTTTATGTTACAAGATTTGGATATTACGTTACTGGTTGTATTCCGAGGCTAAATAAGGTGTTACCAATCGTGTTACTATAGTTATGAAAATATGTTACCACAATTTTTTTACATGGATGAAAATATGTTACTACTTATGTTACCATAGTTAAAAAATGGTGTTACTTGTGTATTTGGTAACACATAATAGACGTGTTACTATACCAGAATGGTAACACTATTTTTGACCTATGGTAACAACTATTATGTGTGACAGTGGACACCCCTTAGTAACACGGCCTAATGGAACACATACAAAATCGTGTTACTGTATGGCCTAGTAACACACTTTTGGACCTACAGTAACACAAGCCTGTGTTACCAAAGGTCTGTCCTGTTGTAGTGAATTCCCATGGCTGTTCTCTTTTGCTCTCCGTGAGGATGCCTCTGTGCGCAGCATGGCGCCACCATTTGATCTCAGCGCTAGTTTTGCCCTTCCTCTATCTCCAGAGGCCTTTCTTGAGCTGCAGCAAGTTGAGGAGATTCTCATGGACCATGACTTCTCCCTCGTTGAGCCAGATATTAAAATCTTCCCTTGGGGGAGTTCTTCTTATACTTCTGCTAAGTTTTATAATTTTCTGTTCTCTCATTTGGTGGTGGACCCCTCTCTTCAAGCTATCTGGAATTCAAATTTGACACCTAAGTTACGTGTGTTTGCGTGGCTGCTTCAGAAGGATCGCCTCAACACCAAGGATCTTATGATCAGAAAGCAGTGGCAAATTGATGGAGGAACATCCTGTGTTCTCTGCCACAGTTCAGTTTTGGAAAATCGAGATCATCTCTTCTTCACCTGCCATTTCGCTCGAGAATGCTAGAACTTCTTGGATATTTCTTGGGACTGTGCTTTACCCATCTCGAGCCGCTTCATCAGAGCGAAGAGCTTATTCAGGGGGCCCTGCTTCATGGAAATCGCTGTCTGTGCCCTGTGGTGTATTTGGAAGAGCCGTAATAATCTTATCTTTCAAAACCTTCAGCCCTCATTGGCTCGCTGGAAGGTCCTTGTTCAGGCAGATATTTGGCTGCACCAATTTAGGGTGAAGTCTTCCCTTGTTCAGCCCCTTGTTGCTTGGGTTCTAGATCTCTTTACCTAGATGTGTACTGCTTCTTCCTTGTTGCTCCTTTTTCATTTCCTACCCCCCTGATTTTTTGAGGATGGTACCACGACTGTATTTGTAAGGAAACCTCTGGTTTTCATTCTTTATTTTTATAAAATTTACACCGTAGGGTCTTACCCTACGGTACCATGTTCAAAAAAAAAAGAAGTAAGGCTAGGAGAGAATCTGGTGACGAGGGTACATAACGACAAGCTCCCCTTATGTTCATTTATATCGATATAATTCTCATTGGCACATGCCCACTACTTATTCGTACATTTTGGCATCACAAGAATCTAACCAGTGCCGTTATCTTGCAAGGGATGCTCTCACGTCCAAGTAGTTCTTGAATTCGACCGGTTTCTTCGTTGGGTGAGGATAAAAAACACATTGGAATCATCATATGACTGTCTTCATCGTCGGCTCAGAGATAGGCGTGTCTTTCATCATGTGGACAAATACGAAATAATCGTCGCTATCCATAGTCTATGAATCAAACAACGGAACTACAAACCATTTCACTAAATTTACCTAGGGCAAAGAATTTTAATAAAATTACCTATCACACAGAGGGCAGAACACGTCATGTGCGGGGCGGGAGGTAGTCTCGAATGCGCCAACTGAGAACAGGGAGCGGCGGCGACTCGACCTGTGTGGTCGTTTCGGACTCTTGGCGAAGAGTTGGTGATGAAAAAGGGATGTCGTGTGATTCGCTAGCGGTGAGATGGAAATTAGGCCAGGGTGGAGGAGTGTTGATGGGAAATGGTTGTGTCACTGGCGTGTGATACCCGCGGAGGCGGAGCTACGGAGAAATATTTGGCGGGCGAGCCTTTAGTATAGCATTTTTCACAATTGGGTACATATTTTTTAATAAAAGTGTTGTATTTCTCTTAAAAAGAAACAGAAGAAAAAAATTAAACAAAGAAAGAGAATAAACCAAAAACATATTGTATATCAAGAGAATCGAGGATGTGATTGGAAATTACGAAAATACTCCCATTTTATTAAATGATGTTAAGCAAATAATCTGGACTAGCAATGTGACAGCTTTTTATAGTGTAACGTATATGAACTGGACATTTGTTTTTACTTTTCTTTAGGGGAAACTGGACATTTGATGTGGGCCTACCCTTAGGGTGCCCCACCATGGGGATACCTACTGCACGTATAAGCTACGGCCCAACAGCTGGCCCGCCAGCAAACCACAGCTAAGGCCCACGAAGAGGGACCAAGAAGGCAAAGTATGCTCCAAGGCAAACGAAGCTTAAGTCGGTAGAAACCTACCTTATCTGTAAACCTAATCGGATACGAACTCCCAAAACCCAGCCTCCTATATAAAGGTTGGGAGGGCCGCCGATCTAGGTTACGCAATACGCATACCACCAAAACCCTTCCTAGATTGACATCTCGCCGGGACGCCATTGTAGTTCCTTTGTACACCTCATACATTAATAACCAGACAAGCAGAAAGTAGGGTGTTACCATCCGGAGGCCTGAACCTGGGTAAATCCTTACTTTCCAGCCGACGATACTACCAGCGCTACCAAATCTCTCCCCCTAATCTCAACCCTAGGTACCGAACCATGGGATTTGCCGTGCTACCCCCACGTCAATTGGCGCCGTCTGTGGGAAAGACTAGCGCTGGATCCACGGTTTTGCCGGCTTCATCTTCATCGACAACCGGTGACTCGCCGACAATCAACAAACCGATCCACTTCGGCCCCTTCGAGTTCAACCCGCACTCGCCGGCTTTCCGTCCGGTGTTCGCGGACCTCCACTCAGGTGCGAATCTGACTTTTGGTAACATGCATTATCATGTCAATCAGTGGGGGGGCGTTCAACATGACGACCCCGCTTCAACTCGCGATGGTGGCGCCTTCATCGACTGCGACGATCGCACCCGCACCTCCATCGACCGCGGTGATCGCACCCACGTCTCCATCGACTGCATCTTCACCAACTGCGTCGGCGACTCCTTCATCGACTACATCTCCATCGATCGCGCCATCATTACTGGTGCCTTCGTCGATCATGCCTTCGCCACCCATGTCTCCATCGACCGCGAATTTCGCGCCTTCTCCGGCTGCGGAAGTCGCGTCTTCATCGACTGGCACACCAAGCTCGGCATCAACACCCCTCGATTCGTAAAGCGAGGCCGAGGAAGAAATCGAGTCCGCCTACCATGACGGCGGGGACGAGCCTCGCGCGCTGGTCTACAGCTACGTCGACTCCGACAACTGCAGCAGCGGCGGCGGAAGCCAAATCTCGCGCACCATCCCCTTTCAGGTCTGCGTGGTGGTCCAGAAAGAGAACGACGGGAGAGATCCGAAGCATCCGCAACCGCCACCGCCTGCAACAATGCGCCAACCTACCCAATGACTGTGACTATGCCGGACGGGAAGACAACCATTGTCGTCACCGAGGAGATGGCGGCCAAAGCAACAAAGGCCATCCAAGAGTGCATCATGATGCCCGAGGGGTCAACCCGTGAGGAGATCGCGACACATCCATACCTCCTCTGGTAGGAGATCCTTCGACTTAAGAACTACCAAGCAATGCTCGATGAGCGCAGGAGACAAGCCAGCGTGTTGAGTGTGCGAAGGGCCGCGCAATCCGTCCAATCCTCGGGACGGACTGACCCGAACCGCCGCTCCAGATTACACCGCATACCAGAAAGCGACAGAGCGGCCCTGACCCACAACTTGAACATCTCATTCATGACGCACGACAAGGAAGGGCCATGTACCTGAGGGCAACACAGCCTCGATCCTAATGCAGCCCCTGCACCGTCAACAGATAAAATCGCTCAACCTAGCGAGCGCAGCTTTGATCCCAGAAGCCGAGGTGGCCGCAGGAGACCCACCACCCGAAGGAAGCAGAGCCCGCTGCGTGGCCAGCCCGAGGCGAGAACTGCGGAGTCACGACTATCGCGACCGCGACGTAACAACCCACGAAGATAGGGACCGCCGGCGCCGGGACGAACACCGTTCCGGACGGGATCGCGGGCAACCAA
The DNA here is from genome assembly GCA_947311845.1 of Poa pratensis. NCBI lineage: Eukaryota > Viridiplantae > Streptophyta > Magnoliopsida > Poales > Poaceae > Poa > Poa pratensis. Next base: position 17,724,644 of record CAMZMU010000079.1, read on the forward strand.
GCACTCGCCACCTCAGGGAAGGCGAAGATGAACGAAACGTCATCGTTCAACGCAAAGTCGATCGGAATCGAACAAAAAGAGCTACTCGCTCCCCTAGCAGCGAATCATACTCCGACGGCGACTACGAGCCTTGCGGGGCTCTATGCTTCACTTGCCGCGTCCGTGAGACCAGAATGCCCAAAGGGTTCAGACTAATATCTGAGACACCCAAATTCGACGGCCTACAAGAACCATCACCCTGGCTGGAGGACTACATGATAGCAGTCTCCTGCCAACGAGGCACCACGACAATAGCGATGCAATACATACAACTCATGCTTTTGGGTTCGGCTCGCGACTGGCTCAAGAGTCTATCCAAAAGCTCGTACGACTCGGGGATCACTTCCAGGAGGATTATGTCAAGAACTTCCTTGGAACATATAAGCGACCAGCCACATTCGAAGAACTACGAGCCTGCAAGCAATGACGGATGAGTCGTTGCGGGCATATATCCGGCGATGGACACTCATGTGCAACTCTACGGGTGTAATCTTGGAAGATAGAGCAATCGACGCTTTCACCCGCGGCGTCATCAGGCGAGACCTCAGAGAAGCACTAGGGCGTGAAAAGCCAACATCCATCGCCCAACTCATGAACATAACCAAGGAGTGGCAGACGGCGAAGATTCAGTGCGAGACGAGTATCACGGATCATCAGACGGCAAAAACGACAACGGTAACTGGGGCCGCAAAGACTGCCGCGGCAACGATAGGAGGCGCAAGCGCAAGTCTCGCCACTATGACGACGCAGACATCGTCGACGCACATGTTGAGCGAGGTCGCAGCAAAAACCGTCAGGACGACCGCGGCCGTGACTTTGGGCAGCGTAACGAAGAGTACCGCAAGCGAGAGTAGCGAAAACCCCGTGACGACGCGCAAGCGCTACACACACCCGCAGAAGAAATAGAAGAGGAATGCAGATTCTACATGTTCAAGGGTGAGGACGGAAAACTTCACTCCAGCCACCTGCTGAAAGATTGCAGAAAATTCACAAGGCTGGCGAGTGAGTACTCGAAGCGCCTGCAAACGGTTCCTGGTGCAGTCGCACATGGAGCTCCTCCTCCACCCGCAGTACCAGCCGGGCAAATGGCGGGTGCGATACATTAACAGACACACATAGAGGCCCCGAGCGGCGGCAGATCAATACCCCCAACCTCGAGGGCAAATGAACATGATACAAAAGGGACGCCCCTTCAACAGGTTACAGAAGTTGCTCACTCGACAAGTCCATATGGCCACCATGTCACCCCCTGTCGTGCCCGAGTACTTGAATGGGTCCAAGACTAGCATCACATTCTCCCGCGAGGATCGCCCGCCTGCCGTGGTTCATCCAGGGCATGCCGCTTTGGTACTCGATGCCCAGATTGGTGGGTTTGCCATGTCGAAGGTCTTCATGGACGGAGGAAGCGGAATCAATATCTTATTCGCTGACACACTACGTAAAATGAACCACTCGGTGGAAAATCTGGTAAAATCAGAGAACACCTTCCACGGCCTCGTTCTGGGCAAGGCAGTCTACCCGCTAGGCACAATACTACTCGAAGTCATCTTCGTCGAGCCAGGAAACTTCAGGAAGGAGAAGATTGATTTCCAAATTGTCGACTGGAAATCACAGTACCACGCCATCCTTGGGCGCCCGACATTTGCTCGATTCATGGCGGTCCCGCACTACGCCTATCTCAAGTTGAAGATGCCTGGACCCAATGGTATTATCACCGTAAACAGCAACTTCCAGTACTCTGATAGCTGCGACAGAGAGTTCAGCAAGATCTCCGAGATGTTCGGTATGCAAGAGCGACTCGCAGAACTTTCCCTCGACAACGATCGCACTCTTTTTCCTGAGGCCAAGAAATCGGCACCCGACGATGCCTTCAACGCAACAAACGACACCAAGTCGCACCAAGTGCACCCGAGGAACTTATCCAAGATGGTCAACGTGTCATCAAGCTTATCTTCCGCATAGGAAGGCGCACTCATCGAATTTCTCCATGAGAACTGGGAAATTTTCGCCTAGTGTCCAGCCGACATGCCAGGTATACCCAGGGAATTTGCCGAGCACTCTCTCCAACTATTTCCAGATGCCATACCAGTGAAGCAAACAATGCGCCGTTTCTCCGAACCAAAATGTGCAGCCATAGGACAGGAAGTCGACAGATTGCTCGACGCCAAGTTCATTCACGAAATCAAGAAGTCGGACTGGGTCACGAACCCCGTCCTCGTACCAAAAAAAGCACACAGAAATCCTTCGCATGTGCGTCGATTTCACAGCTCTCAACAAGTGTTTCCCCAAAGACCACTTTCCGCTGCCACGCATCGACCATATCGTCGACTCGACCACGAGTTGCGAGCGCTTGTCCTTCATGGATGCCTACTCAGGGTACAACCAGATAAGGATGAGGGCGGAAGACGAGGACAAAACAACTTTCATCACGCCATACGGCGTCTACTGCTACACAACCATGCCCTTCGGGCTAAAAAACGTGGGTGCCACGTACCAGCGCATGATGCAGTCCTGCTTCAAGGAGCAAATCGGATGCAATGTCCAAGTCTACGTCGACGACATAGTCATCAAGACCAAATAAGAGGACATGCTCCTCGACGACCTTCACGAAACATTCACCAACCTCAACCGCTACATGATCAAGCTTAACCCTAAGAAGTGCGTCTTCGGCGTGTCAGCCGGACAACTTCTGGGGTACCTCGTCTCGGCTCGAGGCATCGAAGCGGACCCGGAGAAGATCCAAGCCATCCTGACCATGGAGCAGCCAACCAAGGTTTGGGAGGTCCAGAGGCTAGCCGGTCGGGTCGCAGCACTCAGTCGTTTCATCAGCAAGCTCGGTGAAAAAGCATGCCCATTTTAACAGCTGATGAAGAAGTCAGACAAATTTGAGTGGACACCAGAAGCTCAAGCAGCCTTCATCAACCTCAAGCGCGTACTGACGAGCCCTCCAATCTTAGTCGCGCCTCGAGAGCGCGAGCCGCTTTACCTGTACGTCTCCGCCACCAACCGGGTGGTCAGTACCGTTCTTGTTGTCGAGCGCACGGAAGAGGGACACGCTCATGGCATATAGAGACCCATATACTACCTTAGAGAGGTTCTATCCATATCAAAGCAGCGGTACCCGCATTATCAGAAGCTAGCCTACACCGTGTTCATGACATCGCGTGAGGTCGCCCATTGCTTTGCTGAGCACCCAATAACTGTGGTAAGCGCCGCAGGGCTAAGCGACATCCTCACCAACCCCGACACAATAGGAAGAGTCGCCAAGTGGGTCATCGAGCTTGGACCTCGAGACCTCACGTACAAACATCCGTCAGCAATCAAAGCGCATGTCCTCCCCGACTTCACCACCGAATGGATCGAGGCTCAGCTACCGGGAGTCCCTGACGTGTCCAACTCTTAGACCATGTACTCTGATGGCTCGAAGAAGAATGAGGGTGCAAGCGCATGTGTCATCCTTACATTGCCAAAGGGGGACAAGCTTCGCTACATGTTGCAGATGCATTTTCCAAGACCCTCCAACAATGAGGCATAGTACGAAGCCCTAATACACGGCATGCGAATGGCCAAAGCTTGTGGGTGCACTCTACTCATGATCTACAGTGACTCAAACCTAGTTGTGCAGCAAACAATGAAGCCCTGCGACGCTACAACAGAAAACATGATCTCGTATCATGAGCTGTACAATATCATGGAGGGCAACTTCGACGGTTGCAAGCTACGTCACATTGGGCGTGCCAGCAATGAAGAAGCAGACATGCTAGCCAAACTTGACTCTACTAGGGCACCAGTTCCACCTGGCATCTTTCTCGAGTGCATTGAGCATCGATCGATCAAGACGAAGCACGCATCAGCATCCTTGGAGCCGATCGCCATAGAAGCGGCCAGAGACCCCCCTTCACCCACCACAGAGGATCAGCCAGTCGAGGTTCTCCTTATCGAACCGACCTGGACACATCCCTACCTCGCATACATGCTGCGCAACGAGCTGCCGGAGGACGCAACAGAAGCACGGCGTGTCACTTGATGCACCAAGGCATATACAATCATCAAGGGCGAGCTATACAAACGCAGCATATCAAGGATCCTCCAGAGGTGCATCGCATTCGAAGATGGCAAAGCCATCCTACGTGACATCCACGCAGGAACTTGTGGACACCATGCAAGCAGTCAAGCACTCGTGGCCAAGGCTTTTCGTGCAGGATTCTACTGGCCCACCGCGCTCAAAGATGCAGAGGACATTGTGAAAAATTGCATCGGCTGCCAGAAATTCACCACTAAGCCACATGCACCAGCATCCGAACTGAAGACAATCCCGCTGGCCTGGCCCTTTGCTCAGTGGGGACTCGATATGGTTGGGCCATTAAAGAAATCCTCACGTGGAGGACACACCCACCTCTTGGTGGTGGTTGACAAGTTTACCAAGTAGATCGAAGCGGTCCCCATCACAAATTCGACTGCCACGACGGCGGTAAACTTCTTCAAGTCAATCATCTTCCGCTTCAGGGTACCTCATAGCATCATCACCGACAACGGCACAAACTTCACGGCGGAGGAGTTCCGTGACTTCTGCAAAGACCAAGGTATTAAGCACAACCACGCGTCCGTAGCGCACCCGCAATCCAACGGTCAGGTGGAAAAGGCCAATGGGCTTGTGTGCAACGGGCTCAAGAAGCAGCTATTGGTGCCACTCAAGCGGGCTGCAGGAGACTGGGTGGAAGTGTTGGATGTATGCCCAAAAGGCAATGTATTTATACATCTGATTCATTAATTATGATTTTTATTCTCTATGCTATAACTGCGGCGATTTCTGAATACTTGATTTAGAGGAAAGCTCACTCGCACGTGTAGAGAATATGAACATGTAAAATATACCCTAGTTCTTTTACGTACTAATTTGTTGATTGCTAGATGACACTGCTTTCCTAGTCATGGACATTGTTTATGTCAGCATCAATGAGTGGCATATTATTGGATAATAATATGGCTGGGTAAACCCAAGTTCTGATATGCTAAGAGATTCCGTTAAAATGTCTTTTTGTCCTTAGCTTTATCACAGTAAGGTTATTATATAACATGTCCTGTAACCGTGAGGTTATTAGGGTTATGCATACTGGAAGAGTTACTTTGGTACTGTCAACACCATGGCCGTAACTGGGTGGTAAAACGACAATCACTGGGTGACTTCAAGGTGTTGTATATCCTAATGTTCTGAGATGGGAAATTACTCCTCGGTGATTAGAGAGATACGCCCTGGGCCCTCTCGGTATTATGAGGTATCCAATATGTTCTGCAGACAATGCATGGTGAAGCTACACCGTGTGGGATATCATAATACGGAAACGAGTAATGGGAACTTACCGGTTAACGAGATAGACAAAGATGTAATGAATCAATGATTAATTCATGGTATCATGCATGGATCTATATCCCGGGTGAAGTTTTGGTATCGCGAGTAATGGGACTGATATATTAAATAGCCAGCAGGTTCAACAGAGTGTCTTCGCATAACGGTAGCAGTTTTTTAGGTCGTCCACGGACCTGACCCTGGTCGGTGATTGGATATCCAATTATAGCTACACGTTATCGAACCTGTAGGGTGGACACGCTTAAACTAGGATTGGTTAGTTGTGTATCATGGTTGGTCTGGAACATGGAGAGAGTATCACCGGTATAGTGTCTGTGTGATAGATATGGTTTTATCGGAGAGATTATATTGTGATCGAAGCCGCTATCACGGTCGGATTTATTCCGAGGGTTTATAAAGGATGGAAATATTTATCCACGAATTTTGCCGGCGGACACTGGGTGTCCCGGATCATGTAAAAGTATTTTATATGATAAGTAATAAATTTCGGGAATTTTCTGTAAAAAAATGTTTATTTGGAATTAATTAGACAAAAGAATTAATTGATTTATTAATTAAATATTGGAAAAATATAAATAAAATTGGAGCCCACCATGGGGCTACCAAGATGGGCCCTAGGGCCCACCAAGGTAGCCGCACCACCTAGTGGTGGCGGTGGGCCAAGGCGCCATGGGGGGAGGCTCCCCCCATCCGAAACCCTAGTAGGCCTTGCGGCCCATGGGGGGAGGCGGTGGCAGCCAAGGGCAGCCAGCCTAGGTGGGCCCCACCCGCCTAGGTCGGTGCGACCCTGGGCGGGGCCTACCCGACGGCGGCGGTAGAGGCGATGGGGGAGGGAAGTTGGAGTCACACTCCAACTCCTCCTCCCAAACCGAATTGGGCATGGGGGCTTGCCCAAACCGAGTTGGACTAGGGTTAAGCTTTCCCCTTGCCCAAGTCTCTCAACCCCTTGGGCCATCTATATAAACCTCACCCCCTCCTATTTGTAGGACACACAATTAGCTCTCAAGTTTAGATCCATTCTAGTTGGATTAGAGGAACCTCTGATTAGAGGCAATCTATCCGATTAGACTAGATCTAATCTCTCTCTCTCTCTTTCTCATGTGTTGAGATCTCCACCTTCATATACACCAGTAGTGCTTCAAGCTTGGACGGCGAAGCCCTGCTGAACCTTTCCTAACGTACACGTGCAAGCTCTCGGAGGGGTGATCCGTCGATCTTGACGGTTGACCCTCACGCTGCTGGATCAAGGTGACAAGGCGAGGAGAAGGAGGCGCCAGAATCTCTCTACCAGGCTTGGTTGAGAGAGACGGCAATGAGCTACATCAACTACGTCATCAACACTTCTTCCGCAACTTCAGTGTTGGTAACGTATTCTATCTAGATCTTTGGATCTTCGTATTCGCATTTATCTTCACAGTAGATCTTGGCAGTTGTTGCGTAGCTATACGCAAAATTTTAATTTACCACACACGCAACCCAATAGTGGTATCAGAGCGATCTATGTGTAGATACATGATTTGATCTAGAGCACTTGGTGTGCGGGCACCGCATAAGTTTGTGCGGGTATGTTATTGAAGTCTATTTCTTATAACATTCAGTTTATTTATGTTTGCTTCCCAATATGCAATCTCGTCTTGTTTCCAGCGGCATAGTAAGATTTCGGACTTCGGGCAATCCGCGGACCTTCCGGTTGCTCCTAGTATGCCCATCGGCGCCAATGAAGTGCTTCAGTAGCTTCGAGTCTTATTATAGTTGGCCTCGTTGACTTGATAGCGGAAAGGGCATGTGGACTAGGTCCACACGGGGGTCACGCATACATGTGATCGTTTAGATGGGGAGCCGCAACGTTTTCGTAATGTTGGGTTGTCCATCACCCCGCAATGTCAATCTAGCAACATGAATTCACATGCTTGGTGAGGGCCGTAGTATTTCCGGTTTGTCCCATTGATCCTACAGCCACGCTAAAATATGCAAACAAACGCTAGAGGCGTCTAACTCTGTTTTGCAGGACATGTGATGTGGTATAGTCTCGAAATTATTTTTGTTGACTAACCTTTTGTTTTGATGGCCGGCGTGCCACTCGTTCTTGTTCGTCAAGCTATGGTGATAGTGGAGGATAGGAGAAGGCATGCAAATGTCATGAACCTTGACATGGCCACACAGATGGAGGCGCCACCGGAAGATGGAGGAAGAAGACTACACTACATCACGAAGTGTTATTTACTTGTGCATGTTTTATATCTGTTTTCTTGCTCTTCCCTTGATTGCGCGGTAGTGTGATTATTAGGGAGATTCCTCGGTAGCTGCAGAGTTTAATTACTTGAGCTAAAATTGAAAATATCAAGGAGTTCGTGCTCTTCCAACACGTAGCAGCGTCAAACCGGATGCTTGTCACCGTGCGCCATGTATCCATGAGTAATGTGTGCTATGGGTTCGGGAGGCGTGTAGTGTACCGTACCTACAGCAAAAGCGGTTGGTTGTCTTGGCGTTCGAGCATAACTAGTTATGAGCTCGGAGCACACACATCGAAAGATGAAGTGAAAGTCATGGTGGGAAGTGATTGGTCTGTTGACCTACCCGTTGTAAGCTACGTTCAATGGCATGTATCCATCTATTAATCGTATGTTGAGCGTGGATTTCGTATACACTAATTTGATCATGAGGAATATCAATTTTAGTGGGAGCATTTTAATTTAGTTTTAAATATTAATGCTAGATAGCACCCTCATGCGACCCAAGTTCAGCATCAATGAGTGCATATTATTGGATAATAATATGGCTGGATAAACCCAAGTTCTGGTATGTTAAGAGATTCCGTTAAAATGTCTTTTTCTCCTTAGCTTTATCACAATAAGGTTATTATATAACATGTCCTGTAACCATGAGGTTATTAGGGTTATTGTCGGGGGAATGATTAACCCGTGACTTAAGGCTACGCTATCATTATTGGGCCACGTGAAAGATGGGCCAATCTCGCATCGTGACTCGATAAAGGAAAGTTCCAGAAGGTCGGTGCAAACTTGCCTTGGAAGACAAGAAAGACAATCAGTCTTCGTGTAGAACTCTTGTAACCTAGCGAGCCTCTGTGTATATAAAGAGGACTCGCAGGACTTAGACGGGGTCTAGCTATCAAGCCCTAAACCCTAGTTCATACGGCGAGTACCAGATCGGATCGCCTCCATGGTAACACCTTGATTATCATATCAATACCAATCTAGGGTAGGCAGGAAGTAGGTCTTTTACCTCACATTGAGGGGGCCGAACCTGGGTAAATCTGTGTTGATCTTTGTTCCTAGATCCCAAGCTCGGAGATGCTTGACTCGCGTAATCCCACACCTACGAAGTCATCCATGACACCTGACGTGACAAACCCATGACAGTTGGCGCCCACCGTGGGGCCTGCGGTCAAGAGCGTCACGTTCCGCGCAGGATCCATGAAGGGAGCTGAAGATCTTGTTGTTGGCCGTATCATCATGGTCAATGGCACACCCCTCATCGACGATTCAAGCTGGGGGCCGGAAGCAGATTACTTGGTGACCAGCCACGTTATCCCATTTGGATCCATCAACGTCTTCGTTGGCTTCATCGGTGGCAGGTTCGTTAGCTCGGTTCAAGAAGGTGATTCAGTAGAAGAAGTCGCCGATGATGGGGAAGAATCTGTCAAAAGCATGGACTCGCAAGAGTTTGGGTCCATTATACCTGCCTTTGAAGAAAGTTGCTGGGGTTACCCACCAGAGATCGCATTATCACCAGATCGAGAGACGACGCAAGTCGCGGTTTACACGACCGGAGGAGCAGGCGCATCAGGAACTGCTGGAGAAACCGAGGCATCGGTACCCCCAAGCAACCCACTTCTTGTCCCCGTGTCAGCCACGAACACCGCCCTCCGGGCAACTGAAATTGAGGCCGCCAGAGCTGTGCTCCTATATGAGGTTCAAAGGATGGAAGAAGAGCGTCGCAGGCTCGATCAGATAAACCAAGGAATCCAACGGGAGCGGCAGAGAGTAGCCGTGCTGGCTGCGATTCAACGACAGGTTGACCCGCAAACACAACTGTGCGCGACTCAACGACAGGTTGACCCGCAAACACCACTGCGCGTGACTCAACCAACAGTGGAAATCCCACTCACTCCAGCCGCGGGAGCGGGAATCCAGACGACTGCGGAAGGAAGGGTACCAACAAATCAAGAGTCCCAGCAACAACCAAGGAGGTTTCACACCCCGCAGGGCCATTACCAGAACCCTGTCGATAATATGTATGTTGCGGCTAATATCTTGACTCAGATAGTACCAACAGGCGATGACCCGGTCAATGCTGAGGCGCGGCGCGCGATTCAGATGCTAAGTACGGCAGTCCTGCAACAAGCCAATAGGGCGGGAGCCGAAGCATAGCTGCCCCTCGTACCAGCCAATCACCGGATTGCAGCAGAAAGAAGCGTCCAAAGCAGGCCACCAGAGAACGTATCAGGAGTCGCACAGAGACAGCAGGAGCAAGTCACAGAAGCGCAGGCGAATATGCCAGTGGTGTAAACGCGGCCCACAGATAACCCGCGGGCATGCCCACAGCCTTGTCCTCGCGACTCAAGGGACCGGCGTGTTTCACTGAAAGGATCAGATCGGAACCTTTTTCAGAAGATTTCAAAGGGCCACGCAAGGTGGCAAACTACAACGCCTGCATGGATCCAACCACTTGGCTAAACAATTACGAGATGGGGATGATCATTTTGAACGCCTCAGAGGAAATATGTGCAAGGTACCTCAACATGATGCTAGAAGGTGCAGCGCACATATGTCTGCAAAATTTGCCTCCCAACTCTATAAATACTTGGGAGGAACTGAAGGATGCCTTCGTTAAGAACTTTCAAGGAACTTGCAAATGACTCTGCAATATAGAAGAACTAGAGCGTTGTGTCCAGAAGGAAGACGAGTCAAGTCGCAATTGGATGAAAAGGGTGGCAGAAATAATACACTCCTCAGATAATATACCACCAAGCTCAGCCGTCCTGGTAATGGAGAAAAACTGCAAGTTTGAGCCGCTGATTCATAAGCTGGGTCGCATGAAGGATAAAGTCAAGAGCCTCAGTGAAGTGATGGTTGCGGCCAACAAATATGTCGGCTCAGATAAAACTAGAGACGCGTCAGACGGAGAAGAAGAGGAGGTTGCTGCCAAAGGAAAGAAAAACTCCAACAAGCTCCAGCAGCAGCAAACAAGCCACAACAACGCGAATCAAAACAAACGCAAAAAACGAAGATGGTCACTCAGGGCTCGTCGCCAATGCGCGTGGAGGATTCAGAGGCCAGCGTGGAAGGGCTAGAGAATACGGCTCCCGTCCAATCAATATGCAAGAAGTTTTTAACCGACCATGTGACCTTCATGCGACAGGTGACGGACGGCCAGCGGATCATACCAAGGCACAATGCCACTATTACAAGAAGTGGAAAGAAGAGAGCCAACACAATGGGGGGAATTCCATTGAAGGAAACCCTAGTGCGGCTCATAACATAAATATTGGGCAACACGGCGCGAGTAACCCAAGATAAACAGGGCAATATCACACAATAGTTATCGATACCTCCAAAAGGGAAGAGAAACTGAGTCGCAGAAGTCAGCAGGTGAACGCCGTGATACCAGCAACACCCAATTGGTTAAGATGGTCAGAATACGCAGTAATATGGAGTCGCGACGATCACCCGCCGCAAGCACGGGAACCTGGCAAGTTGGCACTGGTTGTGGCACCGTACGTTGCAGGATACAAGCTGACCAAAGTGCTTATGGATGGAGGAAGCAGTATTAATATCTTGTACTACGATACGTGTCGGGGGAATACTTTCTAGATTAACCCGCGGCCCAATGCGACCTACTTTACTCGCATGGACAAAGGCCCACATTGGGAGCAAGCCCAGTATTTAACCGCCATAAGGAGAAAGATCTAGAAGACATATCCCAGAGGACGTGAAGACCAAGTAGTCTCCGAGTAGGCCTCTGTGGACATATTCCTTATGGGGGAAGTTTCCTTTGTAACCTAGCGAGTCTCTGTGTATATAAAGAGGACTCGCAGGACTTAGAGAGGGTCGAGCTATCAAGCCCAAAACCCTAGTTCATACGGCGAGTACTAGATCGGATCGCCTCCATTGTAACACCTCGATTATCATATCAATACCAATCTAGGTTAGGTAGGAAGTAGGTCTTTTACCTCGCATTGAGGGGGCCGAACCTGGGTAAATCTGTGTTGATCTTTGTTCCTGCGATCCCAAGCTCGGAGATGCTTGACTCGCGTAATCCCACACCTACGAAGTCATCTATGACACCTGACGTGACAAACCCACGACAGTTGGCGCCCACCGTGGGGCCTGCGGTCAATAGCGTCACGTTCCGCGCAGGATCCATGAAGGGAGCTGAAGATCTTGTTGTTGGCCGTATCATCACGGTCAATGGCACACCCCTCATCGACGATTCAAGCTGGGGGCCGGAAGCAGATTACTTGGAAACCGGCCACATCATCCCGTTTGGATCTGTCCATGTCTTCGTCGGCTTCATCGGCGGCGAGTCAGAGGATCCATCGCAACATGGCGACTCAGAAGAAGGAGTCGCGGTAACGGTGGACCAAGGAGAGGAATCTATCAACTACGAGTCGCTGCCTCTTGAAGACAAAGAAGGCCAATCCATTGAGTATGTCCTTGAGGAAAGGCTATGCGGAGGCTCTGTAGATGGTGGCTCGCCCTCTGTAGAAGATCGGCACGTTGAAGGGGTCTACAGGACCACAGAAGCGGACGAAAGGCTAGGCATGCCACCAGGCAGCTTAGCCCCCACACCGCCGGAAGCAGCAGAACAAGCCGCACTAGACGCATCAGGAGTCACGGCATCTGCTGCGATGACGCCAGGAGTCGCGGCCTCAGGAGTCGCAAACAGAGAAACTCCACCCGAAGTTGCGCCTGCGGAATCAGGATCAAGGGTAGCCCCCAATGCAACGGTCACGCCGCCACAGGGAAGCATGTTGCTTACGCCAATATCTGCGGTTAACGCGGCTGCTAGGGTGACAGAATTGGAGGCTACCGGGATCGGGCTATATGATGAAGTCCAGAGAATCGCGGATGAGAGAGCCAGGTTGGCGCGTGAGGAACAGCGCCTCCAACAGGAGCAACTTCGACTCATCGAGGAAACCAATACTCTGCAAGGGATACAGGCCACCTTGCCACACAGGCGCCATGCGAGTCACTTGCAGCCAGGAACAGTAAATCCTATGGAGCTATTCCAATCGCCTACTGCTGAACCAATAAACACGATCCCATCAGTCGCCACCAACACAGCGAACCTGGTCGCACGGTCAGGGGTCGCACAACCTTCAGTCGCGGTACCCACACACATGGCACCGTCTGCCATGGTTATGCGGTCCGTGGCCCCAATAGCTGCGCCAACGGTTCAAGCAATCACTGTACCATCAGTTGTACCAGCGTTTCCATCTTTCGCAGCACCAAGAGCAGCGGAGATACCTGGATCCAGGGCCATAGTACAGGCTAACAATAGGGCCATGATGCCCCCACCATTGCCGCAGCCAACCTTTGTTCATTAGTCGCCACAACAGCCTTAAAGGTTCCACACGCCGCAAGGGCATTATGTTAGCCCAGTGGAGAATCTCTTTGCGGCTACAAACATCTTGGCCAGGTTAGCACCAGCAGGAAACACGCAAATGGACAGAGAGGCACGGCGTGCCATTGAGATGCTGAGCACATCAGTAATACAGCAGGCAAATATGTCCAAACACGCGGGATGGCTGCACTCCACCCCTACAAAAGCAGAGCAACGGCGGAGAGAAGCATCCACGCGGAATCACCGCACGTTGCGGCTTCAAGTTTGGCTAGGCGGCAAAGGAAAGATCAACCTGCGACTCAAAACCAACCTCAGCAAGTTCGACCCATAGAAGTTGTGCAGCCGCGCGCGGCGGCTACTCCAATAGGAAGGCCAGCTTCGTCCAATCTATCGTCGCGACTCAAAGGCCCGGTCTGTTTCAGCGAAAGAATCAGGTCTGAACCGTTTCCTGCAGATTTCAAAGGGCCTCGCAAGGTCGCCAATTACAACGCAAGCATGGACCCTGTTACTTGGCTCAACAATTACGAGATGGGCATGAGCATCCTCAACGCATCCGAAGAGATCTGCGCACGATACCTAAACATGATGTTAGAAGGCGCAGCTCACATATGGCTGCAAAATTTGCCGCCAAATTCAATAAACTCTTGGGATGAGATGAAGGAAGCTTTTATCAAAAATTTCCAAGGAACATGCAAGCGACTCTGCAGCATAGAGGACCTTGAGCGTTGTGTACAGAAGGAAGGCGAGTCGAGTCGCCACTGGATGAGAAGGGTCGCAGAAATCATACATTCCTCAGATAACATACCACCCAGTTCAGCACTCCTTGTCATGGAGAAAATTGCAAATTTGAGCCGCTAGTTCACAAACTAGGTCGCATGAAGGACAAAGTCAAGAGCCTAAGCGAGGTAATGGCGGCAGCTAACAAGTATGCTAGCTCGGATAAAACCAGGGATGCATCTGATGGGGAGGAAGAGGAAAATACTAGCAAGGGAAAGAAGGCCAGTAGCAAGCCTCAACAACAGCAAGCTAGTAATGTCAATGCGAGTTATAACAAGCGCAAAAACGAGGAAGGAAACTCAGGATTAGTCGCAAATACAAACACTCGTTACAAACAAAGCAGCAGCAGAGGAAGGAATTTTCACCCAGTTAACTTGGAAGAAGTTTTTAACCGCCCCTGCGACATCCAGATAGGAAAAGATGGGAAACCACCCAACCACACAAAGGCACAGTGTTATCATTACAAAAAGTGGAAGGATGGGCAACCGCTCAACACAAACAACAATCATCAAAACAATGAGGGAGGTAACCACGACGGAGGCAACAACAGCAACAACGCCGTCCCAAATCCGTAGCCAGATCAGCCACAGTTCCCAAAACAGTTGGGTCAGTATCATACCATTGTGGTGAATACTTCAAGGAGGGAACAAAAGCTGCGACGACGCAATCAGGCTGTTAATGCCATAGTACCAGCCGTCCCACAGTGGCTAAAGTGGTCCGAGCAGCCAGTAGTTTGGAGCCGCGAGGATCACCCAGGAGAAATAAATGAAGAGGGCAAACTCGCGCTGGTGGTTGCCCCTCAAGTCGCAGGATACAAGTTGAGCAAAGTACTGATGGATGGAGCCAGCAGCATCAATATATTATACTATGAAACCTTCAAAAGAATGAACCTCCAAGAAAAGCAGCTACACCCATCAAGAACAACGTTTCACGGTGTCGTGCCAGGCATATCAGCTCAGCCATTGGGGCGAGTCAACTTGGAGGTCCCCTTTGGGACACAAAGCAACTTCAGGAGCGAGTATATCTGGTTCGAGGTTGTAGATTTCCAGAGCCCATATCATGCGCTGTTTGGCAGAGAAGCATTCGCAAAGTTTATGGCTAGGCCATGTTATGTGTACCTAAAGCTTAAAATACCAGGCCCTAGGGGAGTTATCACCATCAATGGCGACAAAAGAATAGCTCAAGAATGCGAAGAAGGCGACAAGGCCATGGCCAGAGCAGCTTGCATCATAGAGAGCGCGCCAGTGCGCGAGTTGCAGGAAAATTTTGATGACATCGTAAAAGCAAAGAGGCACCTGCCTGACTTGCGACTTCAAATTACGGCCGCAAGGGAGGCAAGGAAATCAAAGGCTACAAGCCATAGCCAATAAGGACACATCCCAGGCATTGCGAGTTGCCATCAGCAGCCGCAACAAAAATCATTAAGAGTTTACATCACCAAGCTGGCCACTCAGGGCTAAAAACTTCAATTCTGGTCGCCACTCAGGCGCGACCGACCCAACGTAACACTTTTGATCGCCACCTAGGCGTGATCGACCCAATTCTGGTCGCCACTCAGGCGCGACCGACCCAACGTAACACTTCTGATCGCCACCTAGGCGCGATCGACCCAATTCTGGTCGCCACTCAGGCGCGACCGACCCAACGTAACACTTCTGATCGCCACCTAGGCGCGATCGACCCAATTCTGGTGGCCACTCAGGCGCGACCGACCCAACGTAACACTTCTGATCGCCACCTAGGCACGATCGATCCATTTCTGGTCACCACTCAGGCGCGACCGACCCAATGTAACACTTTTGATCACCACCTAGGCGCGATCGACCCATTTCTGGTCGCCACTCAGGCGCGACCGACCAATGTAACACTTCTGATCGCCACCTAGGCGCGATCGACCCATTTCTGGTCGCCACTCAGGCGCGACCGACCCATGTAACATCTCTGGTTGCCACCTAGGTGCAACCGACCCAAGCATCACTTCTGGTCGCCACCTAGGCGCGACCGACCCTATGTATCATATAATGATTCTGAAATAAAGCATCTCAAACTACCAATTGAGTTGTGAGTCTTTTATTTTTTAATCATTGGTTCCTTGGGGGTGTGGCAGCTTTTTAGCGCGACCTATTCCTTGGGATCGCCAAACAAGTGGCATTTATCGTGATTATACTCAACCTCTCTTGGATGCGACTTGCACTATGCGGCCAAAGTACTGGGGGTGCGGCGTCAATCGAGTTTGATTGCCTATCATGGCCGCTCTCGACCCTGAACACGCACTTTTTACCTGAGAAATACTGAGCCGCGCAAGGGCCTAAGTAAGGAAAAACCGAGACAAATCATAAGGACCAGCCTATTGGTCGAAACACGTACTGCTGAGAGTACTTAAGCAAACCATAACATTGTCTCATGACACATAAATTCTAACAAATTATTACAGGCCACTAAGGGCCAAGATCATAAAACCATTGTTTTTTCTTCTTCATTTGTGCGCAGCTTTTAGCCTGTGGGAAGGAGGAACAGCCGGCTTACCAAGCTTGCCAGAAGGAGCAGTCGCAGGCTCGCTGGACGATTTCTCCGTCGTAGGCTTGGGGGCTGCAGAGCTGGAAACACCCGGTGAAGGGTTCTTCTCCTGCGGGATAACTGCACTGGATGATGGAGCGGGTAACTTCTCCCATCTGCTTCCATCTGCATTATACTTGCCCATATAGGTCGCGAGATCTATCCCCTCCACCAGCTCAGTCGCATGGCCGTGCATGTCCTTCCAAGTCGCCGAATATTCCGAGGCCTTCAGCTCGGTTCCATCAACTTTCTTCGGGGGTCTGCCTTGTGCAACCTTGGCAGCATCAAAAGAAGGATAATATGTCTTGGCCAAAGCAAGAACATGAGCCGCACCGGTGCGAGCTGAGGATTCTTTCCAGTCCAAAAAATATTGAGGCGCCTTGAGCAATCTCTTCAAAAGTCCCTCAGCATTAGCAGGAGCAGGCTTCTTCGGCAGAAGACAGGTGGACAGCGATCTCGTGGCATCGCAAGCTCTTCGTGAAAACTCACGGATATACTCCATCTGTTCTTGAGTAGTGCCGCGCTGCGACGCGGCATCTTCACCTACATCGAGGCGTGTCTCCGTCAGCTCTACAATATACAGGCAAGGATAGTAGAGAACACAGATGCAGATATGAGTCGCGGCACATACCAGTTAATTCTTGAGTCATGATACAAACTTTGGCATGGACAAGATTGTGGGCATCAGAAACTTTTTTCAACTTTTTCTCAAGTTCGCCAATGGTAACAGCCTTGAGCCTTCCGTCCTCATTGGCTACGGCGATGGCGTCTTTCTGAGCGCTGATTTGAAGGTCCTGCTACTGGACTCTCTCTTGAAACTTCTCTTCAACCGTTTTAAGCCGCAGCTTGGTGGCTTTGGCTTGTTCAGATAATTTGAAGCTTTCATCAGAGAGCTCGCCCATCCTGGCTTCCCTCTTCTTCAGCTCAACGTCACGCTGGCTAAGGAGCTCGCGCAGCCTCTCCAGTTCAGAAGGAGTATCCCCCAACTGCTTTTCCAAGGCGAGTTTGGCGGCTATTATGGAGCTCAGTTCCTCCTACAAAGAGTACATCAGTTAGTAAGTACATATTAACAGCTAAAAGAGAAGCATCAAGTCTCCCTTTATATTCAAAGAAGAAACTTGATCCTTGGGGGCTAGAGACAGATAAGTGGAGACAGAAGTTTACCTTATAAGCCGCAGACAGGTCAGACAGCGCCTTGCGGAGCTCCATGGCTTGTTTGTCATTTGAGAAAATGATGGCCTCTGACAGTTTCTCAGCGCGGCTCATGGAGGAGGAAGCAACCTCAGCACGCAAAATCGGCGACCGCAGGCTATCAGCCGCTGGCGATTCAATCATCGGCGCATCAGCAATTATGGAGGAAGGGTTGACCTTCTCCACGTCTTGGATCATAAGGGGATCTGGTCCGTCTTCCAGAGCCACCTCTGGGGTAGCTGTGTCAGGAACAGAGGCCACAGCCAAGTCATCAGTGGTGGCCACGCCCTCCACCATGGCGGTATGAGCCGCAGGTGATAAGCGCGGCTCAACTAGGGTTTCAGAAATGACTCCAGGTTCAGTCGCGGATTTAACCGCACTTCTGCAAAAAGCAAGGGCATTATGTGAAGAAGAAGCGCATAAACCAGAATAAAAGTGTGATAAGCGCAAAGAAAGTCACTAACTCTAGAGCCATCTTCACAGAGGCCACAAGGTCGTCACTTGACGGTGATGACAGGCCTTGGGTCCCAGAATCTACAAGCAGAGGTTTGCGTGTCAGTAGAGGAAAAAGAATAAGCATTCAAGATATCAAGACAGCAGAAATTACCAGAATGGGGATCCATATCTTCTTCAGTTGAGGCAGTGGGTTTGTACACACGCCTGGCAGCAAAAGAGATCGCGCCGTAGTAGACTTGCGGTGCTTCGTGGCTTCAGGATTCTCCAGAGCGTCAAGCTCTGGCCCCTCACGAGATAGCCTTTTGGAGGCTCTACGGGGAGTTGGTCCAGCCGCGGCGACAGAGCTCGCGGCTGGCACTGGACTGTCATCCTCGTCCAGTTCAGTTTCTTCACCCTCTGAGGCCGCAGAGGCGACAGAGGGGATGCCAGCAATTTCGCTGCCCTCTAGAGCGGGCAGCAACTTCTTTCTCGTGGCACGCTTGGGAGCAGCGGTGCCGGTGACGGTCGCAGGTAGCGACCAGTAATTCTCATCAGCCTGGAATAGGAAGATATAAGTTGCAGTGTTAAGAAAGGAATGCGATTCAACTACAAAGACGAAAAGACAGAGAAGAGGAGTTACCTCAAAAGGCTTGTTGTTAACGCTGAAAGGGGCAAGCCCCACCTTGTCAAAGGAGATGTCCTTCTCCTCAGTCACGCGGGTGACGAATTCCACCCAATCCTCAGGCCTCCAGTCCACAGCCTTGAGGCGATCGACGTCAGCAGAGGTGCCTGTGCGCTCAAGGAAGGATCGCTGTCGTGGACTCACGGGCTGGATGCGCCATTTGGTCCAGCAAGAGAGAAGATCAAGGCCAGTAAGACCATGACCTATTAGGCGCGGATCTTGATCAGCGACTCATTGATGAAGGGCATGGCCGAGTCGCGAGGCTTTGATTTCAGTGCCTCGGTAGGCACGAAGGGGTGTTGGACCAGGAGGGGAGACGAGTATCACCTCCGGAGAAGTGTCTTGGCAGTAGAAAAAGTATTTCTGCCAAGACCTGGGCCGGTTTGCCAGGGCCAGCTTGGGAAGAACAGAGTTTTGATGGCGTTGAAGAGAGATGGCGCCTACCTGAACATAGGCGCCACCCTTGGAGACAAGTTGGCTGTTGCAGGTGAAAGAGGCCAGCCACAGATCGATGTTGGGGGCTATGCCAATATAGTCCTCACACAACACATGGAAATTGCTCACCTGGAGCATTGAATTGGGCCCGATGTCGTGAAGACGAAGGCCTAGGCGTTGCAGCAGATTGCGGAAGAAGGGAGAACCTGGCGGTGTGAATCCACGCTCCACGTGCTCCACGAACATCACCAGCTCGTTGGGCTTGGGGCGCGGCTCGATTTCATCAACTGGCGCCCGCCAGACGGCGTCCTCCTTCGGCGGCAAGAAACCAGCTTCGGCCAGATCCGAAAGAGTCTCCTCCGTCACCCAGGATCCTTCCTAGTTGCAGGAGATCCTGCGCTTATCGTCAGAGGCTTTGCCTTGGGCGCCATTGCGAAGAGGAGATTGGATTGAGGAACTAAGCTCGGATTAAGGAAGAAGACAGCGCGGCTAGGGTTGAGGAGATTGCAAGGGCAAGTGAATAATGACCTAGGTGGCCGCAGCATATAACTGAAGGGACCCGCAACTAACGGCACAATCTGCGCTCGCAACAAAACGAGTAACGGTCTGCAATTAAAGAAAACATAATATTTCCAGAAGAGGAAATGAGTCGCACAGATAAGTCGCAGCTCTGAATCGCATAAGAAAGAAGATTGGTCAGAACGTTTGCAGTGCGGCTCAGTGACCATTTCAAAAGGTCAAAAGACTCTCACCGACAAGTCCTAACCAATCTTGGGGGCTAATGTCGAGGGAATACTTTCTGGATTAACCCGCGGCCCAATGCGACCTACTTTACTCGCATGGACAAAGGCCCACATTGGGAGCAAGCCCGGTATTTAACCGCCATAAGGAGAAAGATCTAGAAGACATATCCCGGAGGACGTGAAGACCAAGTAGTCTCCGAGTAGGCCTCTGTGGACATATTCCTTATGGGGGAAGTTTCCTTTGTAACCTAGCGAGCCTCTGTGTATATAAAGAGGACTCGCAGGACTTAGAGAGGGTCGAGCTATCAAGCCCAAAACCCTAGTTCATACGGCGAGTACCAGATCGGATCGCCTCCATTGTAACACCTCGATTATCATATCAATACCAATCTAGGGTAGGCAGGAAGTAGGTCTTTTACCTCACATTGAGGGGGCCGAACCTGGGTAAATCTGTGTTGATCTTTGTTCCTGCGATCCCAAGCTCGGAGATGCTTGACCCGCGTAATCCCACACCTACGAAGTCATCTATGACACCTGACGTGACAAACCCACGACAATACGTTCCAGCGTCTAGGAGTCAAGGATTCCAGCCTGCAGCCCACGTCAACAGTATTTCACGGCATTGTCCCAGGAAGGTCCGCACGGCCAGCGGGGAAAATAACCCTAGGGGTAACTTTTGGGACAGAAGAGAACTTTAGAAGCGAATTCCTATGCTTCGAAGTGGTAAAATTCCAAAGCCCATATCACGCCTTGTTTGGAAGAACGGCCTTTGCTAAGTTTATGGCCAGGCCATGCTACGTGTACCTACAGTTGAAGATACCAGGACCAAAAGGGGTCATCACAGTGTACGGAGATAGAGAAAAAGCGATAGAATGTGAAAAGGGAGATGCGGCCTTCGCAGAATCCGCCTGTGCCGCGGAAGAGCTAAAAGGTTATAAGTCGCAGGTGGACCCAAACGACATGAGTGTAGTTACCACGCCATCTGCCGAGCCACCAATGAAATTCAAAGCGGCCCAGGACACTAAGCAGATAAATCTTGTTCCTGGCGACTCATCCAAGCAAACCAGCATTGGAGCACACATGGAAGAAGAACAGGAGAAGGCCCTCGTCGCTTTTCTCCAGGAAAATAAGGACATCTTCGCATGGAAGCCGTCAGATATGCCAGGGGTACCAAGAGAATTAGCAGAACATAGCCTCAAAGTGAACCCTGCGGCTAAACCAGTGAAGCAGCCACTACGGCGTTTCCACGATGATAGGAGAAAGGCAATAGGAGAGGAAATAGCTCGCTTGCTGGCTGCAGGATTCATCACGGAGGTATACCATCCGGAATGGGTGGCAAACCCAGTATTGGTTATGAAAAAGAACGGTACGTGGCGAATGTGCGTTGATTACACCAGTCTTAACAAAGCTTGTCCAAAGGATCCATTTGCTTTGCCGCGAATCGACCAAGTGATTGATTCAACTGCTGGGTGCGAGCTGTTATGCTTTTTGGACGCCTATTCAGGCTACCATCAAATCAAGATGAAGAGGGAGGACCAAGAAAAGACGTCCTTCATCACACCCTTTGGAGCTTTTTGTTATGTCAGCATGCCCTTTGGGTTGAAGAACGCAGGTGCGACTTACCAAAGATGCATTCAGAATTGTCTACATGAGCAAATAGGTCGCAACGTTCACGCCTACGTGGATGATATTGTGGTTAAGTCGCAAGTTAGCCAGGATCTTATTAGTGATCTGGCAGAGACATTCACAAATCTCAGAAAATACAACATGAAGCTCAACCCCACAAAGTGCGTCTTTGGAGTACCAGCAGGAAAGCTATTGGGATTCATAGTATCAGAAAGAGGCATTGAGGCCAACCCTGACAAGATAAAGGCGTGATGGATCTCCAAAAACCAGAAAAGATAAAAGATGTGCAGCGACTTACCGGTTGCGTAGCAGCTTTGAGTCGCTTTATATCAAGATTGGGAGAGAAAGCACTACCTTTGTACAGACTGTTGAAAAAATCAGACACCTTCGTTTGGGACGCAGAGGCGACGAAGCTCTGACAGCCTTGAAAATCAATTGACAAATGCTCCAGTTCTGGCGGCTCCAAAGATAAAGAGCCATGCTACTATACATAGCGGCAAATTCCCGTGCTGTGAGCGCTGTCATGGTTGTGGAGAGACAAGAACCGGAAAGGAATACCCTGTCCAGAGACCAGTATATTACGTGAGCGAAGTCCTCACAGCTTCCAAACAGCGTTACCCACAGTGGCAGAAGTTGGTGTTTGGAGTGTTCATGGCGAGTCGCAAGCTGAAGCACTACTTCCAAGAACATCCAATAACTGTGGTTAGTTCAGCACCGTTGGCAGATATCATCCGTAATCGAGAAGCTACTGGAAGAGTCGCTAAGTGGGCGATCGAGTTGGGACCACATCACATCAGCTACGAGCCGCGCACATCAATTAAGTCGCAAGCCCTTGCAGATTTTATTAACGATTGGACAGAAATCCAAGTCGCTCCTAGCATGGCAGAAACCAAATACTGGACCATGCATTTTGATGGGTCAAGACAGTTGCAAGGCTCGGGGGCTGGAGTTGTTCTAACATCTCCCAAGGGAGACAAGCTGCGGTATGTGCTACAGATACACTTCAACTGCACAAATAACGTGGCGGAGTACGAGGCACTGCTTCATGGTCTACGTATAGCAAAGGAGATGAACATCAGTCGCATACGCTGTTTTGGCGATTCAGACTTGGTGGCACAGCAGGTCTCTGGAACGTGGGACAGCAAGGATGCGAACATGGCTGCATATAGAAGAGAGGTGGACAGAATTGCTGGACATTTCACTGGATACCAAGTTGAACATATTGATCGGAGACAAAACGAAGCTGCAGATGCCCTGTCTCGGCTTGGATCCAACAGACAGTCAGTCCCACCCAATGTTTTCCTGGATGAACTGCACAATCCATCAGTCAAACCTCCAGCAGAGATTGACATTGCAGAGCCAGAGGATGATTCAACTTTAGTCGCAGCCCTGCATGAACAGCCAGGATGGACAGAGCCATACATGGCATATTTAAGTCGCGGAGTGCTGCCAGACGATGAGATTGAGGCGCGCAAAATCATACGACGATCAAAGGCCTATACAATCATCAACAACGAATTATACAAGCGCAGCGTGTCAGGAGCATTCCAAAGATGTGTCTCACCAGAAGAGGGACGAAAAATCTTGCACGAAATTCATTCAGGCGATTGTGGCCATCATGCTTCGTCAAGATCTTTGGTGGCAAAGGCGTTCCGACATGGATTCTTCTGGTTAACAGCATTAGCAGATGCAGAGCAAATTGTCAGAGTGTGCGATGGATGTCAAAGATACGCTAGGCAAGATCATATGCCAGCTCAAGCACTTCGCACAATACCCATCACATGGCCTTTTGCCGTATGGGGTTTTGACATGGTAGGGCCCTTCAGACGGTCTTCAAACGGAAAAACTCACCTCTGGTCATGGTGGACAAATTCACAAAGTGGATAGAAGCAGAACCTGTGGGAGATTGCGAGGCTGAAACAGCAGTCAAGTTCTTGAAGAAGGTCATATTCCGCTTCGGGTACCCCCATAGTATCATTACAGACAATGGGAGCAACACCTCTGAAGGGGCTACACAGATATTTTGCGCAGACAATGGGATAAGATTGGACCTCACGTCAGTAGCACACCCGCAGAGCAATGGACAAGCTGAGCGAGCTAACCAGGAAATTCTCCATGGAATTAAGCCGCGCCTTATTGAAAAGGTCGAAGCATCTCCAGGATGTTGGGTGGAAGAATTGCCAGCAGTACTGTGGAGCTTAAGAACAACCCCTAACAGATCCACAGGATTTACACCATATTTCATGGTCTATGGAGCAGAAGCAGTCATCAGCATCATTCACAGATATTGAGCATCGGCAAGACTCGGTGGACACATTAGAAGAGGTTAGAGACTTGGCAGCATCAAGGTCAGCAGTATATCAACAAGACTTGCGACGCTATCATGCCAGACGCATCAAAACCCGCACCTTTCAAGAAGGCGACCTAGTACTGCGACTTAAACAAGATCACAAGGGAATGCATAAGCTGTCCTCTCCATGGGAAGGACCCTACATCATCAGCAAGAAGCTAAACAATGGGTCGTACTATCTGCTGGATGTAAGGGAAGAAAGCAGCGAACGCCATGATTTCGAGGATCGTCTCGAGGCACCTCGCCCTTGGAACGTCGCACACCTGCGACCGTACTATACATAAGAAAAGGCTAATCAGAGCCAAGCATCATCCTTTCCAGCTTTATAGCTGAGTATCATCACAGCCACTCAGGGCTAGAACTTCAACTTTGGTCGCCACCTAGGCGCGACCTATGCAACATCTGATCGCCACCCAGGCGCGATCGACCCTTGTATCAGAAACCGGCTGCCACCTAGGCGCGGCCGTAAACTTTGTATCATCTCTGGTCGCCACCTAGGCGCGACCGACCCCATGTATCACCATGGATCGCCACCTACGCGCGATCCAACCCTATGTATAACACTCGGTTGCCACCAAGGCGCGACCTTATGTGTCATCATAATCAAAGCTTATCATAGCTTAGCCTATCATGGCAATATCATTATGTTTCTTGGGGTCTTTGTTACCCTGAAACAGCCAATTTATTGGCAATTATCAAATTTACCTTAAGTTGGATTGCTACTCGCATTATGTGGCCAAAGTACTGGGGTGTGGCGTCAATCGAGCTTGATTGCCTATCATGGCCGCTCTCGACCCTGAACACACATGTTCCTAGGAAATACTGAGTCGCGCGAGTGCCCACTTAAGGATTCAGATGGCCTAACTAGAGGTCGATGTACTGCTTATAGTACGGCAACACCAATTACAATTACTTGTATCTTAACAATTGTTTTATTCATGATATCAAGTTACAGGTGATGACCTTCAGAATTCTGAGAAGAATTGAGATGATTACCACGTTACATCCTCTCAATCCTTGGGGGCTACATCATATTATCATCAAAAATTTGAAGATGGATCGTCATCAAGTTCTGAAGCTATCAGGCTACTCTAACAAAGAAGCTCACGAAGTCAGATGATCTTCCAGGTGCGAGTCAAGGCAAATCCTGCACAATTATAAGTCGCGAAACAAGGAAAAGCGCGGCCTAAACATTCAAGATCAAGAAATACTATGAAGTTCAGGCCACGCTTGGGGGCTAATGTCGGGGGAATGATTAACCCGCGACTTAAGGCTGCGCTATCATTATTGGGCCACGTGAAAGATGGGCCAATCTCGCATCGCGACTTGATAAAGGAAAGTTCCAGAAGGTCGGTGCAAACTTGCCTTGAAGACAAGAAAGACAATCAGGCTTCGTGTAGAACTCTTGTAACCTGACGAGCCTCTGTGTATATAAAGAGGACTCGCAGGACTTAGACGGGGTCAAGCTATCAAGCCCTAAACCCTAGTTCATACGGCGAGTACCAGATCGGATCGCCTCCATTGTAACATCTTGATTATCATATCAATACCAATCTAGGGTAGGCAGGAAGTAGGTCTTTTACCTCACATTGAGGGGGCCGAACCTGGGTAAATCTGTGTTGATCTTTGTTCCTACGATCCCAAGCTCGGAGATGCTTGACTCGCGTAATCCCACACCTACGAAGTCATCCATGACACCTGACGTGACAAACCCACGACAGTTATGCATACTGGAAGAGTTACTTTGGTACTGTCAACACCATGGCCGTAACTGGGTGGTAAAACGAAAGTCACTGGGTGACTTCAAGGTGTGTGTATATCCTAATGTTCTGAGATGGAAAATTACTCCTCTGTGATTAGAGAGATACGCCCTGGGCCCTCTCGGTATTATAAGGTATCCAATATGTTCTGCAGACAATGCATGGTGAAGCTACACCATGTGGGATATCATAATACGGAAACGAGTAAAGGAAACTTACTGGTTAATGAGATAGACAAATATGTAATGAATCAATGATTGATTCATGGTATCATCCATGGATCTATATATCGGGTGAAGTTTTGGTATCACGAGTAATGAGAATGATATATTAAATAGCCAGCAGGTTCAACAGAGTGTATTCGCATAACGGTAGCAGTTATTCAGGTCGTCCACGGACCTGACCCGGGCCGGTGATTGGATATCCAATTATAGCTACACGTTATCGAACCTGTAGGGTGGACACGCTTAAACTAGGATTGGTTAGTTGTGTATTATGGTTGGTCTGGAACATGGAGAGAGTATCACCGGCATAGTGTCTGCGTGATAGATATGGTTTTATCGGAGAGATTATATTGTGATAGAAGCTGCTATCACGGTTGGATTTATTCCGAGGGATTATAAAGGATGGAAATATTTATCCAGGAATTTTGTCGGTGGACACTGGGTGTCCCGGATCATGTAAAAGTATTTTACATGATAAGTAATTAATTTCGGGAATTTTCTGTAAAAGGAAAATGTTTATTTGGAATTAATTAGACAAAATAATTAATTGATTAATTTATTAATTAATTAATTAAATATTGGAAAAATATAAATAAAATTGGTGCCCACCATGGGGCTACCAAGATGGGCGATGGGCCCAACAAGGTAGCCGCACCACCTAGTGGTGGTGGTGGGCCAAGGCGCCATGGGGGGAGGCTCCCTTCAGCCGAAACCCTAGTGGGACTTGCGGCCCAAGGGGGGGGAGCCGGTGGCAGCCAAGGGCGGCCAGCCTAGGTGGCCCCACCCGCCTAGGTCGGTGCGACCCAGGGCGGGCCACACCCGGCGGCGGCGGTAGAGGCGGTGTGGGAGGGGAGTTGGAGTCCCACTCCAACTCCTCCTCCCAAACCGAATTGGGCATGGGGGCTTTCCCCTTGCCCAAACCGAGTTGGACTAGGGGAAAACTTTCCCCTTGCCCAAGTCCCTCCACCCCTTGGGCCATATATATAAACCCCACCCCCTCCTATTTGGAGGACACACAATTAGATCTCAAGTTTAGATCCCTTCTAATCGGATTAGAGGAACCTCTGATTAGAGGCAACCTATCCGATTAGACTAGATCTAATCTCTCTCCCTCTCTCTCTTTCTCATGTGTTGAGTCTCCACCTTCATATACACCAATAGTGCTTCAAGCTTGGACGGCGAAGCCCTGCTGAACCTTTCTCGGCGTACACGTGCAAGCTCTCGGAGGGGTGATCCATTGATCTTGATGGTTGACCCTCACGCTGTTGGATCAAGGTGACAAGGCGAGGAGAAGGAGGTGCCAGAATCTCTCTACCAGGCTTGGTTGAGAGAGACGGGAACGAGCTACATCAACTACGTCATCAACACTTCTTCCGCAACTTTGGT
Organism: Poa pratensis; assembly: GCA_947311845.1. Lineage (NCBI taxonomy): Eukaryota > Viridiplantae > Streptophyta > Magnoliopsida > Poales > Poaceae > Poa > Poa pratensis. The sequence goes on from CAMZMU010000079.1 coordinate 17,751,803, forward strand.
GTTGGTAACGTATTCTATCTAGATCTTTGGATCTTCGTATTCGCGTGTATCTTCATAGTATATATTGGCAGTTGTTGCATAGCTATATGGAAAATTTTAATTTACCGTACACGCAACCCAATAGGAAGAACTACCATCTGTCCTATGGAGCCTACGGACCACTCCAAACAGGTCGACGTAGTACACGCCGTTCTTCATGGTGTAGCGCAGAAGCAGTCATGCCGTTTGACTTGCAGTTCGACGCACCCAGAGTCGTCGCCTACGACGAAGATGGTGCGGAGGAAGCACTTGACATCGCGCTCGCCCACACAGCTATCTACCAGCAGAACCTCCGCAACTATCATAGTTGTCGGCTGCGCACCAGGTCTTTCGTGGTGGGGGACCTGGTACTTCGCCTGAAGCAGTAGAAGGTGCACAAGCTCACCTCCCCATGGGAGGGACCCTTCATCATCACGGAATTCATTGATGGCGGCGCATACCGTCTGAAGCACGTGAAGATGGGAGAACCCTCCCACAACCCTTGGAACGTCGCACACCTGTGACGTTTCTATGCTTAGGCTACTCAGCCATCGATGTAATTGTGCTTAACGTTAAAAAGCAACATGTTTTCAGACGTGCTCTTTTCCTTACCAGGGTATCTAAGGGGACTGGAAGGTTTTTAATAAGGCGGCTTGCTAGTTTAATACATAATGGTTGGAATAAAAAGCAATGTTCCTCTATTTTCAGAGTCATAACGCCTTGGCCGCAGTCGAACACTTGGGGGTTGCGCCGCACAGGTTCCACTATTCATAACACCTTGGCCGCACTCGAAAACTCGGGGCTGCGTCGCACAGGTTCCATTATTCATAACGCCTTGGCCGCACTCGAAACACTCGAGGGCTGCCACCCACATCATCCCGTACAAATGAGAAGTTATTTCTGAATAAACTTACATACAATTGCCAATAGGCAGCACATTAACTTACAAATACCCGCGCACAACCGCGCCAAGTCAAGCATTCAACCTACTCTACAGGTTCTTCTTTTGGATCTACCAGGAGCTCTGTCTCCCTCTCAACCTGAGAAATGATGCTGCTCGCCGGACCAGCTGTCGCCTGGTAATGTTCTTCCATTGGTACAGGACCACCACCAGGCAATGGTGGCAGGCCCCTGGCAATCTTACCCAAGTCAAGGTGCGGACGGTTGACTCGCACAAAGGCAAGCGCTACAGTGGCTCCGCCAACAAGCTGATCTCGAACAAACTTCTTAATCGCTTTGCCATCACCAAACCTCTTCATCAGCGCCACCAAACCTTGTGGCTGCTCATTCAGCGGGAACAAGGCCTGGTGCACTCGCTGTTGGGGAATACCTAATGGATTAACCCGCGGCTCACCGAGTGGAATGCGGCTTATCATGAGTTTATGGCCTCACCGTCAACGGGCTTGCACGAAGATGGGCCGACCCAAGATCATGGCATAATAAAGAAAGATCTAGAAGATTGGAGATGACTTGGCTTGGAAGACACGATAATGACTAATCTCCAAGTAGGACTCCGGCTCACGCTTTCCTAAACGGAAACACTTTCCTTGTAACCTCGCGAGCCTCCGGGTATATAAGGAGGGCTCACATGACGTAGAACCCGAAGCTTTCAAGTTAACTAGAGGCGATTCGACACAGTGGATCGCAACCCTTGTAACACCATATACATATCAATTCCAATCTAGGATAGGCAGGAAGTAGGTCTTTACCTCGCATCGAGGGGCCGAACCTGGGTAAACATTGTCTTCCTCGTACCCTATGATCTTAAGCTCGGAGACGCTTGACTCGCGCAAATCCCACACCTATGAACTCATCTCTATGACATCTGCCGTTATAAACCGACGACAGTTGGCGCCCACCGTGGGGCCTGCGGTTAAGAGCGTCACGTTCCGCGCTAGATCTATGCTAAGGATGGAGGATCTCGTCATCGGCCAAGTGAAGATGGTCAACGGTGTCGCTTTGATTGATGATTCAGAGCGAGGACCGGAAGCAGATTACGTGTAAACTGGTCACATGATCCCGATCGGCGACATCCATGTTTTCGTCTGCCACATCTTCAATTCACCAGCAGGTTCAGATCGAGAAAGCGACTCGGAAGAAGAAGTCGCTGGAGCTCTAAGTGGAGAAGAAGAAGGATCGATGGAAAGTACAGACCCACAAGGATTTGGATCCACCATCCCCACCTTCGAAGAAGACTACATGAGTCGCACCCCTGAAACCACCTCAGCCTCAGATCAGGAAACGATCCTAACTGGGATATACATGGCTGGAGGAGCAGGCGTTTCAGGAACCGCAGGAGAAGTCGAGAGACCGGCACCGCCCAACAACCCGTTGCTTGTTCCGGTGTCGGCCAAAAACGTCGCCGCGCGGGCAATAGAGATCGAAGCCGCTAGGACCAAACTCCTATACGAAGTCTAGAGGATGGAAGCTGAGCGCAATCGACTCACCCAGGAGGACCAAAGGATTCAGGAGGAGCGCTGAAGGATAGCGGCCAACGTTACACACGTCGCGACTCAAGCGGAAGAAGCTAACTCGCAAGCTCGGGCTCGCGCGATTCATCCGACGGTGGAGTTTCCACCTATGCCTGCCGCCGCCGGTTTGCCAGCACATGGAGAGGTAGTCCCTGCCATAAGGACTTTAGGACCATTAGCCAATGAAGGGGTCAGATCACCACCATCGCCGTGACCGAAGAGATTCCACACTGCACAAGGACATTACTCCAGCCCTGTGGTTAATGTGTATGCAGCGACCAGTATTTTAGCCCAGATAATGCCAGTCGGGAATGACCCTGTCAACACCGAGGCACGGCGTGCCATAGAGATGTTGAGCACCGCCATCTTACAACAAGTCAATATGACAGAACGTGGAGGGCGGTTGCACTCTGCCCCATGTAATAACAGGGCAATAGTGGAAGGAAGCGTCCATAGTAGGTCGTCGGAAAATAGCTCAAATACTGCGCAAAGGCAACATGCGCAAGCTAACGTGCCAACAAGGGTACAAGTCATAGAAGCCCAAGGCCCTTCGCTGAGAGAGCAGGCGCGGTCCGTAGGGCTAACCCCGGCCAACGCGTCGACGGCCTTGTCGACGGCCCTGAAAAGATTAGGTCAGAACCTTTCCCGGAAGATTTTAAAGGGCCACGCAAGGTGGCAAATTACAATGCAAGCATGGATCCTACCACATGGCTGAATAATTACGAGATGGGAATGAGCATCCTGAACGCCTCAGAGGAGATATGCGCAAGATATCTGAATATGATGTTGGAAGGCACGTCTCATATCTGGTTATACAACCTGCCTCCCAACTCCATAAATACGTGGGAAGAGACGAAGGAAGCATTTATCAAAAATTTCCAAGGAACGTGCAAGCGACTTTGCACCATTGAAGACCTGGAAAGATGCATCCAGAAAGAAGGGGAGTCAAGTCACCACTGGATGAGGCGAGTCGCAGAGATAATCCATTCATCAGACAACATACCAGCGAGTTTTGCGGTACTGGTGCTAGAAAAGACTTGTAAGTTCGAGACACTCATTCACAAGCTGGGACGCATGAAAGACAAGGTCAAGAGCATGGGAGAACTGATGGATGCAGCCAACAGATACGCCAGCTCAGACAAAACTAAAGATGCCTCTGATGGTGAGGCGGAAAGCAGTATAGCAAAGAGCAAGAAGAACGGAGGCAAGACCCAACATCAGAACAACACAACTGATGGAAACAATAAGAAAGGAAAGAATAAAGAGGCAGGCTCAGGGCTCGTTGCTAACACCAATGACAGATTCAAAAGCCATCGAAGAAGGACCCGCGGTAGAGGCTCCCATCCAATCAATTTAGAGGAGGTCTTTAATCGACCGTGCGATCTTCATACAGGAAGCGATGGACGACGGGCGGACCACACCAAAGCACAATGCAATTATTATAAAAGGTGGAAAGATGAAAGCCAACCTAATGGAGGGAACCCAGGAAGCCATAATGGAGACAATCGCAACAGCGCGACTCAGAATTCAGGTGCCAGGAAGAACAATGCGGGTAACCCTGGGCAGGTGGGACAGTACCATACCATAGTCATCAACACCTCCAAGCGAGAGGAAAAGTTGAGTCACATGAGCCAACAAGTGAACGTCGTGGTTCCATCGACTCCTCAATGGCTCAGATGGTTCGAACACTCAGTGACATGGAGTCGCGAGGATCATCCACCATAGGTCCGAGAGCCCGGGAAGCTCGCGTTGGTCGTAGCTCCCTATGTAGCTGGTTACAAATTAACCAAGGTGCTCATGGATGGGGGAAGCAGTATAAACATCATGTACTACGACACGTTTAAACGCCTGGGGCTTTCAGATTCTAGCTTACAGCATACGTCAATGATATTTCACGGAATTGTCCCAGGAAAATCTGCCCAGCCAGTGGGAAAGATAACCCTGGAAGTAACTTTCGGAACAGAAGAAAACTTCCGTAGCGAGTTCATATGTTTTGTGGTGGTAAAATTTCAGAGCCCGTATCATGCCCTTTTTGGACGAACAACATTCGCCAAGTTTATGGCCAGGCACCACTACATATACTTACAGTTAAAAATACCAGGACCCAAAGGGGTCATCACGGTGCATGGAGACAGAGAAAAAGGCGATTGAGTGCGAAGAGGGGGATGCGGCTTTCGTAGAGTCGGCCTGCGCTGCCGAAGAGGTCAAGACATATAAGTCGCAAATTGACCCAAACGATATGAGTGTCGTTAGGACACCTGCAGCTGAGCCGCAGATCAAGTTTAAAGAGGCACAAGATACAAAACAAATAGGCCTTGTTCCTGGTGACCCGTCCAAGCAAGCAAGCATTGGAGCGCATATGGAAGGGGAACAAGAACATGCCTTGGTTGCTTTCCTTCGAGAAAACAAAGATATTTTCGCATGGAAGCCATCAGATATGCCAGGGATACCAAGAGAGTTGGCAGAGCACAGTCTTAACATGGACCCAATGGCTAGGCCAGTAAAACAACCATTACGGCGCTTTCACGATGATAGAAGGAAAGCAATAGGAGAAGAGATCGCTCGACTGCTAGCCGCAGGGTTCATCACCGAGGTATTTCATCCTAAGTGGGTAGCGAACCTGTCCTTGGTCATGAAGAAGAATGGCACATGGTGTATGTGTATCGACTACAGTAGTCTTAACAAAGCCTACCCCAAAGATCCGTTCGCCCTGCCACGAATCGATCAGGTGATTGACTCAACAACTGGATGTGAGCTATTATGCTTCTTGGACGCCTATTCAGGTTATCATCAGATCAAAATGAAGGAGGAGGATCAAGAGAAGACGTCATTCATTACTCCTTTTAGAGCCTTATGTTATGTCAACATGCCCTTCAGGTTGAAGAACGCAGGTGTCGTGGGTTTATCTCGACAGATTTCATAGCGATGACTTTGTAGGTGTGGGATTTGCGTGAGTCAAACGTCTCTGAGCTTAGGATTACAGGGCACGAAGAAGACAATGTTTACCCAGGTTCAGACCCTCGATGCGAGGCAAAGACCTACTTCCTGCCTATCCTAGATTGGAATTGATGTATATATGGTGTTACAAAGGTTGCGATCCGCTGAGTCGAATTGCCTATAGTTCAAGGGTTTGGAACTTGAAAGCTTGAGGTTCTATGTCCTGCCAGTCCTCCTTATATACACGGAGGCTCGCTAGGTTACAAGGAAAGCTTCTCCTATTAGGAAAGCATTAGCTGAAATCCTACTTGGAGACTAATCTTCATGTCTTCCAAGTCAAGTCATCTCTGTCCTTCTAGATCCTTCCCATGGCACGTAGTGATCTTCGGTCGGCCCATCCTTGTGCAAGCCCATCAATGGTGCGGCCGTGAACTTATCATAAGCCGCATTCCAATATCAGGTTGCGGGTTAATCCATTAAGTATTCCCCCAGCATTATACCCCAAGGTCGGCTAGGACTTCACAAGAGAAAGGCTTATGGCCGCTCGCGAGTTAACTTCGCTTTAGCTGATAAGTCACGTATGGAATGCCCTGGCCGAGCTCCAGCCTCTTTACTTCTTCATCACTGGAAAATCTTCACTGTTATGCCGACTCAAGATCACGACGTGGCGCGCGGCTAATTCCCAGTTCTCAAACCTGACGAAATATTCCTTTTTCCTTTAATAACTATTTTTTCCGGTCCCGTAGGCGTGATTTGTTCCCTTAATCTCGGGCCCTTTAGTTATAAGCACTACGGCGACCTTAGGTCAAACTTCACTTATCTTCTTCCGTTCCTCACCGCGCCGCCTCCTCGTCTCCTCCAACTCCGATCTCTTTGAGCTCTCAGCCAAAAATAAATGGCGCTGAAAGGGAAGAACGCGGGGAAGGAGCCGACAGAGGAGAAGTCCTCACGATGGATCTCCTGCAACTGGGATAAATCCTGGGTCACGGAGGAACATCTTCAGACTCTCGCCGCCCAGGGCTTCTTACCCCCAAAGGAGAACTGCCATTGGCGGGCACCTGGTGACGAAACGGTGCCGAGCCCCCAGCCCAACAAGCTGGTAATGTTTGTGGAGCACGTGGATCGTGGATTCACGCCACCGGGCTCCCTTTTCTCCCGCAATCTTCTGAAGCAGCTCAACCTTCGTCTTCACGACATCGGACCCAATTCCATGCTCCAGGTCAGCAACTTCCATATCTTGTTTGAAGATTACCTCGGCGCAGACCCCAACATTGATCTATGGATCACCTCCTTCAGCAGCAATAGCCAGCTCGAAACCAAGGGCGGCGCCTATGTTCAATGTGCCGCCATATCTCTGCAACGCCATAAAAATTCTGTTCTCCCCAAGCTCGCTGTGGCCAACAGAGACAGGGATTGGCAGAAATCTTTCTTCGATTGTCAAGATACTTCTCCCTTAGGCGAAACTCGCCTTCCTCATTGGTCCGATGCGGCTTTCTTGCCTTCTGACGCGCTGAAGGCCAAACCTAGATAGGCCGCTATGTCTTTTGTTAACGAATCATTGAACAAGATCCGCGTCTTGGTTAGTCGCGGCTTAACTGGCCTCGACCTTATCTCTTGCTGCACAAAATAGCGCATCCAGCCTGTGAGCCCCCGAAAACGGCTCTTCATTGAATGTTCTGGCCTTCCTGGGGATGTCGATCGCATCCCCGCCAAGGACTGGGAGCCAACAGAATGGGTAGATTTTATCTGCCACGTGACTGAGGAGAAGAATGTCTCCTTTGACAAGGTGGGACTTCCACCTTTCTGTGTTGATAACAAGCCTTTCGAGGTAACCCTTTCTGACACCTCATTTTCATATGGGATTTTTATTTCTATGCCCCTGGTTCCTTAGTTGTACTCATTCATCCCACGAGCTTAACATATGCTCACTTTTCCCCACTCGCTTGTCTGAAGTGCTCACAACATGTCAAACTGGACATTTGTCGTCGGGTCAAGCTTTGACCGTTAACTCAGTCCTAACTGTCGTTGCTTACTGACGCGTGGGGCCTCCTTGCGTATTGAATCAGATCGAGCTCGAGCTCGAGCACCTCCGCCGCCGTCGTGCCGCCTCCGCCACCCTCGTGTCCTGCAGCGTCTAACCCTAGTCCACCTCCGCCATTGTCTTGCCCTCCGCCACATCTACCCCCACCCCCACCCCCATCTGGAGGAAGCAGCGATGTCAGGGGAGCGCCCACTCCGGCCCATCGACCGAGGAGAGGATTGGGTCGAATCGGCGGCGGATATTTCATGGATTACCCCTGGGTAAGCATTGTTTCCTCTCTAATTGATGTTCTGATTTGTTAGGTAGGCCGTATTGGACCGGTGGTCGCGTGAATCTGTCCAATTTTGCTGGCCTAACTCAAACCTTTATTTGCTAATCGAATAGGATTGATCCCGCGATTGCTTTCCGGCTGACTGTTAGAATGGAAGCTAGTGTGCTACGCGGTAGAAAACCGCATTTGATGTCTAGCTTTTGCTATCCGAAGGTGGTAGAAACAAGCATTTCGTTCAAAGCTTTGCGGAATGCATTAAGTTCTCCTCCATATGGTTGGACTGACGCCGATGCTGTTGAGCTAAAATATTTCAGCAGTAGTGAACAACAATTTGTCCCACTAACTTGCGACGAGCATCTGGAATTGCTCTTCGCTACGGGTGCTGAAAGCCGCTTCGGTAAAATTCTTGTCGAGGTGCTTAGGCCACGAGGCACTGATCGGGACGAGGGGAAGGGTGTTCAAAAATCTTCTGCCTCTACTAATAGCGAGCGCCCCGGCACTCCATGTAGGTCGAGACCAAGCAGAGTTAGTGGTTCAGCAAGTAACAATATGTCTGGTGCCACTTCTTCTGCCGCTTCTCCTATGGCTGCTGCAGTCGATGTAGAACAAGATGCAGAGCCAGACGATGAAGTGCCTCGAGCTGATGATGAGGATGAGAGGATGTACCCTGATCTTGTTGATACAGTTAGTCAACAAGCTATGGATGATGAATATCAGGAGGAAGCTATCAACGGTGCAAGATTTAATGACACTGACTATGAAGAGAGGGGGGAGAACATGGACAACTTAGTTATCGATGAATATGATGGTGATGACATGCCAGCAATTGAGTGGAACAGGGAAGATCCTCAGCTTACTGTCGACACAGTTTTTCAGTCGATGGTGGACTGTCGTAATGCAGTGACTACGTACTGCATTATCTCTGAAAATACGTGAGCCAACAAGGTTCACTGTTCATTGCCCATATCCTAGGTGCAGATGGAGGTTGCATGCATCAGTAATGTTGGGGAGCAACTTGATTCAGGTTTGTTTGTGTATTTCAGTTTATATTAATTCATTGTATATACAGATCATTGTGTAATTTTTTCTTAACTGTGTTTCTCTTTTTTATTTTGTTTCAGATAAAAAAGAATGAACACAAGCACACTTGTCCACCTGGAGGGGGAGGGGGAAAGAATAAAACAAAGCTAGCAAAGACTAGGTGGGTGGCAGATGCAGTTTTGGACTGGTTGAGAGAAACACCAACACTTGGTCCAACAGCACTCCATGGGAAGTTATTTGAGAAGTACAAGATTGATATACCGTACATGAGGATTTTCTATGGCAAGGAGATGGCTCTTGACAGGATTAATGGTGCTTGGAATGACAGCTTTCAATTGCTCTACACATTTAAAGCTGAAGTGGAAGCTGCCAGTCCAGGGAGTGTTGTAGAAATTGACAAGCATACAGTTCCATACAAAATAAGAGGGAAGACATTTGAGAAGGAGTGCTTCAGGAGGGCATTTGTTTGTTTCAAGGCTTGCTGGCAGGGATTTCTGGATGGTTGTAGGCCCTATTTGGCTATTGATGCAACAGCTTTGAATGGAAGATGGAGAGGACAGCTAGTGGCAGCTTGTGCTGTTGATGGAAACAACTGGCTATTCCTAGTTGCATTTGGTGTGGTGGAGGTAGAGTGCGAAGAAAGTTGGGTCTGGTTTCTGCAGAATTTGCGCAATGTAATAGGTACACCCCCAGGTTTAGCTATACACACTGATGCTTGCAAGGGGTTAGAAAGTGCAGTAGGAATTGTATTCCCTGGAGTGGAGCATAGGGAATGTATGCGCCACCTAGTGCAAAATTTCAGAAACAAATTCAAAGGTAAAATTTATGACGATAATTTGTGGCCAGCATCCTACACATGCAGTGAGAGGAAGCATGAGCACCATTTGGGTGTGTTGTATGCTCACAATCCTCTGGTGAAGGAGTACCTAGATGCACATCATGGGAAGTTGTGGTCAAGAAGCAAATTCAATACAATCTGCAAAGTGGACTATGTGACAAGTAACTTGGCAGAGTGTTTCAATGCAAAGATCAAGATATTGAAAGGGCTTTTGTTGTGGCAATTATTTGATAAGATTCGGCAAATGATCACGATAAAGATGGCTCTCCGGAAAAGAATTGCAGAAACAGAATATGCTGGCCATCTTATGCTTCCATCTCTTATTAAGGCATTGCATGCCAAGGCAAGAGGTCTGAAGATGAAATGCATTCACTCAGACACACTGGTGGCTGAGGTAACATATACTGACAGTAAAAACAGGGAATGGAGGTATCCAGTTAACCTAGCAGCTAGGGAATGCAGTTGTAGGCAATGGCAGCTCCGAGGGAAGCCATGCATACATGCCCTGCATCTGATGACGGTTATCGGTGGTGAAGATGGTGAAGTCGATCAATACATCTCTGAATATTTTTCTGTTGCAAAATTCAGGGTTGCATATGCTTCTAATGTGCCTGCACTCTTGGGAAAGGATCAATGGATCCAGGTAGATCCAGGGTTCAAACTACATTCTCCTGTAATCGCTAGACCACCAGGAAGACCAAAGAAGAACAGGTTCAGAAGAGGTGAAGAGGGTCGTGTCAAAAAACAGAGGAAGTGCAAAAAATGTGGTGGTCTAGGGCACATTCGTAGGCTTTGTACCAATCCAGTGGATGCATCATTTGGACAAGAGGAACGATGGGCAGCAACAAATGCAGAGGAGAATGCAGAGGTAGAGCTGATTGCAGCCACAGCCGAGGAGAATGAAGAAACTCAATTAGCAGTGTCGGCATCTTGGTATGTGTGCATTTCTCAACTGAATTTGGTGCATTTCTTCTCATTTTAATCGATGGCTTATAATCTTATTTTTGTTTGACCTAGCTCCAGGACAACTAGAGGCAACAGAAAAAGGCCAAGAGATCAGGAGGAATTTGAAGCCATGGCTTTTGCAGGTTTTGAGTCTATTGGAGATGAGGAAGTAATTATTCCTGTAGTTCCTTTGAAGATTATTGAACCCACAGATGATCGTCAACTGGTCATAACTCCCTCAGCACCTCGACAGCCAAGGGAGCAAGGCGGTTAAGCCGTCGTCGAACACTCGAAGCAAGACAAAGATGTGAAATTTGAATGCTAGTTGTAAACTTTGAACTTTTAAAATTTGTAATAAGGTTTCTGTTGTCATCTGTGAAAACTTTTACTTTGATGTGAAATTTGAGATCAAATTCAAATTGGAGACAAAATTTGAATTTGAGGCATATATTTGAATTTGAGGTCATATTTGAACTTTTACAAAACCACCATTGAATTCATTTGCTCTGTGATGTGATGTTACAATGATACGTGTCAGATGATCAATTCGATCATTTTTGTGTAGTCGTGAGAAATGTGCATCAAATGTGGTCCGAAGCTAGGGTAAACACCCCCATTTGTAATTCATGAAAAATTCGACCTTGTCTAAATGATCCAAATAATTTTGAGGAGCAACTATGTCACATATAACAACATTACGCGCTGGTTTTATATGTATTTGATTTTTTTGAATTACTTATGCTCATTTGACACTCTATTCTCGAACTCTAAACAACTCTATTCAAGATAGCTCTTTTGTTGAAACAATTTTCAATCAATTATCCATAAACCATGTTTATATTTTTTTTTCTAGTAACTATGTCACATATAACAACATCGTGCGCTGGTTTCATGTCATTTTGATTTTTTTTGAATTACTTATGCTCATTTGAACCCATCACTCTATTCTCGAACTCTAAACAACTCTATACAAGATAGCTCTTTTGTGGAAACAATTTTCAATCAATTATCCATAAATCATGTTTATATTTTTTCTAGTAACTATATCACATATAACAACATTGTGCGCTGGTTTCATGTCATTTTGATTTTTTTTGAATTACTTATGCTCATTTGAACCCATCACTCTATTCTCGAACTCCAAACAACTCTATACAAGATAGCTCTTTTGTGGAAACAATTTTCAATCAATTATCCATAAACTATGTTTATATTTTTTTCTAGTAACTATATCACATATAACAACATTGTGCGCTGATTTCATGTCATTTTGATTTTTTTGAATTACTTATGCTCATTTGAACCCATCACTCTATTCTCGAACTCTAAACAACTCTATACAAGATAGCTCTTTTGTGGAAACAATTTTCAATCAATTATTCATAAACCATGTTTATATTTTTTTTTAGTAACTATATCACATATAACAACATTGTGCGCTGGTTTCATGTCATTTTGATTTTTTTTGAATTACTTATGCTAATTTGAACGCCGACGGGCTAACTTTCGTCCGAAAATGATTTTTCAAAAAAATGTCCTTAAACCAAGTTTATATTTTTTTTCTAGTTACTATGTCTTATAACTCGATAAACTGTGAAAGATTCATATTTTTCTGATTTTTTTTGAATTACTTATGGTCATTTGAAACCCTAGCGCAGCATCTGATCAAACCCAAGCGTCGCACCCTAATCGTCCGATCGAACCCTGGCGCCAAACGACAGCCCTCAGATACGGTCTTCTAGAAGGATTCCGATGGCGATCCGCGAGAGGTTGGTTCCAGCCACCTAATTGGCCACAGAAAACAGGCGGGTCCGACCAATTGTGGGCCCCAACCACCCATGAATAGAGGAGCTCGAGCTCGCCCACCATTGTCTCCCATTTCTTCTGTGATTCTTCTCCACCCACGCACAGAGGAGCTCGAGCTCGCCCACCCACGCATAGAGCAGCGATTCTTCTTCTCCGGCGACGAGATATGTCGGTCTCTAGTTCAGCCTCCCGCCCCTCGTGGCCCTAGCATGGTCCAGTGCCCATGTTGCCATGTCCTGACTGCCAACGCGTCTCGCCATTGATATGGTTGACTTCAACTTCGAACAAGAACGGCAACTTAGGGCGAGAGTTCGTGAAATGCGAGAGCAAGCCAGAGGGGCAGGTTAGATCTCATGATTTTGCTCTGGTTCCCTTTCTTTTTCTCTTTGCTCTGAATTATTTTTCCATGGATCTGAGATTTAGGGTTCATCTTTTCGTTTCAGATTGTGACGAAATGCAACCATTTCGAATGGCTAGACGACTATGTTCTCAGGCTTAAAGGGCAGGCCTTGATTCCTTTCAATGGTGTCGCAACCCGGGATCTCAATCCGCCCGACAGTGCTGCTCCGACAGTTGGGGATGCGGATCTGAAGGGGGAACTAAGAAGATGAACAAGAACTTGAGGCAGCTGACTGAATTGAAGAAGCAGTCGAATCTCATAGCTTTAGGATTTTACTTTTGTGTAATTGCTCTAGGATTTGCTTACTTGCTAGTCGTCAGTCGTTAGAGATGTTATTAGTGTGGATCTGGTGCTCTTGTGTTGCTTAAACTGGGTCTGTATCAGTTAATTGTTACTTAACATCAGTTTCGTCAGCTAATTATGTGCTTAACATCATTCTCTGTGTCGATCTGGTGTTCTCTTGCTTAACATCTGTTCTTGACACTTTCAGTTTCGTCAGACAACACGTAGCGCAAATGAAAAAAAACTATAATGAGTTCTTGGGCCCAAATCGATAAGGCCAAGCTAGGTTGGGCTGGTCCATGATGTTGACTATGTGTTTTTTTGCTGTATACCCTTATTAGATTGCACAGGGTGCATGTTGACTCCAATGTAGCTGCTCATCTTTTAGCTAAATCTTGTGCCTCTTTTAGTAGTGAAGTGTGGCGTGGTGTGTCCCCGGACTTGATCCGGCAGACTCTTTGTAATGACATTATGGTTGTTTAATCAATAAAGTGGCGGGTTTAGTTCAAAAAAAAGGGTGCATGTTGATTCCAAAATTACCAATATGGCCAACTACAACTCTTCTTGTTTATCTTACAACCCTTCAAAAATTACCAATATGGCCAACTACAAGCCTTCTTCTTTATCTTACAACAATTCAAAAATTACCAATATGGCCAACTACAACTCTTCTTGTTTTCCCTACCTTCTTTACCATGCACTACGACCACCAACGATTCAAAAACATGCAATATGGCCACCAACATTTACGCTTAAAAAATTAGCTTCTTTTTGTACAATCAATATGGGCACCCACAATTCCAAAAAATACATTTTTCTTTTTCTTTTCGACATCACCATGGCTCATTTTTTCTAGCTTTCATATCCATTTTGACAAATTTGACTATGTTTACTTGTCTTAAACAAACATTTGTAAAAAGAAAACAACAAGAAAATAACAAGCACACCATGATTATAACGACAATAACATAGATAGATAGTAGTCCTTCGGTGGCCACCCTAGTTCTTACATAAAACACGATATAACACGACAGAGATAAAGAGTTCACGATACAACCAACAACAATACATAGAAATAAAATAAAAGCCCAAACACACTAGGGCAAGACATGCATCACGAGACCTAACACACTAGGGCACCGTCTTCACTGCTCCTCCTCCTGGTCGTTCTCTCCGAGATAGTACGGGAGGCTGTGGATGTCGCCGTTGGGGAAGATGGACGCCACGTTGGTGAAGAAGTTGTAAGTCGTGAATGCGATGAACTCCTGCCCACAGAAAAACACCTGGCCGAGCAGGTAGTACGCATCAAAACAGTTGGTGAAGATGGCTCGATAGCCTGTCGTCCTCGCACCGGCGTATGGACGCAGTTCCTCGAGGCGGAACATCCTCTCCGAGCCCGCCGGGAGGTGGTGATAGCCCGCACGGAGAAACCCCTCGGCAAGCTCACGAGGACCCCTCCATGGCGAGATCGCCCACACACGGAGCTCACAATCGACGATGACTCCGGCTGGGTACCGCCTCTCCGGCACGGTGGGTGGCAAGAGGAAGGTGGGGCCATTGTACTGCATCTTCTCCTCGCCTAGCTACGCTTCGAGACTGCTTTCGAGTAAGGTGAGGAAGAGAAGGGGCGGCACAGAGATGGAAGTTGTGGAGAAGAGATAGAGGGTTGGGGGTATAAATAGGGGAGGATGAGCCGTGTTGCTACGAACCGGCATGGCTTGTCGATCGGTATGCCTCGGCTGCTTTAATTCGCCATCCACTGAAACGATTGGTATGCCACGCGTTCATGGCTCCTCTGAATCGATGCGACTGGACCGAAAAGGCTGAGACGATGCAACGCTCTTAAACATGGAGACGCGTGCGAGAAGAGATGCACCAGCGGCAGCGACCGTCTCTGCGTACGTGGATGCGCGGCTCGACCGTGTCTGCGTTCGTGGCTGCATCGTTGCTGATGATGAGCGGCGCGGCAGCGACTGTTCCGGCGTCCATGGCTGCATCGCCACGTCGCGTCCGTGGCTGCATCGTCGCTGCGAGCATGCAGCAAAGCTGCGTCCAGGGCTGCATCGTAGGCGTAGCTGAGAGCATGCAGCAAAGCTACGTCTTCCGTGGCGCATCGTGGCGGCATGGCGCGTCGTGGCGGCGCGCATCGGCGCATACATGCATAGCAGGCCTATATCGGGGCAGCGGTGAATGCATTTAACAGGCTACGGCGACGCTAAAGCATAGGCCCAACAGTCGAGCGGAAACACGGCCCAACGGTCAAACCAGTGTCACCTTACAACGCGGCCCCACTTGTCAGGTTATTCTCAAAAAAAAACTTATCAGGTCCAACGGGCGACGCAGTCCAGCGCGGCCCCACTCGTTACCCAGTTAACGGTCAAACCTTGACCCGACGGCATCCCCCGCTATGAGCATTTCCCAGGGTTTCACACAAGGGAGTGGGGAAAAGTGAGCACAAGCTAAGCTCGTGGGGAAAAGTGAGTACAACTTAGGAACCAGGGGCACAGAAATAAAAATCCCAAAATCTGCTTAATAATTTTTACAGCCTCTCTCCTTGCAAATAACTTTGCCTGTGTTTGTATCAGGCTGGTGTGAATTTTTGGTCGACTCCTGCCACTGACTTGGGTGTTGCTGCTGTCAAGCATGCCCCAAAGAGAAAACTGCTGCCCGCTTTGACGGATAACGAAACTGTTGATATCCCCTCTGTCGCCACTGCTGACTCGGATAGTGGCACAACTGAGCTAGAGGAGGACGAGAGCCCCGTGTCGGCCGCCAGCCCCTCTATTGCTGGCCCAACTCATCGTCGAGCCTCCAAAAGGTTGTTTCAAGAAGAGTCGGAGCTTAGGGCTGTCGAGAACCCTGAAATCATCAAGCGCCGCAAGGCGTCTGAGGTCACGGCTTCTTCTGGTTCCTGACGCGTGGTTAGAGCCACCGCCTCTGCTGATGATGACATGGGTGTCAATTCTGGTAAGCCTGCTCATATTGGCATCTTATTCTTGCTCCGTTTGTATATTGACATGTGGCTTGTCCCTCTTTGCAGATTCTGGGCTTCAATCTTTGTCATCTCCTTCGAGTGACAACCTTGCTTTCACCATCAAGATGGCACCAGGGTTAGTATTCTTTTCCCTACTCTGTCCATCCTTACTATCCTTCCCTGCTTTTTCATGTGGAGCTTTACCTTTCGTAGGTCCAAAGTTGATGATGAGTACGTGGCCAACCTTGACACTGTCCCAGAGACGGTAGTTGAGCCGCCACCGGCGACTTCTGAAGCGACTGAGGCTCCTGCTAGCGGTGAAGCTGTTGCGAAGGAAGGGGTCGCTACTACTGACGACGTGCCCTCCACCGCGTCTCCTGCAGCTAGTACCCAAGAAGTGGCTCTAGAGGACGAGACTGCTGCTGCAGCCGTCCAAGATAAAGAAGAAGTTCGTCCACGCATCGAGGATGTCACTGGTGAAGTGGCGGAGGGCCTCAAAGAGTCACCAATAAACCCGCTTGTCACAGATCCTGACTGTGGCCATCTGCAACTTGTGCCACCCGTAGGGGCCGTAGCTACCTCTTCCTTGGGAAAATCATCAAGCAGTCGTGCTGATCAGTTGGTGCAATCAATTCTTGCATCAAATGACAAACATGCTGCCGAGCTGCGCGAGGCATTGCTCCATTTATCTTCTGCTTATAAGGTAAAAACTCAACTGTTTCTTGCGTCATATCAGGATTATCTCTAGCCCCCAAGAATCGAAGTTTTGCTTTATGCGAAGTGAAAACTTGATTCTTCATCTTTTCTCTATGCTGTAGATCTTTAAGTTGCCTGGCGGCTTATCACTTGGTGCTAAAAAACTTATATGATCTGCTTCTTGTGAAATATTTGTGCAGGAGGAACTACAGGTAGTGCTGAATGAGAAGAAAGCATTGGAACTCAGCCTTCAACAAGCTCCTGCAAAGGTAGAAAGGCTCCAAGGTCTCCTTGCTCAGCATGACGAGGACATCAAGAAGAAGAATCTAAGTATCGAGGAGCTCTCTGATCAGAGCTACAACCTTGCTGAGCAGGCCCAATCAGCCGAGTTGTGGCTTAAGAATGTTGAAGAGAAGGCCCAACAAAGGATTGGTGATCAAGAGCGTCAAATCGGCGCCCAAAAGGATGGCATTGCTGAGGTTAATGAGGACGCGCGGCTTAAGGCCGTTAAGATTGATCAGCTGGAGAAAGAACTGACCAAGCGGACCAAAGAGCTCAAGAAGATTTCTGACTGTGCCAGTCTTGTTCATGGCCTTGTTTGCATCATGACCCAAGACCTTGCTAGTAAACTTTCATAAGCAATTTTTATTCTCCTTCACCTCTAACCAGTGAAGTATTGATCATTAACCATTATTCTGCAGGTGAGGACTCCCCTCTTCTTCGTGGGCGCACACAAGAGCAGCTCAGCCACATCTGCGAGTTTGTGCAGAAGACTTGCGAGGCCATGAAGCAACTTGCTGCAAAACTACTTCCTTCCAAGCATGTGTCGTCCACTGGTGATGGCTTGTTGAAGAGATTGTCCAAGGTGGCTCATTATGTTACGCATTGGAAGGATCCTCTGCGCATGCTGGAGCGACTCATGTGCTTGCCTTGGCCAAGACATATTACCCACTTTTGATGCTGCGAAGGTGTCTCAAGGCAGGCCGCAGAAGAGAGCGGATGGCACAGACTTCAAACCAGGTGAATATCTTGCTACCTCGAAGAGCATGCGCGGGTATGGCACCCAGCTTGTTGACAGAGTAGACCTGGCCACTTATCAATGGAAATATCATCCTGATGGCAAGAAGTTTGAAAAGCTGCCGTCAACTTCAGCTGGACCGGCTATTTCTCAGGGCACAAGCTCTCCTCCAGGTGCGACGAGTTCATCCGGCGCCACGCCCGCCACGACTGATCCGCCAAGCGAACCTGCAACTGTTGATCCTGCTGCCAAGTCTGGTAAGCCGCCAGTGCCTCCATCCCACAAGCAGAAAGCTGGGAAGAAATGAAACAAAACATTGTTGCAGTAATTCAGTCCTGAGTGGCTTGTAATAACTTATGAGGTATTGTTGATACGATGGTAAATGTTTTGGTACTCTGATTAGTACAAAGTGATGACCTGTAGGTAAGTCCTTTTGATTTGTCTCAATTTATTCCTTACTCAGGCCCTTGCGTGGCTTAGTATTTCCTAGGGTAATATACGTGTTCAGGGTCGAGAGCGTCCATGATAGGCAATCAAACTCGATTGACACCACACCCCCAGTACTTTGCCCACATAAAGCAAGTCGCATCCGAGTTAAGGTTGAGTATAATCAAGAAAAAATGCCACTAGTTTGGCGATTCCAAGGTTACAAGCCGAGCTCATAAAGCATCAAAGCCTCCAAGGAACCAATGATAAATAAAATAAAAGACTCAGCGACTCAATTGATAATTTGATGTGAAACGACAACCTTCTGCATAGCAGAAGTGCTAGCTTTATTTCATAATCATATATTTGATACCACTTTTGTGACACGATCGTGCCTAGGTGGCGATCGATTTCTGATACATATTGCGAGTTTTCTGTTCCTCGCTAAAGAGATGTTGCATGACCTGATTGTCATTATTTTTGATACTTGAACCCTGAGTGGTTCGAAACTGATATGATACTAGAACCCTGAGTGGTTCATTTTGAGTCGCATGATGCGACTCATGATATAATGTGACTTATTTTTTCTGCTGCTCCGTGGCTTTTGCTTTTCTTGCCTCCCGATTGGCTGTTAGCTTGAGCCGTAAGTCTGGCAGGTGTCTTTTGGCCTCCATGATGTTGTTAAAGAAGATATCCCGGGCACTACTCCAAGGAACGTTGTCCTGAATGGTTGCAATTTTTTCTCCCGTAGGTGCATCCTTTTGAAGGTCTCATAATACAGTATGTTACTGCTACTGCCTCTGTCCATCAAGACTTTGCTTAGCTTATATCCTGCGACTTGAGGTGCGACTACTAACGCGAGCTTGCCTGCTTCATTTATTTCTTCTGGATGATCTTCCCTGCTCCAGACAATTGGTTGCTCGGACCATACTAGCCATTGTGGTATGGCTGGTACTATGGCAGGTACTATGGCATTGACGGCTTGATTACGCCGTCGTAGTTTTTGTTCTCTCTTTGATGTCTTAACCACGATTGTGTGGTATTACCCCAGCTGTTTTGGGAACTGCGACTGATCTGCTGGCGGATTCGGGGTTGCATTGTTATTTCCTCCATTGTGGTCACCCCTCCGTTGTTCTGGTGACCGTTGTTTCCATTGAGCGGGGGTCCCTCCTTCCACTTCTTATAGTGGTAGCATTGCGCCTTTGTGTGGGTGGCTGGCCGTCCTTTTTTTCCTATGTGAATGTCACAAGGACGGTTAAAGACCTCTTCAAGATTTACCGGATGGAAGTTCCGCCCTCTGCCATTGTTGTGCTTGAAGCGAGTGTTGGTATTTATGACCAACCCGGAATTTCCCTCCTCGTTCTTGTGTTTATTGTGACTCGCACTATTGCTATTATTTTGTTGTTGCTGAGGCTTGTTATTACTCTTCTTTCCTTTGCCAGCAGCTTCATCCTCTTCACCATCCGACGCGTCTTTTATCTTGTCCGAGCCCACGTATTTGATACCGCGGCCATCAGTTCGCTGAGACTCTTGACTTTGTCTTTCATGCAGCCTAACTTGTGAATTAGCTGCTCAAACTTATAATTTTTCTCCATGACTAAGACGGCTGAACTGGCTGGTATGCTGTCTGAAGAATGTATGATTTCTGCTACCCTTCTCATCCAATGGCGACTTGACTCGCATTCCTTCTGGACGCAACGCTTGAGGTCCTCTATGCTGCACATCCGTTTCCATGTTCCCTGGAAATTCTTGATGAAAGCCTCCTTCATCTCATCCCAAGAATTTATCGAGTTGGGCGGTAGGTTCTGAAGCCAAATATGTGTAGCGCCTTCTAGCATCATGTGTAGGTACCTGCCGCATATTTCCACGGACGCGTTGAGGATGCTCATACCCATCTCATAGTTGTTCAGCCAGGTGGTTGGATCCATATTGGTGTTATAATTTGCGACCTTGCGAGGTCCCTTAAAATCTGTTGGGAACGGCTCAAACCTGATCCGCTCGCTAAAACAAACCGGCCCCTTGAGTCACATCGATAGATTGGATGGGACTGGCCTTCCAGGCGGGTTACTGAACACTCGTTGCTGTGCTACTCCCGCCCAAGGTGCAACAGGTTGAATCTACTGCGGCTGAGGCTGCTCATGTGTCGCTGGCTGATTCTGATCTCTCTCCCTTTGGCATCGTGCTGAACTTGAAGTTGCAGCTTGTGGCGACTCGGCGTGGATGCTTCTTTCGGCCGTAGCTCTGCTATTGTATGGGGTGGAGTGTAGCCGTCCCGCGTGTTCAGACATGTTTGCTTGTTGTACGACTGTTGTGCTTAACATCTCGATGGCGCGTCGTTCTTACCTGTCAATCGGTGTATTTCCCACTGGCATTAGCCTAGCCAATATATTCGTGGCCGCATAGATGTTGTCTACTGGACTGACATACACTAATACAGAACGACACATCGAAAACGGGCCAAAAACCCCTTCGGAAACGGAGAAAGGGTCCGTGTCCCCGCCTCCGTGGCTGATGTGAAGGACCTCATCGGGAACGGAGGCAAAAAACCGTCACCGATGAGGCATAAGTTTGGCTACGGTTGCCGACCAATCTCCGTTTCCGATGTATCGGTGCATCAGTAACGGAGATTCTATTTTACTCGTTTGCATTGAGATTTCTTCAGAAGCCTACAGCAGCAATGCGGTTGCCAATTGACATTCAAAATCTCACAGCAGACGCACAAAGTTGCTAGCAAATCCATTCATAACGTATATAAGAATTGTCATCATTACGTAGCATCAAAAGATGAGTTACACATGCCTCGCTAATCCTATCATTCTCATGCCTCCCTAAACTTAACTTTTATGACACTCCACTCTTCTCCAGCTCCACCTTCTTCCTTAGTTCCGAAGGGCCAAAAACGGAACTCGACCTAGCAAAAGACTCGAGTAGAGGTTTCATGCTTCTCCAAATCACATCTGTAGCCAAATTGCTACACACATACATAAAATAGATGGAGAAACTGAAAACCAGAAACCACACCGAGCTCGCAAGCCTCCTTAGCAAATTAATCTTGCCAAATTCTTCGTACTGAGGCTTGCTCCATCTTGGACGGTGTCGCCGAAATATAATAACGTCACCGCTGTGACATTTCGGCTACACTGTCCAAGACACTCTTAATTAAAAAAGTGTTTTGAACAGTGCAGCGAAACGTCACAACAGTGACAGATCACGGATATGATCCCACTTTGTATTTAGCTCTTTTAAAGCTTGTTTGGATCTGCATGGCGTTTCTGCATATAAAATACATGGATGTCTAGTTAGAAAAGAGCCAAATATGATGCTACATGACATAAATACAATTTAAGATGAAAACAGTTTACACCTTAAGCGCCTATATCCGTGTGCTTGCGGTCCGATCGAAACGATTTGGAGGCAGAACTTGAAGGTGATGTTACCTTCAATTGGCTCACCATTTTTATGCATTGTCGCCGAAATATACTATTACTTCATACACTAGCTACACAAAACCATAACGAGGATTAGCACATTGACAAAGGGTTGAAATTAATCTATTCATCATCGGTAGTACTAGTAGTGAGGGATCTATTCATCATCGGTAGTACTACAAAGCATTGAAATTAATTTACCCTAGTAGACTTAAAATAGTGCAAGATTTAGTATTGAGGGATGTATTCATCATCGGCAGTACTACAATACTAGACAAAACACGATACTACAATACTAGACAGTACTACAATACTAGATCGGTAGATGCTACTTTAAATAAAATGTAAGATCTGGTGTCGAAGGGTGTATTCATCATCGGCAGTACTACAATACTAGACAGAACACAATACTAGACTTCAAATACTAGACAAGTTTTCTGTGCTACTTTAAACTAAATGTAAGATCTAGTCAGCGACATACCCGGGGAAGATGCACGGCAATAGACCAGTAGATCCGCGTCGGCGACATACTCAGGGAAGATGCGCGGCGGCTCGCCGACGCGCCGCTGGGGGGATACGCGGCGGCTCACGACGCGCCGCTGGGGGAAGATGCGCCGACGCACCGCTTGGGGAAGATGCGCGGCAGCTCGCCGACGCGCCGCTGGGGGAAGATGCACGGCGGCGATGCCGGCCGGACGCGCCGCTCAGTTCTGCGAGATAAGGGTTAGGTCTGGTGTGCTGCTTGAAGCCGCCGCCACACTGTGACTGTGGAGTGAGAGTGAGAGCGAGAGCGTTAGGGTTGCCGTAGTGGCACATTTATAGTACAAAGTATAACATCGCAAACGGAGGCAATAAACAACCGTTTCCTTTTATCTCTTCACTAACACAC